>OX457049.1:6917411-7052411 GCA_949752735.1 Lumbricus terrestris
TGGAATCGACGGGTACCCATGGTAAAAAATTCATAATTTCGAGGTGCCTTCATATTTTCTAAACCTAAATATACCATTTTGTGCAGAAATGAATGCTGAATCAAATGGTGTATTACAAGTTATGATATCTCAAACCAAACCCAAAATCCAGGGGGGTGGTAACCACCCCCCCCCCATGGTAGTCAGTGTTACAAAAAAAGCTTGGTAGCCTGAGGGTTAAAGGAAACTAATTTTAATGAATCACAAAAGTAGGTTTCTTTGGACTTGGCTAAAAAATTAGTAGTAGGTTTTGTAGATTCTATTTATCGACGCTGTGTAATAGCAAATATCATTAGGATCGCATTTCAAAAATAAGCTTAGAAGACAATAATCAAGGTAAACTATGGAAAACAGAGGCGTGTGTGTAACAGTAATGTAATAAAATAATCGAAATGTTTGAAGACTGAGTTACTGATCGCTTAAATGAAGGCAAATTCATAATCACCAGCATCGTCGTCGTTGTATTCGCCATCATCATCCTCATCTTCATCATTATCATTGTCATCGTCGTCGACATCATCATTATCGACGTCGTCGTTGTCGTCATCATAATCAGCAGCATTGCAAACTTGCGTACAACGGCTGTATATAAAAGCACTGGTTTAAAATGTTTAAAAGGTGTCTTATTCAAACGAGTTGTTAAAGTTTCATACAGAGTAGCCGTTTCAGAAAAAAATGGAAGCAGTCGTATAATTTATTTAAGTTGACCTTTTTTCTCCAAGTTTAAAGTCCTAGCGTTCATTCACAATAGCTCCGCCACTGTTCACTTTTTTACAATGCCAGTCCCATGTCTGGATGAAGGAGGAGGGCGACTCTGAAGATCCTTGCTATCACAGTCTCGTTAATCTCAGACAGCTTCATTCACAGATACCTTTCCAGCCATTCATTTGCAGCAATTAAATTTGGTTAAATTGAAGAAAAACCATCTAAAATTATAACTCACATACACTTCACATTACAAACAAACCAATTATAATGCTATATTCTAGGAACAGCCCTTACGGCAAAAGAAAAGACTTCTCCACTCCATAGCCTAACTAATCACAGTTACCATTAATTAAGTTAAGCTGACAAATTGCATTTCCATTGCAGCTCAAGGTCAATTACCTGAGGCATTTAGTGATCAATGTTTTAGAAGATTATTTTTAAGTATAATATTTAAAAATAAAAATACTCCTTACATAAATGTTCCATTAGTTATAGTCATTAGTATATTATAAGCTTTAAGATAAATATATTGAATAGAAAATATACTCTTAACAGTGCATTCCACTTTTTTCCACATATTTTTCAAGTAGTAAGACTGATATGTCATTCTTCTTACAAGCAACCAGTGTTTGTTCGATTGTTTCTGGCAATTGGCATTCAGGGCACAGGTCTGTTGCGCTTTTACCTATCACTTTCAACCAGCTGTTATTAAGGACATGTCCCATTCTAAGTCTGGTAATTTGAACTTCTCGTTTCCTTATAGAATCCATAAATTTTATATCAGTGGATACCAAAGGCTGGATAGATTTATAAAATCTCCCTTTTCCTTCATTATCATATTCATTTTGCCATATATTAATAGCATAGTTCCTTATTAATGAATAAAAAAATTAACAAAGTTAGATGAACGCGTTTTTTTGTAGAGTGAGTATTGCAAATAAACAAGGTGTGTAATATTTTAATAATAATATAATATAAAATCTCTTAAACAGTTGGCCGTTACAATCGGTATTTTTTTTATTGTGGACTAGTTCGGTTACCCGGCATTGCCCGGGAAATTTAGGATTCGACCCGCTCCGGCCACAACCCCACCACACCACACCCACCACATCCCAACCCTCCACCCGTACGCCACCCGAGAAATTAGGGTTTTCGGAAAAAAAATTCCTCCTCCCAACCCCCTCCCATCTCCGCACCCCACATATTTAGCCACATATATATATATATATATATATATATATATATATATATATATATATATATTATTCACACCCTTTTTTGCTTTGTACCAATTACACAAGTGAACGTGAGAGAGAGGCATGATCAATCGGGCCACTTGTCTTGTCGTCTTGCCGTTAACCATCCTCGATCCGAGGGTTGGTAGCTTCATGAACAAGACTGTTTTGCATCTCCTCCTATCTTGTTCTACTGTTACAGTAATCCAACTTTGGGTTTTAATCTCTGCTTCTACGTGCCACATCCGAATAAAAGGGAAGGGCATTTGCGAATAACATGAAATCGTCAAAATGACAATCGGTTCAACCCACGTGGATTAGTGTCTATCTGCCTTCCAGCCTTTCTATCGGAATTCTCTCTTTGCCTACTTTCCGCAGATGCGTGAATAGCCTACCTTTATGTTATATTGCGCATTTTCCTTGCGTGAACAATGGCTCTGTATAAATCTGCAGATAACTGATAATTTTTATTATTATAAAAGCAAGTTGGTGCCTACAATTTACTCTAATCAGCGCTTCAAAATTTCTCGAAATCTGATAACGGTGATATTATAACTTAAAAATTGCCATTAAAATTAGACACCTTAACAAAATTATTCACGCTGCAATATATCCAACGTGCGCCAACTGATAATAATGTATTCCGCGATTTCTAATGAGAAGAGTTTCTTGATGTTGACAAGGCGTCCATTAAACTTAAAATGAACAATTTATAGTGATATAGAAAACCTTGCTAATGCACACTCGGGCCGCATATTTCCAAAATGTACATGGACACTGCTGACGCTGGGTTTTCAACAAATAGCAAATCAGGATGCGCATTGCAGCACCTAAAGCCAACAGCCAATGAGGATCGTCGTGACTGATAATATTGGAAATAGAGCGTGATTTACGACATTTTTGCGACTTTCAACAATTTATCCCTAAAAATAATTCTTATGGAGATAATTATGGATATGGATTTTAAAACAGAAATTAGTTTCCAAGCGAAGCTTCATGTCAATATAATAGCCGAAATAACTCTTAATCAACCTATGTTGTTTATCGAAGTCTTGAATGTGGACCATCGAATCATGTATACGCAGATACTCCTTCATCCGCTCATGACCTTCCACCTTCCCATCTTCAATCATCATTATCGGTCTTTCACCGAACAATAGATACTGAAGTGTTCAATTTATTACAATTTCTCCCAAGCATCGCAGTTCTACGTAGCTCTAGTGTGAACTTGACCCTACACCTGCCTTCTTACTGAAAAACCGCAGCTCTATCCTGATTCCCATGATTACCAGAATAATCAACAGCTCCCTATCCAATGGAAATTGCCCTCTCCTCTTTAACCCTCAAATGACCAACTGGGGTCCTGGGGGACCCCAGCACCGTTTCGACTCGTGTAACTTTTTTGCCAGCAAAAATTTTTTAACGGCCTTTTATGAATTTGTCACGTGGACATCGCTAACTGTTTACGTCTAATTAAATCCGGGTTAACTTTTACGGTTATTTTTAAAATATGAAATATCTCGTGGGTCCCCGCGATTTATGATGATTTTTCACATGGAACCGAGCGCTACTCCATGAAAAGATATTATGACAGCGAAAATTGGTCTAGTAGGATTTAGTGTATGTATGTATATATGTATGTATGTATGTATGTATGTATGTATGTATGTATGTATGTATGTATGTATGTATGTATGTATGTATGTATGTATGTATGTATGTATGTATGTATGTATGTATGTATGTATGTTTGTATTTATGTATGTATGTATGTATGCATGCATGTATGTGTGTATGTATGTATGAATGTATGTATGTATTGCATGCATCTATAAATACATACATTCATACCTGCATGCATACTTGTGTGTATGTGTGTGTCTGTGCATGTATGTACGTTTGTATGTATGCATGTATTTATGTACATACCTAGTTGCATGCACTAGAACTACATGCTAACAGACGGGGTGTAATGGCAGGGGGATAATGTCCTACGGAGGTAATGGTGGGGGCAATGACAGGGTAATGGGTTGGGGGGGAGGGGTGGGTAATGTTCTATACTTCTTTTAGATCCATGCCAAAAACATAGTCGTACTTCTCCGCTATGGCTTATCCCGCATGCTAGCTGCTTTGTAAGGCGTCCTTGTAAGGGACGGCTGTGTTACTGCGCTATATAAATTGACCTGATTGTTGTTGTTATTATTATTACTAACTCACAGAAACTACTGACATTGCTTATTTACGCAAGTTACATATGTTACCCCTAACAATATGGACGCATCAAGCAATGAACGCGTTATTAATTATTGGGGTCCCACGGGACCCCAGTTGGTCATATTAAGGTGCAAAATATGTTGGTCGCATGAGGGTTAAGCACGCTCGGACGGACCCTGCAAACCCCTTACTCTTTTGAGAAGTCATAGTGGTTGGCGTAGGCTAAACATGAGTACAATTTATCCTTGCTTCAGGCTATTATGTTGCGGTGTAAACAAAACAAGAAGGCGATGATAATTTATATCGAGAACCAAGAGCGTCAGTTTGAACGACGCAGAATGCGCATATAAATGGTCTATTCAGACACCTTTGAAACCTTTAAAAATTTGCTATAGAAGCAGTAAGAAACATTTTTGTTTGCTCTAAGATAGGCAACAAAACAGCCTCATTCCACCCATAACCCTTGATTGTGCGAAAACAAAGACGTTCGTATGTTTTTGCACGAAGGAAACTGTCGCATTCATAAGACACCTTGAAAACGGACTTCACGATGTTATATATATTCCGTAAATGCAGCGAATCCGAATTGATTCATTTACACATGGTGAGGTCGCTCTTCTCCTGCTGCAGCTGTCGGTTGACATTGGCAAAGTACAGCCTAATAATAATCCTCAAAACCAACAACCACGTCGGTATCTTTAACATCCGATCAGCCATCTGTCGTTCTGCCATCATTCATGATCTTATGAGAGACGAGCGGTTGGACATACTTGTTCTGTGTGAAACATGGATATGCCCAGACACGCCTGATTGCTTTAAACGTGACAAGGCTTCTCCGATCTTCACGTTCATCGAAGCGGAACGGCTGCTGGTTAAACAGTAGCTGGCGGGGGTCTAGCTGTTATATACAGATCCACATTAGTTGTCAGCATCCACCCTCAATCAGAAAGACTCTGTATCTCATCATCTACCGTCCGTCTGGTCCAATCGGTGACTTCTACGATGACCTTGCCACCCTCATTTCGTCCGTCTGTGTCGAGGCTGATGAAAGATCCATCCTCTGTTGTGATCTGAACTGCTCATGTTCTGACGGTCGCTTTAGTATGTATACCAAGCTGATCTGTGTAATTAGGACTCCATCTAGTGGGGTTACTCTCTTCGGGTGAACCTGTTGCTCCCGTATAATGAAGAATATTAACAACAGATCGCTACAAAGATAGCATAATGTGCCCCGTGCCTTAATATTATTTTAAATATTAGTTGCTTTGTTTCGTGGGGTCACTAAATTAATTGAATTGAATTTTGTAATGATCATGTAATTATCATTGTACGATTATGTATGATTGTTGATGATAATGAGTAGTTTACCCGAATGACTTTATGCGGATGAGATGAGTGAAGTGGTTTTCCGTTGCCATCATCACAGACAATTGTGGGTGAACAACTTGACCAAGTTCCCTACGCAATGGATTGAGTTTTAAAGTCTACAAGGCATCGAACTAATCATTACAATTTAATTTTGTATAATTATTTTATTTTATTAATCCTACGCGATCGTTTCTTTTCTGCATTCCGTTGTAAATTTACGACGACTGAACGATTAGGAGCTTTAGAATGTAGGATTGCTATATTTATTAATAATTTATTACACTTGTGAGCATATTTTAAAGGTGTCTAAAAATCCGTCACGTGTTAAACTTAACCACACAAACACGCTAGCGTTGATCTTCTTTTACATTGCAACAGAGCAGAACCATTTTACGTCAATTAACACAATCAAATAAAATCCAAGAACTTATGTAGCGTCATTTTAAAAATAGCCGTCAGAACATCTAGGAAAAAATACAATAAGCTGAATTCACTATGAAAAAAGACGATAAATAATTATGTCATAACGATAGCGATAGACTACGCGTTCCTCCTTTGTCTGTGGACTCAGGTCTGGCACCTCCAGAGGATGCTTTGGTTGGTTATTATTTAACGACACCTTGTCTTTAGAAAGATGATTAGCATCGCTCTGGACATTTACTTAGACGTGGTTTTAGGTTGGGACTAATATCGAAGGGATATTTGAAAGAGTCAATTGATCTGGTTATAGGTACTAAACACTTGCAGCAGCTCTAGACGCTTTTATCTCATTCTGATCTTTGGAAATTCCCTTTGTGTGCCTTCTCTTCGATTGTCCGAGGTCTGGATGCTGTTCTTGATAGCACACTTTCCTTTACTGAGCATATTTCAAATCTGACACGCTCTTCATATTTTCATATTGATAAATGTTCCGGAAAGTTAATTGTTGATATCTTGTGTCTTCATTAGCAGCTGATATGCTCACAGAGGGATTTTAGTCGGACAGTGACAGTCCCAAATCTGAATAAAAGAGGAGGCCAATGATAATGATCTTTGTTAGCTCTCGTTTTTATTAGCTGAAACTGCTCCATAAACACCGCCAGAAGAATTGGAAAGACTTTAGCTGTTTTTCTTTTAACCTAATCTTGTCTCATTAAAAATGGTGTTTAAATAGGAAATAATTATCGTTTGATTAATTTATGGGCGAACTATTCACAATGTATATTCTTGAAGTATTAGGGCCTAACCATATATTATCATATAGCCTCTGAGTATGTACCTTGAAAGGGCGCTATATAAATTCTGATTGATTGATTGATTGATTGATTGATTGATTATCGCGTACGGCTATAAATCGTATTTCCAACGACGTACATTTTGTGAATCCCCTCGAACAAATTTCCTATTTTCGCAGCCAAAAAAGTAAAGTCCTATCCCGTTCCATGAGGAACAAAGGGAGGCGCTCATCTCCTTTTCAATGGCTTTGAGCCAGCAATGGACGAATGGACGAATCCCAAGGTCCTGGACACGAGGCCAGTGTATCGCAGGACTTGCTGTTTACTTCCCAGCTTACGCCGGTACCAAATTATACTGCTTGGTGACAGAGGCACGTGTGCGTGAACAACTTGCCCAAGGTCGTTACCCGGAGTCGAACCAAGCAACCTCACGCTCCGTAAGCGGACGCGTTACCGGTCTGCCACCAGGTCGCACTTACTAGTCATTAATTAAAGAGTAAGATAGTGCTTGATTAGAAAAGGTCAGAAATAATTATTTGTTTCTTCTTCTCTAGCTGAAGAAGCCCGAAGCAATCACGCGTTTGTATTTGTGCCGAGAACTCCTTAGGGGCGGCGAACCCGTCCCACGGAGGTGGGTGGGGCTGAGTTGGGGGACGTAAAACCTAAATTTCCCGCGAAACGCTGAGTGTGTGTTTGCAGTTTAGCGTCACTGTGTGGTATTGCACGGGAGAAGTAAAATCAAGACTTGCGATGGGAATGACGAGTCTGGTAAATATGACGAAGATTTGGAAAAATAAAGCTGTCAGCAACAGAACAAAGACGAGACTACTGAAGGCATTGGTGTTTCCAGTGGCGACATACGGGTGTGAAGCATGGACCTTAAAGAAAGAGGAGGAAAGACGCATACAAGCATTCGAGAACAAATGTCTTAGAAAAATATTAAGAGTCCCATGGACAAAAAAATTGACCAACGAACAGGTGTACTTCATAGCAGGAACAAAGCAAGAACTGTTGACCCACGTAAAAACAAGAAAGTTGCGATACTTCGGACACGTGATGAGACAGAAAAAGGAAAGCATAGAAAACAACCTGATGACGGGACTGATGGAGGGAGAAAGGGGAAGAGGAAGACCAAGAATGGCATGGATAGACAACATCTTGAAATGGACTGGACTTTCGGGGAGGAGGTTAATGAACATGGCAGGAGATAGACAACTGTGGAAAATGCTCATCCATTCGTGCAGCCAACCGTCGCAGAGCGACGATGGCGGAATGACATGACATGACATGACATGTGTGGTAACAAAGACCATTAGCGACGCCCTATTCCGTAATCCTGGTTTGGGACTGGCACTGGCAGAGTGCAACGAGTGGTGGAGTTAAAAAATAAATATATAATCGAGTGTTTCAGCTAGTGTGATTTAAATAATCAATCAATCAATTGTAATTGAAATAGCAATCGTTCGACTAGATCGGCGAGTGATTGGATCAATGAGAAATTTTTCTCCTTTATAGGCGATTTAAAAACCGTTTTGAAGGTGTTTAATGGCATCTGTCATTTGCTAACAGTTTAGCTACAACACGCTAGCGTTGATTCAGTTTTACGTTGCCAGAGGGTCAGTCTATTTTGACTTTCGTGCTGGTAAAAGTTAAAGTAAAAACTCATGTAGCGCCTATGTTTTAATGGACAAGACATAACCTGAGTATAAATGCGTGCCGGAGTTTTTAGTTAGCGTAGATAGTTTCTGTTTGACGTCTGTTTTTCGTAAGAACCAACAGAATAATTATAGTCTGTTGCATTGCGATACAGTGATGTAGAGGTAATAAGTTAGAAACTAAGAAATCACCTAAATATTCAGTTTTATAAATGTTACTATGTGCTATTACCTCCAGCTGCTGCTCTCCGAACGGCGTCGGCTCCAACCTACTATCCGTCTGGAGTCACTAGCTTGTCTACTTCCAAGTTTCACGAAAAAATATAATCAAATTTAAATTACGGTATCCTGCTAAATCTCGTTGTCAACACAAAGAACCGAGAAACACGTTGCAATGAGAAGGCGCGGTACCATACAGACATGTGTCTGGGGAGATAGTACGTAGAAAGTGGTACCTTGAAAAGGCGCTATGTAAATTATGATTGATTGAAAAATTAATCAGAACTTCAGCAGCTTCTACATCATCATCATCATCATGATTATAATGATGTTTCAAGTTTCACGAAAAAATATAATCAAATTTAAATTACGGTACCCTGCTAAATCTCGTTGTCAACACAAAGAACCGAGAAACACGTTGCAATGAGAAGGCGCGGTACCATACAGACATGTGTCTGAAGAGATAGTACGTAGAAAGTGGTAACCAGTCTAATTGTCTATGGCGAAGTTACGTAGGAACTTGCTACCAGTGGTCTCTGTTCCTCTGAACTTACAGAACGTTTGATGTCCCGTTTTTATGGCGATATTTCGAGAGTCACGTGATTTAGAATGGTTATGCAAAGTCTGGCACATTTAGAGAGGAAGACGAAGCCCGTAGCTAAGACTGTGAACAGACAGAGAGAAACTCTTGCTAGTAAAAGGGCGAGCACTGTTCTGTAGAAGGCCATCCTCAAGATGTTGTTCATACGGCGACCGCGAAAATTGCAATTTGGATCCGAAGCTATTTGATTTAACCCTTCTTTGAAAATCGGCTAGTCATAGATTTCTTCAAAAACGGTCAATCCTGATAGAATCAGAGAACAGCCATTCTATGTTGGAAGTAGACAAGCTAGTGACTCCAGACGGATAGTAGGTTGGAGCCGACGCCGTTCCGAGAGCAGCAGCATGGCTGTTTTTTAGGAATTTTTAGAACTGCACATCCTCTTCTCTCCTTTCTCGTCATCTATGGTAAATTACTCCCAATCTGAGGGAAATGACATATTTTTTACTAGTTTTAACTGCACGGAACGTGACGGAAGTGCTTCTACAACTGCACGAATCCATTTAGAACTGCACATTTTGTGTAGAACTGCAAGTTAAAAAAGCTCTGAGCAGAAGGTTAGGGGCGGCGACGAATAGCTTTGAAACTGTGAATAAGGTGAGGACATGGTGAAGTTTTTGTCTTTCGCTCCCGCTCCGACCTAAATCGCATGGTGATGGGTGATTGGATGATCCTGTCGAGGAGCGAAAAGTTTGAAACCTGTTATGGACGGTGATAATAAGTTGTTGTATTACGACATTGTGTCGGTCGTATCAAAGATGTGTCGTTGCCCTCCTTCTTTGTCCAGAGCTGGGACTTGCGCTGCTAGAGTACAATCAGCAGCGGGGCAAAGATCTGTTGACGTCAGATGTCATTTGTTGCTGCAGGATGTCGTCAAATGAGTCTCGATCTGCATATCTTGGAGCCACTGTTATTTTTACTTTATACATAACTTATCTGCCTCATGTCTCCTCTTTACTACATTTTGAGCTGTTTGCAGATAATTCGAACGTTTTTTTATCGAACAAGTCCCATGAAAACCTATTTCAAATTGTGAAACTTGAACTACACCTTAATTGTGGGTGACTGGTTTAAAGCGCATGGCTGTCTTTAAATTTAAGTAAAACATCCTATAATTATTATCTTCAATTCCCACAGAAAAATCCCCTACGCAGGCACCCCCAATACTTATTGATGGTGTACCCATCCCCCAAACTTACCAAGTAAACTTTCCTGGCGTATTTGTCGATCCTGTGTTTATTACATCATATTCGCCATAGTAATATTGCAATGGTTGGGGGATATCGATAATATTATTAAAATAACTGTTATGTCTGCTTTCGTGACAGCCTTTACTTCACCGATCTGGTTAATAGTGCATATCAATATATAGACAATATATTTATAGCTTCCTTTACATCCGCGTTAAGCAGGCCTGGTGCATGCCTCGTTGCACCTGGATGAACAGGCCAAGACTTATGACAAGGCGAACGAGGCAGCCGCCTTTGTCCCGCCAGCGCTCACAGGCAACCTGCGCTGCTGGCCATTGTTTTTTGACTATGATGATAATTGCAACTTCATCGCTTAGCAGCGAACGGGAGTTATTTTGATTGTGACTGGGTGTTTGGCAAAGACTCCGAGAGAGCGAATCTGCAGATAAAGTGAGTCGCAATTTCTGTTGTGCATGTAGAATTGGAGTTTTCTAGAATGCACTCAATATTATTGTTGACCTACATGTAGGCCTACATGTCAAATGAGTTATGATAGATAACTTGGTTCGATTAGGTCTACAATGTATGCTCTCCAGGGCTTTTTTAACGTGCAGTTGTACACAAAATGTGCAGTTCTAAGTGGATTTGTGCAGTTGTAGAAGCACCTTTGTACAGTGAAAACTAGCAAAAAAGGTCATTGTCACCTCCGATTGGAAGAAGTTTACCATGGAGGATGGGAAAGGAAAGCAGGGGTTATGCAGTTCAAAAAATTCCTTAAAAAAGTCCTGTTGCTCAGAAAAATCGTGGACGGACAAAATGTCCCCGGACAAAATGTCCCCGGATAAAATGTCTCCGGATAAAATGTCCCGGGACAAAAAGTCCCCGGACAAAAACCTGCATGCGATTCGTGATGCGTTAAAAATGATTCTCTAACTTTGCTCAGCTATTTGACAATAGAGATTTTCTTATCGAACTGGAGTGAAATGTTTGTGATATAGAAAGTTTTAGGCTACAGAATGCGCGATATAATAATCCAGCGTGACTAATGCGTACTCATTATAATAGCAGGGTGAAAAAATATAGCGCAATCATGGTCATCATCATCATGAGAATTGTATAAAATAACTGGGGGTTCAACTTTGATTGTGTAGATTTCATATGTGCAGTGAATGTAAATGTAAATGTAATCGCATATTTATATAGCGGCTGTCTTATGGCCTCGACCTTTAGGGTGAGATCCTTCACCACCGCTACTCCCTGTTTATATTGCGACCGAACCACCCGCAGTAAAGATCCGAGAAATTAATCTCTGATAAACCGACCGACCGGGAATCGAACCCGGGCCGCCGGCGTGGCGAACGGGCTACCAACCCACTCGGCCACTGAGGATCTCTAACGCAATGAAGACTCTACTGTGTTGTCATTAGAAAGACTAGGGGACTAACCCAAACCCACGGTGTTTCTCACCCTATTATTAAACAATCGGTGACTCAGTTCCATTTTGGTTGCGGTCATCTAGAGTATAGTCAATAATATAGCGCCATCACCATAAATTCGCGCCGCAGCAAATCGATGGTCACTTCAAAAAAGCAGACAAGAGGAACGTCCGAACGTGTTGATTGACTAATGTATATTTTCTACATCTAATATTAATGGGATTGGACACATAGGCTACTGAGAGGAGACTCCCTCCTGAGACACATTATAGAAGGGTGATTATAGAAGGGTGATTGGATGGAAAGAGACAGAGAGGACGACCGAGACAGATGATGCTGGGATGGATGGTGACTGACGGATAAAATGAACTGAAGAGGAACGCACAACGAAGAGAAGAATGGCCACGTTAACGGTTAATGGAGGCTAAACCTATCGATGGGCATAGAACTTAAACCAGAAGAATTAAAACTTGTTCCAGATGTTTGATTCAATGGAAAGCAAGTGGAATACATAGCAAAACGGTTTCTACTTAACCAACGATGCATTCTGTAGTACGTTGTTTAGTTCTTCTAATCAAAGACTTGATCAAAATAGATTGATTCTCAAGTTCTAAGAATCTGGCTCGCTGAGCGTAAATTCCCTAAATTTTAAATTGCATATTTTACTTAATTTACTTATGAAAGATGTGTGTGAATGTTTTAATACGCTTCAGATAGACAGAAGATAAATGGTCAGGTAAAACTTGATAAATCAAACGTTAGCCTACAGGTCGACCGACCACTGAGCGATGAAGGTGATTGAATGTTGTATGCAGGTGCCACTTGATTTATTTTTTATGTCTAAAATTTAGTTTTCCTTCGTGCTGCCTTCTGCTGATGATAGTAATATAGACAATGATGATGAGTATGATAAGTTTTTTGGATTTAGATGTACATGTATCTTCTTCTTCTAGGATGACGGAATATACGGATAAATCAAACGAAGAAATGGCATCTGCATTCATTGTTAGCACTTGCCATTTGCATCCAACATCGTTTTCCATTATGTCGGATCACTTGCATAACTTGATCGGGTATCCGGGATTCGAGTCAATGCGCTATTCGATTATGTGTGGCAGCGCTGCGGAATTCTATATCCGACCATTGAATGTAGACATTGGTGACACAGACTACTTAATCCCCCAGACCAATCAACTTTCATTCAGTGGCGACTTTCCAGTGTTACCAAGTGACCTGAGTGGCCTGGCCGATACGATAGATTGGGTCAAGATTGAAGCATACGAAAGTTATCCAGGTTTTGTTCGGTTACGAGGTTTCGGTGATATGCACTATAATTATTCGAAATGCAAAAAGTACGAATTTCACCATAAAACTGAGAGAAATGACTTCGCGAATCTCGATATGGAAGTTCTTGCAGTTGAATTTTCCAATTTCACTTTCTATGAAGGTGACACGAGCATCAGTGGTCCAGCAATTAAGCACACTATTCGTGATGGTTACCCAAGTGACATGGTCAGATGCATATGGTGCCCACAATGGCCTAAAGAAGCCCGTGGTTGGCATGAACGACCTAGGAACAGTGGATGGCCAACAAGTGAGACAATCGCGGAAGTTGTACAAAATGGTTGTCATGTGGTCTATGTTCAGCATTCTTCTTGCAGAGACGATAAACTTCAGTGGAGATTTTCATTCTCGTTGGCGGAAGTAATATTACTTCGGAGTTGGACTCAAATTCAACAGATTGTATATCATTTGTTGAGATTCTTTGCAAAGAGAGTATTGATCCAAAAGAATTGTCCAAAGAAAGACGAGGTTCTCTGTATGTATCACCTAAAGACCCTTATATTATGGACTTGTGAAGAGATGTCTCCTGAATGGTGGAATTCCTCTTCTGTCATAACAATCTGCTGTAAGTTGTTACTAAAACTTTCAGACTGGCTGCATCGGAGATTCTGTCCGAACTACTTTATTCCTGAAGCAAACTTATTTCATGAGCAATGGAGCTCCACAATACTTGACAAGACTGTACGACTTGTAAGTGAATTCCACAACTCTGGAAATCTTTGTCGCTGGTTCATAAATAATTATATACAGCCAATCATTGCAGATGTACAACTCAATACAGTGAGCACAATGGACGTAACGTCACATTTTTCACATTACATAATGCCTCTCTTTGAATTTTGGAAAATTAATGAATCAAACTCATTAGAGTCATTATTTGCTTGCACATTACACCACTCTTATGCCAGTCGTCTCGCGATAAGAAATGGGACAAGTTCAGGACTACGCTTGACCTTGAATCTAGGACATTGTACAAGATGTATTGATCCAAGATTAAACAGTAAACACCTACTGGGAGATCTTCCTACTATACAGAAAGTTTCATGTTTCACGTACTATGACAAGCTTTTGCTAATTTTACATATTGAATATGGTTTTCAATTCGATGAAATTTCACTGGGTAGCAGTCTCTTTGTTGAATTTGTAAAAGCAATATCGATTCAGCCTAACATTATAAGGTCTCAGCATCACAACTTTCCGAAGCCGTATAAGCTTGCAGCACAAAGTGGTCTGTTTCAATTACTGCGAGCTCAAGATATGCTGCAAAATTTAACTGGCTCAAACAGCCGTGCTGAATTTAAACTTCTGTCCATCGTATCAAAGGAATACCTAAGAAAAGCGTTTGAATACGAAGTAGGTTCTACATCGAGTGGCATTGCTTCTGCAGCTTTGGCATATCTGGCTGCTCTTCACTTTGCAACATCTGAATACCAACTTGCAATACGTTTCTGTTTCGCAATTCACGTTGATCAGAATTCTAAAGCGGACAAAGAAACGTTGAATGCAGGATGTTTGCTGTTTATTGACGATATCACAAGAATCGTTGGATTGTGTGTACTTCTCAAGAAGGTAACTGACAATAATCTATGTTACATTGACAGACGGCTTTATCTTGATCTTCGACTTTCGCCAGAAGTCTTTGCCAATTATTTAATTGCATTATCTGCCGAACGAATATCCAAACGTTTAGACTTGAATCATGAATTGCCAGATTCAGTTTTTCCTATGGACGAGTATCTGAAGGCTTTGAGAAAACCGAAGTATGTCGCAGTGATGAAGTCGTGTCGTCATTTTAATACTGCCTGGCAAAACGTATATTGTAGACCAGATTCATTTGCAGAAAACGAGTCTACAATAATTGAGGATCATGTGAAACTTAAAGATAGAGTAATTGATGTTCTTGTGGAATATTCTTTGGAAAACATGACATCATTTTACAGTACAATTCAAAAAGACTTTGGCATCCAGTGTAACACAGCTGAGTGTTATCGTTCTTTGTATTTCTACAAGTGTCGTCAATACGACGAAGTGAAACATTTGTGCGATCTGATTCTACTTGAATCTGATCTGCAAAGCGATTTGAAAGAATCTTCGTTGGTTAATATTTTGCTAATACCGCCTCTTGATTCTTATTTTGATACAGACGTACAGGCCTTGCTTGGATTTCACACACTTTTCTATTATCTCTCTCTTCTAAATACCACGCTGACACAAGCTACACTAAGCGTGGAGTCAACGTTTGAGCAATGGTTTGCGTGGCGTATGACCTCTCCTGGAAAGGCACTTCAAAATTGTCTTTATGGTCATTACCCCTGTAAAAGTCAATATTTTCTTGGAAGACATTTTCTTGCAAGATATTTAAAAGTCAGATGTTACATCGACTCCAATCTTCCGTGTAAAGATGCCGTAACTGAATTTTTCAATCAGAAAGCTAATCTTCCGTTTGAACACATCATCCGCCGATTTATTATGCGAAAACTTCGTATTACTGGCAGATAGTTTTTAAGAAATGAAGGTCTTAAGTGCAGTAATAATTATGCCGAGCAAATTTATGTCCAGGGTCACCTCTGTTGTCATAGACCCTGGTCAAATCGGATCCATACATTTGATGATGAAATTGGAACTTAAGCAGTTGCTAAAAACTTCATCGACCATAGATGTTTTAAAACCGCTTAACCGCCGCAACCAAAAAAATCGTGGCGCCGCACCATATGGGCCAACAATTCTATACTTCGCAATGTTTGCCCCTGTTTAATATATATTTTGCGGCTTTTGCCCCTAAGTACTGGTTATAGCACTGGTCAATTAATTAAACAGAGCAATGTGAAAGTTCTCAATCAAATTATTAACTAATCATTAACTAGGGCCTCTGCCTAACTTAACATGTGTAATTAACATTCAACAATATATATATATATAGCAGGGTAAGAATGTATGGGTGGGATCAAGGATATCGCTACACGCTAAATGAAATCCAGCAACTATCAAGTTGTAATTAAATGTTTTGTTATGCAGCTAGAAAATGTCTATGACGCCACTCATAGCCATTCAGTTGCGCCCCCATTGCTAGAATCCATAAAGAAAAACACAGTCCTGTAGACACCTTTTAAATAGATGACAAAATGCCATATAATTATATTATCGACCCTCAAAGTATTCTTTGCAAAAAGAAATAAGAAGAAATGGATCGCTAGGTGTCGCATCGGCGTGACGTGATCATAGCTAGGAATTAAGTCATCGTTTTTCTCGTAAATTGAGTTAATTGAGTATCGAAAATGTTTCGATTTGACGGATTTTTTGTGACTTCATCTTAACCCGAGGGATTACTGTGCGTGCGTAAAAACCTTTGGAAGCAATTGGACGTTTTTCGCGCCCTTTGGCGAAAATTTAAGCTTACACAATAATTATGAAAAATCATCGTAAATATATGATTTAACATTGTGTGGTAAATAAATACGTAATGGGAAAGAATACACAGAGAAAGAAGAGAAAAAGTTCACTCAACGCTTCTACCACCGATTCATCGAATCTGTCAATAAATAACAGTTTGACTCAGGAGAAACGATCGGAAGTCAAGGAAAAAGATAAATTAATTACGCAACCTCAAAACGAAAAATCATCGAAGAAATCCAATCTACAACATTCCCAGAGGGGTCTAAATTAAACAGTGGACAATGTGCAGGATCAGTAGCATGCTCGTTCGTCATTTTTGTGTTGTTGCGGCTGTTCCCTGAGCTCATGATCATCCCAGGTGGCGCCAGGATAGAAATCGATCAACGACAACCAACTGCAAGCTCCAAGTTCGGGGTTTTCGAATTATTCGACTTCATTGCTCGTCTTCTCTAATTTACTTAGTATTGTTAACATTAAAAGAGGTGTATACGAGATGTCTCTGCAATTGACATCTTCCGTTTGAAATAATAAACCGATTTGTGAACTGCATCTCTGCTTTGACTGTTATCGCCCTTGCATGGATGGATGGATCCGATTTGACCAGGGTCTATGACAACAGAGGCCGCTACCCTGGACAGAAATTTTCTAGGCATATTACAGGACTTAAGAGCAAGGTGCTAATCCAGTTCGCCCTTGCATAAATTTATTATAACATAATATAGAACTAGTAAATATTTAAAAGTGGTATGCACTGCAGGGTATATCGCTCATTCGAGTTTCATTCAAATCACAGGTCAGTGAGCACAGGCGCCGTGATGCATATGGCTTAACTAGGAGACTGCGTGGCAAAGGAGAGGGGCCATGGGGTTAGTCCCGGATCATGTGGACTGCATTCGGTTGTAAAAATTTTCCCGTCGGCAAAAAGCCTCTCTAATTTTCATAGGCTGTCTTTACACAATAATAGATTCATCCAAGTAATCCAAACCGTGGCAAAAAAGGTGTTTAATTTTCATTCTAAAAAACAGATGAAATTAGTCATCCGTTCGAAATCTTCAAACAATGTTGTTAAATTTCCCAATTTTTTTTTAAATATGGCCAATTAGTAAATTATTTTTTACCATTTTTCATTTCGTTGGGTGTTTTCATTGCTTTATTTCATGCACTTTGCATCATGTGCTCGTAAATGCGTTACATTTTTTCACATTTTCCATTTCGGGAGGTGTTCAAGCACCCAAAACACTCCCCCCAGCTACGGCCTTGATCAAATCTGACAGACCGCAGATCGATTACAGGTACAAGTTATACGAAATACGGTCAGCTTCGCATGACACGCACGTCGGCTACAGCAGGCTCGGTAGCTTAACACTAATGGCCTAAGTGCTGGAAAGCTCCTGATTCGGCCAAGCCAGGAGAGGGGCGATCTTATTTTCAACAGACCCGAGGCAAACATCACAACGGAAAGCGCCACTGGCATCTAACAGAAAAATCAATTTTTTTTGCCCTGAGCGAGGCTTGAACCCGGGTCGCGATAATGACTACTCAGTTTATCGACCAACGCTCTCTCAACTGAGCTACGGACCCCCATCCCATAATGTGAGTTAGAGAAATATCATCTATAGTACTTTTCCAAAATAGGCCAGGTGCCCGCGTACCTCGTGCATGAAAGATGAAATTTGACGCCAATTATTGGCGGCAAATTTCTTGGATCTTAATAGAAACGCGCCAGTCGGAAGATACATGATGAGAACATTGTCGTAAAAATTTAGATGACAAGCAATTTGGTGCTTTCGGTAAATTAGTTCGTGCTCCTAAGAAAATTAATGCTTTATTATCAGGTAGACAACTCCACGCACAACTGGTCACGGTAATTTTAATCTACAGCGGTGAATTTTATATGATTTCAAAATGTCGCCGTGGCGACCGCGAGACAATTCAAAAGTCGCCCAAAAAGCGCGAGGTCGCGAGGACTAAATTTTCAGTCGCGAGCACTTTCAAAAGTCGCCCAATTCGCGCTTTTCGCGACGACCCGGCAACCCTGTACTACACTAGCAATGAAAATCGTTGATCTGAAACTACAACTACAGATGAGCTGAAAACATTAATCGCATGGCAATCACCAATTAGATTAACATTGATGAAAGTATTTGTTACAGTCCAATTATAGTCAAAACAAAACTTAGATTCAACATTTATATCAGATTTCTGCAATGAGGGAAACCAACTTTCGTTTTTTCGTTCATCTCATCAATGCTACCTACTGCTTCGTGTCATGTGAAATTAACGAAGATCATATCCAGTGTCTCAAAATATGGCTCGGTGCATTGACTTGTTTGGTGATCATAGACAGGGATGCCACTCCTAGCTTTTTCCATCTAGGTCTAGGTATTTTCGGTCTTGACTAGGTTTCTAGGTTTTTTCAGGATCTAGCCTTTTTCTCACGGCGTTTTTTTTTGACTTTTTACATACAAATTTATTTTTTTAAACTGAAAATGCACAAAAGACGTGAACAAATCGAATTTAAAAAAAATTTCGATCAAATATTGAAATTTTGGAGCGATAGACTAAAAAAGAAGGTCAGCAAAAAAATTAGGATGGAGTGGGGAGTGGGGTTGGGGTGGAGGGTGGGGTGGGGTGGAGGGGGTGGAGTGGAGGTGGGGTGGAGTGGGGTGGGGTGGTGGGGTGGGAGGGTGTGGGGTGGAAGGGGTGGGGGTAGGATGTGGTGGAAATTTTCTTCAAACCCAAATTTCTCCGATGGCGTACTGGTAGAGGTCGGAGTGTGGTGGTGTGTTGTGTGGTGGGGTTGTGGCCGGAGCGGATCGAATCCTAAATTTCCCGGGCAACGCCGGGTTCCCCAGCTAGTTATCTATATGAAAGGACTTGGTTATGTATGTATGTATGTATGTATGTATGTATGTATGTATGTATGTATGTATGTATGTATGTATGTATGTATGTATGTATGTATGTATGTATGTATGTATGTATGTATGTATGTATGTATGTATGTATGTATGTATGTATGTATGTATGTATGTATGTATGTATGTATGTATGTATGTATGTATGTATGTATGTATGTATGTATGTATGTATGTATGTATGTATGTATGTATGTATGTATGTATGTATGTATGTATGTATGTATGTATGTATGTATGTATGTATGTATGTATGTATGTGTGTGGGTATGTGACTTTGTCCAGAATGCACGCTCACAGTTTTTGAGCTTTTCACTCCAAACCTTCACTACTGTGTAGGTCTCGGCACGAGACGCAAAGTCGAGGGGTTGGCGTTTCTCTACCACCATCGGGGCCAGGGTTGGGGGCGAAACCCCCCAATTTAAAAAAAAAAAACGCAGCTGTTGATTTGAATTTTTTGTTATAGATAGAGGTCCATCAGAACCACCCGGATCAGTGCTTGACAAATCTCTACCACCATGGGGCCAGGGTGCGGGGGGGGGAGGTAAAAAGCACTAATTTTCGCTCTGAATTTTCATTCGCTTGCCACGTATAAAAGCAGTGATTTTCCCCTTTTTAAAGGTGTCTTTTGCAAATACGGATTTCACGGGTCGCTTACCGGAAGAGGCGGGGGGTGAGGGAGGGTGGGATGGTAGGGGGGTGGAGGGGGATGGAGTTGGGGTTGGCGCAGTGGGGTGTCGAGGGGTGGGGTCGGGGAGGGGGTGTGGTGGAGGTGGAGGGGTGAGATGGGGATGAGAAGTGGGATGGCGTGGGGGTCGAGGGGTGGGGTTTGGGGTGGAGATGGTTGGGGATGGGTGGGAGGTGGGGGTTGGAGGGGTTAGGATGGAGGGGGTTGGAGTGGGGTGGGGTGATGGAGGGGTTGGGGGTGGAAGGGTGGGGTGGATGGTTTGGGGTGGGAGGGGTTGGGGTGGAGGGGTGGGGTGGGTGGGGTGGGATAGGGGTGGGAGGGGTTAGTGGTGGACGGGTGGGGTGGCGGTGGACATTTTCGTGAAACCCAAATTTATCGGGTCGCGTACCGGTAGAGGTCGGAGTGTGGTAGGGTGGGGTTGTGGCCGTAGCGGATCGAATCCTAAATTTTCCGGGCAACGCCGGGTACCCCAGCTAGTGTTTTATAAATGTTTAATCGAACCTGGCTTAGTAAGGGATAATGGACCTTTACAGACTAATAATTATGCCATAGCAAATTATCCGCATTTTATAAAGCAATGTAAACTTTTTGCAAAGGTGTAACAGGTGTCTAATGAAATCCAGTCATTTGTCAAACTTTACCTAGTAACAATCCACTGTCTTTGAGCTTCATTTTACGTTGCAACAAGTTTCGCCCACTTGACAATGTATCAATGATATTCTTATCTAAGTTTTATATTAGAATTTCTATAGCGCCAATTTAAATCTCGACGATCACTACTAAGTTAAATCTTAGCCGCTAATTTGAACGACGATATTTCATTGCTATAAAATGATTTTTTGCTAATTGATCCATACTTTTTTCAATTTATGGCTTACAAGATTCCGCTTATAAAAAAACACAAAGGAAACGAGGTTGCATCATTAGACACCTCATAAACGATCATAATAGATGTTAGAAACAGTCATTAGCTGTTATGCGTTCAGTTTTAACCTTCATAGTCGTAACAATTGGTCGCTTGGGCAAAGATGTCATGTAATAAAAAAAGCAAAGCTTTGGTGAAATCTCAGTGACTGCAGAATCCCTCGTCAAATCTGGATCCATCCATTTATCCACATAAAATCGAAACTGTCAATTGAAAGTCGTGAGAGATAAAGTGGACAACGAATTTTGTTCATCTTTGGTATGAAGCAATGTCACCAAACAATAACTGAACAACAAATCCGAGGTAAAGATAACGGGGACGGAATCGCTTATATTCTCTTTCATTGCATGATGGCAAATATTGTGGAGTTCGTTACGAATTTGTCTAGAAAAAGTGATGGTTAATTTCTTCATGTTCTCTGCCCCCGTGGGCGGAGACTAAGAGGTTGACCGAGGGGACGGTGACAATAATGATGATAGAAACCAATTATAACGATGACCTTGAACACCTTTTAAACGTGGTTCAGCAACGTAATAATTGAGAATCCGTGTACAGAAAATAACTCCCTCGTCTATAATTAGAGTTAGACTATACCCCGATCGTTCATTCTCTTGACTTTGCAAAGCAGAGAGTAAAATACCGTTACTGTTATTGAAGCATGTATCCACAACCTTAGACTAAATACTACCAAGTCCAAGAAAATGATCATAGCTCGACGAGGAGCAGCTGCCTATCCTCCAACACTTGACGGAATGGAACGCGTTGACTCAATGCGAATTCTAGGCGTCACCTTACAGCATGACCTCAGCGTAGGATCCCAGGTCAATGAGGTATTGGGATCATGTGCAAGTTCTCTTTACGCTCTGAGGTTACTACCAGCAAATGGTCTACCTTCAACAGCCATGCACGCCGTAACAGAGGCAACATCAGTTGCCTAGCTGCTCTACGCTGATCCTGCCTGGTGGGGCCTTACTACAGCTGCAGATCGACAGGGACTCGAGAGACTGCTCATAAGAACGCAGCGTATGGGTTACCTCCCATCAGGTGCCGCAACAGCTGCAATGCGAGTCGGTTTGGCTGAGGACCGACTGCTGCATGCAGTGGCTAGGAGCGACTTCCATGTCCTTCGAACTCTTTTCCCGCCAAAGAACAACCGTCGTCCAGGTCTCAGGGCCCGTATGCACAATTTTGAACTTCCGAGCAAAGATGTCCGGAGTTTTGTCTCTAGAGTTCTTTTCAAACATAATTATCAAAGCATAGTCTAACAATCGACTCAATTTAATTCCAATAACTGATTGCTCCCTTTAACATTTTTATTTCAATGTAAATTTTGTCTGTCTCAATGTACCAGGTTGCGGTTTGTCAACCTGTTTTTGTTCATTAAACGAAAATACATTAAGGTTGGTAGAGTTACCTTGGCATCAGTTGACTATAAAGCATCCCATTGGTGCCTATCCTCTGATGGCGGTTCTAATACTGAAGAAAGGAGAAGACAGACACGTTATTAACAGCAATTTACCAGCATTAAAACATGACTAATTCAACATTCTTGTTAAACACCTGTTATATGCACGCGCAGCGTCCTATATGACAAGAAATTCCGTTCAACGTCTATAATTATCATTAAAGCGCACTGTGTCAAAGAGTACCGCCCCAAGTAATAATTATAGTTATCTTTTGGAAACCAATGTTTGTATGTGCACATGTCAAGGGGTTATCGATGTATTCCGTGCGCATGGAGGGGCACTTGGGCGATGTGCGTATACGGGAATTACGGAGAGTTGACGGGTCTTTACAAAATGTACGATCGCAAAAACAAATCTCTAATTATGACGTCAACATTGGTCTATTTATAACTCTGTGACATCCTGTAGAGTCGTCCGATGGCATATGATGACATTAGAATTAAACAATTTCAGGTTTAAACAGTAAGTTAAAACAATTAAGCCTAATAAATTTCTCCTTGCCAATGACGCCCATGGCAATATAAATATTTTATAGATTACTCAATCTAACTAAGTTTTTATATTGAGGAGATAGTAGAGATGCCTATTTCTACGTAGGTCTCAAGGCCGTAGACAGGATTTGATTTCGGGGGGTGTTTCACTCACCAATTTCCCCTTCCCAAAAAAATTTATGACCTTTTTTATTTCGGGGGGTGTTTTCATGGTTTTATTTCATGGTTTTTACATCATGTGCTCGTACATGCATTATATTATTTTTCACATTTTTCCATTTCGGGGGGTGTTCAAACACCCAAAACACCCCCCTAGCTACGGCCTTGGTAGGTCTACATATTGATGGATGGTTTGATACTATTGCGCTGCCACAGCCCATACCCTGGTTCTGCCAGTCCCAACACTTGAGAAAGGAGGTTGGCGACGCGATTGACCGTTGTTATCAAACGTTATTGTTGAGCAGCAATTTACCAGCCGTAAAACCATGACTAATTCAGTAGTCTTATTAAACACCTGTGATAAGCTTTTGAAACACTTTATATAAGAAGAAAAATGCTAACAGTAGTTATTATGGTTGGTAATTTCACAAAATGAAGTCGGTTGTCATTTTGTGCACGACATTGTGTATCAATCAGAAGGTACCACAAAATAAATGAATGAACGAATAAATAATAGATTTCAATACAGTTAATAATTGTCAACAAAATTCAGCCGTCGCCTTTGAGTTGAGGCTTCAAGAACTATTTTTTTTGTGGCCAGCAATGCTGGATCGATGAACAATCTATAGCATTAGACAGGTTTTAGACACCTTTGAAAGGGTTTTAAACGATGCTATATATAATGAATTTTAACGACGAACGCACAGTACAGAATAAATTCTCAGTAAATCGCTTTAATTATAGGCCCAAGACAAAAATACGTCTGATGAGGGACTTAGTGTGGCCAGTAGCAACATACGGTTGTGAGACGTGGACTTTAAAGAAAGAGGAGGAAAGAATTATACAGGCTTTCGAAAACAAATGCATTAGGAAACTACTACGTATTTCATGGACAGAAATGTTGACTAATGAACGAGTTTATAAATTAGCAGGGACAAAATGCGAGTTGCTAGGCTATGTCAAAACTCGGAAATTACGATACTTTGGCTATATCCTGCGACAGCAGGATAATATTGAAAATAGTGTCATGACGGGACTGGTGGAAGGTGTTCGTAGCCGCGGTAGACCCAGAATATGCTGGCTCGATAACATCACGTTGTGGACCGGTCTATCGGGAGCGGCGCTATTGAGGACTGTTACAAGGACAGATCTTGCTGGAGTACATTGGCTCATGCAGCCAACCGTCGCGAAGCGACGTCGGCGTTATGACATGACATGACATATCCGTTTAACTCTTTAACCTTTATCGTCCCAGATACCGAAATCGTCATTCTATCACTTCCGAATTTCACTATGTTATAGTGTAAGCTGAAAATTGTTATCAACGACCTTTGATGTCAAACGACGACGTTAAACTTTGGTTAAATAGCAAAATATTGTGACAGCTGCTGATTAGCATGTGTAGTTATATTACCGTTACTTTATGGCCTCAATGAGTTTCAAATACGCTGATGTTTTTAATGTCGACCATAGTTACAATTATGAACACAAGAACAGAACGATTTGGCTAAACTTACGAGCTAATTTATAGCTCGCTGGAAATTATCAAAAAGGTATTTTAGCTAAGCCAAGTATTATACGTAAGGAACTGCATTGAGTTCAAGATTATAATAATGCTCAGGCGTGGCTGCCTATAAGACCAAGCCTCGATTTTTCTTTTGTAGCTTTGTGTATCAATGATATCCGCTACTAGTCGTAGATTATTTCCCTCTGCCTCGAACATAAACAGTGCTGCATGAATCAGTATGGATTTCGACCGATCGGATCCACTACGGCCGCCATTTGTGTCGCTAACTACTAGCATTACTGAGATACTGAACGTGAGTCGGCACATGTACAGGGTGAGCCAAAAAGGACCCTCTACGGTTTTTTGCGAATATGTTGACCAAAAGTAGGAATTTCGAAATGAAATTTTACAGGCTAACAGACAATAATTATATATTTACACATCATGGCCACATTTCATCAACATATTTCAAAAGTTATATCACTTTTAGTGAGTAGGCCTACACCACCATTTTTGACGATTCAAAACTTACAGTGCATTAAAATTTGACGACACACCATGCAATCCTCATTATGTCAATATCTTTAAAATTAACACAGGCCCATGTCAAAGTTAAAATTGCTTGTCAATTTTACATTGTTGAAATTTCTAATAAATGAAAACGTTGACACTGAATGCTTTTTGGTTTCTAAGCCCTGATGATTCAAAATTTATACATTTCAACGATCTAAATCTACGATTCTGCTTCGTTTTATGACTCTACGTCATAGTTGTTTTGTCTAACCGCTAATGCAGAGTGCAGCCAGTGGCTGAGTTATTTCTGTCTCATATTAAGTGGCCTTTTTTTCAAACACAGCTACTATCACATTGGAAATTGAATTTAGCCTACATTCTAACTATTAGTACACATGCATGATCTGTTACGCGCCCTAATATCATCATTACCTACCATCGCTTGACTGCGTTTAAAAAGTTTTTAAGACGACCGATAAAAGTCCTCGTAATGATCCATACAATTATTATAATTATGATGTTATTCACAAAAGAGAGCTCGAAGAATTTAATTACCCTTCGCGTCTTATCTATATATAGAACAGTTTGATTACTTAGAGAGGGTGTGTAAAAGCGATCGGTTTCGATCCCCATCCTAGACGGCTATTGTGTATTACATTGGACCTTGAGACTCAAGTCCTTCACTTACAATATAATTGCAGTTCGGCCGTCGAAGCGTGTATGCACTTCTAAGATTTGTTTGGAGGCAATATCAGATTTCGGTTGTATTGTATTTTTGTATTGTATTTATGCACAATTTCGTAATACAATGCTAAATTAAATGCTTAAGAGTTGTTTTTCTCGTTATATACAGAAATGTCGATTGATTATTTTTTTTTCTCTCTCCCTCATCATTTTTTTTATTCCTACAATTGAATGCTCTGTCATGTTTTTCTTTTATATTTTACATGAATTATGGGTGGCCCTATTAGCGGGATTTTCTATCCCTTCTGGGTCTCCCCTTCTTCACCAAATTATGTTAATGTATTATTCAATTCCATAATTGTATCATGTTTGTTTGTTGTTTTGGTTGAGGAAAAAATAAATAAAAAAAAATATTTACAAAAATGTAAAAAAAATATAAAAAATGTCTATCGTGTCCTGAGGAACCTTTTTACACCTCTTGCAAAAACCACCTATAACTTGCGACCTAGACCACATTCCTTTGTTCTACCAGTTAAAGATTTTAGAAACTTTATTCCGATGATTCTCTTTGACACCCATTAATGATATTATTGCTATCTTTACATTATTTTGCTCTTTACTTTTAAAGTGTATTGACATGTAACTGGGTGCGGTGTGTCACCCTGATTTGTATAATTAAACGAAGATTAATTAATTAATTGTCTTGCAGTTAAACAGTTTAGCGAATGACAACCTAGCCACATGAAATTATGGAATGCGATAATAGCAGTGCACTTATATAGCATGCGTTGATAACCAAAAACGGGTGCCTAACTTATTGGTTGGTCGAAAGTTTCTTAAACTTGTTGCCAGCGTTGTCGAGTGTTTGAAAAGCCCTCTAAGCCACTCACTGTTAAAAGTAAATGTAAGCTTCAATTATTGCTATTATTTTTGGATGGAGAGTTTCCATGACTCTGCTACAACCTATTGTAGGCCTGCTATTGCCAGTGCTATTGCTGCTATTGCTAGTGATAATTCTACTGCTACTGCTGCTGCCACCGCCACCACCATTATTGTTTATTATAATCATTATCATTGTCATTATAATTGTCTTTGCAATTGTTATTTTGTTGTTTTATTATTGTTGTCGTAATTACTGCTGTTGTCATCATTTTGGTTTCGTCATTGTAATTGTTTTGTTACTTGTATGGTCACTGGCACTGGCTTTGACATTGTTAAATAGATTACTTGCATTATTAATGCCATTGAAATTTGCTATTATATTGATATTGTTATTTTCGTTATCTTCTCTGCTAACACTTCACCTAATGTTTCGTTTTCTTTAGTTTTGTAGAACTTCCTCACTGACGTCATGAACTGCGGTTTCATCCTCCATCGTCTTCATAGCATCTTCCTCTTCCTATTCCTCATCCTCTTCCACTTTCTCATCAGATCGGATGTTACATGTAAACTGAATGATTCAAATAAAGATTCCGTTACTTTTAATTCGAGTCATGGCCTTGGCACGTTTTCCCTGATGGATTATTTTAAAGATACGTCTTAAAACATGGCGGGTAATGAGTGACACTAGACACCTTTCCTAGTGATTCATCTAATGCTATATAAGTAAAACTTTCGACAAGTTTTGATGTGTTCCATGAAGGAGGTATATTTTGATGTTGTTACACGTTGGTCAATGAAGAAACTATGGTAGAATATCCTTTGAATTGTTGAATCTCAAACAATAATGTTTTCTATTGTGTGAGTTTATTAATATGAATCTCGTTTTAATATAAAAAAGGTTGAAGCCTACACTTCAGGTTAATAATTATGTGAATAGTCAACGCCGTGTTTAGATTCTTTAGAAAATTACTTTTATTAAATTTCGAGTATTTTTGTAGCGCCTCTTCAAGAAATTTCTCAGAGGCACTCTCAGCCCAGCCACAGTTTTTAAAAGGATTTGAACGACTTATGAAAAGCAGATGAATTTAGAATGGCAGCTGGGTGCAAGTCGGAAGGCTAACGGGAGGCTATAATTTCAGATAGCGTGACCCACAATAGAAAATGTTCGGCGCTGTCTGATAGAAATGCGAGCTCGTTGAACCAAAAGCTCCCCCGTTGCCGCAGAGCTGTTTGCTCATTGGTACGTTTCACTCGCTCTGTGACAATGCAGAGCCGTTCGTTCTCTGTGGTTGGTCTAACAACCTGGAACCGACTTCCATTGACTATGCGACATCTCCCAAACTGTAATGAATTAAAAAAATTGTAGAAGACTTTCCCTCCCCCCCACCTCCGGTTTATCTCGGCCTATGTGTTACAGTAGGTATCTTAAAGGTTGCCACATAAATTCTGATAGATTGATTGCTAGATTTGACCTTTTTACACACCTCAAAAAAGAGAATTAGTGACATAATAAGAGCGATCTCGAATCAAAAGGAATCTGTCTTCAATATCACAGACAGCGCTAAAGTGTAGGCAAAACTTAACAATCAGGAAAAACAACTGCTGTTGTGAACGTACACTACCATCAATCAAAGTCCATCAATTTCCTCCACCTACACATCACGCGTTCTTTCACTCTGTTCATTAATTTACCCCATAAGTCAGCTCCCAATAATGAGTACGTTGAGCACACAGCGAGTGTGAGTGTTAAACACGCCATTATATGCCGAAGTGCAAAAGTATTAGGAGTTTCGGTTTGTGTGAAGGCAACGATCATTAGGACTGAGAATCGCTTTGCGAATTCAGAATGCGAACAATGCATTCAGAGTTTAACGGCAGCTTATGATAAGCAGCGGTTGAAATGTCGACAATTTTTGGTATATAGCAGCTATTTTTTTTAAATCTAAGGAAACGAAGTAACAGTCCCTTCTGTATTGTGTTTGCGCATCGTCAAAACGGCATCTTAAATTCCTTTACTAGAAGACATCCATTACGATATAAAATATCCAATGACGATGAATGTGCATGGTGAGATAGCAAAATTCCTTCGAATATCCTTCTCCACGGATGAGATCAAAATATTCGCTCATATTAAAATAATTATTGGGTTGAACCTGCACGGCCCTCGCATCGACAACAAAGGTCAGAAAATTAAATGAAAAATTAAAGCGCATATTTTCTAATCGACAATTACGACACCTTTTTTATCTAAAATAAATTTAATATAAATAACCAATGTACTTTAAATTAATATTGCCATCCTCTCATGGTGCTATGGTCACAGAAAAAATATTAACACAAAATAATATCAAAATGAAGGAAGCAAGCAGATAATTGGCCTTCTATTTGAAAAAGCTCTCTTTCAACTTTATATTATATTCAGGCGCGCTACCAGTTCAACCCTGGTCGAATAAGACAGTCAGAAATGATGCAGAAATACCAATATAGGTATTTGACGAAGGATAACACATTCTAGGTCGCAGGGCCAGCTACGGAGAAAGCATGGCGCTGCATGAGTACAGTCAGCCACTCATGAAAGTGTGACCAACTACGATGTGACCGGTCTACTCCACGGCTACATAGACCCGTGGAGCCTGGTTATGTTAACGAATATACTTACTGATAAGTGTCACCCATCTCCTTCTAGATACGATAGAATGCGATTACGTAAGCCAATCCTATTATTTATTGCCAAATATTACAGATATTTAAAGGTATGTTAACAACCTGATAATATTATTTGATAAAATGTATTTGCACTCAGGAACTTCTACTATTTGTTTGTTTCGTTTGTACGTGCACTTGTTATAGCGCCCCTTTAAGCTCTCTACTCAGAGGCGCTCCCGACTGCAGAGCGGACACTGCATCGGAGTTTCACGCCGAAGCGCTGAGCAATTGCGAGTGAGGACTTGTCCAAGGTCCCTACGCGGCGACTTGAGGTGGATTCGAACCTTGAACCTTCCGGATTTAAGGCAACGACGTCACCACTACACCACCGCTCCCCACGCCACCCCACTATGGCTGATGTTTATTGAACAAGGCATTAACCGATTGTGCATCAAACTGAATCTGCTACCAGGTCAATATGTGTGCTCTTTCGAATGTGAATGGATGTGCGTACATTCCTAGAAGATGTCATATTTCAGTCGCAATTGAGACGTTTCTGTATCTGCGTTCATTTGGTTTGATTCATTGCTTTGCTGGTTAGTGTTTCTAATAATCGATTAAAAATGATTCTTATTTTAATCGAAATTTTTTAATCGAAATTTTTTTATTTGATTTTACACGCCTCAAAATGGTTGTCAATTAGTCATATATAAAGTCGGGACTCGAAACAACCTAGTCATTCTAGATATAAAAAAAACTTCGAAAGAAGAAAGCTGGTAAGTGCAATAATATGCCGAGCAAATTTCTGTCCAGGGTAACGGCCTCTGTTGTCATAGACCCTGGTCAAATCGTATCCATCCATCCACAACCTTGGTCACAGTATGAAAGTACCGCTTCTCTGCTCCTCACTATGATAGGAGGACGGGACTGGTGTGATTGCTCATTATCTAAGCGCGAAGAGCGACCCAGAGCACGCACTTAGAACGGCACTGACATTAGATGTTGTTCCAAGATCATCATTGATGGTCACGCCTAGTATGAGCATTGAAGTTACTCTCTCGATTTCCAATTCGGGAGGAGCAATTTTTGTTTTGGAACTGCGACGGAAGATAATCATTTCCTTGGATTTTCCTGCATTAAGTCTAAGATTGTTTCGCTCAGCCCAATCGGAAATATTATCAAGTTCCTCTTGAGTTGTATTTCGCATTGAGGCGCCAATGAGTAAATAAGTGTCATCTGCATATTTCTTCATTTTGTTTTGTGCATGTATCGGATGCAGGTCTGAGGCACCGACAATGTATGATGAAGGACCGATCCCTGATCCTTGAACAACGCTGGCGTTTATTGATGCCAAAGTTGATATCAGCTTAGTGTAACGAGTGACGCAGGGCTTTTTTTAACGTGCAGTTGTACACAAAATGCGCAGTTCTAAATGGATTTGTGCAGTTGTAGAAACACTTCTGTACAGTTAAAACTAGCAAAAAATGGTCATTATCCTCCGATTGGAAGTAATTTACCATGGAGGATGGGAGGGAAAGAAGGAGTTGTGCAGTTCTAAAACTTCCTTAAAAACAGCCCTGGAGTGACGTGCATCCTATCTCTTAGAAATTCGTCCAGCCAGTTGTAGATGTGGTCAGGAATTTCCAGCTTAGACAGTTTTTGTGCTAAGGTGGAATGGCGCACAGAGTCAAACGCTTTTGAAAAATCAAGTGAGGGGATGTCAAGGTGACATAGTCGTTTGTTGTCAGAAGGTCAGTGGCTTGTTGGAGAATGGCTATCAATGCAGCAGTAGTGGAGCCGGTGGGGCGGAAGGCAAATTGGTCCTCAAGTTTGACTGAAATGGTAGGGGAGTAGAAGGAAGGATACTTTTGCACTTGTTCTTTTTCTGTCATTCTGGAGAGAACCAGAACTATTGGCATAGTATTTTAGATTTTTATCTGCAGTATTTTAGAGATGTAATGATGTCGACCTCACTATGTCAAGGTTATTAGTCACACAAAATTCATTGATGCTTTCATATGCTTACATGGAATCAAATCCGTGCGATTCAGATTTCTCGCCATCCATAAAATAATGCGATAGTTCTTTATTTATAGCCAAAGAGATAACCGTTGTGAAGGTGTTTAATAACGTGCGTAATTTGTTAACATTTTGAGAACAAAACGTTACAACTGAGTTTGTTTTATGTTGACAGAAGCCAATTTCCTTGACCTTTAAAAATGTGGTAAAATTTGATCCAGCATTTTTTATAACCACAATTTCTTAATGGATAGGTCAACGGAGATTATCTATTATACGAACAAATAGCCGCGAAACGACTGGTGTCAGTAACTGATGGTCATGACGATGTGTATGATAATGATAACGACAAATTTTCCGTCTGCTACAAGAAGAAATAGTCATTGGTGCGATTCGGCGTGTAACACCAACCCAGCGCTGACTTAACTTTTTATCGTTATGCACAATAACTGGTTTTCTTGGCGGAGAGTACGGTTTACATTTTGGTGATGGGGATGCTGTGCGCTGGCTTATAAAAATGTGCAATTCTAACTGGATTTGTGCAGTTATATAAGCAGTTCTGTGCAGTTAAAAATAGTTGAAAACAGTTAATTGGCCTCCGATTGGAAGTAATTTACCATAGGGGATGGGAAAGAAAATAAGCGGTTGTTCAGCTCTAAAAATTCATTTAAAACAGCCCTGTGGTTTATCGTGAACTGCAGACGCTAAATAAATAACAGAACATTACACACCACTTTCACGTTTAGATTCGTCCAATATAAAATACAAAATTGTATGAGCACCTTGCTCATAAGTGCTGTAGTAACGGCCTCTGTTGTCATAGACCCTGGTCAAATCGGATCCATCCGAGCCATTACGTAAGTTATAGTCCCAACTAGGCAGTGTCAATCACGTCATTGTATACTACGCCGATCGATGTCAATAATGTCAGTATTGATAAGTCACACGTTACACTTTCTGCGCTGTTTGGTGTAAGTCAGGATGGAAGTTTGAAATCAGAGCAACTTTCATACACCCGCAACATTTTGTAGGACCACGAATCCATAGTTTTGCCACATTTTATGACAACAGTAAAATTTTGTTTAGCAATAATTGTTTTAAATAATTATGCGAAAACTTAAAAAGAATTAAAACAAATAGTGCGAAGCCTCACAACACCTCTTTTTATATTTATAATCAACTATAAAATTGCGAACAACGTCCTCGTCCATTAGTTAAGTTGTTTACACATGAAACATTCATTCATTATTAAGATCCGTTATAATTTTATAATAGGTTAAACGCAAAAAAATCATTTGGATCAAATTTGGTTGCGCAAAAGAACTAGAAGTATGCGTGTGATATTGATATGTCACACGTTACCCTCTTGGCACTGTTTGATGTAAGTACTGCATTTGATACAGTAGACCATGATATTCTCCTACAACGGCTTTCTATTTCCTTCAGCCTCACTTGCAACTTTCTTGCGTGTCTTACCTCTTATCTCCAGGACCGTTCTTACACTGTGACCTATGTATTTTATAGGTCACCTTGGCCTCCTGCTACTTTTGGTTTTCCGCAAGATTCTGTTCCGGGTCCTTAACTCTACATCTTTTATACTGCAGACATTGGTCCTCTCCTGGTAGTCCTCTCGTGTCAATCTTTATGCAGACAACGTTCAGCGGTTCAGGCAATAAATCTGGCCACGACTGCAAACAGAAAAGTTTATCTGTCTGCCAACGAATTTGTTGACTAAACGAGGCAATAATTTTTGAAAAGTTAATTATGAGTCTCCCCTCTACTTGTGCCCCAGCAAGTTCATCTGCCTCTTCAGTATTGTATCAATTAGCGATATTTTATCCTGCATCAGTTGCTGCTCGTCCTAATTGGTTCTCATGTCCATCCAACTATAAGGCGAGGTAGGAAAAGTCAATCAAATTTGAAAGTCTTAATTATAATTTAAATTAAATAAAAACATTTCAACTAGTAATAAAATAGTCCGACCCACACCTCATCGTGGTGAAGGGGTGAACAGCCAAGTAGGGGATTGCCTGCTGAGGCTATGCCATCAGTGGTGAAAGTCTTTGACTGAAGTACCACCTTGGGCGCTTCGCGAGGCTGACAGGCTCAGCAGGAACCCTGAAAGGCCTGAGTAGCAGCAGGTCTTGAGCATTAGGGCGGAAGATCACGCATGGTGATATGGTGACAACGGCCGAAATGCAATAGGGAAGGCTCACTAGAGATTCTGGTGTAAGGTTTCCTTACCGCGAGATGGAAAGACGTGGGGGACTACCATCTTATAAATTCTCCAAACAGCATTATAAATAACAAAAGTAAGAGGACGGCTGAGGAAGAAGAAACAAAATAGAATTAGAATCGACTATTCAGCATTGACTAACCGAAATCTTTAATGGTAAAGACGCAATGTGGAAGCTACATGTAAATAGCCCTAAAATTGATGTTTTGCAAAAGCACCTCTAAATGGAGTCTTCCCTGTCCTATAAATAGCACACTATCCTTCACTGTGATATTCGATTTCGAAATGTACCCGCATCGTAATCTTAATCGTAAATTCGTAATCTCAAAATTTCTGAAGCGCCAATCAAAAGCCAGGCGCAGGGCAGAAACCTATTCACGAGCGCTGTGAAAAGTCAGAAGGATTGTAAAAAAGAGTAGCTCGATGGAAGTCGTTGTTCTGAACTTCTGGTGCAAAATAATCAGAGGTGGCAGAGTAGCGGTTTGTCGGTGGCGTTTCGGTTGAGTTTTGGAAAACGGAAGATCAGGTTAATTGAGATAAGAGTGGCTGAAGAGGTGAGACTTTGTTTCGAATGGAAACCCAACATCGTTTCGGCTAGTTAGCGCAGAGAGCGCCTCTGAGTAGATTTCTTGAAGAGGCGCTATATAAATACTTGAAATAAATAAAATAAATAAATAAATATAATTATAAAATCTCATGATTTTAGTTAAAAGCTGTAGTATTTTATTGTATGACCTTGGATGGATCCGATTTGACCAGGGTCTATGACAACAGAGGCCGTTACCCTGGACAGAAATTTGCTCGGCGTACTACAGCACTTAAGAGCAAGGTACTGAACCAGTTTTTTATGTATGACCTTGGCATCAGAGAGTTATGTATAACATCGTATGTAAAGATTTTTGAGGTGTGCAAGAATTTATCTTGTTTTCCATGTGTTCGGGTCTTCTCCACTTATGTATGTGCGTACGTCTGCGGGCGCCGCTGCTGTACGCACTTGCGTAAGTGCGTACGCCTGCGGGCGCCGCTGCGTGGAATGCTTTCCAAACTCGCACGATTCTTTAACGGACGATGTTCTTGAGGAAACCATCGTTCAGAAATTGCATAGGCTATAATAATTATTCACGATCTGAAAGCGAACTTGGTTAAATGCTTTCTTTTCATGAATTGCGATAATAATAATTATGATACGAAACCACTCAATGAAAGTGATAAACAGCCAACTCTTCTAACGGAGACTACGAACTTCTTAGTGATGTAATGCGAATGAAGCATAATTCCAACGAACCTTCACATTCTATGTAGGGCATACGCTCGGCAGGATCCATTAATCTAAGGGACGTCATCCATCTGCCAATCTCCGCCTCTTCTCTTCACCCGCTTCCCTTTTTTGACTGGCATGAACATCTTGTCTCGCGAGCTATGGCCACCATGGCTAAGACAGTTGCATTGCTTTAATTGACAACGCACTGTGTTACCAGCTTCCTACTTTGAAGCGTTCCTCCGTACTAACTAGTGGGTCGGGCTCTGACCTCCGATCGGCTGAATAAGCTGAGCTCTTGGCCTCTCACTTATCGGACTACTATAATGCAGTGGCGCTATTTATCAGTGGCTGGCCCTATGACCTGGAATGGACTCCCTGTTGCACCCCGCTAAGGTTCCTTTCTCGCTTTAGTCGCTTAAAACTGCCTAGTCACATGATCATAATAACGTTACATTTCTGTAATGAAAGGGGCTTATTCAGCCGGTTTTGGACTGGGAGCGATTCAGTTTACCTTGAAGATGCTTTATATAAAAAGTCAATAATAATAACAATAAAAAATTGATGCGATAGGACGACATAAAACTTTGAATAAAAAATATAAATGACTGACATTGCTGACATTGTATGGATAAACACTTTTAAAACGTGTTTATTTGAGACTATAAAAGCAGGCACTTGACATTTGAATGCAGTTTGCAGATTTTTGAATTGACTAATCAATCACTCTCTGCGTCATTTTACATAAGTATTACAATGTTTAAAACAGGTGTCGTAGTTCAACGCGGCCAAATTTTCCATTTTCGCCGCAAAAATTTCTGACGACCTTTTTTTTATTTTTTATTTTTTTTAGTCATCGACCAAAATCTCATGAATTTTTTTTTTTAGTCATCGACCAAAATCTCATGAAAATTTTCCATCTTCGCCGCCAAAATTTCTGCTGACGACCTTTTTTTATAGTCATTGACCAAAATCGTGGATATTTCAATGTAAAATAATTCAGATGGTCATTTTGTTAGGGGGGGGACTGAGCCTCTTGTAGGGGGGCTTAGCCCCCAGCCCCTTCTAGCGCCGCCACTGTTGCACGATATACAGGTTTGTATGACGGCAATTTTAACAAGGTGGCTGATGTCGATCTTCTTTGATACACGTATCACTATTTAATTATATTTTTATTTGTATTGTATGATACGCTGGTAGATAAATGCAACAACTGCCAATCAAGAAACTTATGAAGATAATTGCTCGAAGGGGTGAACTGACTTCAAAGAATGATATCTGTAACCCATTGTAGACTATCTGTGTTAAAACGCACATAAAAGAATGAACAATGTTTACCAAGAAGTAATAACTGTTCGACCCCTATTATACTATTCGTCAACAATGGTCCCATGCGACTCCCTCCTACATCGTTTTGTCACTATTTTAAGTCTAAAGCAAATTGGAGTTAGTTCCGTTTTAACTAGAAAGAATAGACTACATGTTAACCAACAAGCCACTTATTTGAAGGATAATTATTATATTATTTATAGCTTCTCAAAGTTCCAAACCAAAGGTGTACATGCAACGCAAGGCAATATTATCAGCATAATGTTTTAAGTTCCTCTTAGTCAGGTTATTAGACTAGTTGATAATGAATGTCGCAGTTCAAGTGAAAGACTCCCACAACAAAGACCGAGACAACAACGTTTTATGGTATGGCTGTTTCTTTTAAAGACATAGGAATGACCATTCGCCCTTCATTCGTCTACACCAAACTAAAGATCCACACAATTAGCACCGAATTGTGGAGTGCCGTGAACAGTTTTATTTTTTCCTTCTTCTTCTTTTTGATATGCTGTTTGGCTTCCACAATGTGTTCAATCTTTCAAGCATCGCATGTGCTAATTGAATCTGTCTACGTTTATTCTGTGCCCGCATTTCTGGTAGACTACAAGCTCTTCTCCATCCAATCTCACCATCAGCTCTAAAACATTGCTTCCAATGGTAATTGCTCATTTGCATATTTGTTTTCAGTCTAAAGTCTCTAAACGCTCCACAATTATAATTATATTGTGTCGTTTTGTGCAGTTGGTACGACGTCTCTGCTTATTATATTACAACAGCTACGTCGACTTTATTATGACTACGATGATAATCGTGATCATCATCTTCAGCATGAGGCGGTTATGGTGATTATGATAATGACAACGACCATTACAACAACGACAACGTCGACGATGATGACAATGCTGAAATCTGGTAATGACATTAGCCATTTTCCTTTATGTTAAATAATATTATTAGCAACTGTTACAGTAGGCGTCTTCTGAATTTCCACTAACTCTCAGAAATTCCTAATGTTTCCTAATTAACAGATTTAGTATTCCGTTTTAACGGTGTCTAAAATTGACTGATTCTAATAGATATGCTGAAATACAATTCTTACGTTATGCAATGTTCTGTTATGCTTGGTGAAGATCCAACGTGGATCAAAATAAACGACAGACTCAATCATTCTCCACGGTTCTATCACTATTTCTCTATTCACAATTATTCTCTACAGTCAGAAACGTTGTTCAACCGTTGCGCGACCCACTTCCAAAATATATTTTCCATCGTTAAGTTGCTTGCGTTCAGTCTTTTAGCTGAACCGCGATGCAAACCAATTTTCACTCCCTTACTTTAAAAAGCATCTCAAAACTCACTTCTTCTTATTTGCTTTAAAGGACATGTATCTCTAATTAATTATATGTTTCAGCATGTTAAAACAATAGCAAAGACATACTTTTTAGCAAAAACTTATACTTTTAAGCGTGTAAGATATTCATAATGCTCTAATTAACCGTTTTTGAGGTGTGTAAAGTTCTCACTTTTTTCCCATTATTTTCCCACACCTTTGAGCTTTTGCATGCGATAAATTTCTCTGAAATATTGTAAAATTAGCATCAAATAATTTTATCTACTATTGTGACGTCCAGTATTTTCTTGATTGCAGACCTTGACTGTTTCCCCGATTTAGTTATTTTGCTAGATTATATGCGGAAAGATCAACCGCAAAAAATTCTCTCACTAATTCTCCAATCTTTCTCCCTTTCTCTCTCACATCCTCTTTGTTTCTGACGACACGCCCTCCCTACTTCCTTCCTTTTACGAAGTGGAATCGCCCTTTTTGTTTCAGCAATGACGCCATCATGCAAATATTACTGTACCAAAATGCGTGTTTTCTAAAAGTGCTCTATACTTACGACAACAGTACTATAAATATTTTGTAGCATTGCATTATAAGAATTAACCTACACATACATAACATCGTATACTGTGTATACCCATTCAAACGCATATAAGCAGCACGATATCATGCTTGTTTGCGCATGTACGCACGGACCGAAGGCAAGTACAGAATGAATTATATGCACTGAATAGATTTCACGGGAGCGCTTCTTAGTAGTAATCTTGAAGGGGCGCTATAACAAGTGCACATACATATTTATATACCATCGACTGTGTATGATTTGCTTGTTTGTATGTATGTGCACTTGTTATAGCACCCCTTCAAGTACCCTGCTCAGAGGCGCATCCGACTGCAGAGCGGAAACTGCATCAGAGTTACACGCCAAAACGCTGAGCAGTTGCGAGTGAAGGACTTGCCCAAGGTCCCTACGCGACGACTTGAGGTGATTCGAACCTTCCGGCTTCAAGGCAACGACGCCACCACTACACCACCGCGCCCCACAATGATGTGTAATGCTGACATGGGATGAACTGGCGATGGATAGAGAGGAGTGGATGAGATGCGTCGCCCGACGTGCAGGCATGCACAGGAAGGACTAAGTACTAAGTAATTGTAGGATGAAGATGCCAATAGAATTTATTAATTATGCGACCACAATAAAAAAATTATATCTTCTGTTTTAATCAACTTCAGTTCTGCATTGAACTTCAAATCCTCTTTATCGAATGCACTTCTTTTTAAATATGCAAGAAAATGATAACCTAAATTAACAGAAGCTGTGGAATAAATTCATTGCTCCTATACACCTTTATTATAATGATACTCAGACCTACATAAATCGCTGACGGAGTTTTCAATTACTCCGGCGGATCTTGAATTTTGAATTTTTTTAAACATTGCATGCGCAACTGACCAAAGTTAGGAATAAAGAACTGTGAGAAAACTAGAAGCCATTCTCTACTTGAAGACACGAAACGCTCGCAAACAAACTGGCGCTTAGATATATTGTAGATATATATATAAATTAATATCTATGTAAGTTAATAATTGAAATTATTGAACAGATTTTCTGTTATCGAACATGTAACGAAAGCATCGACGCCTCTATGATGTACACAGTCGAAAATTGAGTTTCTTCCTGTTTCAGAGAGTAAGACTGATGCATAACATTAACCATTAGCATTAATTTTGATGATTTGCAATATTTTGTGTGGGTGCGCTATAATAATGGAGATTCTGTCGGTTACGATGACACGACTACTTTCTGCTCCCACCAAAAATCATGCCTAAAGAATCATCTTAAAAACGTCTCTAAAAAGAGATTGATTCAATCAACAACACACCGTAAGAGTTGTATTATGCCAAACAATTTTTTTCAAGCTAAACGGCATATGTTGTCACAAGCTCTCGTCAGATCTGGATCCATCCATCCATCCATCATTCAATGCACTGCGTAAACCTTTTGGAAAACGCTGTTGATGTAAACTAATTGCAAAATTATTTAATAACTTCATCACTGCTTACATTTTTATGGCGCCAATAAAAAACCGGAGAAACGATCAGGACGAATGCCAGTGATCTTTATCGTTATATGGCGTTGTTAAACAGAAAACTTTCCACTCAGATTTACATGTACCTGATGGATTCGCTATTAAATTATTGAAGTCATTGAATCTCTTAGATTTGCTAGACTATAAAAATGTTAAGCGGATTGAGTGAATAACGCGAAATAATCAAGATCGTAGTACACAATGTGTATGCCAAATCTATCGTTTGAAATTGATGAATCTAATTATTTTATGCACCTTTAAATCGTAACTAGAGGCGCTATAAATATGGAAACAGCACTTTGAAAACAATTCAATCCTAACTCATGCCCATTATTGGAACTGATGTCGTTATAACACATGGCATACATTATCACCTAGTAAACTCGCCACTGCTCGTTCGTCGACAGTGCCAGTCCCAAGGCTAGAGAAAGGAGGGTGCTAATTCCGATGATCTTTTATTTCACACAATGTGTTCAAGCAGATAGTGGCAAGGATTTATAATTAATTAATTGCATATGTCACAATTCGGTGACTACTTTATATGTCACGGTACCAGTCCCAAGCATGTGCAACGGAGGATGGCAACGTTAGTCATCTTTATCTTGGCACAGTGTCGTTGTTGATCAACAATCATGTTCATTGTGTCGTCAGCAGCGGACTTTGTACACATATTATAAGGTCGAAAGCGCTTCTCAATGATGTTCGAAAGTCAACAAATACATGAGAAAATATTCTGAATCATCGACTTCAAAACCTGTTAACAAGTTTTAAAAACGATGAAAAAATTATGTGCAACATTAGACAGGGAATATCTCGGCCGTTGCTGTGTTTTGCTCAGACGCCATTAATTCTGGTCATTACTACATTATTGATCAGTTTGTGGCAATGACTTTCATTCCAAATACACAGTTCTTAATTGCAATCCTCGGCCGAGTCAAAGCCACGAGAAACCTGCATAGTGTTAATTATTTGACGATGTCGTTAATATCAGTCGCTGGCATTCTCCTCATTACAATATCTTCTATTAATCGTCGTTTTAGAGAAAACTGTTTATGGTTCAAGAAACATACGATTTAGAGGTGTCTAATAAATGCTACTGGAAGTCCTTGTAAGTTGCGACCAGCCGCGGGCTGAATAAATAGAGGACGAATAAAAAATAAATGGTATGTAAAGTAAAATGTTTAATAAGTCTATCGAGTAGTTTCAGTCTAACGACACTGTGTACTAACAAAGATCTTTAGCGTCATCCTCTTAATTTAGCCATACAGAATCATTGCAGAATGTCAAAGCGTTGACGTAGTTCATCGATAGCATTAATAACACGATAATTCATTCATGAGCAACCAGGTTTTATTTACGCATAGATGTAACATGGCGATCTAGGAAACATTGGTTTACGGCGCAAAATAATTTATTTATCGCCCATCGAGAACTGGTTTGAAGGTGTCTAACGAAATACTGAAATGCGTGGAGTAGCAACCCAAGCCACAGTGAAAACAAAGAAGGGATGCCACTGGAAAATAAAGCAGAGATTGAACAGCGACGGAAACAACATTACGAAAAGCTTTATAACTGAAGTAATTCAGTTGATAGAACAGTACTAGACAGGCTACTAATCAATTAGCAGTCATGAGCAAATGGAGGATATACTTAAATAAGAGGTGGAAGTCGTCCTGGGAATCCTGAAAACAAAGAAGACCACAGGAGAAGGTAATTATACAACAGAAGAGGCAGGTTGAAAGGGCATCAACTTTTTCGGCGGACAAAAGAAATTTTTGCCGGCGACTCGGCCATTCGTCCGCCCAAAATCTTCGGCCGCCTTTTCGCCCCCCCCCGCAAGTCTCCGCCCATGCTTTTATTTATTTAAAAAGACTAACACTTTAAAACGATGAGTGATCAATAGTGAATCTAGCAACAATGTGTGATAAAACAAATTAATAGCGTCGCCTACCTCCCTTATCTGGGATTGGGATTGGAATTGTCAGTGTGCTAACAGTGGCGCAGTTCTCATAGCAGAGTGATTAATCGCGATTTCTTGCTCAAATTCATGGCGTTTTTAATACTGAAAAAGTAGATATTCCGTTTTCTGTCTCAGATTGCCATGACATCTACAAGAACGGTGACCACTCGAGCGGAGAGCAAACAGATTTGTTCTAATGGTTCACCCCAGCTGGACAACATCTACTACGAGATGATCAGCAGATCCGGATGGACCTTGATCCAACGCTGAGTGGGGGACGGAGGATCTCGGATTTACCCGAAAGTAGATCGAGTACAAGAACGGATTGGGGAACCATTACGGAGAGTTCTGGGTTGGGAACGAGTTGATGCAATATTTATAATCTTGTTGAGAGTTGAGTGAGGTGCTACGATTCAAGATAACTATTTCTAATCAGCATCACGTTATGCTGCACAATTTTTGTCTGTCGTTGAATAAGTCTGGCTCTGAATTTCTTCCAGTAGTGCTGCGGTCAGCTTACTTACCTGTCGACCGATAGGTCATGGGTTCAAACCCAAGCCAGGGTGCAGAGTGATGAAGATGATGTTTAACGTATAATACTATTACATTGATTTCAAAATGAATGCAAATTCGTGTAATATTAATCTAAGCTTTGACTTCTTTTTTATTTATATTCAGAGTTACATACATTTTACAGGTGTATAAGGACTCCATTTTTTCCATAATGCGTAAAACTGTTGAGTTGTAATAATGCGGATTTCGCTATGTCAATGTCACAAAAAGATTGCTTTGATTTATTGGCAAATTTTTTAACATGCTACGTCACCAAAATTAATGTCGTTGTTGGCGTCATGCTCAGTGTACAAGCAATGATAGTGTTATAGGTAATTATAATTATTATTAAAGCAATAATATTGTGTTATTTCTTTATGCCAAGTATTTGAATTCGTAAACTCTGAAGACAGCGACGATGTCAACGTTTTGGCAGCCGCAAGATGTCGCTCGACAGCGAAGACAGTTGCACCTAATGCACCGTTCCGGTTAAACACCTTTTTGATTAATTTAAACCAATTTATAAATAAAAGACATACAAAAACAAAAACATGACATTTTGTTTTGCGGAACATTGATTTGATGGTTGCAAAAAATGGTTTTGTAGTGGCTGCGAAGTATGAGGCTCATGTTCAAGATGTTGCAACCCAGCGTGTTCTGTTGTGTTAAATATTTAGATCCATCTCTACACCTTTACAAAAGAATCTGTCTTAGTTATATACATTTTATAGCCTATAATCAAGAATCTACCTAACTTTGCAAAATAAAATAATTTATTAAGAAAAACTAGAAAAAAAAAATTATTTGCCGACGGCAGAGGTTACGTGTGAAAGAGTTGCTAATTTTTAGAGATTCGGTGCTTTTACAAGGAATTAAATTTCAAACTCAAAGGTAGCAAGGAAAGGGGTGTGAATGATGAGAAGTAATCTGTTCTGTTGTCGATTGAAGTAGCAACTAAACTAATAGGTAAACAAGATGATGAGCGAAATCGCAGATATCTCTATCTTATGACTGAAGAGCAGAAGAAACGCATAAAGAAGGATCAACCGCAAGACGTCTGCTTGATGAGTCGACACATTTGCAGAATGTTCCTATATGTACCAAGTGTACATCTTTAAAAGGTGTCTAATTAGAACAGCCATTTGCTAGAGTTAAATAACAAACATAATTAATACAATTGAGATTTTTACATGTTGCGATTGATAGATAATTATAATTATCATATACTATTAGCTAGACTAAGTGATGTATGCACTATTATAACACGTCCTCAGATCTTCAATCAATCAATTAATCAATCAATCAATGAGAAATTATGTATCGCCAATTCAAGATGCATACCCGGAGGCCCTCCCGGTCGAGATCTAAAGCTCGTCCCACTATCCGCCACCTGTGGACGCGTGTGATAGCAACCAACTCTGCCACACAACATGTTTGGAAATGGAATGAAAATGTTTCATACAAAAATTCGCAATTTTTCTTGTGGCATCTGGTTCGGAGAGTCGGAGGATAAGCCTGACGCAACGATCGTGGCTATGCTCCTCAATTTTGCTGGCGATGATGCCCCGAAACTAATTTTAATACGTTGGAATTCGACCAGCCAGGTGGTGAGATGATTTTTGCAAAGTCTACAACTATAAATATTATATTTCGTCAAATGCCTATAATTCTATTCTATTCTATTTTGGGATTTGTAAAGCGCCTCTCACAGTACAACCTAATCAGAGGCGCTCCCAGTGCGAAGAACTCCTTGAAAAAGAAAAAGTCTTAAGACAACGGGCAGAAAAAGTAAAGCCTCCGAATAGAATCTGGGAACAAATAATAGGAGGAACGCCATTCCACAGTAAATGGCAGACAGAGGCAAAGGCGCGATGTTGGGCTGTGGCAGTCCGAGATCGTGGTACAAGAAGATCACGACGGTCTAAAGAGCGGAGAGGACGTCCAACGGTAGCAGAGAAGGGCTTCCTAATAAGATCACAAAGGTAGCAAGGCGCTAGACCCAAAAACATCTTATAGGTAAGAAACAGAATTTTATATTGAATCCGGGCAGTCAAAGGAAGCCAGTGAAGGTGTTCAGTTATGAAAGTCGAAATGTGAGAGAAACGAGGGAGGCGAGCAATCAAACGAGCAGATGCATTAGTACCGATTGAAGAGGAGCCAGGCTGAGTTTAGGTAGGCCAATGAGTAACGAGTTACAATAGTCAATGCGGGAACAGATGAAGGCATGGACCATAGCAGAAAAATCGATGAAGAGACAGATCGCCTAATGGCACGTAAACGTCGCAGATGATAGAAACTGGACCGAGAAATATTAGCAATATGTGTAGAGAAGGAAAGAGTATTGTCAATTATAGTAACACCCAGGTCACGGACATTTGTCACAAAAGTAAATTGAGGAAAGTGCTTGGAAAAGTAAAACGTAATCAAGCTTGTTAAGCTGTTGACGGGCGCCCAGCCAGATCAACTGAGTCTTGGAAGAGTTGAGCGAAAGACGATTTGAGGACATCCAACAATTTAGATCAGCATAATAATTGGACTCATATCTCACTTTTCTTACGACCGTCGTTTTTGACTGGGGCTGGACTGGGAGTGTTCATGACTGTAGACTACAGTAAAGGGTCCTGTGTCATTTTCTATAGTAAATCTGGGTAATTAAAAATTAATAGAATTGTACTTACACTTGCTTGCATTTAGTCCATAGTAAATCCAGTGGATGGAACAATGCTGAAAAAAACTACCAACAAGTGACAACCAAGAGAAGATGATGGATGTAATGAGAGAAGAAGTGGAAACAGCCATCAAAAGATTCATTTTATGAGCTTTCCTTCCTTCGCTTTTGCTATGGTTTATTTTTAGATATAATACACCGTGTGCGATTAGCGCAAGAAACGTTCATCTATGCAAGGAAACTGGTTTAATTAGACGATAGAAATCCTATTTTAAGGTGTCTAACCAGAGGCGCAATTTATTAAAACTATATCGTGTTGGTTGTTTTGGTTGAGGGAAAAATAAATAAATAAAAATAAACAAATATTATCTGTCTTCTGCTAATTTAAGTTCATTAGCTGCTAACAAACGTTTACGCAGAAATGTCGATTTGAGTTGTAATAAAAAATTCACACATCTTTATATATTTTTGCGCATCCTATTATCACAAGACTATTTAAAAAACCCTGGACCACGATTCACACTTAAACCTTTTTTCGAATTGTACACATATATAGAGCAATAAGAAATTACTTTATGAAGGTGTATAACGTCAGTTTTGATTTATGGTCGCCATTCTAGGCCCTAACCATAGAAATCTGCCAATGCACAAAGTGACATAAGTGGACGCTATAATTATAGGCTACACATCTAACTGTGATATTATGCTAGACCCATCCAATCGAATATAATGCAATATCGTCCATCCAAATAAATGCAGTTCGGTTGATGGTTGCGACTTCGAACCCTAAAAATGTGCAATTTATGTTATTACATGTATTTTAGCCATTTTCTGTGTCTGTTGGAAAAGCCCCGAATGGAGAATATTCATTATAAACATTTTTCTGGCAATTCTTGCAATCTGGATATGCTTCTGCCGTTTCTCCTATACAAGTAGAATTTGACAAACTTTGGCCATTTTTTTCCTGTAATCGCTGTCTTCATGAAGAAGGTCTTCTTCTGACCCAGAAAACGTCCATCCTCGTTCCAGTTCTCGACTAAGTGGTGTTTAGAGCGTCTAGGCCAAAGTTAACGCTATCAAGTAGCATTCATTTGCAAATGGGCTAAATTTGACGGAATTTATTGTTCTTCGCTCACGGACTACAATCAGACTGCGACGTGATTTGTCCGTGGCTGACCGTGCGACCTGGAATAATCACCCTGTTACCCTTCGTCATATGTATGCTTCTTTTATTTCTATTCTGAAGACTGTCTTATTCGACCGAGGTTGGATGTTGGAGCGATTTTGAGTACATGGCTTTGAAGGAGCGCTATATAAAATTACCACCAAATAAATAAATAAATAAATAAACTTTCCAGCTAAAAATCTCAAACCGATTCTTAAAATATGCATCTATCTATCAATGCCCACTAGAAATATTATGTAAGCAGGAGGAGGATCCAGATTTGACCAGGGTCTATGACAACAGAGGTCGTTACCCTGGACAGAAATTTGCTCGGCGTACTACAGCACTTGAGCTTTAATTATTATTTTGCAAGCAGTACTACTATAACAATTTTAAGCTGACACAGTTTCAGTTTTGAAGGTGTTTAAGACGATATAATTATTTCTCTTTCAGCCTTTTTTTCTGAAAATTTATATGATAGACTTTCATGACGGCAATGTTTGTAAGTGCACTTGTTATAGCGTCCCTTCAATGTAACTACTCAGAGGCGCTCCCGACTACAGCGCGGACATTGAGTCGGAGTTTCACGCCGAAGCGCTGAGCAATTGCGAGTGAAGGACTCGCCCAAGGTCCCCACACGGCGACTTGAGGTGGTTTCGAACCTGCAACCCTTCTGCTGCAAGGTGACGAACATACGCACTACAGCTGCACCACGCCCCACAGGTGTTCAAGTGTCTATCAAAACGCGCTTTGCATCAATAATTTCTTTGCTGTTTATCTTTCATTGTTTCAGTTTTAACACTGTGAAAGCAAGGACATTTGGCGTCTCCAGACTCATTTATTCGTGGTTGGGTTGGCACTGTGAGAATTCAATCGGTGGCGTGGTTATATTTTCTATAAAAACAGTTTGACTCGCATTTCCATGAATCTAACAGAAATTGCTTGGAAACTGAAATTTCGGCATATGAAATTGAAAGATTCATATCTTTTTACCCGCTCAACTTTATCTCTTGAAATTTTGGAATCGTATTCTTGGTCCAATTCTCTAAATATTTGGACAATTTTTAGCCTGATATGTCATCAGGTATTAGAGATATATGCAAAACAATTTGGCTTAGTATTTTTAACCACGGTTTATATAATATATAATATATTATATAGTTGATTTCGACGCCATTGACCATTGAATAGCTTTCTTATTACGAAATAAGCCGTAATGGACATCTTCTGCTTTTTGCATCGGGGCGGAGCCACATTCAGAGACTTAGCCCCCTATCCCTCTGGCGCCGCCACTGACATAGGCATCTACGCTATGATAACATAGTCGATTTCGTTGCCGTTGGTCATTGTCTAGTTTTCTTATTAACTTTCGGGCTACCAAGGGGGGGCTGGTTGCCACCCCTCTAGGTTTTTCGCAAATCAAGCGCGTTCCGTCTGGAATAAAATTTTGAAAAAATTGGTAACTGTAGAGGGTTCATTGGGACACATTTTGAGCTAAAATGTTTGATGATGCCCCCTACCGTTCAAAAGTTACACCCGATATACCCAAGGAACCTGGGGGGTGGATACCCCCCCCCGTAGAATATCGTCTGTAGCCTTTCTGCCCTTTAATATTAAGAGACACAAATTATGCCATTCGATAGAGGGAATGTGGGGCTACATTTCCATGCTCACTGAGTTGTCTTTTGACAACCGGAAGTGCTCAAAATAAATTATAATATATATGAAGGTGTTTTATTTTCATAAAATTGTCATGTTTTATCTATTATAACTTATCCATAATTTATTTTTTAATAGAAATAAATTATGCCATTCTGTAGAGGGCATTTAGGACTATTTTCTGATACTAAATAATTTTTCTTTTGATGACCGGAAGTGCTCAAAATAAATTAAAATGTGTGAAAATGTTGGTTTTTTTACAACGCAAGCCGATATGTCTGCGTAAACGTTTTTCAACGGCTAAAACATGTTTTTTGTTTTGATTGAACATAAAACAGACTTATTACTAGTTTTCATAGTTGAATATTGGACTTTATTATATGTAAACTATTTTTTATGTATAAATTATGTATAAAACACACAGAATCTAATATATTCCCTATGCATAAGTATACAATTTGTGGAATCGACGGGTACCCATGGTAAAAAATTCATAATTTCGAGGGGCATTCATATTTTCTAAACCTAAATATACCATTTTGTGCAGAAATGAATGCTGAATCAAATGGTGTATTACAGGTTATGATATCTCAAATAAAACCCAAAATCAAGGGAGGTGGTAACCACCCCCCTTGGTAGTAAGTGTTACAAAAAAGCATGGTAGCCTGAGGGTTAACCCTTTGAACCCGGAGCTCCCGTAACTCTATGGATAACGGGCCGGAAAACCGGCCTGCCGTGTTCAAATGGTTAAGAAATAAGCCGTTATAGACATTTTCCGCATTTTGATTTGGGGGGCTGAGCCGCATTTAGGGGGCTTAGCCCCCTAGCCCCCCCCCCCTGGCGCCGCCACTGAAGGGCGTCAGAAGATTGTGGTAAAATGAATTGATGATATTTAACAACAAATTCAGAGCGATTTTTCGGGCACATAAATCAGAAGTTATTACAAATAAACGATTCGAATTAATTACGCACCTTAAAAACTGTGTCTGTTCCAATAATAAATGATATATAATTATACCAATGCTTTACTGCGTTTGATTGTGGAACTTGGAAGACTCGAGTACGCTCATGTTTTGTGAAAGAAACATAACAAAAAGCTCAGAGGAAAATCGTTGTAATTTTTGGTCATGCAATATTATAGCAGTACAAGTCCAAAGCCTGAAAAGGAGGCAACGGGGTCAAAATTAATTGAAAGTCTTCGACAAACACTTCTCAATTTGCTCAATTAAAAAAAGATGGATCAAAAGGTATTAAGCATACCAGCATAATTATGTCTTGTTGGCGGTAACTCCATAACCCAATTGGCAGACATCACATTTGTATTCGAGACTGGTGGAACACGATTTACAGTTGTCGGCACAGGCTGAAACCAAACACGACAATTATAAATATAATAATGTAATTAAATGGGAATTTATATGGCGCTTTTAGTTAAACTCGTAAGCAATGCTACTGACACAGCAGCCAAAATCTATCATTACAGATTTCAATTCCTCGTTTTAACAATTGAAAATACAACTGCATTTTATTGCATTGAAGCTTATCAGAAATACAATCTATTAAAAATTAACTATTGATGCAACTGACCAGGTTAAAATCTTGGCCAATTATTCGTTGAATAGCTGGTCACTAGGGCATATTGGATTTAAGATCATGTGTGATCTATAAAAACATTTAATTTTTGATTGGCTCTGTAGACGATTATGACGCTCCGTGACTAGTGATATAGGCTTTGGAAGTTTGGAGATGGCGATTATGATTATGATTATGACCCCTGAACAGTGTTATACTGCTCTTTAAAGCGGTTGAATGTTTCGATTGGGTTGTCTGGTAATTTTATGGAGTGGATCGGTTCTTTCCTGCATGGGCGCACTATAAGTGTGGTCCATGGCTCGACTAGGTCTCGGTGGGTCCCTGCCTCATATGGTTTGCCTCAGGGTTCAGTACTTGGTCCCATCCTATATATTATTTATACCACTGGTCTTGACCTGCTTCTTGCAGAACATGGTGCCTTTAGCCAACTCTACGCTGATGACACTCAGGCATACATGCACTGCCTCTCATCTAACGCTTCCTCTACAGTTATGGTTACGAGTCAGGTGCTGATTGCCCTGAGAGCATGGATGGCATCAAACCGTCTTAGACTAAACCCTACTAAAACCAAATTCATTTGGCTGGGCTCCAGGCAGCAGCTGTCTAAGCTTAATCTGATTCACCTCTCTGCTGAATTTCCCGACTGTACTTTCTCCACCTCGGTCCGTGACCTTGGCGTTGTGCTAGACCAGGAACTTACTTTTGTACCTCACATTAATCGTCTGAGTCGCTCTTGTTTCTATCAGCTGCGCCAGCTTCGCACTGTCGCTCGCTCTCTCTCAACTGGTGCTGCAACTACGCTTGTACATCCCTTTGTCTCAGCTCGTCTTGACTATAATTGTCTATCCCTTTATGGTGGCTTACCATCTGGTCGATTATCTTCTCTTGATCGTATTCTGCGCGCTGCAGCACGCCTCATTGGCCATCTGCCCAAATTTGGTCATGCTACAAATTACATGCTGGAGGTTCTGCATTGGCTCCCTGTCCGTCAGCGCATCGAATACAGAATCTCGTCCTTAATATGGCCCTGCCAGCTAGGTCTTGCTCCATCTTACCTACTCGATCTTTGTCGGTCTGTGTTAAGTGCTCGGACTGGTCGGTCCCTACGCTCGGCTGATAGGGAAGTACTCTTTGTCCCATTTGCTCGTACCTCCATCATGCAGAGTCGTGCTTTTTCTGTGGTTGGCCCAGTGGTATGGAATGCCCTCCCACTTGAGCTGCGCCTGTTCCCTAGATCACTCTCTGACACATTCTATTAGCACTTAAAAACTGTTTTGTTTGTCCGTACTAGAGTCGGGAGCTTGCTTGCTTGAAGAGGCGCTGTATAAATGGTATCCGGACTTTTCCCCCCGGCCCATTTCCCCCCCGCCATTTCCCCACTGCCATTTCCCCCCGAAGACAATTTCCCCCCCGCCATTTCCCCCCCGCCATTACTCTCCGTCGAATACCTCTCTAGATGGAAGACAAATCATATAAACGGAGTATTCGACTTGTCAATCCCGCTTCCATTTAAGTAAGAACATTTTCATAAATCCAGCTTCCATTTAAGAAAGAGCATTTTCATCATTCCAGCTTCTATTTAAGTAAGAACATTTTCATCATTCCAGCTTCTATGTTATTGCTTAAATGGAAGCTGGATTGATGAAAATGTTCTTGCTTAAATGGAAGCGGGATTGATGAAAATGCTCTTACTTAAATAGACGCTGGATTGATGAAAATACTCTTACTTATATAGAAGCTGGATTTATGAAAATGTTCTTACTTAAATGGAAGCGGGATTGATGAAAATGTTCTTGCTTAAATAGAAGCTGGATTTATGAAAATGTTCTTACTTAAATGGAAGCGGGATTGATGAAAATGCTCTTACTTAAATAGAAGCTGGATTGATGAAAATGTTCTTGCTTAAATAGAAGCTGGATTGATGAAAATGTTCTTGCTTAAATAGAAGCTGGATTTATGAAAATGTTCTTACTTAAATGGAAGCGGGATTGATGAAAATACTCTTACTTAAATAGAAGCTGGATTGATGAAAATGTTCTTACTTAAATAGAAGCTGGATTTATGAAAATGTTATTGCTTAAATGGAAGCTGATCATTGTCTCCGGGGGGTAATGGCGGGGGGGAAACGGCGGGGGGGAAATGGCGGGGGGAAATGTCTCCGGGGGGAAATGGCAGGGGGGAAATGGCGGGGGGGAAATGGGCCGGGGGGAAAAGTCCTAGACCCGTATAAATACTCGAATGAATGAATGAATGAATGAATGAATGAATGAATGAATGAATGAATGAATGAATGAATGAATGAATGAATGAATTACAATAAATTGCATGATTGTGTAATTTTGTGTTATAACGACATCAGTTTCCATTTCGATTGACGTCAAAATGTATTTTAAAGTGCGAACTTAATTTATTTACATAAGCATCTAAAAGAGATTTAATGGTGTCTAAAAGAAATACGTCATGAGCACACGTTTAGACTCGGTTATGTTACAAGCAGGCCAATTCGCTTTATAATCTCGTATTTCGCTGAGCATGACGTTACCTTTGAACTTCCAGAGCACCATTTTTAAGTGGTCAAGTCATCAGCAAGCTAACTGGCAGAGGTAAATTTATGGTTAAATCATTCATTACAATGATCATTAGCGTCACCCTACTCGTTCCTTCCGCCCTGGGTCTGGCACTGTCAATATGCGAGCAGTGGCCAAGTCACAAGATAATTTTCTAATTAGTACACGTGTTATTCCAACACCAACTAAACGCAATATTTATGTACGGTATAGATCTAAAAGGGCACTTACTTACAATATCGTCAAATTCCGATATTGTTTAGCAATTCCATTTCTTGACATCGGTATATGATGTGACAAGTTCGCACCTTTGCTATTTCATCATCCGACACGAGTTCGCGACCGTTATTATGATTATTTCATGATTTTGTTCGTTATCCTCATGATGACTATGACGATGATGGTATTCAATTGCATGCATGAAGGAGCGGCGCCAGCTATACAATAAAGCAAGTCGTGTCAGGGTGATGTATTTTTTCGGGTGGTGCGGGCATGGTGAAGTGTGGGAACGTTCGCTGACCTGGAGCCGGAAGGTTGCGGGTTCAAATTCACCTCAAGTATGGACCCTGAGCAAGTCCTTCACCCGCAATTGATCATGCTCCTCGGTTTGAAAATCCGATTCAGTGTCCCCGCTGTTGTTGAGAGCACCTCTGACTAGCGCTATAAGATGCTTATTCTAACTTACCGGTTACTATGTGCTCATGAATAATTAATTTTTCAAATGAATATTTGGTCGATTATTTGAAACTTTGGTAAAGATTGATTAAAGGAATTGTTTAACTTCTACTCTTTTTATAGTAAGTTGATTATACGCATTTCGAGTGTGTTTCGACACCATTTTCATTTGTTTGTACCGTAGCATTTTATAACTATAAATCATGATGTCGACTCACTATTTAAAGGTTATTAGTCACAAAAACGGTTGCTACATTTAATCATCCCTCTAATTCCAAATGGGGCTTTGGTGGACCCCAGCTTAGTATCACTTTGTACTGCTTTTGAGACAGCAAATATTTTCAAACGTCGTTTAATGAATTTGCCACTAAGACATCGCTCTATGTTTACATGCACTGAAAGCAGGTTTTACTTTTACCGTTATTTTTAAATATAAAATATCTGGTGGGGTCCCGCAAGAACCCATCAGTATTGATCAACGTTGACCATGGTTCTGTTCATCAGCACCCTTGACATCGCTGGAATTGCTTCTTACATTTTGTGGCTGTTCAATATAGGCATATTACAGCACTTAAGAGCTCTTTTAATTGATCATTGAGTATCGGACATGCTGTTTAAAAAACGGAAACTTCACCACAATTTCAGGTATTTTGAACGATTTTTTTGGTCGCAGATTAAACTGCCCCAAACTAAGCGGCAATTATTTTGAAAAGACCCCATAAAAACTAAGCGTACAAAATATGTCTTGAAATAATTTTAGCTGCTATATTTTAATTAAGACACCAAAAGAACGTGCGACTATAATTATTATTTTTGTAAAAACAGGAGATGTGACTGACGTTATCCGAAAATGCTCCTCTTTCAATCTCCATGTGAAATTGTTTTAAGGGTGTCTTTTATTTGCTCAAAATACACGTAATGAAAGTGAGGAGTTATTAAGAAACGTGGGAAATTAAAATCAAACTTTGAAGTTTCAATAAAAATTAAAGTGGTATAAGAAACATTTTTGTCATCAAACTAATTGAGTCGGTTATTCATTTTGTTATAGTTAATTAGTAACCAATTATTGCTTTGTAATGTCACCACATCATTAAACAATTATTGCCAACTAAAAATCTTCCCTAGTCAACTTGTAGCAAAAGACAGAAATTATATACGTCCGCCACGATAACTTAGTGATAATTATAAAAGCTGGTGCTGTATAAATTATTAATATTACTTTGCAGAATTTAAGAAGTTTACACATAAAAAAAGGACGAATGAAGGAATGAGAGAACAACCACTAATAAAATTAGTGCGTATTGTGCTTATAATTATAACAATTGTTAAATACGTGTCCTTGGGAATTTATAGCGAAGATTTATTCAGACGCTCTTTACAGTCGTATTATATGAAAATGGAGCTTTTTATATATTTTGATATTTAACAACGTTGTTACACCAAAGATGCTTATTGTCACCCTCTTCATTTCACCAGTCTTGGGACTGGCACAGCCCAAGTAGATCACTGTCTGCATTAAGATTCTTTAGACACCGTTAAAAATGTTTTATTATAATTTATATAAGTTTGGGAGGCACTATGTAATTTGCAATTCCACTCTTTCACAATCCAGTTGATGATATTGAATTTAATCTATTCATAATTATTATACCAATCGAATCTCTCCTTTTCGGGTAATCGGGTATTATAGTCTCACATTGAGTGATGCAATCAGTATATTATGCATATGACGCATGGCGGTCAACGTTTATGTAAAGTTCTGTTTATAAACGTTGATTCAAAAAACCTTTCCCAACAAATTACTGTAACTCCGTCGAATACCTGGTTATGTCAGCGAAGTGTTAAATGAAGTTAGAGGAGTTATTTCTGAACATTTAGAAAGCTGAAAATAGTGTTAGAATTGATCTCATTTGGGAGTTACGCATGTATTGTATTGTATTGTGTTTAAACATTTATAAAGCGTCGTTTATTCTTTGTCGCTGGTCATACAACCTTGTCTTCTGGCAACTATCTTATATTATAAGTCTGAAAGTTTGTCCCTTCCGTTATGGATTTTGACTCTTCGTCCCAGAATAGGCACGGAAATGACAGAGTGTCGGCTAACAATTTTTGTTGCAATGCATTCTTACCCAAATTTTAAGGTCAACGCGACTATTTTCAGCTCTCAATTCACTTTAAACCAGAGATAATAGCGCTTTAATCAGATTTTATCAGCCATGTGCCGAATTGGTAAAGAGTCGACACTCCGCATGACGTCATTGTCCCCCAATAATAATTTCCGTAACAATCCGGTTGACAAACCGAAACCGATTACATTGTACAATTATGCACAATAACGTCATTTATTTAGCACAACGGTTGGAAATGATGATTGAAATAAGGCATAAATAACAACGAACTTAGTGACTGCTCAACATTTCTCCATACATACTTGTCCTGTGTCAGGTTGATCGGATGCCTCATCTGTGTTGTTGTTTGTCTGCAACGTTGTTTTATTCCGAATAACATAATGCCTCTCTACGCCACAGTTATTTTGGCCCACACTGGGAGTCCATGCAGTTGCAAAAAGAAATTTTTCCGACAAGAGACATGTGTTGGCACAAGCTGTCGTTAAACTGCGGATCCATCCATACAATCCCAAGCCTGCTATTTCACCAACGTTCTCATTTTCAAAATGATATTTTCGAAACCTCTTTTATTTTTGAATTCCATTTTTATATAAATACCACCCGTCATATGAAGAGATTAGCTTCAGCCATCAACGATTTTAAAATCTGGGTCATATATGTTTCCAACAAAAAACGATATAAAGGTGTCGTATTAGTCATCATCATCATAATCATCATCATCATCATCATCATCATCATCATCATCATCATCATCATCATCATCATCATCATCATCATCATCATCATCATCATCATCATCATCATCATCATCATCATCATCATCATCGTCATCGTCATCGTCGTCGTCGTCGTCGTCGTCGTCGTCGTCGTCGTCGTCGTCATCATCATCATCATCGTAATCATCATCATCATCTTATTGCTGGAATTGGTATTATTTTGCTTTCGGTTTCGTACGTTTCGCATTTCACGATTTGGAAATTCACCTATAAATATACGGTAGTCGACAGAGATTCGTTTTAATGGTAGTAATAATATTATTCTTTATTCAAATTCAATCTGACACACCGCAGAACGATTACAGGTACAAGTTACACGAAATACGGCCAGCTTCTCACGACACGCAGGTCGGCTACAACAGGCTCGATATACTTAACACTAATGGCCTAAGTACTGGAACGCTCCTGATTCGGCCAAGTCAGAAGTGGGAGGGGCGATCTTATTTTCAGCAGATCCCGAGTAAAACAACGCAACAGCAAAGCGCCACTGGCACTAACAGAAAATTCAAATTGTCGTGACAGTTGGTCTCTATTGCATTGCTTGCAAATTATGGCATAAGAATTGGGGTATTAAAAATTGTCAATTGCAAGCGAATCAATGTGTTTAGTATTTCAGGTGGATTTTTTTTAAAAACTGAGGTTCATTGATCGTGGGAAATCAATCAAGATTTCCATTGGAGATCTTAACCTGCTACAGTGTGAGAGATTAAGACCAACTGACTTAGGTCTAAGTTTCGATATTGCAGTGATGATGTTTTCGGATGTTTTGTTTATAATTATCATTAATTAATAACATTTTAACATTCTTCCCGCGGCACACTTGCAATGTTCTCGCGGCACACTAGTGTGCCGCGGCACACAGGTTGGGAATCATTGGGTTAGTGTAATGGACAGATAGGTTTTGGTAACAAATCCTTATTTTTTTTTATAATTTATTTTTTGATGACGATGGCGACGACGATTATGCACAAACGACCTAAGAACGCATTATGGAGTACTTGCTGCGTCCTTTACTTATATAATAAATTGTAATTTTTAAAAGAGGTGTCTAAGTTGAAGAACAGTATTATTTCTATCTCTGATCGTAGCTACATGTACATTGGCCTTACACCAGTCTTATCTACCAACCTGGCAGCTAGATAGCAAGGAGCAAAAAAGTAGGAAGTTTACTGAAGACTGGCAAAATTATCTTCAGATGGTAGAAATCTTTTCATATCCGAACATAGGAATGGTCCCTTAAACACCTTTATAAAGATTTAAAAATATATCATAAATAAATAAAAGTCAACCAGTATTGAAATCTGTTGACGCATCTCGACGTAGGTTCAGTTTAACGACACACTGTGTCACGTGGGCGATCACTATCGTCGCCCTCATCATCCACCCATGCCTGGGACTGGTAGGCATACGGTCAGAGCGCAACATCTTGTTATCGACAATAGAACTTCTCTTTTCTACTAAACAATGTTGCATTGGTTTTTGTAATCGAGGTTTTAAAATAATAGTTTTGCTACAATTATACAACTGTCATTTGCTCATGGTTTTTTTAGAAAATAATCCAAAATTTCAACTCGCATAGGCCTTGTATACACAAAGTTTCGTAAATAACGAACGTCCCTCGATCGAATTAATTTATCCTAAATAAGACCAGCACTGGCCTACACCCTAGAAATAATGTCAATAGACTTTGTAAGTTGCTTATATCAAAATTGTATTGCCGTGTCTATGTGGGAGCGCTTCAGAGTAGATTTATGACAGAGTACCATAAAACTCTTGAAATGAAAGAACGAATCAGCGTTGTTGTTTTTTTGTCGCAGAGATTGGAGTTTGGACAACATGACGAATGTGTCTGATTTTTGCGAATTTTGAACACAAGCATTGGTACAAACACATAAGTTGCGAAAATTGCTACATTTATTTTTTATTAGGCCTACTCATCGGACCGTGTTTTGAAACGACGATAAATATATGATAACGATGGTATGGTAAACGACGCGTTCTTTCTTTGTCCATCGGTTTTTTCATTGCGGAATTTGTGTGATGATGTCATCATCGTCATCGAAATCCTTGGGCTGAATGCCCGTAGGTGTCCGGCGCCACTCTCTGTTTGAGTCTGTCTCGCATCATGTTGCCCATCTTTAACCTGTCCGATCTGCAGGTCCATACCATTAACATCTTGAACCAGCTAGACCACCTTGTCTGATGAAGAGAATATTGGGAGAGAGGCACGAAGGACAACCTGGGTCAATGCCCGTATGTGTCCCACGCTCTCTCCCCCGACTCTCTCCACTGGTCTGTACTGACCGGCCTGTGCATGTCAGCTCCACATCATGACACCTTAAAGTATCTGGGTCGCTATGTCACTTGTGCCGTGGTTTTTGCGGATTTCAATGGTCTTGGTCTTTTACTGCCAGTGTATCTCCACCCATCTGGCAAACCTTCCTCATTTTATCCGGGCTTAGGACCGGCACAGGGAAGTTGATTCCCTGTGGCAGAGGATGGATGCAGTTTAACGTCGTGCCCATGCAGGACCATTCATGTTTTAAACACCTTTAATTTTCCATAGCTGGGCGGCTGTCACGTGCGAAAGCATCGTCAAAGCCATAAGTCAAGTCAATTTTAAGAGTTCTGATTTTATATATATATATAAACCAGAGATTCTCAACCGGTGTGTCGCGACACACTGGTGTGTCGCGAAGCGACCGGCGGTGTGTCGGATAGAAATGGTGTGTCGCTGGTGTGTCGCGATGAAGTGGTGTGTCGCGAATGAACAGCATAGGCCTACACCCGTCGTCCTTGCATTACACTGACTTGCTTTCTTCATAGGAATTATTTTTGCGGATATAATTGTACTCACAAAACCGATCGATCGTTGGGCGTCTTACTATCCAAAGAAAATTCAGGAGCAAAAATCCCGTTAACCGTTAGGCCAAACAATTATTGTAGAGTCACAAAAACGATGCACAATCGTCGATTTAGATGGTTGAAATTCAAAATTTTGGAATAAACAGAAACTAAAAGCATTAGGCCTAAGTGTGAACATTTTTCATTGGTCTGAGATTTTAACAATTTAAACAGATAGGCTCTTTCCCTATTTCAATTTTAAGGATATTGACGTAATGACAATTGCATGGTGTGTCGCCAAATTTTGCTGCAAATTTAGGTGTGTCGCGATCGGAAAAAGGTTGAGAACCTCTGATATAAACAACAAGGTTTCATGGTATAATTCTATAAACTCTCGAATGCAAACACTGCGGGATGGTTGTTTCAATTTAACCGTCCTTCTTTATCCAGGCTTTGGACTGGCACTGTCGGAGTGCAGACATTGGTGGGGTTTTTCTGCTGACTGCATTCTATAGAAATGATCAAGCTCGATATTTTTGATAGTATTGAATTCCCATCTTTCCAGTCTGTGTGGGGTTCTTCTCTCTGAATTGTTCTCTATTATATACCTATTTTCTTTTATTTTTTTCTCGGTTTCTTCAAACTGGGAGCGCAAGACCCTACTGAACAGCAGCGGTAAATAATCATTAATTACATGACATTAATAACAATAACAATGCAATGTTCACCGTAATTAATTATGATGCAATTCATTAATAATTATTAATGAATTACATTCTTATAGCAATATGGCTGAGACTGCTTTCTTGCTATTGATTTATTGAAAGTAGGATTCGAATGATTATTCTTAATTCCGTGACATTGCATAGACTACCAGGAGAACGGAACCTGGAGTTACTATGTCAAAAGAAATATTTTTACGAAATTGTTGTGTGATTTTTGCCTAAGTATTTTTATTTTTATTTCTTTTGTTAGCTAACGTGAGTGGTTAATTTTTGGTCGTATAGTCTACTAAAACATTTTCTTTCTTTCTTTCTTACTAACCTATCCTTTATTTTTCGATACTCACTGTTGTTAGCGTTCAACTTCCGGTTGACATCTGACTTCTCGTCAACGATATTTTTACTCAACGAAACTTCACTCAAGATCATTGATGAATTATTGGAAGAAGCATTGAGCGATCGCTTTCGTTTATTCTTCAACATTTCGTTCATTTCGTATACACATTGTGTGAGTCAAGTTCTTTTCGAACTTTTAGAATCATTTTAATTTCCGGCCAAACAGGCGCAAAAACGTTCTTCTCGGAAATGCAAACGGCGACTTTTGATTAGTTTTCCACGGTTTATAATATCAACTCATTTAAATTTCGTTCAACATTCGTGAATCCATGAAAAAAAACCGTAACACAATATAATTTTCAAGTCTTAATATCCAGAATCGACGATTTACGATTTAAAATTAATTTAATCAATCACTATTATACCGCTTTTTCATTTCTCAGAATATGTAGCTGCTTGCTTCTTACTTTTATATATAACGCAGTCCATAAATGTTTCAGAGGTGTCATCCGTCACGCATAAATTGACGTTTACAGCGTCAAGTTCGTGGGTAGAAAATCAAGTTAATAAACTGCATAATGTTGCTATTACACAGTAGAATTTCTCTAATCGACGTGCATTGTGTTTTGTTATATTTTTGATTTTGGCATCATCATTATTAGTTTTTTTTTAAATGTTTATCGACATCTTGTGACACAGAGGGCCGATGTAGACTTGCCACCACTGAAGTTTATATCTTTTATCATAAGTTCGTATCTTTTTTTATCTACTGAAAGGCCTTTATGTGGATCAGTTGGCGGTGATAAGAACGGAATATGGAGACACGGAGAAAATTAAAATAAGGAATGGAGTGAGACAGGGATGCATTTTGTCCCCTTTCCTGTTCAATCTATATGCGGAGAGAATTATGAGGAGGGCTGGATTGGAGGAGGCAACAGAGGGAGTAAGGATAGCGGAGAAAATACCGAATTACTTGAGATACGCCGATGATACGACATTATTGGCGGGGAAGAGGGACGACCTGGCCGAGTTAATAAGAAGAGTCAGGAAGGAAAGCGAAAAGGCGGGACTATACTTCAATGTAAAGAAAACAAAGGTTATGACAACTGCAACATGGGAAAACTTTGAGGTGGATGGAGAAGTGATAGAGGTGGTTTCGAGCTTCACATTCCTGGGATCTATGATAGAGAAGGAGGGAAGAAGTGACATGGAAATAAGGCGAAGGGTAGCAATGGGAAAAACGGCAATGAACGGTCTGGGAAGGATTTGGAAGGATAAATATTTGAGCAGGGAAACAAAGAAAAGTTTGGTGAGAGCATTGATCTTTCCAGTGGTCCTTTATGGATGCGAGACATGGACGAAGACTCAGGATATGGAAAAGAAAATCAACGCGTGCGAGATGTGGATTTGGAGGAAGATGCTAAAGATCTCATGGATGGAAAGGATAACTAACGAGTCGGTGCCTGAGGAGCTCGGAATAGAGAGGGAGGAGACACTGCAACTAACAGCAACCAGGCGGAAATTCAGCTACTTCGGCCACGTGATGAGATCACACGGTTTGGAAAAGGAGATGATGACGGCATGCGATGAAGGAAGGAGAAGACACGGAAGACCAAGGAAGAGGTGGATGGATGAAGTACATGAAAAGTCTGGAATGAGCTTGGAAGAGCTAAGAGAGGCCACAATAAACAGGAGACAATGGAGAGGATACATCATGACTTTCGCCAGAGCTCCAAGAGCTGACGGCACCAGGTGACCAGATGACGTATCTTTTTGAATATGTAAGTTACATATCACGGAGTTTTGAATCGATTTAAAGGTGTTTTATGTGGTTCATTGCGAGAACCAAAAGGCAGAGATTGTTTTGCAACTATCGACAATTGGTTGCTATTAGTCTTTCAGTAATTGCAATAGTACTTTTTTATTGTAGTCCCGTTTGACTTTGAGAGCGCGAGATGATTTGCGTGCACTTGGTTCGTCGTTATTCTCGCTGTAAAATACATTGTGGGCGTTGACATAATTCGTTTCAAATTCATCATTGTGCGGCTATGTATAACAAAGGACAGAGAGGGGTGGAGGAAACTGACGTCGCTTGCTCTGGTCTCTGATCCGCAATAATGAGAATGGTAAAGAAGATGCATACGGAGATTTCAAAAGCACCTCATCAAGGAAATTTTTCGCTTGCAGCAGAATCATGACCAGGGTTGCCAGATTTCGGCAAAACTTTGTCGCGAGATTTCTAAAAAAGTCGCGAAAATTTATGACGACTAAAAAAAAGGTCGTCAGAATTTTTTGGCTGTTTGTCTGCCATTTTTACGTGAATTTTCCGGTTTTTCCCCATTTTTCGCTCGCCCAAATCGCTGATGACTAAAAAAAGTCGTCCAAAAAAGTCGCCGTGGCGACCGCGAGGCAATTCAAAAGTCGCCCAAAAAGCGCGAGGTCGCGAGCACGAAATTTTCAGTCGCGAGCGCTTTCAAAAGTCGCCCAATTCGCCCAATTCGCGCTTTTCGCGACGACCTGGCAACCCTGATCATGACCACTCTACCACGCCCCACCTTACACTCTTGGAACTGGGTAGAGGAATTTTGGGGTCGATTGGTTTCGACTGTTGCTTTAGACACTTCAAAATGATGGCATCCGGACTTTAGTGTCATATGTTATTACATGAATAATTAAACACCATATAAAGCGGTTAAAACTAGCCATAAGTTGAGAAATGATGCGCTGGGTAGTTAAATTAAACAAGTTGCGGTTAATGACCGTCATGAAGGGTGTTTAAGAGAATGGTCATTACTAATTAAATCGTGAAAGCTAATATTGAGACCACTGTGGAAATACCAATGCAAATCAGGATGAAGGAGAAGGGCGTCGTCAATGACGCTACCTATGACACAGAATCGTTAGACTCAAACTACGTCGGTTAGAACGGGTTTCGATCCTCCAAGACTGTGTACGGGATCTTAAGAAGCAAGTCTTTTACTCACAAAATTGCCTAGATGTTTAATCAATGATTACTAATTATAAATAGAGCATGTGCAGCAATGGTCGAACCAAACATAGTTTACATTACGAGGCGGAGAGGTGGTGTATGGGTATGTGGGGCGCCTTGGAGTCGAAATCCTATAATAAGAGGCGACTCTTGAAATTGGTCAACAGTTCTTTTCTGATTTCACCCAGCTGATACATTTTGATGGACAATCAATCTCATAGTTGTCACTTTATGAATGCGCCGATGTGCTCCTCCCCGTTGTCTTTTTTAATTCTACAAAATAGTAACATTTCAGGCTGTCACTTTAAGAAAAAATATCATTATTGCATCGCAAGGAGTCGTGGTTTAAGGCTCCGGAAGGTCAACATGAGAAGCATCTTTAGTAGTTCTGTATGGATGGATCCAGATTTTACGAGGTCTTATCATGACAACAGAGGCTGTAACCCGCAAAATAATTTGTTTAGCACAATACATAATTCTCTTCGCTTAATCTTATTTATTTCATTTATTTAATCTTCCATCTACGATCGGATCTACATTGTTCTTATCTGACCGTCCGACAGTCACACAGTAGGAGCAGATTAGAAGGACCAGCGAAATTATCATTGGGTGCTAGAGATTTTTCTATACAAGAATAAACAGCACCTCTAAAACACCTTTACAAGACTTAGACAATTTTCTATAAATAAATGATGATCCACCAATTTTGCGTTTATTTTGCTCATATTGTCGTCGTTGTTTAAATTTTACGGCATTCTGTCATATCGACGATCATTAGCTTCGCCCTCCTTCTTCATCCAGGCATAGGACTAACATTGTCAGAGCATAAACATCTTGTCAATGGCAATTTAAGTTATCTTTTCGCATTCATTTATTATAAATAAAATCAGTAGAATTCAATCAAGAACACGTGACCGTTTTGCTTACTTTTTAAAAAATTCGAACCCAACTTTTAATTGAATTGTCTATTTGGTGAGTAAAATAAAAATGATTAGCCCTCAGACTACCAAGCTTTTTTTGTAACACTGACTACCAATGGGGGGGGGGGTGGTTACCACCCTCCTCGATTTTGGGTTTGGTTTGAGATTTCATAACTTGTAATACACCATTTGATTCAGCATTCATTTCTGCACAAAATGGTATATTTAGGTTTAGAAAATATGAATGCCCCTCGAAATTATGAATTTTTTACCATGGGTACCCGTCGATTCCACAAAATGTATACTTACGCATAGGGAATATATTAGATTCTGTGTGTTTTATACATGATTTATATATAAAAAGTAGTTTACATATAATAAAGTCCAATATTCAACTATAAAAACTAGTAATAAGTCTGTTTTATGTTCAATCAAAACAAAACAAAAAATGTTTTAGCCGCTGAAAAACGTTTACGCACACATATCGGCTTGCGTTGTAAGAAACCCCATCATTTTCACACATTTTAATTTATTTTGACCACTTCCGGTCATCAAAAGAAAAATTATTTAGTATCAGCAAATAGCCCTAAATGCCCTCTACAGAATGGCATAATTTATTTCTATTAAAAAATAAATTATTGATAAGTTATAATAGAAAAAACATGACAATTTTATGAAAATAAAACACCTTTATATATATTTTAATTTATTTTGAGCACTTCCGGTTGTCAAAAGACAACTCAATGAGAATCGAAATGTAGCCCCACATTCCCTCTATAGAATGGTATAATGTATGTGTCTTCATATTAAAGGGCGCAACTTTTAATTTAATTGTCTATTTGGTGAGTAAAATAAAAATGATTGATGTCGACATTGGACTATCACTACTACACACCCAGTTAATTTTCATTTAGAAAAATAATTTTTGGGTGTTGGAAAGATATCTCTTAGTCGCTGAGGAAATTCTTTAGGTAGTTTAGACGATTATCTTGCTTATCTGAGTTTTTCTTTGGTCCATGCACAGTTTCTAATATCGTTTGCAAGCGTTATTGAGGTGTGCAATAACATAATGATATAATATATTATGCACCAGAAATTATTGCAGAACAATGCCAGGTCCGAAGTTGCATGACGGAGGTGGAAGACGCTGGTGGTCATTTTTTTAGACACATTGCAAACCAGAAACATATTACATTAAAGACTGAGTGTCTAGAAGAATGCGAATGGCTATCTTAGACACCATTAAGAGAGATGTTGAAGATGCTATGAATAGGTTATTCCAACGAAACTGGCATTTTGATGAAATTATCAATTAACATCTCCCACCAATGTCTGTACCACATTATAATAGTGCTAATCTCAAATCTTGGTTAATGTTGACTCAACTGATTGCAATTTTACTGTGTTTTAAATGGTCAAGCACATTCAACATCACTTTATTTACTTAATATGGCGACGGTTTCGTTGGAGACCAGCAAACTTATATCAAAGTTCATATAGCCTCACTGGGATATGTTTTGGGATTGTATCTTCATTTGGAAGAACGCTACCTACATGTATATACATTTTATTTCAATAAATAAAATTTGACAGCATTCATCAATTTTATTAAGTTGAATGTTAAAATGATTGTCTGACAGAATTTAATTTGCACTTATTTGTTTACTTTGTAATTAGCGTAGTTACGAGACAGAATGCAATCCCTTTATGTAAATAACTATGTCTCTCAATTCAATTTAGTATGATATAGCGGTTAGGTCTGCAACTGAAGTCTCGCGTGAAATGGCATCGTGAATTATTGTATCTCCATCTATAAGAACGCAACCTATATATATAAAATTTAAGTAAATAAAAATAATTGACAGCAATTATTAATTTTATTAAGTTGGATGTTAAAATGTTTTGCTCACAGGATTTCCTTTGCACTCATGCATTTACTTTGTAATTAGCGTAGTTACGAGACACCTTTAAATAATGCAATCCCTTTATATAAATACCAGTGTCTCTCTATTCTATATAACATGACATAGTGGTTAGATTTGCGACTGCGTGAAATGAGTTGAAGCAAAGAACAAAGACGCCAATAAAAAACCTAACAAATGTCGACTTTTGTTGGTTTATAGCAAAAATTCCCGACGTTTGACCGGCGCACTACCAAGGACACATTGTAAGACGATGGAGGATGCGCTGTGGGAAAGGAAGACAGTGGACGACATTCCGCATATTACAAGCGCAAAATAATAATTTTATGACCAAATTTAATCATGGTTATAATAATCGTTTATTGAATTCAATCTGACAGACCGCAGAACGATTACAGATCAGGGCTTTTTTAACGTGCAGTTGTACACAAAATATGCAGTTCTAAATGGATATGTGCAGTTGTAGAAGTACTTCTGTGCAGTTAAAAACTAGTTGAAAAAGGCCATTTTCCTCCGATTGAGAGTAATTTACCATGGATGATGGGAAAGATGTTTTTCGGTCACGTAATGCGCACGGATGGACTGGAGAAGGCGATGATGCTGGCATGTGGAGAGGGTACAAGGAGAAGAGGACGGCCGAGAATCAGATGGATGGAGGATGTACACAGAAGGACAGGGATGAATCTTGGACAATTGAGGGATGTGACACAGAACAGATCGGAGTGGAGAAGGCTGGTCATGACGGTCGTTAGAGTTCCTCGAACTGACGGCACAAGGTGACAAGGTGATGGGAAAGGAAAGAAGGGGTTGTGCAGTTCTAAAAATTCCTTTAAAACAGCCCTATTACAGATACAAGTTATACGAAACACGACCAGCCTCGCACAACACGCAGGTCGGCTACAACAGGTTCGGTAACTTAACACTAATGGCCGAAGTGCTGGAACGCTCCTGATACGGGCAAGCCAGGAGTGGGAGAAGCGATCTTATTTTCAACAGATCCGATGCAAACAACACAACAGAAATCGCCACTGGCAGCTATTAGAAAATTCAAATAAGTGTATGCCTTGAGCGAGGCTTGAACCCAGGCCGCGATAATGACTACCTAATCGACCAGCGCTCTCACATCTGAGCTGCGGACCCACCCACCCCCATAGATCAGTAGCTTCTGTGTAGAGAACTCGGGTGGATTTGCTCGTTGGTCAAAGCGTGCTCTGGATTGAAAAACTCCCATTTTTTTGGATTCATTTCCACTGTGAAAGGTTTCCGGGTTGCTCTGACAGCTCTATTTGCTTTTAACCGGATTCGTCTATAGTAAGTTTGACTGCAAACGATAATACATATTCTAGTTTTTTCAATGTATTGGATGCATTATTTTGTTTCCTATTAAACATCTGTTAGACATGTTCAATATAGGGCATTTGGTGAGGTGCGGTGGTATGGTGCCATAGTGGATATGTTCGTCGCCTTGCAGCCGTCTATATCAGTTGTCTGAGGATATATCTAAGATTGATGACAATCATTTAATGATAAAGATTTCCATCGACACCACAGTCCCAATTAATTGTCAAGGTCTTCAAAATCCGTTGAAAACTGATTTCCAGAATTTGGATAACCGTAAAATCTACGGCAGCTGCAATCAATGTATAATGTTATTCTTTTCCACTTCGATGGACGGACGGATAACCCTGTTTCTATGCAATTCTATAATTGCCTGTGTTTGAACTTCTGTGGCTGATCCTACATTGCACTCATCTGTCACTAGACTAGACTGGTACCAAAACATCGCGAGATGTGGCGTTGCATAAAATTATTGTCGTCTTGGGTTTTCAGGCACAATGGTTGAAGTAACAATATTGCTGTGTGACAGCAACATAATGTTCTAATGGTGCAAGTCTGTAAGAAAATTCAAGATTGTCGAATCTCTCCCTTTTTGCTTACCGGTATTGCCTTACGACATGACTAAACCATGCATGCTCATCTATTAAATATTTTATCTATCATCATATATCTCTGTTCAAACTTCTTCCATATAATTATAAATTATCTTGTATACATTTCCCGACACTTTTCTGATAGACGTTAAAGTCTTCTTCTTCTGTTGCTGTTTAACGTCCACTGTGTGGTAACAAAGCGACGCCTGGGACTGGCACTGGCAGAGTGCAACCAGTTACGGATGGATGGATGGATCCGATTTGACCAGGGTCTATGACAACAGAGGCAGTTACCCTGGACAGAAATTTGCTCGGCGTATTACAACACCAGTTACGGAGTTAGTCGTCTAATTTTCAAATACTATTTGAAAGCATTTTAAAGGTGTCTACTGATCGCACCAACTAAACGTGTTTTGAATGATTGTGTCCAATGGCATTCGTCATAATTGATTTATTTATCTCATAGATCAAGTTTCTTCACGAACGTAAATATGTGTTTACGTCATTACACAAACATCCACAAATATGCACACCAATCTTTTTAATGATCTTATGGAATTTAAGTGTTTCTCTCTATTTGTCCGATCATCTTTCGTATTACCTAATAATTGCAAGTCTTGTCTCTAATAATTGGGCAAACAGTCGATCGCATATTATAATGATGAGGACAATTCGCGTCGGGTTTATCGTGCAAAATTATCTAGTGCTAATTGAACAATATTTTAGATCAATTTATTTCATACAAAGTTGTGAAATATTGAAAAGCAAAGGAAACGGAGTGAGGTATTTACACACCTCAAAATGTTAAAAATCAAAATTATAAATATTGAAAAGACCTTCAAGTATTTGGTGGGAGTCAGCTTTCGATTTTGAAGGATGTCTTGTAGCAGTTACTATAATACACAGAACTAGAGCCCAGGGAAGATAACTTTGACCAGTGGCGTAGCCAGGGATGTTTAATGGGGTGTTTTATGGCCAGATACCCTGTTTTTGCTATTTTTTCTTACTTAATTGGATAAATAGCCTTAAAAAACCTTTTTCCGGAGCCAATGGGGGGTTTAACCCCCGAAACCGCCCTTGCCTACGCCACTGACTTTTATTCTGGTCTTCTAGTAGGAATGCCAGTTTGTTAAGTCATATTCGTAAAGTTGCAGCATAGTAATACTATAACGTTCCGTCAATTTGCAATGTCTGCCTTTTCTGATTAGATTATGAAAAACGAGAAAAGGAAGAGGAGGAAGAGGAGGAGGAGTAGGAGTATATGAGACCGAGCGGTTTAAATGAAAATAAATATGTTTGTCAAGTGATAAAATGTCGTCCAGTTAAACAATTGTTGTATATGTCGTCAAACCGACGATGTCTCAATTCGACAAAGAAAAAACTGATTTATTCACTGATTTATTCACTCTGGTGATTTATATCTCCTTCAGTGATGCCGCGCCAAAATTTAAGAAAAATCAAGATTGGGTCTTAAAAAAGCCAAGAAAAGCCAAATTAATAATTATGGACTAAGTCACCCATTTTAGTTCAACAAAATCTATTTTTTATCCGATAAATTGTAATACTTAATGCACATAATTGTGAAGAATCCCGGCATGGAAAAAAGAGGATAATTCTGACGTAGTGTCACTAAGCAGCTAGAATTAGAGAATTTATTTTCTTACAATTTATTTTCTTACACTTTATTTTCTAACAATTTATTTTCTTACAATTGATTTTCTTACTGTTTATTTCCTGACATTGCATATGCCTTGGTCTTAGACGCCTTTTTAATGAAATCACTAGTGTCTATATAACGACTTGCAATTTACGCAATGACCAGTGTTGTAACGTTGATTGCTTGGCTTCAATCCAGTTACACTGAGACGGCTACAGTCTGTGTAGCAACCAACCATCATAAGTAAGTTATTCTCTCGCAACTGATCAGCGCCATCGCTTCTGCAAGATGTCCAGCGTTGCCACTCATTGAATTATTTCACAAGAGCTTGGGTTTTTCAATCCGAACTTGGGAAATGTTTTTTTTTAAGAACTATTTTTTTAGACGGAAAACGGTAACTTTTTACATTTTCTGGAATTTGTTTTACCATTTTCTGGAAATTTTTGACATTTTTTATCGCCACATTTGTACCGGCTGACTAAAAAAGCTCATCCGCCAATTTTCTGACGGGAAATTGTGGAAATTTTCTTAAGATTTGTGTCGGATGACTAAAACAGGTCATCAGAATTTTCGGACGGGATTTTCTGAACAGTTTCCTAAACTTTGCTGAACTTGGGGTTTCTTTGTTTTTTTGCGTCTTTCTTTGTATTTTTTATTTGGCAGTCATACAATACGTTCGTCATGTCCAAATAAATAACTTTTCAAACGTTATCTTACGACTGAGAGTCTGAGATAACCTTTGGGTGAGCATTGGAAAACGATCTCGCGACGGTGAGTTTTACCATTTATTATACTGACGAAGTAGACTAGTAGTCAAAAGTTGCATAACGTTATTACATTCAGACCCGGCTTTGACATCAAATAGATCGTGGACAATTATTTCACCTCGCTTTTTCCTGGTTGGTTAACAAACTTTACCAGCGATTGAGTACATAACTTGTGTAGCTGCGTCACAGGGCACCCACACTTTCAACCCATCCATGGCAGGTATGGACTTCATAATTATGCGTGTGTACAGATCTGATTTTATTGCATCACTGTTCAGTATTTGACTCTTTTCTCTTCCCTTTTTTACCAAAGGGCGTTTCAATTCATCGATTCTTTCTGTTATCATATCCCTTCATATCTTATCTTGATGCCCAAATTATTATGGTGTCGTTAGTCTATTATTTGATCGGGTCACGTAGCACACCTTTTAAACGTCGTTAATCAATATTATATAATTTTATAAGAGTTGTTACCAGCAACTTTCATCCTGTAACTCGTCGCACACGCGCACAAAAGCAGGAGTAGGCCGTCGCTAAATGATCTTCATTGTAGTACAGCGACGTAAAACTGTTCGAAGCATGTATGGATAAAACCGCATCTTGTTCGTTCATCTGCTGCTTCATTAATTAGTTGTCGAAAGTAAACATAATGTCGGTTTGATTTGTATGTTTACATAACATTACTGAGAAGGTTATACGGGTGTTTAATGTCAATTACATTATGTTTCAGACGTTGTTGTGGAATACACGTGTATACTTTTCCAGCTACACTTAACCTTTAACAGTTGACTACCAAAGTTGTTTCAGTTTAACGACTCCTTGTGATAACACAGTTCATTGAAATCGAAGCGCTTCGTATAATAAGCGGGACTTTGGATGCTCTATAGGCATGGATGCCATCCAATTATTATAGACAACGCTTGAACCCATCTAAGGCAACATTTATATGGTTGGTCACACGGCAGCAGCTTGCCAAGCTTGATCTTTTTTCTCTTGCATCTGAATTTCCTGGCTTTATCTTTGCAACCACGGTTCATGACATCGGTGTCCAACTTGACCAGGAACTCACTTTTGCTCCTCAAATTCACCGTCTTGCTCGAGACTGCTATTATCAGCTGCGCCAGCTTCGCACTTACATCCGTTCTCTTACGTCTGCTGCTACTCTTACTTTTAGTCGATTCCTTCGTTACATCTCGCATCGACTATTGCTATTCGCTCTACATGATTGGCCTCCCATCCAGCAGATTGACTTGTCTTGGCCAGGTCTTGCGCTCTGCTGTGCGCCTAATTGGACAAATCCATAAATATGGTCATATCTCAAACTGCATGCTTGAGGTACTTCACTGGCTCCCTATTCGCCCGCGTATTGAGTTCAGGGTAGCGGCATTGGTATAGCGATGTTGTCAGGGCCTTGCCCCAATTTACCTCCGAGAACTATGCAGCTTTACATTGGGTATCCAAGGACGTCGTCAGCTACGCTCTGCTGATAAGAGAGTCCTCTTAGTTCCTTTTGCTCGTACTACTACCATGAAGAATCGAGCCTTTTCTGTGGTTGGACCAGTGGTCTGGAACGGCCTTCCTTTTGAGCTACGCCTACACCCTGGGACTCTACCAGGATCCTTCCTTACTAAACTTGAAACTGTTCTTTTTGGGCGCGCTGGAGTCGGGAGCGCCTCTGAGTAGTTTTTTTTTCTTGAAGGAGCGCTATATAAATGTCCGAATGAATGATTGAATCTAAAGAAGAGTGAATTCGCTTTAAAAATTGAACGTTCCATTTATATATAAAGAATGAAAATCATTTCAAAGGTGTCTAAATAATTTCATCATCGTCATCTTCATGTTGTTCTCCTCCTGTTGGCAGGTTCGTAGGTTTCAGCTGTTGATATCCCTTCCGCATAATCCAGTCCAGTTGCTTCTGTCTAGGTCTTCCTCTTCCTTTACCTCCCTTCATCCTTCCCTTTCAATATGAGTTCAACCCGGAGTCTTTGTCCTTTCCTAATTGAGTCGATTATCTTTCCTTCCCACCATCTGTATACGCACCTCTTTCGTTATGTGCTCCGTCCAGCTAATCATTTTCTATCCTCCGCCATATGTATCCACATCTCAAAAGCCTCCAATCGCTTGACGTCTTCCCTCCACACGGTTCACGTTTCATATCCATATCTATAGTCACACTCCATATCATCGTCTTGATCATTCTTTTCTTGAGGTCTCTACTCATTCCTCGTCTTGACATCTCATTCCTCCTCTTATCAGCTCTTTCCTTCTTGTGAACGCCTCCTTTCCCATCGCTCTCCTGACTTCCGTGTGGCATCTCGCATCTTCCGCGATCTGGCTCCACAGAGAGCGAACTCCTTATTTACCTGCTCATTGCTCAACCTTCTGACCATTAATTTTTATCGTCGTCGTTGCTCTCTCTTTTCTGCTGATCTTCATCACTTTGGTCTTTTTCTGATGTTAATTTTCATCTTAGATTTCAATCGATTCATCCGCTTCTGAAGATCGTCATCTTCCACCTGCATTCCCTGTTCAGTGTCTTCTAATGCTTCTCTTGTCAGTTCTTCAATGTAAATATTGAATAGTGGCAGATGCGAGAGCTGGCATCCTCGCCTTATTCCTCTGCTAAGTAACCATGGTATTGAGTTCTGGAGCTATAATTAATATTGCATACAACCATTTTATTGAGTTTGGGATCAGAACGGACAATTTTTAAGAACGCGCAATTGAGACACCTTTTAAAAGGTTACAACTGCGATATATAAGGATGAACTGCGAGGTGCGATTACTACCATCTGAATCCGAATAATTATGCTGCATACGACTGACAAAAGAATTGTAAAAAGAGTATACTAACATTCTTGAGAAAAACCTGAGGCTAGGGTGGCCTCGTAGAATCGCACGAACCAAGAAATTAACAATCTCGATAGCCCCCTCCGTGAGTGCCAAGAGAAAAAGGTGACTTGCAACGCTACTCGTTTAAGTCGCCATGGACAGCAGAGCGCAGTGCGTGGCGGCCTATGCGTGTGGAAAGAGGGAGGCAAAGCTCACAGATAAGAGGGAGCAAAGCATGATAAGCACCGCCACACCAAAGATGCAATCCTAAATGAGATGCGCTGCTGTAAAGGAAGCCAGTGTCGGACTTTGTGAACCGCCAATAAGTCCAAGAAACTCTTACGGATGACGATGGACTGAACGTGATGGAAGATCTGAAGGAGATGAATATTAGCAAGACAAAAGCAAATGATATCAGAAGTAGAGAAGTCTGGAGAAGTCATGTGGAAGCTCGACTGAAGGAAGAAAACAAAGAAGAAGAAAAAGAATTTATAACATCATTAAATTATCATTAGTTTTCCTAAAGGTTTATCCTCTAAAAGGCGTTTACACACACCTTTATATTGTATGCCACTGATTGTATAAATATCTTTCTCGCATTTTGTATTTAATTTTAGTTTACTGCTTTGTTGCATTATCTCTATGACGTGGATTGCAGACAACTATTTGCCAATGGTTATTATTATTGCACAGTTCAACGTCGTCCTGTTACATCAATGGCCTTTTACGACAATTAACTATACAGGAACGGCAATGAGAAAGAAACTTGTGCCATATATCGAAAGGTGGCCAACCGAAGCTTTACAATTTCACCCATGTTCATTGCTTTACAACCTGATGAAGTTCACTTCAACGGCAATTGAAGTCATGTGACGACGTAAATTATTTTAGAATACTAACACAATCCATAAAATAATAACCACCAGAAAAGCACTGTCATCAAAAAAACTAAATCTACAAATAATTTTGATTAAAAATGATAATCTAGATCCAAACTAAACTATACAAACTAAACAACCACCCACCCACCAACGTACGTATCGTTTTGATTGACCCCACCCACCTACCTTCAAACGTTACATAATTATGCAATGACTCCTATTATAGCAGCGCCAGTCATCTTCTGATAATACCAATCATCTCTTCGTTTCATCCCTCATTCCGATATCTTCAGCAACTTATTCCGACAGTCTAGAGACCTCATCACCACGGTTACCGTTGCAGTCATCGGCGTTGCCATGGTAACCGTTGCCAAGGATATTATCGCCATGAGATGTCTTTTGCAGTAACCATCACCAAGATAATCTTATCCACCGCTGACGTTTCCATGACGACTCTCTTTGTCGTGGTCACCATGACAACCGGTTCCATCTTCATCGTCACCATGCTCAGAATTTTCACATCCATGTTTGCAGTTCGCTTTGTTGACTGTTGAATGTTGCAGTAATGTTGAAATAAAATGTTGTGCACTGACACACCTGGAAAACGAATTGAGGTCTCGTTAAAAATCTAGCTGAAGCTCAACGATATATCGATTATTCTCATTTCAATGTCGAGTTTCAACTTATCATTTACACGCAGGCTAAAAGCTCTCAAGTGTTATAATAATAACTATTATATAGCATATTATGCCGAGCAAATTTCTGTCCAGGGTAACGACCTCTGTTGTCATAAACCCTGGTCAAATTTAAAGGATCCATCCATAAAACAAATTACTCACACAGTTGAATATAATGAAGCGGCAACAGATGACTTTTCTGGCGTAATGTTGATTTGATTAATTGCTCTTTGACGACATTATTACGAATACAGCTGAGATCACAAATGTCGCAGGATGAGGCTGGGTCTCACACATAGATAATTTTTATTATTATTATGGTGGTGGATTGAAGTAATTATGCGATTTGTCTTAAAGGATTGCACGTGGCTTGTGATAAAACGCTGGATGAATTATTATTCTGAACAAAAGGTCGATTTGATGTAATTTTTAAGAGGCGTTGAAGTTATGCCGGCTAATGCTGGAGTTAATCAACGACCATGTCGACATTGATCTTGTTGCGTTGCAATGCATCCATAATACTTCACAGCTGCTTTACCAGCATGTTCTATTCAACTGTTATTCTAGTCTAACGCTGCGTACTAGTTAAAGTCGTTTGTGATTACAGTGCGTTGATTTCAGATTCGCTTACTACTACTTTTGACAAGGACAAAAGTTTAAACACCTTTTTACATGTTCAAAACGCTATATGAATACAATCATTTGTTCATTACTTTTTAAAATGAAAGAGCTTCAATAGTCAAGATTATGTAATAATAATCAATCAGCAATCAATCAATCAATCGATCAATCAGTCATTTATGTAACCACACATTTTTTACAGTTATAGATTGCAAGTCACATTTTCGAAGGAGAATGGCCAAAAGGATTTGCCCTGAAGGTTTCACTGACCCCGCTAGATATGGACACATACGTACATGTAAAACACATACAGATGCAACCACCTTCAATAGCTATTAAGTAAGACAGTGAATGATCACAATTACTTAAGATATCTCAAGCAAATTAGACAGAGCAAACTCTTAACTAAATAATAATGAATAACGAAATAATAAGTGCAAAAAGAGTATGCGTGAGTGGCTTAATAGACAAACAATGATAGTCATCTTTGGTATGACGCAGTTTTGATTTTGCCACTGAGAAGAAAACCGTCACTATTTGTCGCCACTCTCTGATTTAATACAAAATCACTCTGTCAATAGATCGATTGATCAATAAATAAACATACAGCGACCGGTATATGTCCCTACCCAGAGGACGAGAGTGACACGTAGACGTAATGTGTCCCCATTACCACTACGCATTTTAGACCATCCTCTCAACATCCTCGTAACCTTCGTCTCCATCCATCCAATAACCCATCATTGACACGTTATGGATTCTCATTACTGCAGTGTCCCTGTTACTTACAATGACAAATGTAAATAGTGTCAACTGTCTATTAAAATTATTGCGTTCCAAGCTTATATAGCAAAATGAAAAACGTTTAAAAGGTGTCTTTACTAATTTATTCAGATGTTCTATAATACACCAGCATTAGATGGACCTGGTTAGCTCTTTTCTTACTGAAGGGTCATTTTGTCATATAAAAGGTGATCATTTTCGTACTGCTCTTTTCTACAGACTTGGGCCTGGCACATGCCAAATTAGTATGTTTCAAAATGTATAACGTCGCCATCCCATTCGCTTATGTTATTATCACCTGAGGCGTCTGAGAGCCATCAGAATATCTCTTTCCTCTTCCGTATTTAAAACTATTGTTCATGCTTTTGTTTGCTGTTGAATTGACTACTGCAACTCCCTATTTTCTGGGCTTACCAAAGCTCGCTTATCCTCCCTTCAGTCAGTTATGGACTCGGCAGCCAGACTCATTTCTCGTCTACCTCGCTACTCCCACTTTTCTATAGCATATCTACAATGGTACAATCCGTAGCTCAGTTGAGAGAGCGTCGGTCGATAAACTGAGTAGTCATTATCGCGTCCATACTATCCATAGCCTACCGTACCTTACATTTAAACATCGCTGATTTTATATCAATCCAACGCTTTATGTCATTCGTACAGCGGCAATCTTCCATCATTTATCCCCTCCCAAGTATACACACAATCTGTGAATTGCTCCATTTCCTCTTTCCATCCAGTCTTACCATTAGATTAGCTCTTTCTATTATATTAAATAGTTGTTTTTTTACACATTTATTCTGAGTCCAAACCCTGCACTACTGTCATGCACTCTGTCAATGTCTGCATTACTGTTGGTACAACGTCTCTTCATACCACTATTTTACAAGGAGAATCTTGAACACCTTTATAAGAGTTACATTAGGCTCTACATAAATCAGTTCGCTCAATCGCTAATTAACTTACTTGCGTCTTTCCGGAGCATCAACATAACCGACTTGCATAATGATTGACTAAAAACAGATAAAACTCTCATGACTCTTTTACATGAAAACTATACTTACTAAATGTCAAACAGTGAAAATAAAAACACTTCCTCACTTTTAAGCAGTTTCCTAGGCTACAGGACAGCGATTTTATCGCGTGTCTCCTCTTTATAATGCAGCTTTTTATTATGTTTCTCGGGTGTTTAAGTTGAGCACTCTTAGATTTCCCTCATAAGCAAGAACCACGTATGTGCCAAAATCTAGTTCCGAGATAAACTCAAAAGACTAAATTCTTTTCTGCCAAGTAGAAAAAGTAAGACTATTCTTTCTGCTATAAACGAAAAAAAATATTCGTTGCACGTTGCACACGGCATTAACGAAACAATTTCTAAATCAATTTAAAATTATTCCGCCACACCCTTCCATTTGGTAGTGTCAAATGTCAATCATGAATTTTGCAAACAATGTTTCAATTCATTTTGCATGTAAGTAAGGAGTCCACACCTAGTGACGCTCAAGAGCATTTAAACATTTATATAGCTTTTGGGATAAATGTTTTAAAGGTGTTCTACACCAGCGGCATCAGTGAGTGGAGGAAAAGGATTAGGAAGGATAAACGACAGAGGGGAGAGACTGATAGATTTCTGTATGGAGCAGGAGATAAGTCTTGTCAATACATGGTTCAAACATCATTCGAGGAGGTTATATACATGGAAAGCACCGGATGGAACAACAAAAAATCAGATTGATTACATAGGCATAGATCGGAAATGGAAGACGTGCATTAGCAACTGCAGGACTTATCCAGGAGCAGACTGTGACACGGACCATACATAATCTGTTGGTGGCAATTGTGAAGGTAAGATTAGGAAGACAGAAGAAGTCAGTAGGCCTAATGCTAAAAAGATTAAATGTGGAGGAACTACACGGAATTAAAGGAATCACTTATGAGATGGAGGTAACAAACAGATTTGAAGCTTTAAACAAGGTAGCAGAGGAAAGAACACCGAATGAACTATGGATGGAAACAAAAGAGGTTCTAATTACAACAGCAGAAGACACCGTGGGATACAGGGAAAAAGACAAAGGAAATTCTTGGATCACACAGGAAACACTAGACCTCATAAGCAAGAAACGAATGGCCAAGCAACAAGATGAAGGGGCATACAGGGAATTGAGAGCTGATGTACAGAGACATTTAAGGAAAGACAAACAGAAACAACTGGATGAAATCTGTGCATAGGCGGAGATAGAGAATAGGAGTGGAAACAGCAAATACCTATACAAGGCAGTAAAGACCATAACAAACAAGTTTCAGCCTAAACTACACTGCATACAGGCGGAAAACGGGGAATACATCACCGAAACAGAGGGCATTGCGGAGAGATGGAGACAGTACTGTGAAGATCTATACAACGATGAAGATGTGATGGAACACACAAGAAGATATGAAAGAGAACCTCCACCGCTGAGAACAGAAGTGGCTAGAGCAATAAGGCAAATCGCTAACGGCAAATCGGCGGGCCCGGATGGAGTGCCTGCAGAACTGTTCAAATATGGAGGAGAGGCGACGATAGAAAGAATGCATCATATATGTACGGCACTATGGGAGGATGGGGAATGGCCAGACGATTGGGCAGACTCCATTTTTATTCCGATACCAAAAAAGGAGATGCCAGGAAATGCACGAACTACAGAACAATAACCTTGGTCGCTCACGCAAGTAAAATCATGCTGAGGATTATACTAGAAAGAATAAGGAATCAAACGGAGGCAGAGGTGGCGGATGAACAGGCGGGATTTCGGAGGGCCAGAGGAACAAGAGACCAGATTACGAACTTGAGAATCATTATGCAAAAGGCACATGAACATCAGCAGCCACTTTTCATGTGTTTCGTGGACTTTAGAAAAGCATTCGACTCCATAGCTCATGAAACACTGTGGACGACAATGATAGAAATGGGATTTCCAGGCCATATAATAGATCTGATAGCAAAACTCTACAAAAAGCAAAGGGCAAAGGTTAAAGTGGCGGGAACGGTATCAGCAGAGTTTAGAGTCAAACGAGGGGTGAGACAAGGATATGTCATAGTTGTAAAAAACGTTTTTTTCCGTTTTTTATTCTCTCCCAAAAAACGTCGTTTTTTTCGTTTTTTATTTTTCCCATCGTTTTTTATCGTTTTTTATCTTTTCTTTAACTTTATTTATTCATTTACTTTCTGTTATTATTTTCCTTAATTTTAAATTTTTCTGATACTCCTTATGTTTTCCGCCAACTCTCAAGGATTCAGCTAACTAAAGTCATTATTTCATCGTTTAACATCATCATTTAAGAGATAGCCTGCGTGTAGTAGGTTCCTAATCAATGTTTTCAAGGTTAAAATGCAGTTTTAGATGTAGCAAAGTCAAATTATTTACCGTTTCCGTTTTTTATCGTTTTTTGTCGTTTTTTATTTGTTCGAAAAAAACGACGTTTTTTACCGTTTTTTTATTCCGTTTTCATCGTTTTTTACATCTATGGGATATGTACTGTCTCCGAGTTTGTTCAACATCCTGGCGGAGAGGGTGATGAGAGAGGCTCTAGAGGGGTACGAGGGTGGAGTGCACATAGGAGGAAGGTGGCTGACTAATCTGAGGTATGCAGACGACATAGTCCTATTAACAAGCTCGGAAAAGGAATTACAAACATTGGTGGAGAGATTAAATCGGGCGGGAAAGAAATATGGATTGCAGATTAATACGGACAAGACGAAGGTCATGACAACGACAGATACATTATGTAAAGTTCAGATCAACCAAGAAGATTTAGAACAGGTAGACAATTACATGTATCTGGGTTCAAGGATTTAACGAAATGGCGATTGCGGGTCGAAGATTAGAACAAGACTGGCAAACGGGTATGCAGTAGCTACAGATTTACAGAAGATATGGAAAAGTCACGACATAGCAAATGAAACAAAGATAAAGCTTTGGAGGTCGTTGGTGTGGCCGGTGGCATTGTATGGGTGCGAAAGCTGGACATTGAGGAAGGAGGAGGAGAGGAGAAAAGAAGCATTCGAGATGAAATGTCTTAGATTGATCATGAGAATACCATGGATGGAAAAGCGAACAAACGAATGGGTGATGGAGGCCGCTGATGTGAAGAGGAACATGCTAAGAACAGTTTTAAAAAAATGATATACTTCGGTCACATCATGAGAAAGGAGGGAACATGCATAGAGAAAGAGATCATGCAGGACGCAATTCCTGGATGTAGATGAAGAGGTAGTCCAAGAACGAATTGGCTGGACAACATAAAGATATGGACGGGCTTGCAAATGGGAGAAATGCTAAGAATGACGGAGGACAGAAATCGTTGGAGGAACATCGTGTATGATGCGGCCGAACCTCGTACCGATGATGGCTAGGAACGGAACAGACTAAAGTCCTGGTTGATGATGACTTGATGAAAGCGTTGTTCATCGCATCGGATAAACTTAGGCTAAAATATCACCGGTCGCCATTGATGTGAAGAAATAGAAATGACGAGGTCATCTGAGGTGATCTGTCTATTACGCTCTGTTTCGCGCTGCACATTTGACACATTAATTTTAAGCTTACTGATTTTGTTTCTATAGGTGACAATAATAAAAATTTGTATTTTTAAAACACCTTAAAAACGCGTTACATCGATGATTTATATAACATAACATTGAGTTCAAATAGTTAGATGGGTCTGAGAAGTCGAAATCCGCTTCGGAATTTACGGGTACAATGGCCGCTAATACAATAAAAATAACTTTTTAATTATAGAATCGTAATCTACCTAGGTTAGCTACTAACAGACTGTTTAACGACGCTGTCTTCACACAGATAATTAACGATACCCTCATCATTCATCCATGCCTGGGGCTGGCACGGCCAGATACTCCATATATAGTATGGGCAGCGACCGATTTTCGTGAACAACATGCCGCAGGGCTTTTATAACGTGCAGTTGAAGTTAAAACTTGCAAAAAGGTCATTGTCCTCCGATTTGAAGTAATTTACCATTTGTTTGTTAGTTTTTTGGTGCGCACTTGTTATAGCGCCCTTTCAAGCTCTCTACTCAGAGGCGCTACCGACTGCAGAGCTGACACTGCATCGGAGTCTCACGCCGAAGCGCTGAGCAATTGCGAGTGAACAACTTGCCCAAGGTCCCTACACAGCGACTTGATGTGGATTCGAACCTCGAACCTTCCGGTTTCAAGGCAACGACGCCAACACTACTCCACCGCGCCCCACAATGGAATATGGGAAAGGAAAGAAGGAGTTGTGCAGTTCTAAAAATGCCTTAAAAACAGCCCTGAAATGCCGGATAATTTTCATCGCAAACCACTAAATGGCAAACCCTCAAAACGTATATCTACGCCACAGGTGAAAAGTTGAAACTATTAAGCAGGTTACGAAATCTCGGCATGCGAGATAACACGAACTCTAAAACCCTGTCACGGGTATGATGTTTGAACAATTAAGCAAATGAAATGACAAATCGCTGCATGAATGCAAACTCTACCTTGACAATGAATCACTTTTTTTAATTACTACGTTTCATTAAGAGAATGAATATTATAATTTTAGGCACGTAGCCATGACCCATATTGGCCAAACATGTCCCATAAGACAGTGGTTCCCAAAGTGGTGGTCCGCGGACCGGCACCGGTCCGCGGAGGTATGATCGCCGGTCCGCGGAGAAGAGTTAAAAATAAACAAAATAAACTGTAATTGTTAGTATATTTGTTTGAAGTTGTGAAATTATGCGAATAATATTGTTATCCAAAATTTATTCAAATTTCTGTCTTAATATTTAAAATTTTGAAATAATTCAACGAGCGTTATTTTAACTTGCCAGAATGCGAATTCAAACAATTTAAATTTATTCTAAATTTACTAAATCGATGACTGCAGTCAGTTTCGAGCATCGACGTGGTTTCGAGCTTATTTATGCTGATCTATGGTGAGCAATAACCTAGTAAACACCGTATGCAGAATTTTAAAAAATTCTAACAGAATAAAACTTTTAGTTTAAATATAAAAAATTCTTTGAATAAAATAAAAGAGCAAACGTAAGCAACCAAATCTGGACAGATTTTCTAATTATAGTAAAAAAAACAGCGAATGATCGTGATTGGTCAGAAACTCAGAGCGAAGATGATTCAGAAGTTGCTTCTTGTTTCAACAACACGTCCAAGTTGAAAAAGAACCGATAGTTCAAGCGAAAATACGATCCTCAATAACTAAAATATGAATTTATTTCGAGCGTACATGCATGCAGCCTTTGCCGCTGGCAATAAATCTTAAACAAATAAGGCATCAAGGACATGTAAATGTAGGCTAATTGTAAATAGCCTTATATTTTAGTCTTTTTATAACATAGGTCGCTTTTAATTGGCATCGCCATTTAGGCCACAGTTAGCGGTCCGCTAGCTTCACCAAAAATTATTGCCGGTCCGCGGCCTACTGAAGTTTGGGAACCGCTGCCATAAGACACTGGTAACCACCCCCCCCCCCCTTGGTAGTCATTGCTACAAAAAAGTTTGGTAGCCTGAGGGTTAATGGGGACTGGCACTGTGAGAGTAGGAACTTTGCAATACATATAAAAGATATCGAACACCTTTAGCAAATAATCGATATCTTTGTATTTGTGTTGCAAATTTTTTCGTCGTCGTCGTGGTTGCAGTTTAACGTCACTGTGTGGTAACAAAGACCTTTAGCGACGCCCTCCTCCTTTACCCAGGCTTGGGACTGGCACTGGCAGATTGCAACCAGTGGCGGAGAAACAAATCTTTTCGAAAGCCCGTGTTTTATTTAAGTAGGCTTCTCTGCTGCTGCCGATCGTCTAGTATTTGAGTCGAGATTTCTGAGTCACCTGCGCCATAACTCTCCACCCCAATCAAATTGTGCTTTAATGAGTTCTACAAATGCAAAACTGACGGTTGAAAGAAAAGTTCGAGAATGGTTTCAATGAAAAGCATGGATGGATGGATCCGATTTGACCAGGGTCTATGACAACAGAGGCCGTTACCCTGGACAGAAATTTGCTCGGCGTACTACAGCACTAAGAGCTTTCTTCTTTCGAAGTTTTTATCGCAGTGATGAATAGTATTACTTATTTCAGATTTTAATTCACAAAAGAGGTGTCTATGATACACGCAAATTGCCGTATTATTGTGTGCGTAATCGTATGTGTAATCATACTCGTTTATTTTCAACAAGAACAGGCAAAACGATCAACACAATAAGATAAGATAAGATAAGAATATTCTTTAATTCACCAATTGCTAGCCGCATTTTGGTTTACAGACATGCACGGTACAATAAAATGAAACATAGTTAATATACTGATGTACATAACGAAGTAATTGATAAAGGAGTCCAGTTAATTTCCACGTTTTCAGCACAAATTTGTAAAGTCCGTCAAGTAGATTTTTGAAATTATTATTTAATTTGATTCTGATGACTTGTACGTCCAGTTGTGAAGAGCATGACCTGAAAACACTGGGATCAACAGTACTCCATGATGACGGACCGAGAGAAGACCAAAGTTCAAGTTCCAAAGTTATCCAATTTGGGAGTAGTAAATACAACACTGTAGATCGCACATGGTTCCCGTGAACAAGTGTTGACTCATACAGCGCCTGTGAAGAAGGCCTTTACGGCGTACATGGCAGACACCTTTGCTTCATATTATAGTCCGGTTAATTCCCTCGTCGTCAAAGTTATGATGTAATCATGTAAGTCGCCCAGTGACGTTGCAGTAACGTTATGCAGGCGGTCACCGGAACTACTTTTGAAAATGGTGACGATTGAAGGCGACATAGGAACTCGCTGTCGAACTGCATACGCGATCGAGCGTGTGATGTATAACAGAGTCCAGTTCATTTTAATTTTTGAGACGAATTTAGATTGTTGAAAGTCCATGAAGCATATTTCAATATTATTAGCATTTTCAACACTTTGATTCCATTGTACGTACAGTTAGAAACAGCATGGCGTGAAAAAGGCAGTTACGTACGATACAGTGATGACGATCCGAGAGAATAAAATCCAGAATGAAAATATCCATTTTTGAAAAGTAAAGCAACTGTTACAGTAGATCTGCGGGGTCTTAATCCGCTTGACCAGCAACTTATTACAAAAATGTACAATTCATTGCAATTAGCTACATTAGACAGAGGATCAACAAAAACCTATTTAAACTAAAGACCTGGTGCACGAGGCAGCCAACATACAGTGCAATGAAATACAGTAAGTCTCGAGGTAATTAGATTTTTCTTTCGCTTGTGATTAAGATTACATTGATTTGAATGGATGCATTACACATGTTACACGGACGATTGCTGTTTCCGATGGCTTACAGTACAGCGTTCGTCTTAAACACCTTTTAAAAGTAGTTAACAGATGCTATGTAATGATCAGATTCGAAATAAATTGCAGATTTACCTTTACTTTCTTCTCTTCGATACACCTACGTTGTTGAGCTGTTGTTTAGTGACCTTGACCACTTAAGATAAAGAAGCGGAGTGCCAATGGAGTTCTCTCCAGGTCGAATGGCCTATCACGGAAAAGACACAGCTGGCCTAGTGAAAATTATCTATGTTGCAAAAAAATGCTCAAACGACTCTGGTAAAAATGAAGCTCACAATAAAAAAATTAAAAAAATAGCGATGGCACTGAGTTATTAGAGTTCTTCTTCTTTTCCGTTCTCTGCCCTTAGGCAGGTTCGAATGTTTGACGTCTCCACTTATTAGAGTTGTAGGAGTTAAACTGAAACAATAAACCAGCATTTATTAAACACCTTTATATCATAATATTATGATTTTAATGCTATAAGTCGTTTTTCCTGATTCGTAAACTAGACTCTTTCTGAACATTTCGTACCACCGCGAAAAACTTAAAAAGCATAGCCCAAAATTTTCGTTAATCAATGAACAATTGAAAAGAAACCATCGTTTAGGATTAGCAACGCTCATTATCATCCTTTTTAGATAGCGTCAACTAACAAGACAAAGACAACGACTTAACTTAATAGGTACCACAGGCGATGACATCAGAATAATCGCAATGGCGCTTTATAAATTATAAAAAATTGGATCATCCTGGACCTGCATAAGTAACGTTTTGTCCCCCTTGCAACGTTAAAGAAGCTTAACAGCGGTCGTAGAGGGGTGGGTTTGACGCCTTGGAGCATTAGAGTTCCAGGTTCGATTCCGCCGCAAACCGGTGTCCGGGCTGTAGTCGGAAGCACGCATATAGCCTGAAGGGTCGCTATAGCTGCACATGCGAGAAACAAATAACTAAAAATAAGTTCATTGCTTAACTGTTGGTGGAAAGGGGTATTAGTGGACACATTTTAAACATTTTAAACCTGAAGACATAAACTGACAAACCTGCGTTCGTATATAATCATATCAGAATCAATAATGCTTATTCAGATGAAGTAACCAAAACCGGAATCAAAAGCTAATGACATGTTCTGCTGTTTGTTGCTTCATCAAATTTAAAACGTTTTGTCAATTGTTAGGCTATTCCGTATTTTATTCGGTCCCAGTCACCGATTTATTTATCGCCTCCCACAGTGCAGCCGAATCAGATCTATGTATTACATGAAACCCAGGAGTCCATAATGGTCAAGAAACGAACACGAAACCACAGATCAGCTATTACTAGCCACGAAAAAGACCATTCTGTAAACAGTAACAATATTAGAGAGATAGTGAATGTTCCTGAAAGAGCCTCAGTATTAATTATTTTTTCTACCTTAGTGTTGGCCTACCAGCTTTAGGCTGGTCCAAGTTTCCAAAGACGGTATTCGTGTCTATTGCTTGCTTTTTCCTTGATTTCGTTTTTGAACCCAAAATGTTTCTTTTAAACTCATCAGCTAAGTATGATCATTGCATTAGATATCAGGTGACAAATGTTTGTGTAATTATGCACGAAACTCAATTTATATATGGAAATATTCCGCCATTGCTTTTTATATAGTGTTGCCAGTCCCAAACGTGGAAAGCGGAGGAGGTCAACGCATATGATTACAGTATTGCACGTGTGTTAGAATACATGCGTTAAATTCCGAGTTTAGAATAAAAATATTATATGAGTGTATATGACTTATACGTAGGCATGCATTTACATGTAGGTCTGTATTTTGTGTGGCCAACTGTGTGCATGCGCTTTGGGTTGCAATGGCATTGATTGAACTCCATCAGTGCATAATCACCAGACAAAATCCACACAAACTCCAAAAAAATAGATCTATATAGGCTGCACATAAAATTATATACTGAAGTGCGAGTTCACTCGTACGCGGCACTTGCCATGCTCTTAATGAAGAACGGCTTGAGGTAGTTTCGAACCTGAAACCCTCCGGCTGCAAGTCGACGGACAAACCCACTACACCATCGACTTCTGTCAGTTTTTCTTTTTTCTTAATAGTTTCAGTTCATCAGCAGCGATTTTTCACAATCTGACAACCCATCCATTATCGAATGCGAAACTAACGTGAACAACTGACGCTAGATATCTATTGATAACAATACGTCAAATTTTGACACCTTTAAATCATATACACCGTGATTCAAAAAAAAGTAAGCCAAATTATTTTTCATATATCTCCAATGCCTGATAACATATCACGCTAAAATTTTCCAAATATTTAGAGAATTGGACCAAGAATATGATTCCAAGATTTCATGAGATAAAGTTGAACGTATAAAAAGATATGTATCTTTCAACTTCATATGCCGAAATTTCAGTTTACAAGCAATTTTCTGTTAGATTCAATAAAATGTGAGTCAAACTTTTTCTGTATCTTTATGGCCTGCTAATTAATCATAGTAAAATTTTCACAATATTTAGAGAATTGAATCAAGAATGGGATTCCAAAATATCAAGTCTTAAATTTGAACGGATAGAAAGATATGAATATTTCAACCCCATCTCCCGAAACTTCAGTTTTCAGCAAGTCTGTTCTGGTGTTCTTTGCGGTTTCGACGCTTGATAGTTCCCAATTTTGGTCTTCAGTGACCCTGGAGTAAAATTAATGGATGCTATTATCGGGAGGTTCTGCTGTCACAACATCCTCTATCTGTAATCAGAAATCTAGCCCCCAGAAGGCTGTTTTTTTCAACAGGACAGTGCCCAGCCCACAGAGCCAAGGAAACCATTGGAATGCTGACAATTAGAGACGCCAGACTTCATTTCTCCCACATTATGGCCTCCGAACAGCCCAGATTTGAATCCTGTCGACCATAAAGTGTGGAGCTTTATGCAAGATCGAGTAGACAACAACCCATGGTATAAACGATCTGAAGTAGCACTTGATGGAAGTGTGGGATGACCTGGACCAGCGGATAATCGACGATGCTGCTGCCCAATGGCGCCAGCGCCTCCAGTCTTACGTGCAAGCAGGAGGAGGACATTTTTAGCATCTTATTTAATTAAATAATCAAACCAAACTGTGGAAATCATGTTGTTATTCAATTATCTACATATCTGGACAATTTTAGCATGATTAGTCATCAGGTATTAGAGATATAGGAAAAACAGTTTGACTTACATTTTATTAATTCTAACAGAAAAATGCTTGTACACTGAAATTTCGGCATATGAAGTTGAAAGATACATATCTTTTTATCCGTTCAACTTTTTGTCATGAAATCTTGGAATCATATTCTTGGTTCAATTCTCTAAATAATTGGAAAATTTTAGCATGATATTTTATCAGGCATTGGAGATATTTGAAAAACATTTTGGCTTACTTTTTTTTGAATCACGGTGTATAACAAAATTTATATAGAACCCGATAAACGTCGATTATTAAGTTATATGTTAGATTTCCACATCTATGTAAATAAAGAGAAGATTCTGTTTGTTTGACCGGAATGCATATCCACAGTTGTTGAGTTTTTCACTCCAAACCTTCACTACTGTGTCCGTTTCGACATCGGATGCGTAGTGGAGGGGTTCGCGAATCTCTGCCACCATGGGGCCAGGGTGGAATGGGCAAAAACCTCTCATTTACCATGTTGGACGTTGCCCTTTCAGGCTTATGACAGCACTTGTCCTTCATGTCCCATACAAAATACCTATACAAGCAGCAGTTGACAGCGTTTAAGAGGTGTTGAAGAAGAACGCCTTTTAATCTTTATCGTTACATGTTTAACGATACTCCCAATTCAAAGATGATTAGTGTCGCCACGCCATATAGGACGGACCGTGCCAGCCTGTGATTTTGAATCGATGAAATAGCCACCTTCGGGGAGCGAACGGCGGCCTGCACGCTCTCTTTCACAGAGTGCCATAATTATATGCGCACAACCAGTGCCCTTACCGATGTAGCTAAGCGAGCCAGTAATCTTTATCTTTGTGAGGTAAGTATACGCTTTATACCCGTAAATATCCTCGCTTTCGGAACAACGTACACAGTGACGAAGGTGAGTGCTCGCTGAATACCCACGTACACAACCGTGCTACTTAGTTCTTCTGGTTAAATTTGTTGGTGTGTTACGGGGTGTGTGTGAAATATAATTGTTCTGAACTTTTTGCCGAGAGTGATATTAAATTGGAAATGCATCATATCCAACTAAGAGCAAAGCACTCTCCATCAATTTATATACCGCTGTGTTAATCTATTTTGAAGGTGTTTAAGACGACCATGCTTACAAGTATTATTTTAATATCGTAATTATAATGGATATCGCAACTGTACAGTGGGCAATAGCGACGGAGGATATGAAGTTCGCTTCCATGAACAGCTCTAATCAACCGACTCAGCCTCTTGAACAAACGTTTCAGTCGTAAGAGCATCATTATGCAAATCAGATTCCTTTGCCAGTATATGGCCTACCTATAACTTGTGATGAGCTCTGCCTATACACTCTAAGATTGTATAATTATTAGAGATGTAATAAATACCTAATTTCAATAAACTGCAGTTACACACACACACACACACACACACACACACACACACACACACACACACACACACACACTCACACACACACACACACACATCTTTTCGTATCAAAGAGATAAGTTGAGTAGTCTTTTTCATATAGAGCCAAAATTATCATCAGTTGTATCTGTACAGTCAGAACGATTAAAATGTCTTCAGGATACCATGCTCATCAATAAACACCTCTTTTAAGTTTCTTTAAGTTTCTTTAAGTTGCTCCAAAGTTTAAATCAACGCTCATAAAAAAACTTCGAAAGAAAAAAGCTCCTAAGTGCTGTAATATGCCGAGCAAATTTCTGTCCAGGGTAACGGCCTCTGTTGTCATAGACCCTGGTCAAATCGGATCCATCCATCAACGCTCATAATAATTTATTAGTTTTTTTCAGGTTTCTTGAACAATGCATTTTTATCAAAAATTGACATAAACTAACATCAGTCATTCTACTGAGGAGTATGTAATGATATAGGATTTTCGTAAAAGCCCGTTTAAGACAACAATATTCAGCGGAAACATGGTTGGCGTATCAACCATCAATTTAGACTCCACTGCAGATGTACCGGTAGTCAACTACATCAGAACAGATATCGATTATGCTGAGAATGCAGAAAATTGTGGAAGATTGTCATTTGTATAATTGGGCCTGCATAACAACAGATGACGTAATCAAGATGACGCAGTCTCTGACGAAACATCCAAATGACGAAGGAAACATCGAATTTTCTCCAAATCGGATGGAATTAATTCAAATAATTATTGAACCAATGAACGAGCAAAAAACAATTATTGAAAATGTTCAGTTACAGGAAACATTATATCAAAATATGGTATATTTATTTTGTATAAAACAGAGTGGTTGCGTTAACAAAGTGGCGTAGCTGCTTCCGAAACATCCAAATGCCAAAATACACTTCTAAGTTAATCCAAGACAGATGAGAAGCCGATGTGCTGGATAGGATCGGATGGAGCAGGCTTTGTCGGACTGGAGTGGATGGTTTTGAACAGCTGATGATGGAGGATGCGATGGAGAAGCGACGTAGCGCAGTTAAACCGATGCAGCTACAGCAAATGGCGAATGTGTTCAGGTCCTGTGTGATATAATTATATGTGACCGTGTGTGCGCTTCACTGGTCTATTCTCGCCATAGGCGCAATCACGTCCTAAATGACCTAAAAGGTGGGGAGGTCATAATGAATCACGTCTTAAAAGTTGGGGGGGACCATAATAATAAAGTTAGGGGACCACTCAAAAGTTGGGGAGACGCGTCCCTTGGGTCCCATAGGGTGGTTGCGCCTATGATTCTCGCACAGAAGTACTTGAAGATATCTACTCCTGCTACTGCTGTTGCTACATCTGCTACTACTATAGTGTTGCTGCTAGTGCAACCATCTTCGAAGATTTACAGTTAGAAATGATAGTTTTTGCAGATGGCGTTACTGAATAGAAGCTGAAAATTATATTTTTTTTACACACCTCAAACACTAATTTAAATGACATTATAAATAAGAAATCAGATTAGCGACAACTTGTGTATCCGATGCTTTGTGGACACTTCAGCCAGTTAGAGGTCGTTTCATGCATGAAACTATAACCCAAGGAAAATTAAAATAACAATGCAACTAAACGCGCTCTACGTTCAATCCATCCACCCACTCACCATGCATCTACCCGTCCATCCATCTATCCCCGTCCGTCTGTTCTGCAATGCACACCAAAACGAGCTTCCGTGTAATGAATGCACTGACCATGATACACTGCGAGTCTGTATACAATACACAGCCTCATAAAATGCAGAGATTGAGGTCATCTTAAAAAATGAAGTCGCTATCTATAATTCCTTATTCCTATGTTATGCGATAATGTATCAGGCCTGAAAACAGTTGCATATGACGTTAGAACAACAGCATAAAGTGAAGGAAGACTTGCTAAATGTACATTTACGCTAAATAGCTCTATAATTGCAAAGCCTTTTAAAACACCTTTATATAAGATATCTTTTAGATTATAAGTATTTCGTCTCGTACGTTTCTGCGGGTTGTTGCTGGCGCTAAGCAACATTAGCAAATTCATATAAGGCAGAAGAGGCAGAGAGAAGGCGGGCCAACGTTGTGGCCCTAACAACGTCATAAAGACGAAGACCGTGAAATGAAAAATAAGATGAGAAATAAGAATACGTTTAATTGCGTATTGCGATCGATTGGCCTTAATACAGATGCGATCAATGCAGCTGTAAAATGTGGCGGGACAATGTAAATAGAATCGTGTTCTTACACACCTTCACAATGCAAAGAGATCTCGCTAGAAATTCTACATAAGTTAAGCAGAGCATCAAACTTCGAAAAAAGAAAGCTCATCAGTGCTGTAATACGCCAAGCAAATTTCTGTCCAGGGTAACGGCCTCTGTTGTCATAGACCCTGGTCAAATCGGATCTATCCAGAACATCAATTACTCGCGCCATTGTCATGTTCAATTTCACAACACGTATAAAATTAGTGTTCAACACAGAATGTCTTCAACATTGCAAAAGTTAGTTTATGCATCCTCGAATAGGGCAATTCCAATGCTATAAATAGTGCAGTATCTCTGTCAAAATGCCCTGAATTAATCGTGACCGCAATCACAATATTAAATTCATATAACTCCATTTCAAAAGAGACTAGTCAGAGGTGCTCCCGATTTGACAGCACCAAATCCCAATAGACGAGAATTGTTTCAAACGATTGTGGGGAAAATGCGAAGACATGCCAAATGTTCATTGTGGAGTCTGCTAGGAAAGATGACATCCATAACGAAACTTTTATTCAGCACTGCGGAAATGTATGACAAATAAACGAATGGCTGGTGGAGGCGGCGGGAGTGGAAAGAACTCTAATCGTGATAGGTCCCGGATATGAGAACATTATAAGAACAATGCTTAATCGCAGTAGTAAATAATTGGAATGCACTTTCTTCAAGGATTCGTTTAGTACATATGACCAATCAAACTTTTTTTCTTAAATCTCTTGATATGCCTGGGTTGCGAGCGCCACTTAGTAGTTTTTTGAAAGACCCCAAATAAATGCATTAGACGGGCCGAATGAATGAATGAATGAATGAATGAATGAATGAATGAATGAATGAATGAATGAATGAATGAATGAATGAATGAATGAATGAATGAATGAATGAATGAATGAAGGTCCGTCCTTATCCATCACTGGCATTGAATTATAATTATGCGGCTTCTCTATATGTTGTACTGTAAGGGATGCGCCATACATCCGTAGATAGAAAAATTATATAATAGAAAAAAATAAAGTATAGAGCTAAAAGGGACAGAACCTGTGTGCTTTGATGAAGCAACAAACAATTTTAATTAGAATAATAATTATGCCAGTAGTTTGCAGATGTGGTTCATCATAACATATCAATTCAACCGTGATAACTTAGATTTATTTCTCTATATCCGCGGTTATAAGTGTTTTAAAGGTGTCAAATAGCATCCTTTCATTTTCCTATAACTTGGCTTCAAGTACATTAGATATAAGAATTTATTATCGTTACATTAGCGTTGCTGCGTCGCTCTCCTCTCTGCTGTCCATAATTTTTTCTATCAACATCACAGTAGGGGTTTATTATTTTGTCGAGTGTTAGTTACGTGCAGACAAAACCGATTCCAATAAAATTGTGAATAAACAAAACAAAACACGAGACTTCCATCCACACATACTCACACGTACTTAAATTATTCGACGAAAGAATCAGTGATGAGAAGAGTAATAAAAGTTGGTCGTGATGGACGAGGCGAATAAAATGGCAATTCACAGACGCGCACACGCACTCGCTCAGATAAACTTACATAATATTGTGATTCATTCGCATGACTTAGAAACTATAATTATTGAAAATATAAATTTATTTTGCGCAGATACCGTAACATTTGTAACGCTTTTCCTCTTGCTTTAACTCATTCCCATAATTATCTCTAAACAGAACCGGAAGATTTGTACTTTGATGATTCTTTGTTGTTTAACGATGCTTCAAATTGTCAGTGACGATTAAGCTAACACACATCTCCTTTCTGATGTCATTGAGATTTCACCAAAACTTTTGTGTTATGTATTACACCTCATGTGACACCTTATGCCCAAGCGACCAACACTTTTTGATAGTGAGATTTAAGCCGAACGCATAATCAGCTAATGAATATTTATAAAGTATTTGTTATCGTTTTTGAGGTGTCTAATGATGCAACCTCGTTTTTTTAATAATCGGCATCTAATAAGCCAGAAATTGAACCAAATTATCGTTCATTTAGCAAAAAATCATTTTATAACAACAAAATATCGTCGTTAAAACTAATTGCTAAGATTCAATTCAGCAGTGATCATCGATATATATAAATTGGCGCTATAGAAATTCTAATATAAAACTTAGATTATTAATGGCACATTGTCAAGTGGACGAAACTTGTTGCTACGTAAAATGAATCTCAACGCTAGTGGGTTGGTAAAGTCTAACAAATGACTAAATTTCATTCGACACCAGTCACACCTTTACAATAAGTTTACACTGTTTTATAAAAAGGGGATTATTTACAAGTATGTGTCTTTTTTACACTTATTGCAGTCTTTAAATTAGTCATGTATAATCAGCAATGAAATAATGAAAAACTTTGTTGAGATCACATACTAAAATGTTTACATAACAGTGTAAATTTAAGAAAAAATTCAAACAATGAGAGGAAACTTTTCAAATCTGAAACTAGGACTACTTGCACTAAAATGATGAGCAGTTTCATTAAAGCGACAGCGTAAAATGATACAATATTATTGCGCCTTTTTTGATTGCATGTGCACTTGCTGTAGCGCCCCTGCAAGCTACCTACTCAGAGGCTCTACCGACTACAGAGCGGACACTACATCGGAAGTTTCTCGCTGAAGCGCTGAGCAATTGCAAGCGAAGGACTTGCCCAAGGTCCCAACGCGGCGACTTGAGGTGGATTCAAACCTGCAACCTTCGGCTACAAGGCGACGAACATACCCACTACACCACCGCGCCCCACGCAGTATGGAGATTCAAAAAATTTTCACGTCGATGACACTTTTATGTCTTAGACCAGAACTATTAGCACTGAAATGATGAACAATCTAATTTAAATGAGAGCCTAAAATGCTACAATTGCAGTATGGGGATTCAAAATATTTCGACATGGAGGGCACTTTTAAGTCTTAGACTAGGACCATTACCACTGAAAATAATGATGAGCAATTTCGTTAAAATGACAGCATAAAATGCTACAACTGCAGTATGGAGATTCAAATATTTACGACATGGGGAAGGACACTTTGAAGTCTTTGACCAGAATTTGTCAGAGAGCGATCGAGGGAACATGCGCAGCTCAATTTTACACTACAATGCAAAGCAAAAAACATAATTATGCATTTGATACAATGCAATACTACAGTATAATATAAAAAATATTGTCCTCCTTCCAAAACGGTCCAGAACAATTGTCATTGAAGGGTTTGCTCTCTCTAGGTTCCAACACAGTGACCATCTCTTATAATGCGACCGATGCAACCTTCAACTCCGCCACTGGCAGTGCCAGTCCCAAGTACGGAGAAAAGAAGAGGGCGACGCTGCTCATGTAATATATCACAAGGCACAGCGTCGTTTGACAATCGAGGGCTAATACGTGCTGTAGCTGATGAAACATCAGCGTCATCTACTTATATAGCAAAGGTTGGGAACGCATAAAGGGTATATAAATATGTATAAATATGTGTATTTGTGTGTGTGTGTGTGTGTGTGTGTGTGTGTGTGTGTGTGTGTGTGTGTGTGTGTGTGTGTGTGTGTGTGTGTGTGTGTGTGTGTGTGTGTGTGTGTGTGTGTGTGTGTGTGTGTGTGTGTGTGTGTGTGTGTGTGTGTGTGTGTGTGTGTGTGTGTGTGTGTGTGTTCTGCCTTCGGACGAAGTTATGTTGTAAATGCAAATAATGCTACTGATAATTTGTTGTGATCAATGATCCTGCTGTGCTCCTCGGTTGGTATCTGTTTTGAAACGTGCAACCAGTTATAGATGCACGACAACAACAAAGAGGCTCATGAGGTGTTGACTTACATTTTTAACATCCATAACAGTTTGAAACCTGGTATGGATGATGATTATTAGTTGCTGTATTACGACATTGTGTCGGTCGTAGCAAAGATGTGTCGTTGCCCTCCTCCTTTGTCCAGAGCTGGGACTGGCACTGCTAGAGTACAAGCAGCAGCGTGGCAAAGATCTGTTGACGTCAGATGTCATTTGTTGCTGCAGGATGTCGTCAAATGAGTCTCGATCTGCATATCTTGGAGCCACTGTTATTTTTACTTTATACATAACTGATCTGCCTCATGTCTCCTTTTTAATACATTTTGAGCTGTTTGCTGACAATTCGAACGTTTTTATATCGAACAAGTCCCATGAACACCTATTTCAAATTGTAAAACTTGAACTACCCCTTGTGGGTGACTGGTTTAAAGCGAAAGGCTGTCGTTAAATTTAAGTAAAACATCCTATATTCTCTTTAATTCCCACAGGCAAATCCCTTACGAAGGCACCCCAATACTTATTGATGGTGTACCCTTCCCCCAACTAGCCAAGTAAACTTTCCTGGCGTAGTTGTCGATGCTGTGCTTATTACATCATATTCTCCATAACAATATTGCAATGGTTGGGGGAATATGTATAATAATTATTATTAAAATAACTTCTAACGCGGCTTTCGTGACAGCCATTCTTTGACCGAGCTGCTTAATAGTGCATATCAATATATAGACAATATATTTATAGCTTCCTTTACAGCGGCGTTAGGCAGGCCTGGTGCATGCCTCGTTGCATCTGGATGAAAAGGCCAGGCCTTATGACAAGGCGAACGAGGCAGCCACCCAAGTCCCGCCAGCGCTCACAGGGACCCTGCGCTGCTGGCCATATTTTTTTACTGCGATGAGAATTGCAACTTCAACGCTTAGCAGCAATACAGGAGTTATTTTGATTGTGACTGGGTGTTTGGCAAAGACTCCGAGAGAGTGAATCTGCAGATAAAGTGAGTCTTGCACTGTTGTGCATGTAGAATTGGAGTTTTCTACAATGCACTCAATATTATGGTTTACCTTCATGTAGGTCAACATGTCATAATTATGAGTTGTGTTAGATAACTATGTTCGATCAGGCCTATGCTCTTCAGGGCTTTTTTAACGTGCAGTTGTACACAAAATGTACAGTTCTACAGTGCTGGCCAGAGCATTAGAAACACATGCCAAAAAACCCTAAAAGTATGTAAATTTACATTTTCAATGCTATGCGCTATTAATATTAAGGTTTTTTCAATTGATTATATTGTAGCCATTAGGTGTCTACGACCCTTCTACTCTTCCGTACTCTTTCTGTCTTGGGATGCGTGGGTGTATTGAGGGTTGGGCATTGCCTATATAAGCCTTTGCTTGCGTGGCTAACGTCCCTGTTCTGCGGTTGTGGTGATGTGTGAGGCGTGTGGGTTTGATGTCTCTCGTTGAGTGTGTTCCGTCTTCTACGTCGCCGTCTCGCCCTGTTGGTGTTCTGGCAGTTCATCTGTCTTCCTGGGCTTCGTTAGCCGTTGTCTGCTGTGCTGTCAACCGTACTGCTTCGTCTGGTTTGTCAACGTGGGTTCTACTAGACGGTAACCTTTGTTAATTGCTGTAAATATTGCTTGTATGAATAAATCGACCTTATTTTACAAAAGTTTGGGACCTTATCTTTTGATAGTCATCCTCGTAGACGGCCGTGAACCTTACAAATGGGGGCCCTCCGTGCTTTTGCTCATTTTGGGTATTTTTGGTGAATGTTGTGGGTAAAATTCCGTTGGGAAATTTCGGATATTTTTTGGTCCGTGTAGTTCGCCGGAATTTTGAGAAATTTGCCGTATTTGTCGGAAATTTTGCGGTGTCGCATTTCGTTTTGGGGGCCTGGGCTATTTGAATTTCGTGCGTTGGCAGAAATTTTGTGCGTTGTTCGCATTTGTGACAGTTTTGAAGTGGACTGTCGTGAGAATTGGGAATTTTGGGGAGAATATTTTGGTCTCCGTGGTCTGCGCAGGTAGACTAGTATGGCGTCCTCAGAGGAAGTTACTCTTCTGGAATGGGATGAGTTAGTGGAGTTGCCGGTGGACGAATTGAGAAAATATTGTGCGACGTTGGGTGAGGACGTTAAAGGGTTAACGAAACCTCAATTAATGAAGTTGGCTAGAAAAGCGTTGTCGCCTAAACAAGGAAGTGAGGAATGGAAACTTCGGGCACAAGCGAAGAGAGAGGCCGTTGAATTGGAGCGTATGAAATTTAAGGAGGACAGAGAATTTGAATGGGAGGTAGAGAAAGAGAAAATGAGAATGGCAGCTGAGGCAGAGGAGAAGAAAATGCAGGCTGAGGAGAGGAAATTGAGGATGGAGGCTGAGGCAGAGACAGAGAGAATGAGAATGGCAGCTGAGGCTGAGGAGAGGAAAATGAGGATGGAAGCTGAGGCAGAGGAGAGGAAAATGAAGATGGAAGCTGACGCTGAGGAGACGAAAAGGAGATTTGACATAGAGGAGAAACGGATGTCTTTGGAGGTAGACAAACAGAAGTGCGATATTGACTTGCGGACGTTAGAATTAGGAGGTGTGCCAGACCGTCCTGTGCAGCACAAGGAGGATTTTTGTTTTGGGGCGGCAATGAAATTTGTTCCTAAATTTGACCCCTCGGATATTGAACACTATTTTGCGGCGTTCGAACAGGCAATGGCTTTGCATAAAATTCCGATGGAAAAATGGTCGTCCCTTTTGCAGCCACAACTATCGGGAAAGGCGGCAAATGTATTTGCGTCTTTGTCTTTGGAGGATTGTGTGAAATATGAGGTTGTTAAATCCACATTACTCACAGCTTATGAACGGATCCCAGAGTTCTATCGGAAGAAATTTCGGGGGTTGAAAAAAGAACCACGGGAGACTTTCGCAAATTACGCGTATAGATTGCAGATACCTTTCCAACGTTGGGTAGAGGGTACGAATTCGTGGGATGATTTGGCTAAATTTAAAGAGGTCATACAGATGGAGCAATTTGTACAAGCGTTGCCGTTAGAAGTACACAAGTGGCTTTTGGACAAAAGTCCTGAGACTGTAGCGGGTGCTGCACGTATGGCAGATGAATACGCTGTTTTGTATAAACAGGGGCCGAGTAATTATGCTGGGGGATTCCAAAGGAATTTTTCTGAGCGTACAAACCGCTTCTCATGTGACGATAGTGAGAAGAAAGACGTGTGGGAGCGTCAGGGATCAGGGTACAAGGAAGGTGTACGCCATGAGTCAAAAGGGAGTAAGCGTTCGCCTCAAAGAGGGACGTATGGCTTTAAGCAGCAAAATCGTAAAAATGATGACGTTGAGGGGTTTGGAGAGCAGGTCACGTGTTCGTTCTGCAGAATTCCTGGGCATTTGAGGTCCCAATGTCGGAAATTACAACGAAAGGAGGGGCCTGAAATTGAAAACTGGAGGGGTCCGAAACCCGTGGGTTTAGTACAAACTTTGTCGGCGCCTGTTAAGGAACAGAGTTTTCAGAAGCCTATTGAAACTGTTGATAAAATGTATGCTCCTTTCTGTGTGAATGGGTGTGTCATTAATGATTTGAATGAACGCAAGGATGGTGTTTTTCTGAGAGACTCAGGTTGTCTTCAATCTTTAGTATCGGCTGAATGGTTGGATGAACATGATTTTGTGCAGTTAAATGAGACACGCCTTCTGAGAGGTATTTCTGGTCAAATTATGGAGCGCCCTCTTGTGAAAGTGAACGTGGAATGTGCATTTGTGAAAGGCGAAATTCTCTGTTGTACGCTGAGTTCTTTTCCTATGAATGGTGTGCACGTGGTGATTGGAAATGACGTTGCGCTTTCGGATGATATTGTGGATGTGGCTATTACGACCCGAGCTCAAGCTAAACAATATGCAGAGGAACGCAAGGCGACAGCGAGCGATGTGTGCAGTGAACCGACGCGTTTGGAGCCGACGATTCTGGGTCAGAGTGCAGAGTCGGCCGATCGGGATTTATTGACAAATGATTTAGTGTGTACGTCTGATGATCAAGCGCATTTAGACGAAGGTGACTTGGAAGCTTTATTCGAGTCGAATGAAATTGTTGACACTGACTGGCAGGATGTCTGTATTCCGAGATCAGAATTAATTACGAGGCAAAGAAGTTGTCCTGATTTGATTCCAATGTTTGAGCTGGCGGAGAATAAATCGAAGGGCGATGACCGTGTACAACCGTATGAGTTAGTGGAAGGTGTGTTGATACGTCGGTGGGACGACAAGTTAACACCATTTAAGATGGGTGTGTCACAGATTGTGGTTCCACGTCAGTTGAGAATGCAATTGTTGATGTGGCCCATGATATACCAGCATCGGGTCATCTGGGAACACAAAAGACTTTAGACAGACTGTTGAAGCATTTCTGGTGGCCACTGGTGAATAAGGATGTACGTGAGTACTGTCGTTCATGTGATGTTTGTCAACGGTTAGGTAAAGGTAACAGAAATTATAGAGCGCCTATGGTTAGTGTGCCTGTTATGCAAGAAGTGTTTGAACGTCTCGCGATGGACATCGTTGGTCCTTTAAGTGTTTGTGCCTTAACGGGTAACAGATTTATCTTGACTGTGATTGATTTAGCATCGCATTTCCCATTTGCATTTCCGTTAAAGACGCATACGGCCCAGGATGTTGCGAGATGTTTGTGTGAGGTGTTTACGATGTTCGGTTTTCCGAAAGAACTACTTTCTGATTGTGGGACTGAGTTCATGTCTGATTTGATGCAGGTGTTTGTGCATGAATGTGGCATTGTACAATTGAAGACTAGTTCTTATAGACCACAAACGAATGGTTCGTGTGAAAGGTTCCATCGTACCATGAAAGATATGTTGAAAGCGGTGGCTGAAACGTATCCGGGTTCGTGGGATACCATGCTCCCTTGGATTTTGCTTGCGTATAGGGAAGTTCCTGTACAGGGTACTGGCTTTTCTGCCTTTGACTTAATGTATGGTCGCGATGTGCGTGGAATGCTTCAGTTAATGAAAGAGGCATGGTTGTCAAAAGATGTTGCAAATGAAGTATCTGGAAAGAATGTGATTGAATATGTCTTGCAGTTGCGTGAGCGTATGCGTGTTAGGTTGCACATGGCAAGTGAGAATGCTGTTGTTGCTAAGACTAAGTCGAAGCAAATTTATGATAAACATTCGAAGGCTGTGACTTTTGAGGAAGGTGAAAAGGTGCTACTTTTGATTCCATTGGTGGGTAAACCCTTACAGGCCAAGTATTGTGGACCTTATGTGGTATTACGTCGTCTGGGTCCGGTTGATTATTTGGTATGTACGCCGGATAGACGAAAAACGGAACGAGTGGTACATGTGAATTTGATGAAGCGATATGTGGATCGTTTGGATGTGATGCATGATGTATCGAAAGATGATGTGATTGCTTCTGTGTTGTTGGTTGATACGGATGTGAAGGTGACTGAGTTGACTTTAGAGGATAAAGTCTTACAATGTAATGTGTCTGCTGAATGTCGTGATGAATTACGTGATGTTTTGCATGACTTTGCACATGTCTTTAGTAAGTCACCGGGTAAAACCAACATGGTGTCACATAGGATTGAGTTGGTCGAAGGTGCTCGTCCTGTTCGACAATCACCTTATAGGTTGAATCCTGAGAGGATGGCTAAGGTGGAGAAAGAGGTGGAACAGTTGTTGAAGGCTGGGATTATTGAGGAGTCCGAGAGTCCTTGGGCGGCTCCGATCGTCATGGTTCCTAAGCCAGACGGTACGGATCGCTTATGTTCAGAATTCAGAAAACTGAATGGGTTATCCGTAGCGGATCCATTTCCGATGCCCCGGGTGGAGGTCTTAATTGATCGACTGGGTAAATCCCGTTATTTGACAAAATTGGATATGACAAAAGGGTATTGGCAGATTCCAATGCATCCTGATTCAGTCCCGTTGACTGCTTTTGTAACCCCGAAGGGTCATTATCAGTGGAAATATATGAGTTTTGGCTTGAAGAACGCTCCTGCCTCATTTTCCAGATTAATTACGAAAGTTCTGAATGGATTGAATGATTTTTGTGATGCATATCTGGATGACATAATCATTTTCAGTTTTGAATGGTCGGATCATTTGATGCACTTGAGGAAGGTGTTGAGTAGGATTGCGGATGCATGTTTGACTTTGAATCTAGCTAAATGTGTATTTGCAAATGCTGAAGTAGATTTTTTGGGTCACCACATTGGAGTGTATGGTGTCCAGCCACGGGTAATGAAGGTGGAAGCGGTGTTGCGTTTTCCCAGGCCATGCAATAAGAAGCAGGTGCAATCGTTTCTTGGGCTTGCAGGGTATTATAAGCGTTATTTACCTCATTTCTCTGACATTGCTTTGCCGCTGACGGCGTTAACGAAGAAAGGGATTCCTTTTCGATGGAATGAGGAAGCAGAGAGTGCCTTTGTGGATTTGAAATCTCGTCTTGCTTCTCGACCTATTCTTATACCTCCTGACTTTTCTAAACAGTTTTGTGTTGGTGTTGACGCATCTCAATTCTGTGTGGGAGCCTGCTTGTTTCAGATACACGAAGAACTGGAGCATCCGATTTGCTACATCAGCAGGAAGCTGCTCGCGCATGAGGTTCGATACTCAACCATTGAGAAGGAGGCGTTGGCACTGATGGTCGCGTTACGAGCCTTCAGTGTGTACTTCGGGTCCGCACTGGTCCTTGTCTACACGGATCACAAGCCTCTGCAGTTCATCCGGCAGATGGCTAATAAAAACATGAAGCTCTTGCGTTGGAGTTTGGAACTGGAGCAGTTCAATCTGGACATTCGGCATCGTCCGGGCAGGTTAAATGTCCTCCCGGATATTCTCAGCCGTCCGTCTCAGTTGTCAGAGGAAAGCAACAGTTCAGTCACTGCCAAAGTAAAAAATAAAGTCTTCACAGTTGTCAAATAAGGACGTCCGTCAATTGAAAGTTTCGAACAGAACACTTCAGTGAGTGTCTTGTCTGCGTGTAGCAGCCACTTTCCAGAAAAAGTGGTGGAAGCTGCATCGCCTTTTTCAAGAATGACTCAAGAGTTGGGGGTTCTTGTTGGGGGTTCTTGTTGGGGAAATTAGGTTCTCTGTTAGCTTGCAGTGGTTGACACTGTTCTCGTTCGTCTCGTTTGGCTTTGGCCAATGACATGTTAAAATTTTTGGCTCATTTTTGTATACACGTTGAGTGTCCAAAATTGTTTTCGTGTGTTATAGTTTATATGATTCGAACTTTTGAATGACTTTGAATTATATGAACTCTCAGTTACTTATGATGATGCTTTAGTTAGTAGTTTGTGCTGCGTTAGTTGTTGCAATGAATTGCTTAGTACGCTAACTTGTAACGATATAGTGCTTTGCGATTCTTGTTGCTTTGGACTTGTAGGCGTAGCGTTTGTTGCTATATTTCGTCGTCCCCTCAGGACTCCTCATGCTTTTGGGAGGGGGATATGTAGCCATTAGGTGTCTACGGCCCTTCTACTCTTCCGTACTCTTTCTGTCTTGGGATGCGTGGGTGTATTGAGGGTTGGGCATTGCCTATATAAGCCTTTGCTTGCGTGGCTAACGTCCCTGTTCTGCGGTTGTGGTGATGTGTGAGGCGTGTGGGTTTGATGTCTCTCGTTGAGTGTGTTCCGTCTTCTACGTCGCCGTCTCGCCCTGTTGGTGTTCTGGCAGTTCATCTGTCTTCCTGGGCTTCGTTAGCCGTTGTCTGCTGTGCTGTCAACCGTACTGCTTCGTCTGGTTTGTCAACGTGGGTTCTACTAGACGGTAACCTTTGTTAATTGCTGTAAATATTGCTTGTATGAATAAATCGACCTTATTTTACAAAAGTTTGGGACCTTATCTTTTGATAGTCATCCTCGTAGACGGCCGTGAACCTTACAATATCGTTTGGTGATAGGTGGAGGTCAGTTTTAATTGAAAAAAAATTCTTCCGGAAAATTTTTCTTCTTTTCACTAAATTTAGTACATGAACAGAACATTAGAAACACACGAATAAAACTGTAAAAATTGTATGAAATAATATTATCAATGCTCTGCGCTAGTGGTATCTGTGTTTTTTGAGTAGATTATGTTCTTTGCTTATGTAGGTGAAGGTCAGTTGTCATTGAAATAACTGTTATTCACGAAAAGTTTTACTTTTTTTAATCGAAAATGGGTAAAATTACAGATTTAACACCGCGGAAGGTTTCTGCTGTGAAAACTGAGTTAGGGTTAGGTTTAGGTTAGGGTTTGAATTACTGTCTATGGTTAGGGTTTGGGTTAGGGTTGGGAACTATGTTAGGGTTACTGTTTAGGGTTAGGGCTAAGGTTGGGGCTAGGATTCGGGGTTATGGTTAGGGTTAGGTTTAGGCTAGGGTTGGAGTTGGGGTTAGGGTTACTGTCTATGGTTAGGGTTTGGGTTATGGTTGGGAACTGGGTTAGGGTTACTGGTTAGGGTTAGGGCTAAGGTTGGGGCTAGGATTCGGGGTTATGGTTAGGGTTAGGTTTAGGTTAGGGTTGGGGTTAGGGTTACTGTCTATGGTTAGGGTTTGGGTTATGGTTAGGGTTAGGGTTGGGAACTGGGTTAGGGTTACTGTTTCGGGTTAGGGTTAGGGCTAAGGGTTAGGGTTTTAGTTAGGGTTAAAGTTAAGGTTAGGTTAGGGTTGGGTAGGGGTTACTGTTTAGAGTTAGATTTTGGGTTAGGGTTAGCGCTAAGGTTGTGGCTAGGATTCTAGCCCTAAACAGTAACCCTAACCCTAAGCAGTAACCCTAACCCAGTTCCCAACCATAACCCAAACCCTAACCATAGACAGTAGCCCTAACCCCAACTCCAACCTTAGCCTAAACCTAACCCTAACCATAACCCCGAATCCTAGCACCAACCTTAGCCCTAACTCTAAACAGTAACCCTAACCCAGTTTCTAACCATAACCCTAACCCTAAGCAGTAACCCTAACCCAGTTCCCAACCATAACCCAAACCCTAACCATAGACAGTAACCCTAACCCCAACCCTAACCCTAGCCTAAACCTAACCATAACCCAGTTTTCACAGCAGAAACCTTCCGCGGTGTTAAATCTGTAATTTTACCCATTTTCGATTAAAAAAAGTAAAACTTTTCGTGAATAACAGTTATATCAATGACAACTGACCTTCACCTACATAAGCAAAGAACATAATCTACTCAAAAAACATAGATACCACTAGCGCAGAGCATTGATAATATTATTTCATACAATTTTTACAGTTTTATTCGTGTGTTTCTAATGTTCTGTCCATGTACTAAATTTAGTGAAAAGAAGAAAAAATTTCCGGAAGAATTTTTTTTTAAATTAAAACGGACCTCCACCTATCACCAAACGATAAAATCAATTGAAAAAACCTTAATATTAATAGCGCATAGCATTGAAAATGTAAATTTACATACTTTTAGGGTTTTTTGGTATGTGTTTCTAATGCGCTGGCCAGCACTGTAAATGAATTTGTGCAGTTGTAGAAGCACTTTTGTACAGTGAAAACTAGCAATATAGGTCATTGTCCTTCAGTTGAAAGTAATTTACCATGGACGATGGGAAAGGAAAGAAGGGGCTTTGCAGTTCAAAAAATTCCTTGAAAACATTCCTGATGCTCTCCAGGTTGTCGCTTCAGTAATTTAAAAAATAATTATTCAATGTTCGCGGTTTGACGTTATCTGATAATTTGCAGAACCTGCATGCGATTCGTAATGCGTTAAAAATGATTCTCTAACTTTGCTCAGCTATTTGATAATAGAGATTTTCTTATCGATCGGAACAATTATAATGAATGATATGCTTGTGATATAGAAAGTTTTAGGCGACAGAATGCACTATAAAATAATCAAACGTGACTAATACGTACTCGTTATAATAGCAGGATGCAAAAATACAGTGCAATCATTGGCCAGCATGGGAATTGTATAAAATAACTGGGGGTTTCGACTTTGATTATATGGATTTCATATGTGCAATGAAGACTATAATACTGTGTGGTCGTTACAAAGACTATGGGATGAAACCCAGCCTCCGGTGATCATGGGCGGAGTTTGGTTGTCGATAATGGGGGGTAAAATAAAATTCTCGGCCCAAAGCAGTTGATGACCTTTTTTGGTCATCGATTTGAAAACCTCATAAAAACATACCATTTCTCCGGACAGTGACAGTTCTTTTAAAAAGTCCATTGTATTGAAATGTCCATTATTGCAATTATAATTTAAAAAAGGTGCGCAATTGCAAATGTGTGCCAAAACTAAAAAAAGGTGTCTATTTGCAAATGTGTGCTAAAACTAAAAAATTGTTTTGAAATGTTCATAATTTTAAAAAGGTGTGCAATTGCAAATTTGTGCTAAAACTGAAAAGTCCATTTTTTAAAACGTTCATAATTTCAATTATAGTAAAAAAAGATGTGCAATTGCAAATGTGTGCCAAAACTTAAAAAAGGTGTGCAATTCCAAAAGTGAGCTGAAACTAAAAAAGTCCATTGTTTTGAAATGTTCATAATTTCAATTATAATTCAAAAAAGGTGTGCAATTGCTAATGTGTGCTAAAAATGATAAGTAAATTGTTTTGAAATGTCCATAATTGCAATTATAAAAAAATTGTGTGCAATTGCAAATGTGTACCAAAACTAAAAAAATGTGTGCTATTGCAAATGTGTGCTAAAACTGAAAAGTTCATTGTTTTGAAATGTCCATCATTGCAATTATAATTTTAAAAAGGTGTGCAATTGCAAACGTGTGCTAAAACTGAAAAGTAAATTGTTTTGAAATGTTCATGTGTGCAGTTATAATAAAAAAGGTGTGCAATTGCAAATGTGTACCAAAACTAAAAAAGGTGTGCAATTGCAAATGTGTGCTAAAACTAAACATTCCTTTGTTTTGGAATGTCCATCATTGAAACTATAATAAAAAAGGTGTGCAATTGCAAATGTGTGCCAAAACTAAATATTTCAGTTTTTTCAAAAACGTGACGTGCTACAAGCACAACAAAAACACCACTACATTCAGCAGACCATAGTCTATAAGAAACAGCTGAAGTTTTTCCAGCCGTATTATTAGCACCTTCTTTTGTGCAAAGCTGTTGATTGAACAGGATAAATTTAAACAATCGGAAACTCAGTTCCATTCTGGTTGCGGTCATCTAGCCTCTAGAGTTTCAGACTAGAGTCTAATCAATAATATAGCGCCATCACCATAAATTCGCGCCGCAGCAAACGATGGTCACTTCAAAAAAGCAGACAAGAGGAACGTCCGAACGTGTTGATTGACTAATGTATATTTTCTACAGTTAATATTGTTTGGATTGGACACATACTGAGAGGAGACTCCCTCCTGAGACACATTATGGAAGGGAGATCGGATGGAAAGAGACAGAGCGAGACAGATGATGCTGGGATGGATGATGACCGACGGATAAAATGAACTGAAGAGGAAAGCACAGCGAAGAGAAGAATGGCCACGTTAACGGTTATTGGAGGCTAAACCTGTCGATGGGCAAAGAACTTAAACCAGAAGAATTAAAACTTGTTCCAGATGTTTGATTCAATGGAAAGCAAGTGGAATACATAGCAAAACGGTTTCTACTTAACCAACGATGCATTCTGTAGTACGTTGCTTAGTTTATCTAATTAGAAACTTGATCAAAATAGATTGATTTTCAAGTTCTAAGAATCTGGCTCGCTGAGCATAAATTCCCTAAATTTTCAATTCCATATTTTACTTAATAATTACTTATGAAAGATGTATGTGAATGTTTTAAGACGTTTCAGATCGACAGAAGATACATGTACATTTAAATGGTAAAACTTGATAAATCAAACGTTAGGCTGCAGGTCGACCGATGAAGGTGATTGAATGTTGTATGCAGGTGCCACTTGATTTATTTTTTATGTCCAAAATTTAGTTTTCTTTCGTGCTGCCTTCTGCTGATGATAGTAATATAGACAATGATGATGAGTATGATAAGTTTTTTGGATTTAGATGTACATGAATCTTCTTCTTCTAGGATGACGGAATATACGGATAAATCAAACGAAGAAATGGCATCTGCATTCATTGTTAGCACATGCCATTTGCATCCAACATCGTTTTCCATTATGTCGGATCACTTGCATAACTTGATCGGGTGCCCGAGACTCGAGACAAAACGCTATTCGATTATGTGTGGCAGCGCTGCGGAATTCTATATCCGACCACTGAATGTAGACATTGGTGACACAGACTACTTAATCCCCCAGATCAATGAACTTTCATTCAGTGGCGACTTTCCAGTGTTACCAAGTGACTTGACTGGCCTGGCCGATACAATAGATTGCTGCAAGTTTGAAGCATACGAAAGTTATCCAGGTTTTGCACGATTACGAGGTTTCGGGTATATGCACTACAATTGGAAATGCAAAAAGTACGAATTTCACCATACCACTGAAAGAAATGACTTCGTGAATTTCGATATGGAAATTCTTGCCGTTGATTTTTTCACTTTCTTGTGCGATTTCAGTGAAGGTAACACGAGCATCAGTGGTCCAGCAATTAAGCACACTATTCCTCATGGTTACGCACGTGACATGGTCAGATGCTTGTGGTGCCCTCAATGGCCTAAAGAAGCCCGTGGATGGCATGAACGACCTAGGAATAGTGGATGGCCAACCAATGAGACAATCGCGGAAGTTGTACAAAATGGTTGTCATGTGGTCTATGTTCAGCATTTTTCTTGCAGAGACGATAAACTACAGTGGAGATTTTCATTCTCATTGGCGGAAGTAATATTACTTCGGAGTTGGACTCAAATTCAACAGATTGTGTATCATTTGTTGAGGTTCTTTGCAAAGAGAGTATTGATAGATAAGGATTGTCCAAAGAAAGACGAGGTTCTCTGTATGTATCATCTAAAGACCCTAATGTTATGGACTTGTGAAGAGGTATCTCCTGAATGGTGGAATTCCTCTTCTGTCATAACAATCTGCTGTAAGTTGTTACTCAAGCTTTCAGACTGGCTGCATAGGAGATGCTGTCCGAACTACTTTATTCCTGAAGCAAACTTATTTCATGAGCAGTGGAACTCAAGAATACTTGACAAGACTGTACGACTTGTAGGTGAATTCCACAACTCTGGAATTCTTTGTCGTTGGCTCATAAATAATTATATACAGCCAATCATTGCACAACTCAAAACCAATCAAGTGAGCACAATGGACGTAAAGCCACATTTTTCGCATTACATAATGCCTCTCTTTGAATTTTGGAAAAGGAATGAATCAATATCATTGGAGACATTATTTGTCTTCACATTATCAACATCTTATAACAGCAGTCGCCTCACGATAAGAAATGATAAACGTTCAGGACTGCGCTTGAGCTTGAATCAAGGACATTGTGCAAGATGTATTGATCCAAGAATAAACAGTGAACACTTACTGAGAGAACTTCCAACTATACAGAAAGTTTCATGTTTCACGTACTATGACAAGCTTTCGCTAATTCTACATATTGAATATGGTTTACAATTCGATGAGATTTCACTGGGTACTAGTCTCTTTGTTGAATTTGTAAAAGCAATATCGATTCAGCCTAACATTATAAGATCTCAGTATCACAACTTTCCGAAACCGTATAAGCTCACAGCACAAAGTGGTCTGTTTCAATTACTGCGAGCTCAAGATCTCATGCAAAATTTAACTGGCTCAAACAGCCGTGCTGAATTTAAACTTCTGTCTCTCGCATCAAAGGAATGCCTAAGAACAGCTTTAGAATACGAAGTAGGATCTACATCGAGTGGCATTGCTTCTGCAGCTTTGGCATATCTGGCTGCTCTTCACTTTGCAACATCAGAATACCAACTTGCAATACGCTTCTGTTTCGCAATTCATGTTGATCAGAATTCAGACGACGACAAAGAAACGTTGAATGCAGGTTGTTTGCTGTTTATTGACGATATCTCAAGAATCGTTGGATTGTGTGTACTTCTCAAGAAGGTAATTGACAATGATCTATGTTACATTGACAGACATCTTTATCTTGATCTGCGACTTTCGCCAGAAGTGTTTGCCAGTTATTTAATTGCATTAATATCTGCCGAACGAATATCCAAACGTTTAGACTTGCGTCATAAATTGCCAGATTCAGTTTTTCCTATGGACGAGTATCTGAAGGCTTTGAGAAAGCCGAAGTATATTGCAGCGATGAAGTCGTATCATCATTTTAATACTGCCTGGCAAAACATATATTGTAGACCAGATCCATCTGCAGAAAGCGAGTCTGCAATTATGAACCATGCGAATCTTAAAGATAGAGTAATCGATGTTCTTATGGAATATTCTGTGGAATATATGGCAGCATTTTACAGTACAATTCAAAAAGACTTTGGCATCCAGTGTAACACCGCTGAGTGCTATCGTGCCTTGTATCTCTACAAGTGTCGTCAATACGACGAAGTAAAACATCTGTGCGATCTAATTCTACTTGAGTCTGATCTGCAAAGCAATTTGAAAGAATCTTCGTTGTTTAATATTTTACTAATACCGCCTCTTGACTCTTATTTTGATACAGACGTACAGGCTTCGCTTGGATTTCACACACTTTTCTATTATCTATCGTATCCAAATACCACGTTGATACCAGTTGAAATAAGCGCGCTGACATCGTTTGAGCAATGGTTTGCGTGGCGTATGACCTCTCCAGGAAAGGCACTTCAAAATTGTCTTTATTCTCGTTACCCATGTAAAAGTCAATATTTTCTTGGAAGACATTTTCTTGCAAGATATTTAAAAGTCAGATGTTACATCGACTCCAATCTTCCGTGTAAAGATGCCGCAACTGAATTTTTTAATCATAAAGCTAATCTTCCGTTTGAACACATCATTCGCAGAATTATTTTGCGAAAACTTCATATTACTGGCAGATAGTTTATAAGTTGCACCATGTCAGTGAACAAATTCTGTTTTAGCACGACATTTTACATTTCGTGATTTAAATCAACTCCCTGCGCCTCACGTGCTTACCAATCAAATGAAAATATAATCTTACATAACCAAGCCTGAAGTTTAATTAAAAGCGCACAACTCCAGTTAGGAGCATCATAAATAAATAAATAATATGTCGTTTGAAAGGTAACATATTGGTGAATCCAGTGGGAGAATAAAGTAAATTTTGATATCAAAAACCTACTTGAGCCGTGGCGGGTCACAATTATTGGATCCCCAAACATTCGATTTCAGAATGGTTAGGAGCTATAATACAACAATGCACTATTTGCAAACAACGATATTTTTGTGTCAGTTTAGATACATTAAAATGATATAAAAATCAAGGCCATTCTTCTTAAGGGAGAGTCTAATGAGAAAGACCCTGATTTAATACTATGTCGTGCAATAATTTTAGACACCCTTTTTCTAGATTTTCATCGTGTTATAATTTTAGTTTTTGGAATCTTCCGCCACTGGTTGCACTCTGCCAGTGCCAGTCCCAATCCTAGATAAAGGAGGAGGGCGTCGCTAATGGTCTTTGTTACCACACAGTGACGTTAAACTGCAAATACACAGACACAAATCCCAACTTAGTTTGGTCATTGAATATCTCTCCAATTTGCTCTGTCCCTGATTTTGTGCACATGCAGCATACTTCATACCCATACTCTGCGGAATAAGATCTTTCCTTACATTGTCCATCCAAGTTTGCTTGTCTCTCTTGGCCTCTCATTCCTTCTGCATGATCTCATAATTATATAGAGCTGCGGATTGTAACCTTTGTCGCCCAATCGTGCCACCCACAAGTCTTCTCTTGCTGATCTACTCCACAACTGTTTCCCGAGTCACTTCAATTCGGATGTTGTCTCTACTACTCTGCAAAGTATTCTTCGCTCGTTTCCACCACGAGATGTTTTCTCTCGTCTCACATGATACTGGGATGACAATCGTTCTACACAGCTTCATCTCATTATCTTCTTCATTTACTCTGCATGAATACAATAATAGATGGATACAGATTTGACGAGTGCTTATGACAACAGAGGCCGCTGCCCTCAAACAAAATTGTTTTGGGTAATACTTTGTATAGTGTAGCAGAACTGCAGATGACCATTGCTCAAAGTTAAAAATTTTGCATTCGAAATATGAGCCCATCATTGGCAACGGTCGACCTAGCTAATGACTATTATAATAGCAACTGGATATGGAATAAATGCGAATCATCTTCCGCGTTAAAAGATTATGTAACTTTTTATGAAAGCTTTTGAACCTAATTATTATACACAACGCATACGTTTTTTTACGCCGAACTCGCAATTAAATAAAACAAGTGGTTTATATCAACCTTTTTTTGCGCGCGACACACCTAAACCTGCAACGAAATTTCGCGACACATCATACAATCGTCAAGTGAATATTGTTTAAAAAATTTAAATTAGGTCTAAGTCTATATGACCTATTTAAAATTGTTGAAAATTTAATGAATGAAATGTTGACACTGCATGCTTTCTAGTTTTAATTATTCTAAAATACAAATTTCTACTCTTCTAAATTTACCATTCTATGTCGTTTTATGGCTCTGCTTTAATTGTTTGACCACAAAAGATTTTTGCTCCTGGATTTTCTTTGTTTCATAGTAAGATGAGGATTCACAGTCTTTGGGAGTGTGACACGTAGCGTATACAACTGCGTAGCAACCCTGCAGCCAGATGAGCCTGAATACTTTAAGCTTGGGTCCTTACCCGTTAACGAAACGAACGAATGAAAATGGCCATATAGGAGTTATATAAAACTGTTTTGGGTGAAAAAAGAGCATGAAATATTATAAATAATTCATAGTCCAAGTCACTCGAATAGCTCAAAGCAAAAAAAACATTGGATAAGGGTAGATAAACAGTAAGCTTGTACCGATACTAAACGCCATTTGAAACGTCGAATTATTGTAACGGAAAACTGGAAAACGGAGGCCTAGGACCTATAGGTAATTTTTAGCCAAAAAACTAGGGCCGTTCGGACTTCTGGTTCCTGAACTTTGTCCATCTTCCTTATATGGTAAATTGTCACACTCTAAATACGCAAATTTACAGATATAAGACAGCACCATCCAACCATTCCGCGTCATCAATTTTAGAATCTCAAAATGTCTGTTTCTTTGAGATAATTTTCTCCATTTTTTTCGAAGGTTACAGCATTGGGTAAAATTTTATTCGGAGAGCTCACTAGCGTCTGTAGTCTATGTCGTGTTGGAAAAGGCTACAATCACAGGGAGTACATGTGGGTTACTAAGGCAAGCATTATGGCTGCTCCCGATTGAGATCAAATGGATTCGACAATGAAGTTCTGCGAATTATATTCTCACAGCCTACGCCTGCGAAACTGCTAAAGTGAACTAGTCAGTGTAATGCAAGAACGACGACTGCCTCATGCATGCTGTGAGAATTCGCGACACACCAGCGACGCACCATTTTTACGCGACACACCGCCAATGCTTCGCGACACACCAGTGTTGAGAACCTCTGCCAAAATAGATGTTCAATACAGCTGCTCTTGATCAACTAATGCTGCAGCACAAAGTGTCCTTACACACCTGCAAAATGCATACAAATTTTTATATAAATTAAATAAAACTAACAGGTATAACAGTCAGGATATAAAAAGCATAAAAGTACAATAGACTAAATTCTAAGACTTCATAAAGAAACTAAAGAGTAAACAAAACGTTTTGGCTGTGTTTATAGATTTTGAAAAAAAACATATGAATGCTACACGTTCCACCTTTGTTAGAAAAATTACATAAAATCAGAATAGCAGGAAATATTTTTGATTGGATTTCTATGAATCACTCAAAATCAAATTCTCCACGGCTCACCGAAAACATGGGTCGAAATTATATCAATTAAATTGAATTTGCGAATGAATGGCTGAAATTTATGTTTTGCATAGCACATGCACTCATGAAACATGTTTGGGTAAATTTGAAAATTATAGGCCTAATAATAACCCTAGGCCTACCAAGTGTGGTGGCGCTATCACACACTGGAATGGAGATCAGCTAATCTGAGTTCGGCTCTCGACGGTCTTATGCAATAATTTGGATTACTTCTTGTACTCATATTATAGTATGAATAGATAACTTAAAAGAGGTGTTTTACGGAATCATCCCATCTGAAATAATTTCCATAGGGCCTATCGGAACAATGCCATCTTTCGGCGACGTAACAATAATTATTATGTCCGTTAAATTCTATTAAACTATTTTTGGTAAAGCATTTAACGCTGTACATTTATTTTATTAAAAAGCAACTAAGTCCCGTTTTACATGTTGTCATTATTATTTTGCCCAGCGGTCAATCAATCAAAACTAGAGACAAAACTAAAACAACAGTGTTAGGAACTTTGATTGTACTATCTTTACACTGTTTGGAGTTAAACAACCTCATGTGGCCGATTATAGGACACTCATCTCCTTAGGGGCCGTCCATAAAGTACGTCGCGCTCCAGGGGGGAGGGGGTGTAAGAAAGTGTGACAGAGTGTGACAGGGGGAGGGGGTCAGGCCATGTGTGACGTCACACATTTAATTTTTAAATTCTTTATTTTTGTTTTTGTTTTTAGTACCTAAAATCCGACCCGGCCCGGCCAGGCGTGTCTAAAACCCGGCCTGGCGTGATGAAAGTTTATTTCCCGTCACTATCAAAGTGTTTAGGGACACACGTCACTATCAGAGGGATTACAGATAGTATCCTAGGGTTGAGAGGGTTAGGTAAATGGTTATGTTTTTAAATTTTTTGTTCGAAAGTGTGACGTACTTTAGGGGGGGTCCGAGATTTGTGACAGTTTGTGACAGGGGGGAGAGGGGAGGTCAAAAATGGTCAAAAATAGCGTGACGTACTTTATGGACGGCCCCTTACAACGTGCCGATCACTGACTCCACAAAAGCACGGGAATTGTATGACTTCCCTCAGTTACAACTTGGATGGATGGATCCAGGTTTGCCAGGATCTTCGACAACAGAGGCCGTTACCCTGGACAGAAATTTTCTCAGAGTACTATTATAGCACTATAACTTCAGTTACAACTTGCTAGCAGTTCAATCTTTTATTCCGTTATACAGGTAAGCAGTCGGACAAACAAAGGAGGGTTAGGCCTACACTAATCATCTTTAGTATGAAACAGAATCGTTAAACAGCAATAGGCAGTGGACATTGGCTAATATCGACACGTGGAATAATATTGGCAGAGCGGTTTCCTATCTTGACGGAAAAAGGGCTCAGGGAAGGCCGAGGAGAAGATGGATGGATGACGTGGAGGAATGGACGGGGATGGTGATGGTTGACTGTGTGAGAACCGCGAGGAACAGAGAGCAATGGAGGAAGATGACGTCGTCGACTCTGATCCCCGATCCGCAGCAATGAGGATGGTCACGACGGACGAAATGCTTCGTTCCAGTGGCCGAGGGCAACGACGACGACGACGACGGTTTCCTTAGACACCTGTTCAAAGTTTTAAAATAACGCAATATAAGCGTCAGGAACGGAAGCTATGTGTCTAGTATTTGAGCATGCTACCATACAGGCGAAAAGAACTGGTAAGAAACTCCTCTTTAAGCCCAGCGACTCAAACTTCATCAGCGCTTGGCACATGCAAAAAATAATTGCAATTAACTTCGTATAGTGTAGGCTAACTGTGATTTATTCATGGATGTTCTTAGTTTCGGCGTGTGACGGTGATCAATAGTCAAAATACTTTGTTAATTGATTAGAGCTACGAACTACAATCGTTGGTGTTGGCAATCTTTCCATTGATTGATATGATGACTGATTAAATTATTAATCCATTCGTTGATTTTTTGGCAGTACAAAAGTTAATCAATTTCTCAACAGAATGTAGTAATATGTTCTAAACCTCAATTTTTCTGCTCTTTCCAATGGTTTCAGCGGTTTTTCCTGAAAATCAAATTGAAGCCCTGACGCAGATTTAACAAGATACTTCGTACAGCAACGTGCGTGTCGCTGAGAACTGGGTTTAAGCCCATTGTGAGACATAGTTATTATCGGTATCTGATTGATCAACCTGACTTGTGATTTTCCATATAATCACATTGCTCAATTAGATATCTGTAACATATCGGAAATGATGCTTTCGTCCATTTATATTCAAATTAGACGCTGTAAGATTAGTTTAGAATCGTGTGATTTTTTGTTTTACTAGATTCCAGTCATGCCATTTCGTATTAGTCATATGGCGCTAAAGGACGTGTGAACCAGCCAACGATGGTGCTTTTCAAAATTCATCTATTGCTAATTATTAAGACATTAAAGCTGTTTATTTTTATGCACAGAAGCGTTGATAAAATAATTCAACGTATTGTAAAACTAGATCCGCTGCCATTAATAACAACCAACCAAAGCATGTTCGGTTGTTGACCTATGGACAAAGGATGAGCGCGTCGTTTACCACGATTTAGTTAATCAGATTTCATATAACTGTTGACGGTCAATTAAATTAACGCAATAGAAATTCTGTGATTAGTTTTAAATAATTTGGTTGATGAATAGAGAACGGATCGACCCTGTTGCAATGAAAAGGTAGCTCAACGCTAGCGTATTTTTAGGTAAACTATAAATGACGGATGTAAATAGACACCTTTAAAACATATTTGAACGCATTATATATAGTTCAATGTATCAATTTTTACAATGCGAAGGTGTCGTCTCATGTTCAGTCGTGGTACTGCCTGCTTTATATACGCTCGAAGGCAGAACGAAACAATGACATGGAAATAAGAAAAGATAGCATACAAAGATAGCATAAATAATCACACAATAATAACATGATACATTCAAAATCACAAAACTACGTCATTACCCTAACGCAGGGGTGTCAAAGAGCTGGCCCGCGGGCCATTTCTGGCCCGCCGACGATTTTTTTCTGGCCCGTCGAGCCTTCCCTAAAGATTACAAAATTAAAGGATAAAAGTTCAAATTTTTATATTGTACAGTCAGCGCCAAATACATGGAGGTTTTTTCTTACTGACGTCACTTTTGCTCAGACGCACAGCTCTGTGTAGACTGTAGACTGTGTATCAAAGGTTTCCGGTTGGTTGTCTCTCAAGGATTCGGTCTTAGAGGATAGGTTACTTGTGAACATTTTGTGGTCATGATTTCACTCTCAACGATAGATGGTGTCCCACTTAAAATTCCGTTTCTAACGCTAAGAACCATGCTTTGAATCTCCAAAGACATTATTTTATTTTGCAAACAATCATTCGCCAATCTGCTTTCATAGATGTAATTAATTGAATGCTTTGCTGTGTAAACAAGATGTGAAATTTTCCGGAACTCCGATTATCGCTCGAAAACTTGTACAAAGCGGTTAAAGAAGAAGAAACCAGTCCTATGTATAGAAAGTCCTTGGTCGTCTGTTGATAAAATTAAGAAAGTCACGAAACCAGTGGCGGCGCAAGGGGGAGGGCTAGGGGGCTAAGCCCCCCTATCAGAGGCTAAGCCCCCCTCCCTAAAAAAAGGCCATCCGGGTTTTTTTACATGCGAAACTGACATTTTCGACTCGACCGGATGACTAAAAAAAGGTCGTCAGAAATTTGGCGGATGAAAAATTAAAATGGAAAATTTCCTCCGGGAGGCTTCAGTCCCCCCCAAACCTGAAACCCTGGCGACGCCACTGCACGAAACACTTATATAAGTCGTAGAATATTTAAATTTTGTCAAAATTTAATAAGAAGCGAAAGGTGGACATTAAATCAAGATCTTTTCGCGATATTTGGATCACTTTTGCTCATTTGTTGGAAGATGTTCACACGTTAGCTCCATCGGTAAGAGAGCTGGCGGCCGCGCGTCTGTGGAAGAGAGCGTGCGGGCCGCGGTTCGATTCCCGAAGGTGGCTATTTCATAGATTCAAAATCTCGGGCTAGCACGGTCCGTCCACGGGTACCTACATGTAAATGGCGTGGCGTCCATTCAAACGGGCGAGCGGTGGTGAAGGATCTCACTCTCACGGTCGAGGCCATAAGACAGCCGCTGTATAAAAATCCTATTACATTTACACTGGCCCGCCCCTTCTTGAAAGATGTTCACACTGGCCCGCCACTAAAAAAGGTTTGACAACCCTGCCCTAACGGATGTTGTGCCTGTCCAAAGCCTGGATGAAATAGGAGGTCGACTCAAATCTCCTTTTATCACACATTGTATTTAAACCGAAACCAACGAAGCTACATGTAACATGACTTCAACTACGACTTCATTGTACATTTTCATAATAAGTTGAGCTTGTTTGCACACGTATTAAGGTGACATCAATAGCTATAATTATTGAACGACATACTTTCACACCTGAATAACGGTTGCAGCCGATGATAGAAATAATCCGATGACTCACCATAAATTGAAACCCCGTTACTGGTTGCACTCTGGCAGTGCCAGTCCCAAGCCTGGAGACAGGAGGAGGGCGTCGCTAATGGTCTTTGTTACCACACAGTGACGTTAAACTGCAAATGCCGCCCATAAATAGAACTGACCTTTGGCCCTACGTTATCATAAGCAGTCATTAAACCATCTAACCATCACTTCGCACAAACTTGGACGAAGGAGGAGGTCGACTCCACTGATCTTTCCTATCACATCAGTGTCGCTAAACTGACACAACAACAAAATTAGTAAATTAAAGACATACCTGTGTCTAAGAATGCTATGGTTTCATTTAAACAGCTTACACATGACGTCGCAGTTAAGCAATGGCGCCACGTAAGTATTTAGGTCAGATAATGTTAGACAAGGAAAGGTAAACGGATTGGTCTTCTTGGCAAGGCCGTAGCTAGGGGGGTGTTTTGGGTGTTAGGACACCCCCCGAAATGGATAATATGAAAAATAATATAATGCATTTACGAGCACATGATGCAAAAACCATGAAAAAAACCCATGTAAACACCCCCCGAAATATTCCGGATGACTAAAAAGAGGTCATGAGATTTTTACGAAGGGAAATTGGTGAGTGAAACACCCCCCCGAAATCATATCCTGGCTACGGCCTTGCTTCTTGCAACTAAACTTGATGCTCAAGTGATTTGTACTTCAACTCTCCCTTACTAACACAATTATTTCACTTCGCATTTTTAAACCCGAATTATTTTGGGACCATTCAAACCTCCATTTTTGACATTACCATTTCAGTCGCAGTAGGCGAGTCATTTGGCAAGTACCAATTCAAACTCGACAGCACGACTTCCTCGGTTTATCATAAACAGCATTCAACCAACAATCTTCTGATGTTTATAGACCCAGATCCTAGGGAAGAAATGAATCGTTAGTCACAATTGTATCGAAAGATATTCGTCACACAGAATCTATCAACATGAATGAAAGACTACTCCAATAATTTCGAATCTCTGGACGAAATGGTCATTAAAGAAATGGGGTTATATAAATTATTATATATTATGGCTCTGCTAAATTATAAAACTATATAATGTGGGCTCTTTTGTGACGTAAAAACAACTCAGCGCCATGGTATTGCTATTGCAATATTATAAAATAATGGTTGTTATTGGGCACCTTAAAAGAACTTACCATTTTGTAATAAATTTAAAATTTGCAGCTTGTTATAGTACAGTGTATACCTCTGCAATTGTTAATGTAGACCTATGCGTCGACCCTTTAAGCATGCATTTTCCAAATGAGTAAATAGCATATTTTGCTAAATTGGAGTTGCAATCCAAAAGTGGCTCAAAGGCCAAATTCGTTTAAAAAAATTAGTTCATCACAGCAAGCAGTGATTAACCTCCGCCGTCGCTGATCATGAGGACAGTCTCATCCGCCCATGGTCTCAGAATGAGCGAAATGTAATAAATTTCACAAGCAGCGTTTGCTTAGAATTTTAGCCATATAAATTATTGCTCAGTCCCAAAAGACAAACGAATTTGTCCTGCGAGGCCAGTGGTAGTTTTCATTCAGAATAACACAATCGTTCAGTATTTACCATGAGAATTTGTATAGCGCATCGCAATTAACTAAGACTCTGAAGACGAGAGAGGGATGCCCTAGAAGTCTATATTAAGCTACAGAGAGGGAGCAAAAGGTCAATAGGAGGAGATTCCAGGTTGAGGGAATAGCAACGACAAAGCTCGGTTCTGATTGGTGGAAATGCGAGGGTAACAGAAGAAGGGGTCAACTGAATCGAAGGTAATGTTATGACATTACACATTCATCTCTTTATTACACAATAAGCTAACACGATAATTTAGCTTTTAAATTGTAGCTACATAAATTCTGAAATTTGTTTAACTCCGTTCACGGGGTAAAATGGAACGACCCTATTGTAACGTAAAAGAAGCTTACCCAGGCGTATTTGCTGGTAAATGATCTAGCATTGACGGATGTTATTAGACACCTTTAAAACGTTTTTGCACTTGTACTAATAGAGTAAAGAATGTTAAAAGATAACAATTATTAACAAATCCATCTTGATAACTGTTCGGTCTCCCACACACCGTCGTTATACTCCCGAAGGCAGAGAGAAGCAATTATGATCATCCGAGAAGCTGTTCGCTTAATGGTCTACTCGATAGGAAAAACAGTTCTCTCGATGTCAAGATTACTATTATACGTGGATTGTCGGCGAAGAAGGAAATAAACTGCGTCAGAGATTCATGAAAGTCTCTCGATATACCACGAGCGCCGAACTGGGGACAGCCTGTGTTGAGAAACTGGTTTCGGTGGAGCTCTGAACCACTCGGCACATGTGAGGAAGTAAGACGAACCCCGTTGGTCCACGATTGTTGCTATGTAAATACCTACCAATAAATAATAAAAATATTAATATTTTTTGAATATTTAATTTCCTAAGTATGGAGTTGATTGTATGTCACTGTGTGTATACGTGTGTGTATGTTTGTGTATGTCTGTGTGTGTGTGCGCGAGCGCTTCGCCTCTTTAAATTAAAGTGATAATGATACCTCCTTCTCTTCCTCTCTCGCTCCGTCCATATAACTTGAGCTTCAGTACTCTTTCGCCATTTCCATACCTCAGTTACCTCACCCTATATTATGCGTATGTGCCCAGTGTGTGCGCGCGCGCGTGCGTGTGTGTGGTGTGTGTGTGTGGATGGATGGATGGATGGATGGATGGATGGATGGAGTGATCGTAGCCTACATGCAGGTGTGTGTCTAGGTACATTGTGGGTTTGTGCATGGTAAGCAGCAATTTTACAAACTTTTTAAAGCTGATAGGACCTATTATCTTTAAAAAGTTCGTTTTTACCGCTTGATAATGGGTTAAATTAGAAACATTTAAGACGGATGTTGCAGACTCTATTATATAGCTACATATTTTCTTCGTGTGGCATTCCATCCTTGGCAACGTCAAATAATAATTACAGTCAGATGCTGAGCTACACCTATCGTAGTGATTCCCAACCTTTTTTGACGTGCGGCACACTAAAAAAGAAAGAAAAAATTCGCGGCACACTTAATAATAATTACCTTTTAAAATCTATTTGTCACTATTATTTAATAATATTCTAATTATTCCAGATCATCATTATACACGTCCAACTGCCAAAATTCGTTAATAAGCTGCTGCAATGCTCTTGAGGAGATGGGCTGCTCTCTGTTCAGATCCGCACAAAAAGGACTAAGTGCATGTAAATGCTCAAAGGTCCTCGAGTGGCGCTTTTCTAAATTTGTAGCTTTCGATTGCTATCGCAGTGATCAAAGTGACTATTAATCTTGGTTATACATGAGTAGGACCAATTGCTCGTTAGACACTTTTCTGAAAAATTTTATGATTCTATTTTAACATTCACCTGAACTGCAAATAATCAGTGTTCAAAATTTAAAATTCTACAATCAAAATGCATCCTAACATTGTAAGTCACATTCATATTTCTGCCTATAGATATTCAGCAGATGAAACGCACTGCAATGGGTCACATGACTACAAGAAGTTTACATGCGGCAGTGGTAACAAAAATGTCAGATGAATCCAAAGTTATTTCTAATTTTATTTGATGAAAGATTATTACAAAACCGTGGATAGCGGTCCTACCCCATATGCATGTATAATTTAAGGCGCATTTAACCGGTGTCTAAATCGTTCGACGTAGCATTTATCGTATTGGGTACTGATTTTCTATTTGGTTAATTTTCATTTTATTTCTGTACGATTTGATTGATGCACAGTGCTACATGCTGTTTCATTAACTGATTCAAGTATATGGCGAGTTAAACCTTTGAGTACAGCGGTATTCGACCCAGAGGGTTTTAAGGCAAATTATTCTGAATATAAGCAGTTCTCATCAGGATTACTCAGAATTGGATAGCAATATTTAATGCACAACAATTTCTCTAGAATTTTGCATAATCCATAATACAAAAGCACTTTTATAAGCATTGTCTTCATTTTCACGACGAATTTATATAGCGTCATTGTGTAATATTTCGGCCAGGTTAGGAATTGACTCAATATGACTCATCAATAGATCAATAGCTAAATCTTCTCATCCTTATAATTATTATAATGTAATTGACCAAGTTTTAAAGGTGTTTGAGCCGACTGCTTCTTCCTGTTGCATTAATTATCATTATTTTTAAGTCCGTTGTAGATAATAATGATTTCGCGAATCGTCTTTATATATCATCGGAAAAATCATTTTGATGGTGTTTAAGGAGGTCGCGTTTACGGTGGGTTTACTGAAGTTTATCGACACTGTGTGGTAGCTAGAACCATTAACGGCGACATCCTACTTTAGTCAGCTTGAGATTTGCACTGGCAGAGAACTGCCAGTGCCAAAGTTAGACCACTCTTTTTGTATGCCCACGACATTCATATGCAGGAGTTGAACGTCTAAAAAAAAGTGTCTTACCACTAAATTAGTCACTGAAACTATTTTTCGGTCATGGCGCTTACCAACTGCAATCACGTTTGTGGGGAGCGGTGGTGTAGTGGTGGCGTCGTTGCCTTGAAGCCGGAAGTTTCGAGGTTCAAATCCACCTCACGTTGCAGTGTGGGGAGTAAGGAAGTTCTTTACTCGCAATTGCTCAGCGCTTCGGCGTGAAACTTCAAAACAGTGTCCGCTCTGCAGTCGGGAGCGCCTCTGAGTAGCGAGTTTGAAGGGGACCTATAACAAGTACACATGCAAACAAGCTATTTATTCCCAGCAATATCATGGCCATTATGATTTACTAAGCACCATAAATGACGAAACATCTATCGTTAGTGGAGTTCTTCGCACTGGGAGCCCCTCTGAATAGGTTGTAATCTCAGAGGCGTTTTATAAATCCCTAAATAGAATAGTGCATAGCAATTATTGTGAGTGGTGGGACTTACTCAATGCATCTTCACAGTAACTGTGATTGATTCTGGAGTTAGGTATTAAAACTGAACATCTCGTAGTTTTAATATAAATGGTTAAAAACGTTAAAAAGGTGTTCTAGCCATTATAGAGGTGTATTATAATATTATAATGAATATTTCACTAGAGAGAGTTTCAAGTCTCTATATTGAAGTCAACGTCTAAATTCGTGCCGACCAATCATAGGCGATTTCTCATACCGACCAATCACAGTCTTACAACATCGACCAGGAAAATAACTAAAATAATATCAACATTTTTATAATGACTCGAACATGTCTATGTTTTCTTGTGAATATTGCAGTTTTCTTGCAATATTCACAAGTTAACATCGACATGTCCGAATTATACAAATGTTGATATTATTTTAGTTGTTTTTCTAGATCGAAGTTGTAAGACTGTGATTGGTCGGTACGAGAAATCGCATATGATTGGTCGTTTTGAATTGATTGACGTTAATTTATGACTTCACATCTGACTGCAGGGCAAATACGGCATACTCTCTCTAGTGTTAATGTTATACATGTAATACATCTCAATGGTTCTAGCCAAACACTTTAACCAATCGAATGTCCAACTAATAACGATTGCATGGTAGACGCACGTTTTTCCTGTTTAGCGACACTGTGGCATTGCAACGACGTCAAACCATCCGTCCATCCGTCAATCCATCCGTCAATCCATCCGTCAATCCATCCGTCAATCCATCCGTCAATCCCTCCGTCAATCCATCCGTCAATCCATCCGTCAATCCATCCGTCAATCCATCCGTCAATCCATCCGTCAATCCATCCGTCAATCCATCCGTCAATCCATCCGTCAATCCATCCGTCAGTCCATCCGTCAATCCGTCCGTCAATCCATCCATCACAATGTGGCTTTCTACCGAGGCAATAAATGCAAAGAGAGAGAGCGTCGTCGGTTAGAACGGAAATGGAAAAAACTTGGACTTGAAGAGGACAGACAACGCTATCGTCGCCACTGCCGTACAACAAATAAGCTAATTAACGATCCACGAACTACTTACTTCTGTTATCATCTCCACTGTTATTCAGTCTCATCACGCTGTCTTGCCATTTGCTATCTTTCCCAAAGCCCAATCTATTTCCGATCTCAGAGGAGGCGGTTCCTGCTCTATTACCTCACTCCCCTCCCCCATTAACCTCCATCTGTTCCTCTGGATCTTGTTCCTCGACCAATTCGTCGCAGTATTTCTTCCATCTTCCTATCATCTCATCTTTATCCGTCAGTAGTTGTCCTTCTTTGTCCCTGATCACCGTCAGCGGTGCTGCGAACTTCCCTGTTAGTGTTTTCACAGTTTCAAAGAGTTATTTCATATTGCGGCTTCTGTTTTCTTCTTCGCTCTTATTACGTCTCGTTGATACTTCTGTTCTTATACTCTCTGATCAATTTTTGTACTTCACTCTTCATATTGTTGACGATACTTAGACACCTTTCACAGACGTTTCACAGCACTATAAGTAAATCAGTCGTTTAATCGCCAATTAGATGATTCAAGACAAAAGTCACCTAGTTCGATATCATTTACAATGGCATCATTCAGTTGCAAAGTGATCGAAGATAAATAACAAACCAAACTTCAGTATGGTAAAGCATCTCTTGAAAATAAAGAAACACCTCCAAATAATTGCTGATCATCATTTTTGTGTTGAAATGCAATCGTGACAGATGTCACATAGGAGGAAGCGGAGACATTTAGAGGAAATGCGATTACCTAATAACGAGAGTAAACACAAAAATGACATCAGCTCTTTATGTTGTCTTCGATGGTCATTGTTTTTGTGCATAAGTATACGTTTTGTGGAATCGACGGGTACCCATGGTAAAAAAATTATAATTTCTAGGTGCATTCATATTTTCTAAACTAAATATACCATTTTGTGCAGAAATGAATGCTGAATCTATGGAAGAATTTGGTATGTTACAAGTTATGATATCTCAAACCAAACCCAAAATCCAGAGGGTGGTAACCACCCCACCCCTTGGTGGTCCGTATTACAAAAAAGTTTGGTAGCCTGAGGTTTAAAAGATCACACATTCTGTCTAAACAATAACTTTTATTAAAATATTATTAAAAATTTGTAAAAAAAAATAAAAATAATGAGGATATTAAAAATAAATATTTGAATATTATTGACAGATGCTGATGACCAAATAAAGTGTGAAATGATAGCGACTAAGCTTTCTTAGTCAGCACCAGTTTGTTGACACGAATCTATAATAAAGTTATTAAGGTAAATACTTTCAAAGTCAAATGGATTGAGGGTCTTTCAAAGGCAACTAAATAACGACATCGTGACTTTCACCTTTAATGAAATTGCAAAAACAAAAGTGTAGTTATTTATTTTAAGCTGCAACTACTTTTTAAAGGTGTCTAATAACTTTCATAATATGCCAGGGTTTAGCTACGAGGTGGCCCGTCAAAAGGGCGCCCGACAAAAGGGCGCCAACAAAAAGGCGCCGACAAAAGGACGCCCGACAGAAGAGCGGCGCTCTTAAAAGAAATATTATCGCGAACGATATCGCGGAAGAAAGAAGTATTTGAAAAAGACAAGTGATCCACCACTACATAGATCTACATGACTTTAATGTTTAACGAGATGTAGAAGCTAAGAAATTTTTTCAGAAATACAGACAAAGAGTTAGAATAAGAAGTTCAAATTCCATTGAAGTTGTTTAGGCTAGAACTATGACTAAAAGTTAAAGCCGAAATTTCAAAAAAATAGACTGTCGCAGAGTCGTTAAATGATGGGAAGACAGAAACGTAAATCATTAGGCTACGCTACACTTGCCAGTATGGAGCTATTTGAAACAAATTTAACCATTATATACCTCCATGGCATGCTTCCTTTGCTTATATATAAAACATACATCACGTAATTACGATCACTCCAACCACTCATGATACCGCTTTCTAAACTCGATTTGTTTATTTTAACACCTCTTCCAGGTCCTTGGTCTATCAACAAACAACATGTGTGAAATATTTAAGTATTATTTGATGGTTGTCGCATCGTCGTTGAGCTGCTTATTTACTAATAATATTATCACCTCCAGGCCGGCTCTTCATCGATGCTATTTCTTTTAAGAGCGCCGCTCTTATGTCGGCGCCCTTTATGTCGGGCGCTTTTTTGTCGGGCGAAATTTTGACGCGGTGCCATTATAATGATAATGGAAAAGCTAGCCTACTTATTAAATGCATCATACTTGGCTTAGTTCATAATCATGTGGCGTTGTCGCCACGGTTGTTTCATTTTTACCACCACTGCCACGTTTGCTGTTCGTTTGGTTCGTTTGTCACGTTTGTGAATTAAACTATTTATTTATGACCTATTTTCAGATAAACAGGCGATAGTCACGAACAAATAACCGTTTTCGATCTTTCTTGAAACAATGGCCAGCAGGTGAACTTCAGTTTTCTGCATAAAATTATTGTAATAGATTTTCTGTCATCTTCTCTAGGAAGATAAAAAAAATATGGACCTAGGACGAATTTGTTTACTTCTGCCGGAAATAAACCTCTGAGAACATTGTTCCCGTTCCTGATCACTAGGGTGCCAATGAAAAACAAAGTTTGAGTTTTTTTAGGTCTCACCCCTTAGTTTTGTTCATTTAGCCATAAAGCTGAAACATATAAAGTTTTGTACCAATCAGATAACATTTACTGGCTGCACCGACCTGTGAAGTTTTGAAAATCTGCAATATGGAATCTCGTAAGCCGCTATGTATAGCAGAATGCTCTGCATTGTGCAGAATACAAATGCAGTGTTCCACGTTGCTTCAGTGTTATTGGTTGTCCAGTCTTTGACTGAGCAAACGTTTTTGGGTGCTTGAAAGTGCTGGTGATGGCTTTCAACCACCTAAAGCAGATATTGCTTTTGCTCCTCCTGCATGGTTTGTGATGGCAGACTTGAACATCTGTTTCAATGCGACGCCCCATTCAGTTGTGTCGTTTTGTACCACCTTAAGCTCTTATGCCCTGCACTCTGCTATGATTATATGTTTTAATGGGGTTCCAAAAGCTTGGATCTTGCAAAAGGAAATCTTGTGGGATATCCATGGAAGTAAAAAAATTGCTTTGTGTTTCGTGACACAAAACGAGACAGCTGTTTTTCAGAGATGTTGTCACTCGAACTGGAGAATCTTCTTCACCAAACTTACTCATGGCTGCAACCATATAAACTATTTCCATAACAGAAAGTTCAGAATAAAAAAAAGACAAGACCAAGAAATGACTCACTCAAGTGCCGCACATGTCACATGAAAGTTTTTATGGATACACCTGCAACGGGTTTGCTTGCACTCCGGTAGACTACAAGATCTTACAATAATTATATGTAAGACATATCGTGGAACAGAAGTTGCTGCTATGCATGTGTGCCATGCTTTGAGATAATTGTAGTCTAACCACAAAATAATATGTTAAACTGTTAAGCCCAGGCAATTAAGAAGCTGTCAAACGAAACTGTGGGTGAAACAAGTAAATTTTTAGACTGTTTAAAAAATTTCCCGTCCATTGTGCCCTGTGGTAGGCTTCGGGTGTGATGATAAGGATATCTGAATTGCTGGCAAAAGGTTAATTTCTTAAAAACATCATCGACGGCTGCATCAACTCCTTGTAGTCATCTCTTGGATGATACTGTTGCAGCTACTGACGAAGAAATAGGATGCAATTGTCTTTCAGCGGTTTGAGTTCATAGGATGAAAGTAATATCAATGTGAATCCATGCAGCAAAAAACCTTACAAAGAGACCGTCATTTGGGCCATTAGAACATCCCATAAGCGTATCAAACACTTTTTCGACAATTGGTTCATGTAAATGATCCCTGCCTGCATGCCACGTTAACGAGCTGCTTGTGAAGTTTTTGCTACAGTATGTGACACAAGCTCCCGCTTTGTTGTCTTGGATACTAGTACTTGTCTCAGAACACATCAGCTGGACACATTCACTGAGTTTCCATTTGTCAATCATTTAAAAGACTGTGCCTCACCAGAACCACTGCATAACTTTGGGACCCTGAGAAGCTTCATCTCCATGGCAGCACCTTGATTGACTAGCAGATCAATGCTGTCTCTACCTGTTAAAGCAGTCATTCTCTTACCATCCCAGTGTATCATCAGAGGACCAGGAATACCATCAGAGTAAAATGCATCCTTTTTAAAGGCAGTAGATGCACGATGCTGCCTGCATGCCAATCGTACGGATTCCTTGTTAAGAATTTATTCAAATGGACTAGCGATGAGGCCGTAGCTGCCAAGAAAGATGCTGCATTAAATTTTCTCTCCAATGCCCATGTTCTATCCTGCAGTGGTGATACTGCATCATGATTAATTATGTACTTTTGGGTTTGCTGTCTTCCTTTCCTTTACCGCAGGAATTTTCACATCACTGCCTTCATCTCCAGCTGTATTGCTTCCATTACAATCTGTATTGTTATCTGGATTTTCAATAAAACTGTCATCTAGCTATAGGCCTACCTTACTCCCTTGTTATCTTTTTCCTCCTGTTTATGGTAACCTGTTTTCTCTTACAATGACGGTCTTCAACCCGCGCAAATTTCAAGTCGATGGGTCCCGGATTTTCACGTTTTCCTTTCCCCCTATGTGCTAGTGATGTTATGGAATAGAGATTTAATATAAAGCATACATGTAGATATAGTGTAGAACTGATATAAGGCACAAATATAACCAGAACTGTTAGTAATCCACAGAGTTAACAACTTTTCAATATTGAGACAGACCAATATGTCAGAATTAACTAGCAGTATACCGCACATATAACTATATGCAACTTCAGGAGCATGGTGCATCCTCTAAATGTTCATATATTTTATTCATTTTTTCCTTGATTAACTTCCATATATAAAGGAACATTCTCAGAGGGTGAGACCACAGAAATTCAAAACTTTATTTTTTCCTGTATATTTCATTGGCACCCTACTGATCACGGATTGAAAAGGTTTCCTCTCTGTCTCACCAATCATCTAATCGATTCCATTGGACATTAAGGAAATGTATCCAATTATCTGTGACGTCTTTATGGTTGAATGTTTTTGCTACCGAGTTGGAATAGCCTGAAGGAGGAATTTCACAGTTTAAGGACAGCTTATTACAAACCAGTTTAGCCGGAGCATCTAGTTAAGTTTACGTATCCAGGGACTATTTATATGATAATGGGTAATTTTTTGAAGGTGTCAAACAGAAGCGATGAATAAACCAATCCATCCATCCATTCATGAATCGTATCTATACGTTAAACATCGTCGAAATACAACATCAACAGAGCGGATACAATTTTTAGACTAAGTCTTGATTTCGAGATTTAAACTGACGGTTATACAGATTCTTTACTACGAGCTAAGTTAAAATGAATCGTCTCTGTTGTGACGCACTTGTAAGTGAAGCTCAACGCCAACGACGTTGTAGGTAACGTCTTACAAATGACAGATGTCATTAGACCCCTTTAAAACGCGTTTGCAGGCGCAATAAAGAAGCTATTAAGTGCTGTAATATGCCGAGCAAATTTCTGTCCAGGGTAACGGCCTCTGTTGTCATAGACCCTGGTCAAATCGGATCCATCCAATAGAGAAGTAAATATGGTAATTACTGCTATTCCGCAGCTGAGCTCACCTGACATTCAAACGCTCACAGTCATACACATTCAAGTGCTTCATGTATAATGTCAAGTCATGTCAATCACCGACGTCGCTGCGCGACGGTTGGCCACATGCATGGACTATAGCTCTCCTCTGCTGTCTATCGCGTGCAGCGGCGAGAAGATGGGATCCGGACAGGTGAGACCTAGAGAGAACATTGTCAATCCAGCTAATACGCGGTCTGCCCTTGCGTCGATATCCCTCCACGTGACCCAGCATGATGGCTTTTTCCACGCAATCCTGAGGGAGCCTGATGATATGACCGAAATAGGAGAGTTTACGAGCCTTGATGGAACTCAAGAGCTCCGGTGAAGCTCCGGCACGCCGATAGACTTGCTCTGTAGTAAGCTTGAGCATCCACGAAATGTGCAAAAGCTTACGGATACATTTGTTCTCAAAACTTTGGATCTGCTGTTCCTCCGCTTTTTTGAGCACCCATGATTCACAACCATAGGTTGCGACTGACCAGACCAAGGATTTCATCAAGCGAAGCTTGGTTTGTGTATAATAATAGAATAATTATATAATATAACATGTAATACGCCGAGCAAATTTCTGTCCAGGGTGACGGACTCTGTAGCAATAGACCCTAGTCAAATCGGATCCATCCATCATACACATTCGTTACACTGCCGATCCAGAAAAGAAAAAGAAGCATAATTAGCTTCGATTCATTATTTCATTTCAGAAACTCGTATAGCGCCCCTTCAAGAAACCTACAATACTCAGAAGCGATATCAGCCCAACCACCGTCATACTAATTAGAGTTTAGCGACTTGTAAAATGATTTGACATTATTATTAGGGAGTTAGCGCAACTCTATTTTCAATTCCAAGTGGATGCCCGACATTGCCAAGTTGAGGTTGAAGCGCGGGGACCAGAAGTCTTCCATTAAAAGAACAATGTGCTCTAAAGCTGACCCGTGGACATATGAGTTGTCTCTTCATCGCCGAGCGAAGAGCCCGACGCGCTTCAACGTCCGAGACTGCATGGTCGACAGAGATCGCGCAGCCAACGATGGAACTTGAACCCTGATCAGCAATTCGATAACAATTATGAGATACGTTGGGCAAACGGCGACAACTGCAAAACATCACAAATGTAGGCAGAGACAGAGGAAATTTTGAGAATTCGCCCAAAGATGGCGAAAAAGCGGAGCACAGACGACGATCTAAACGTCTCAGAACCCTATAGGGGTGGCCAACAAGATTCGAGCAACAATTGTCAATTCCATTAGTTACAAAGGCATGCACAAGCTACTCCCACTTTTGACAGATTGTGTTTGTGTTTGTAGAGGTGCCCTTGTAACGGCATGTGCTGTGTTACGGCGCCATAGAAATTGTCGTCATTATTATTATTATTATTATTATTATTATTATTATTATTATTATTATTATTATTATTGCTATAATGTATTATGGATTACTATTATTATTATTATTATTATTATTATTATTATTATTATTATTATTATTATTATTATTATTATTATTATTATTATTATTATTATTATTATTATTATTATTATTATTATTAGTATTAGTATTATTATTATTATTATTATTATTATTATTATTATTATTATTATTATTATTATTATTATTATTATTATTATTATTATTCTTATCCTACTTTAAAGTTGTCAGTTGCTGGCAAACCCTCCAGCTAAACTAATCATATACTTTAGATGCTCTTTCACGTGAGCTCCTTAGAGTAGGCTTCAAAATTCTCTTTAATTCTACAAATACAAGAAAAAGTAATATTTGATTTTGGTTAAGTTCACTAATGTAAGTTTGTTTTCATGATATTTTCATAATTGGTCTTTCCATCTTTAGGAATTTTATGATGAAAATCAGGCCTGTTATTACGTGTCTTTTACTTTTGCCCCATAAAATCCTCACCACATAAAATCACCAAAATATGGAAAACTAGGAATTATCATATGTGCGGGACACATCGCTCGCGATTAATTGATTTAATTCCTATCTATATCAATCAGTTTTGGTTCACAGCTTGCTGGAACGACAGAGGGAAACTTTAACTAGTTTTGCGTAAGTTATTATTTGTCTCTTCTGAAGCAATGTCCAAAGCATGCGCATGCGCGGCAGCGCAGGTTACAGTTTAACAAGCCGAGACGCCTACTGGCCTATGGGCTCTAGGTCGCATCACAGATGCATGCATGATAATGCTGTTCGTGCAGTCTATAGGGTAATTGAATGGCAGACAATTCCGGGTACAATGCTTATCGCTGGCGTGAATATCCCTTCATCATCATCATCATCATCATCATCATCATCATCATCATCATCATCATCATCATCATCATCATCATCATCATCATCATCATCATCATCTTCGTCATCATCATCATCGTCATCGTCATCGTCATCGTCGTCGTCGTCGTCGTCGTCGTCACCACCATCGTCGTCGTCGTCGCCCCGCCGCCGCCGCCACCACCACATCGTCGTCGTCGTAGCCGTCGTCGTCGTCATCATCATCATCATCATCATCATCATCATCATCATCATCATCATCATCATCATCGTCGTCGTCGTCGTCGTCCTCGTCGTATTTGTCGTTGTCGTCGCTGTCGTAATCGTCATCTTCGTCATCATCTTCACTATCATTGTCGTCATCGTCCTATCATTGTCATCATCGACATCACCAGCTTCATCTACATCTCTTTCATCAGCAGCAATATCATCTACATCATCATCATCATCATCATCATCATCATCATCGTCATCATCATCATCATCATCGTCAACATCGTCATCATCGTCATCATCATCATCATCGTCATCGTCATCATCGTCATCATCATCATCATCGTCATCGCCATCGTCATCGCCATCGTCGTCGCCATCGTCGTCGTCATCGTCATCATCATCGTCATCTGCTTCTTCGTGAAATTCTTTATCTTCGTCACCACGAACGATAATCATCATCATCAGCACCATCATCGTCATCAATCATCATCACCTTCATCATAATCATAAGCAGCAGCAGCAGCAGTGTTATGTGCAAGGGTGCCATGGTTTGAAAACTCGTCATGTCAAAGGCATTGGAGTTGATCAGAACACATGATTTCAAAACTTACCAAAAACTCTTCGAAATTAAAATCAGTTATAATAGAGTCCAGTGAGATTGTGCAAACAGCCAAACCATCCACAAGTGTTTAACTCTGCACTGCATTTCTGCCTATTGGTCATCTCATTCCTGGGTTAGCCCCTTGTGGCTTTCAACTGGGTCTATGCTCCTCCTCCTCCTCCTTGTCTTCCTCCTCCTCCTACTTCTCTCCCACCTTATTCTCCCCCTCCTCCTCTTCCTCTTCCTCAACCTCCTAACATACGGGCATGCAGACATATAAACATATAGCCTAGACGTCTAAATAGTCTAAGATAGACACACATAATGACGGGCAAACGGAAAGACATTTAGACGGACAGATAGACATGCATACGGACGGTGAGAACAACAGACGGGTGGACGGACAAGCAGATAGCCAAACGCACATACATACGCAGGAATAAATGCACAAACATACTTGTTGCTAGGACTTACGCACAGTCGCAGAAGCAGACTGTCATCGATACAGGGAGAAAGACATTCAGATGTACAAAGCCACAAACCAATAGGCAGTGCAAGACATAATGACACTCTGATAATATTATACAGATCTCCTCTATCTTGGCTAACGGTGGATCAGCGCATTATCACAGTATGACGCTAATAGCGTTTAGGCGACCTCAGCTGATTGGCAGCACTGGACTTTTCGACCGGCCAAGACAGAGGAGAGGAGCACTGTTGTGGAAGGGCGGTTGGCGCTGATAGATCCCTCACAGAACTTCAGGCAGACACCTCTAACACCACGAAACTGGCAGCGTAGTCTATGCAATTTGCTCCCCCAGGAGGGCGGCTGTCGTAGTGTCGTAGGCTAATCACTTTGTAGAATTCCGATGCTTGTAGTTCAGGGATACACAAACTGACGTTCCCATAAGCCTATATTTTAATACCATGTTACTTATTCGATGCATCATCCTATCTTGCATAATTCCAGTGCTGCAATCAAAATAATTTTATGACTTCCTTTAATGCTACGCACCACGGCATATTTATCCTGTTTATAAGAAACTTTATTATAATTATTTTATTATAAACTAGCTGGGGTTCCAGGCGTTGCCCGGGATATTTAGGATTCGACCCCTCCCGGCCATAGCCACACCACACCACGCCCCACCCCATCCCACTCCCATCCCACAACACCCCACCACACTCCGACATCCACCGGTACGCCACCCGTGAAATCCCCCACACCTCACCCCATCCCATCCCAAGCCCCCATCCCTCAACACCCCACCACACTCCGACCTTCACCGCCACCCATGAAATTTCCCCACCTCACTACTCACCCCCACCCCTCCACCCACCACCCACCGCTCGACCATTTTCTCAGCCCCCTCGACCCCACCTTAACCCCTCCACTCACCCAGTCCACCCCACCCAATCCCACCCCACCTGACTCCCAACTCCACCGGTACGCCACCCGTGAAATTAGGGTTTTCGTGAAAATTTCCCACATCTTCAATCCACCCCACCTCTACACCCCTCCCCACAACACTCCACCGCACTCCGGCCTCCACCGGTACGCCAGCCGTCAAATTTGGGTTTTCGGAAAAATCCCTCACCTCCACCCACCCCCATCCTCACCCCACTCACCACACCACATTCCGACCTCGACCGGTACACCACCCGTGAAATTTCGTATTTCGGGGAAAAATTCTTTCCCACCGGCCCCACGCCCCCCTGCCTCACCCTGCCCTTGCAGACCGAGGTGTGGGCTGAGTAGAAGCGAGGTGTCCCGCGTAAAAATCCGTCTTACTGTGAATGTGAAACTATGGGAAGGGAATGGAAATTTATAGCAAAAATTATAGTTTTCGCAACCCCCACCGTGGCTCCCATGGTGGTAGAGTTTCGCCAACCACTACACCAGGTGACTCTGATGGCCCTCTGTCTAGGTACAAAGTTTTATAGAAATTGCCGAAAAAAGTGAAATTTTGGGAGGTTTCGCACCCACCCTGCCCCCATGGTGGTAGAGAATCGCCAACATCTCGTTGGGGTGTCTCAAGCCGAGACCCGCATGGGTGGGGTGGAGGTGGGCGGGGTGGGCGTGAAGCGGGGGGATATTTTTTCTAAAACCGAAATTTCACGGGTGGCGCACCGGTCGAGGTCGGAGTGTGGTGTGGTGTGGCGGGGTGGCGGGTGGGGATGTGGGGAGAGGGTGGGTGGAACAGAGGGGTGGGAGTGGGGTGGGTGGGGGTGTGGGGGAAGGGGAGGTGGGGTGGGGTTTGGAAGGAGTTGTGTGGCGGTGGTGTGAGGTGAGGTCGGGTGGGTGGGAAGGGGTGGGGTCGGGTGGGTGGGGAGGGGAAGGGTGTGGGGGAGTGTGTGGGGAGGGGTGTGGTGTGGGGGTAGGGTAGAGGGTGGGGTTGTGGCAGGGAAGAGAGGTGGAGAAGGGTGTGGGGCATGGGGGATTGGGGTGGGGGATTGGGGGAGATTTTTTCCGAAAATCCAAATTTTGCTGGTGGCTTACCGGCGGAGGTCGGTGTGTGGTGGGGTGTTGTGGGGTGGGGTGGGATGGGGTGGGGTGTTTTGAGGTTGTGGCCAGGAGCAGGTCGTATCCAAAATTTCCCGGGTATCCCAGCTGGTATGATTATTATTATTTCTTAATATTTATTTATTAATATAGTATAATTATGATGCTATCATATTACAATGAGTATACATGTAAATTACTGTATATTTTTGTACAAATACAATTTTTGCCCAGCTTAGAGCATAGATGACATCGCCTCCAGAAACATTTGGCATAATCATGATAATTTTTAATTTGTATTACATGAACTGTTATAATATACTGCGATATTATATACTATTTATGTGATCATAATGTGATTATTTACTATTACAATATACGATACAAATCTTACATTCTTGTTACAATGAGCATAACTAACTGAAAATATTTGTACAAATGCTATTTTTGAACAACTAAATTGCTTCTCTACTTGTTTTCAAATTTCAAACTGCCAAATTTCAAATGTTTTGGCCTTTGAACACATAGTAAAACAACATCATTACTGCAAGGCTTCCAAATTTTGGTATCTGTAGTTTATTAGTTCTCAATTTGTTGGTTTGTGAGTCATTTGTTATGAATTCCGCATTGTATCCTGGTCAGCAATTCAGGATCATCTTGGGAAACAGGGATGAGCTAAGCCAGTGTTGAAAAGTTAGCTTAAATAGTCTAATATTATTATACTCAGGTCTGTAGTCATTCATTATAGTAATCCAGCAACAGCAGAACTGAGTCTCTGAAAGAAAGTATTGGATGGACGGGTCCAAATTTGACGAGGGCCTATGACAACAGAGGTTGTTTACCTCGACAGAAATTTGTTTGACATAATTATTTATTACAGCACTTGAGAGAAATTATTATTGTAATTAATATATATATATATATATATATATATATATATATATATAAATATATATATATATATATAC
>OX457049.1:7057411-7117411 GCA_949752735.1 Lumbricus terrestris
TGTTGTGGGGCGGGGTAGGATGGGGTGGGGTGCTGTGAGGCTGTGGCCGGGAGCGGGTCGTATCCTAAATTTCCCGGGCAGCGTCGGGTACCCCAGCTAGTATGATTATATATAAGGCTATTATATCTTATTATTTATTTATTAATAATTATAGTATAATTATGATGCTATCATATTGCAATGAGTATAAATTACTGTATATAATTGTACAAATACTAGTTTTGCCCAGCTAAAAGCATAGATGACATCGCCTCCAGAAACATTTGGCAAAATCATGATAATTTTTAATGTTTGATTGCTGTTTACATCATTGTATTACATGAACTGTTATAATATGCTGCGATATTATATACTATACAGGGTGGCCCAGCATAAATGTCCCGACTTTGCACGCGTATAACTTCGCCAATTTTTAACATTTATTTATACTTAATGCATCAAATTAAAGGTATTTCACTCTAGTATTAACTCTAAAAAAGTCGAACTGATACTAGTCTAGGTTTTAATTATATGCCCGGAACAGCGCTAGCTACCATATTTTGCTGTCATTTGTGACGCAACCTGGCGCTGTTGACAGACGATGATCGCGTTTCGATCTTAATTTTACGAAGTGATTAGGGATTTAATTCGTTTGAAATGATTAGCGAATATTCTAACAGAGGATGGAATAAACAATACCTTGTATTATCTGCTACGGAAAAATGATAAAACAGGACTTTCTACTCGCAAACCATTGGAATCGGTGCGCACGGCGCTCACATCCGCTAACATTGCTCGTGTGTCCGCGTACATTTGCAGTCAAGACAATGACCAAGGCAGGTCCTGCATGCAAATTCAGCGCAAAACAGGCAGTCTTAGAAGCACTGAATAACGTATTGGAAAAGATTATAAACCTGTTACGAATTCCGCATTGTATCCTGGTCAGCAATTCAGGACCATCTTGGGAAACAGGGATGAGCTAAGCCAGTGTTGAAAAGTTAACTTAAATAGTCTAATATTATTATACTCAGGTCTGTAGTCATTCATTATAGTAAGCCAGCAACAGCAGAACTGAGTCTCTGAAAGAAATTATTGGATGGACGGGTCCAGATTTGACGAGGGCCTATGACAACAGAGGCTGTTTACCTCGACAGAAATTTGTTTGACATAATTTATTACAGCACTTGAAAGAAATTATTATTGTAGTTAATATATATATATACTAACTTGGGTACCCGGCGTTGCCCGGAATATTTAGGATACGACCCGCTACCGGCCATAACCTCACCACACCCCACCACACACCCACCCCACCCCACAACACCACACTCCGATCTCCACCGGTACGCCACCCGTGAAATTTGGGTTTTCGGAAAAATTATCCCCCAACCCCACCCCATCACACCCCCACCTCCACTCCCCCACACCCCACCCACTCCTCCCTCTCCCCACTCCCATCCAGCTCCACCCCACCCATCCTTCACCAGCCACCCCGACCACACCACGTCACACTACACCTCCAACCCACCGAATTCTACCCCACCCACCACACCACATTCCGACCTCGACCGGTACACCACCCGTGAAATTTCGTATTTCGGGAAAAAATTCTTTCCCACCGGCCCCACCCACCCAACCCATGCCCCTCCCGGCACCTGCAGACCGAGGTGTGGGCTGAGTAGAGGCGAGGTGGCCCGCATAAAATCTGTCTAACTGTGATACTATGGCAAGGGAATGGAAATTTATAGCGAAAATTAGAGTTTTCGCAGCTCCTCCCACCGTGGCCCCATAGTGGTAGAGATTCACCAACCACTCCACCAGGTGGCTCTGATGACCCTCTGTCTAGGTACAAAGTTTCAGAAAAATTGTCGAAAAAATTGACATTTTGGAGGGTTTCGCCGCCCCACCCTGGCCCCCTGGTGCTAGAGAATCGCTCGTTGGGGTGTGTCATGCCGAGACCAGGAGAATCATAGGTAGAAGCAGGAGAGAGAAGATCAGAAACGAAATAACAAGAGAAGAACTAGGAGTTGATGAAACAATAATAGAAAAAATCAGGAAGAGAAGACTCAGATGGTTCGGTCATGTGAGAAGAATGACGGAGCAAAGACTGCCAAACGCTGCACTGCATGGGCATGTGGAAGGAGAAAGAAGCAGAGGGAGGCAGAGGAAGACCTGGATGGACAACATCAAAGAAGATCTGAGAGAGAAGGGCACCCGCTTGGCCGAGATCGGAGAAACCATCAGAAGCCGAGAAGTTTGGAAGAAATTCATACAGGCCTCATCGTCATATCGATGACGGAGGAGAAGATAGAAGAAGATGCAGAGACCTACACAGTAGTGAAGGTTTGGAGTGAAAAGCTCAAAAACAGTGGAAATGCATCCAGGTCAAACAGACAGACACACACACAGACAGACAGACAGACAGAATCTTCTCTTTATTTATACAGATATGTATATATAATATTATGTCGAAATTCTAAAACACTCTTTTTATCGGTATGGAAATAAATGAGCAATTTTTCTAAAATGGCATCTTAAAAGGTTATCATTACAATGTGGAAACTCCGAAAAAATTATTATTTTAAGTATAGCCTATACTTATTTAAAGTCTTAGGCCACTCCTATCAGCACTGAAAAATTGCAGCTATTTTGTTAAGATGGCAGCTTTAAATGATAGGCCTACCATTGCAATGTGAAAATTCAAAAAATTTCTCGTGGGGAGGGCCACATACCCTCACCACACACTCTTTTTTTATCAGTAAGCTCCCTGAAATAATTCAATTATTTTGTTAAAATGTCATCTCAAAAGGGTGCCATTACAATGTGAAAATTTTAAAAGAAATTACTTTTGTAAGTTCAGTATTGTAAAGTGTATTTATTGGAGTCTAGGAAACTGTCATGAGCACTGAAAAGTACAGCTATTTTGTTTGTTTGTATGTGCACTTGTCATAGCGCCCCTTCAAGCTCTCTCTCTCTTGCTACTCAGAGGCGCTCTCGACTGCAGCGCGGACACTGCATCGGTGTTTCACGCCGAAGCGCTGAGAAATTGCGAGTGAAGGACTTGCCCAAAGTCCTTTCGCGGTGAGGTGGATTCGAACCTCGAACCTTCCGGCTTCAAAGCAATGACGCCACCACTACACCAGATGTTACAAATACAATACAATACAATTAGTCATTTATAACGCGGATTAACAAAACAAGTCTTGCACAAGAGCGCGCTTCACTACAGATCTAGTTATAATGCAATGAAAATAAATGAGTTTTTAACTTTGATTTAAATTCTGCAACAGATGAGCACTGGCGAATGAAGGTTGGAAGACTGAATGTCGTTGTAATCATCATCATCATCATCATCATCATCATCATCATCATCATCGTCATCATCATCATCATCATCATCATTATCATCATCATCACTATCGTAATAATCGTTATCGTCACCATCACCACATCTACCACCACAACCCCCACCACCGCCACCACCATCACCACTACCACCACTAACAACAACAACAACAATAAAAACAACACCAACAACAACAACATCAACATAACCACCAGCATCATTATCGTCACCATCACCACATCTACCACAAACATCACCACCACCGCTACCACCACCACCAACAGCAACCGCAACAACACCATTATCGTCATCATCATCATCATCATCATCATCATCATTATCATCATCATTATTGTTGTCACCATTTCCACCTCTACCACCACCACTACCACCACCACCATCGTCGTCATCGTCGGCGTCGTCATCGTCGCCATCATCATCGTCGTCGTCGTCATCATCATCGTCATCATCATCATCATTATCATCATCATCATTATCATCATCACCATATTTACCACCATTTCCTCCACAATCACCACTATCGACACGGCACGTATAGCACCGAGCAAAGAGTACTTTGGGCTTGGATGCCCAAACTGTCTTTGCAATTATCATCATCATCATCATCATCATCATCATCATCATCATCATCATCATCATCATCATCATCATCATCATCATCTTTATCACCATTATGAATATCATCGTCGTCGACGTCGTCATCATCATCATCGTGACTACCTCCATTGCCGCTACCACCAACACCATCATCATCATTGTCGTCGTTAAAACTATTATCAATGTCGTCGTCATCGTAATCGTTATCGTTGTCTATATTATCGTAATTATCACCACCATCACCAAAGGCACCATCATCATCATTATCGTCACCATTACATCTACCACCACCACCATCGCCACCATCACCACTATCGGCAGCAACAGCAGCAGCAACACCGACTTCGTCATCATCATCAACATTTTCATCATCATTGTCATCATCATTATCATCATCATCATCATCATCATCATCATCATCATCATCATCATCATCATCATCATCATCATCATACTCATCATCATCATCATCATCATCAAAATTATCATTATCATCATCAACAACATTATCATCATCATCATTATCGTCATAATCTCCATCAACATAGCTACTACCACCACCACACTCGACAAGGCATGTAGCGCCGAGCAAAGAGGAGTTTGGGCATGGATGCCCAATATGTCATTATAATCATCATCATCATCATCATCATCATCATCATCATCATCATCATCATCATCATCATCATCATCATCATCATCATCATCATCATCATCATCATCATCATCATCATCATCATCATCATCATCATCATCATCATCATCATCATCATCATCATCATCATTCAATTCAATTCAATTCAATTCAATTCAATTCAATTCATTTTATTGCAACCATCAACATACACAATAGACATAGTATAACATGCTTCACATAATCGGATGGCAACAAGGAAGGCCCTAAGGGATGAATATCCCGCTAACAGGGACACCTAATTACTTATCAATTTTAACAGATGGCTAGAGGTTGACATAATGAATTGAACAATAGGCAACAAAGAACAGCATAAGATGAAAATTAATGTAGTAAACTTAACTAAAGAACGCAAAACAAACACAAAAATAATAATAAAATCAAATAAAATCAAATCAGTGCCTACAAGGTTAAATATCTTTGCAGTCATTAACCAAATAGTTGCGCAGTAGTGTTTTTGCCCTTTGTAAACTGGAAGCTTGTTGAACATGATTAGGAAACGAGTTCCATATACCTGGTCCAGTATATTTAATATGGAATCTTCTTGAATTTAAACGAGCGGATATGGCTCGATAATGAGAGGAGTTCCTAGTAGAATAGTAGTGTATTTCAGATCCTTTTTGGAAGTACCCTGCAAAGTTAAGGGGAAGAAGATCATGGGTGAACCGATACATAAAGATTCCTATCTGAAAAGTCATTATTTGGTGAAATTTTAATAAATTTAATGATTGAAATAAAGGACTTGAGTGAATAAAAGGCTTAACTCCAGCTATGATACGTATTGCACGTTTTTGGAGAAGTACTAATTTATTGAGCCTGGATTTATATGTATATGCCCAAACTAAATTACAGTATGAGAGATAAGGATATATTAATGAATAGTACAATTTAACACGAATAGTGGGGGGGAGTATATGGGAGGTTCGACGAAGGATACCAACACTTTTTGCAACCTTGGCAGAGATATATTTAATATGATCATTCCATGTGAGGTGTTGATCTATGTGCACACCAAGAAATTTAGTGGAGCTAACCTGCGTTATGGAGGTATCATTAATAGACAGTTGCAATTCATTCTGGGGGCACATCTTTTTATTAGTTCGAAATAGCATAAAGTTAGTTTTATCTATGTTTAAGGAGAGTCTATTAGCAGAGAACCATTCGGCTATGAAGACAAGCTCATTGTTTACTGTTTGTATTAGACTCTGGTAGGATTTATGAGAGTGAAAGACATTTGTATCGTCGGCAAACAGGATGAATGAAAGAGTAGGAGATATATTAGGCAAGTCATTAATGTATAGAAGAAAAAGCAAGGGTCCGAGATTAGAACCTTGGGGTACTCCATATCTAACAACTCTTAAATCTGAGAAAGCTCCATTGCAGGAAACGCACTGGAGACGTCTTTCAAGATAACTGGCAAACCATGCAAGCTAATTGGACGCCTCTGATGCCATAATTAGCTAATTTTTTTAATAGGATCTCATGATTCACAGTATCAAAGGCCTTTGCTAAATCGAAGAAGATACCAATAGAATATTCATTGTTTTCAAAGGCCTTAGAAATTTTATCATACATATCAATTAAAGGCATAAAAGTAGATCGACCAGATTGAAAGCCATATTGGTATGGAAAAATAATATGAGATTTTTCCACATATTTATTGAGCCTATCATGCATTATTTTTTCAAAGTACTTGGCAAAAAAAGGAAGAATGGATATGGGCCTATAGTTAGAAGGGTTCTCCCTGTCACCCTTTTTAAAAATTGGGACTATTTTTGCAATTTTTATAGCATCAGGTACAACTCCAGTGTTAAGGGAGCAATTAATTATTTCAGCTAGTTGGGTTGCGATTGGAGAAATGCAAGAATTAGCAATATGGGGGTCGATATCATCAACGCCACGGCTGTGACTGTCGTGGATCAAGTGGCTCAAGTTTTTTAGTTCCTCATCATCATCATCATCATCATCATCATCATCATCATCATCATCATCATCATCATCATCATCATCATCATCATCATCATTGCATTCCGACGGTCTGTAGAATGGTGGTGAAGACTGTGTAAGGCATATAGTCGACGCTGTCGTATCAAAGTGAATAGTCAGATCTGGCGAAGTGCCATGAGTCGTGCCATTAGAATTATCTAATAATTATTGTGGAATAAATTGGCAAATTTTGATGGTGCATGTGTGTGCAGGGCCGGATTAAATAGTATGCTATGTCTGCCATGGCGGCGGGCCCCCCGCCGTCAGAGGGCCCCGACGATTTTATATGCTCTTGGTTAATTAAATTTTAACCTTGTGGCCTCTTAATCCCTTATGTCCTCTAACTAAGAAAAAGTGGCCCTCACATCCTCGAACAACAATAAACTGGCTGTAATGTAAAAAAAACGGTTGGGAATCACTGGTATATATGTAAGTATGCATGTATATATATATATATAAATATATAAATATAAATGTATGTATGTAGGCATGTATGTATGCATGTGTACATGTATGTTTGTTAGTCCAGCATGCACACCCACAGTTCCAATTAACAATGATAGAAACCACCGAGAATACCCACCCCCGCCCAGCCCACAGCCGCCACGCAAGTTTATCGCACCTATTAACCTCAATCCTTCCATCTAGACAAAGACCCGCCTGAGTTGGGTTGCGAGAAGGGCGAAAGAGAGGGTTGTGGCGGGGTGGGGTGAATACCCGTAACTGGACATCTGGATAGCATGAGTTGCATCGCTAATTATCAGTGGGGTGGTGGATGTCGGGGACTTTGGGTGGGTGGAGCGGGGTATGGAAAAAAGTTGGGTGGTGCTTGGTGGCATTGGGCTGGAGTGGGGTTGCGATAGAGCCGAGTTGAAAACAAAGTAAAACATTATTTTTTTCATGAAATCCGTATGTTGAAAATTTCCCAATTTGGGTTGGCACCATGGGCGAAATTTGGTTTCCGTTCTTGGAGGGGCTAAGGCCTTCTTGGTGGGTGAAGGTCCGGGAAAATATACCATTTACACCGTTAAAAAATGAATCTGGGTCTTCTTGGGGGTCACAGGGGGTGACTTAGCCCCCCCTAGACCCTGATCAACTCCGCCCATGGTTGGGAGGCAGTAAAGGATGGGGTCGTGGGTGGGGTGGACCAGGATTTGTGTGGGTGAAGGTAAAGTGAGGGGGTACGGTTGGGGTATGTAATGCGGTGGAACTGGGCTGAAAATAAAAGTTAAATATTACATTTTTCGTGAATTTCGTGTGTTTAAAATTTTGCTCCTATGTCTTGGCGTAGCGGGAAAATATCCGTGGCGGTCAGTGTTCATTCGATAATCTACATAGCGCTCTTTCAAGAAAAAAACTACTCAGAGGCGCTCCCGACTCCAGTGCTCCCAAAAAGAACAGTTTTAAGTTTACTAAGGAAGAATCCGGGTAGATTTTCAGAATGTAGGCGTAGCTCAAAATGAAGGCCATTGCAGACCACTGGACCAACCACAGAAAAGGCTCGATTCTTCAAAGTAGCAGTACGCGCAAAAACCACCACCACCACCACCACCACCACCACCACCACCACCACCACCACCACCATCATCATCAATCATCATCATCATCATCACCACCACCATCGCCCCCACCACCACCAACCACCACCACCATCATCATCATCGTCGTCGTCGTCGTCGTCATCATCATCATCATCACTACAACCACCACCGTCGTCGTCATCATCATCATCACTGCCACCGCCATCGTCGTCGCCGCCGCCGCCGTCGTCGTCGTCATCGTCATCACCACCACCACCACCACCATCATCATCATCATCATCACCACCACCACCACCACATCCTCCACCGCCGTCGTCGTTGTCGTCACTGTCGATGACAGTCCGCTTTAACGACTGTACGCAAACCTTAAGTCTAGCTATAATTATGTTTGTGCATCTGTTCATGCTTATGTATGTATATGCGTTTGGTTATCTGATTGTCCCTTTATTAGTCTGAAGATCTGTCTAACTGTGGTTCTTGTTGTCACCGTCTGTATGTCTGTCTATCTATAAGTCTAAATGTCTTTCCGTCTGCCCGTCATTAGGTGTGTCTATCTAGACGGCTGTATGTTTGCTCGTCTGTCAGTCTACCAGTCTGTCTGTCTGTCTGTCTGTCTGCATGCCTGTATTTTGGATTATAGAGATGAAGAAGAGGAGGAGCAGATGCTAGTTAAAAGTCACGAGGGGCTTTCATTGGAATGAGATGACCATTGGGCAGAAATGCTTCAGTGCTAGAGTTTCACATTTATAGAATGGCTTGGCTGTAAGTACAATCTCAATGGACTCTATAACTGTTTTCAATTTTGAAAGAGCCTTTGGTAAGTTTTGAAATTATATGTTCAGGTCAACTCCAATGCATTTGACTTGACGAGTTTTCCACCATGACCCTTGCACATAACGCTGCTGCTGCTGCTGCTGATGATGATGATGATGATGATGACGATGATGACTATGATTATGATGATAACGACATTCGCGCAACTGTAAGCTAGAATTCACCAAGAGATGCAAGTGCTTACAGTCTGGTTTGCCGTAAGCTACTACGCGATGGGTGGATGATGCCAAGTAACTACCTGCTTTAGCTCACCCAGCTGAGATGTAACTATGTGGCTCTGAAAACTATATCAGCCAATTAGGATTAGACACTGATATAAATTTTATCTTATATCACCATTCGCAACACACCATTTGTTCTTCTACCGTTTTCCAAGCATGGGCGCCCGCAGAAATTTTCGCAGTGGGGGGCAAAATTTGTACGATAGGCCTAGTCACGATTAAATTTTGTAGTAGCAAGAGCTTAAAAATGCAATGCTGCATGGAAATTAGGAATAGGCCTACGAGTATTTTTCAAAGAGGTTTCTTATGCAAATTTCTCAGTTTTATTTTGTGCATAATTTTTAATATGAATAGTTTTCTTAGAAATTTGTTACAAATTAAATAGCAGATCTATGCTAAAAAGTAGTTTTTTAGAGGTGCGCTATATAATTCCATAGAATGAATGAATGACTAAATGAACGGAAAAGATGTCCGTTTGCAAGGGGAAATTGCTCCTCTAGTTGCCTCTAAAGCGCCACTCGAAAGCCAATTGCAGGGCACCAGCAGTTTCACATGTTCTGCATCGAGTCAGAAGCCTATTCCAAAGAGTAGTCAGAAAGAGGTCCGAGTCTGGTAGCCAGAGGGCCAGAGTAACTGTTAATGCGGGTGTCGTTTAGGAAGGTGGAGGATCCAAGGATCAGGTGATTGTGGTGGGTATCAATTCTTTTGAACAGATCTCTTTGTCAGCTTTGGGTGTAAATCCAGAGCCAAGTTTATCTACAGTTTGACTTCCCTGGATTCTGTACTGACAGCTTGCTAAATGGACAAAATGGAGCCTGGCTTATAGCGGACTTGGTTTATATAATTACAATGCTGGTGAAAAAGCAGATCTCCCTGATGAAATTTCAGTGTACATTGAGAAATTTTCAAATGTTTGCGTTAGTATTTAATTTTTTGCAGTTGTGATTAATTGCATTACTGGATTACAGCTGGATTCCACTTAAAAAATTAAGTATGCCATAATCGATAGGCCTGCTGTTTGCATGGGTGCCCACAGAAAGCTTGAAAGCCAATGGTCATTGCAAGAGTTTTTAGAAAGAGCTTGAACATGCAAGGCAGAAGGTTATAAAAGCATGTTTTTTTCTATAGAGATATCTAAATGTGGATTTCTGACTTTCATTGTCTGTATCATTCGTATTAATGGTGCATAATGCAAAGAAATTTGCTAAAAATCCAAAAGTAGTAGTTTAAAAAACATAGGTTTCAATTTTCCAGGGGGGCAAGTGCCCCCCCTTGACCCTATGTGCGGGCGTCCATGTTTCCAAGATTGCTATCTTGGGAGTGCTCCCGAATAGATTTCTGAAAGGTGCACTATATAAATGCATAGACTACACAAATTAAAAATCACATTCATCCTTGATTTGTTGCCCTGCCAGAAATTTTACCATGGGAGATGTTGTTTGGGCATATTGCTTCTTACTGTTCACGTCCGTCCGCTCTGTGGCAGGGCAAATATTCTGGTGGCTCAAAAGTTTCTGCAGGGAAAATTCTGTTGCTGTCTATCCACATTACAATTTACAACTAACAGCGTAAGCCTAGCTGTCGCTTTCTTGTTTTTCAAATGAATCGTAAGCATTTGCATAGACAGTAGACCTATATACCTGACTGTTACTTTATTTGCTGAACACTTTGCTTTCGAAATGCTGCTCGAAAGAGGATTTGCAATGCTTCACTAAATCGCCGAGATTGGTCTACAGGTTGGGCCATAAAAATATCCCAAAGTCTTTTGCCCATAATCTTGGCCAGAGGTAGTAGTTTTTTAATTAACTTTTTAAGCCTAAAGAAAATTCATATTCACGCATGATGGCCAGATTTAGTAAAAAAATATTCAAACAGAACAAAAGTTGGATCACTTTTAGTGAGAGCACTCACTGCTATTTGACGATTCAAAAAACATGACGCAGCAAAAAGTAACAAAAACGAATTTATTAAGTAACATCTCATATAACACTGGTCAACAAATTTTAACTTTTTTGTTTCCGAAAAAACGTTGCCTGTTTTCTATAGAAGTTGACGTGCTGAACACGGTGGTGTTCTCAGAATTTTTGTATCACGTAAGGTTTTTGAGAAAATGGGTATGCAAGATTTTAACTGAAATGCTTGTTTATTGCATACATTTGCAATATACTATAATTTAATTTCATTGGAAAACAAATCTTTATAACAGTTCTTCCTCATAATATTGGGTGCTGATGATGACTGTATCACTTAAAAATGTTGAGAAACATGAAATTAAAGGTTTTTCATAGTTATTCCCTGTTCAGTTACACATGTACAATGTATACATGATGCTGCTAAAGTTCCATAGATCTAAAATGCTTTGATGCTGATTTTCGTTTGTATTCTTTGTCTGCACATCTCGCTGCAGTGTCAAACACTTGTCAGACAACACTGCTGGATTCCAGTTTCCCTTATACCGGTTTTCCACTGTGGCAATTTCCTTGTGTTCATCGCTAGATTTGTGAGGAACTTGGGAAGAAGTTCAAGTGGAAATGCAAGATGTGAATCTTAAGTGACATGACTTTTTTGTTGCCTTTTATGTCAGTATGCTGTAAGATTTTGTTACCAAGTTTATTGTAATTTGGAGTTCTATAGTTACCAAGAAAATTCTCCACAACATCCTTCAGTGCTTCCAGGTGATTGTCTTTGGTCCCTCCCACAGATGTTCAAACTACTTGTCATTGATGATGTGTCTGATCTGTGGACCCACAAAAATGCCTTCCTTGATCTTGGCATCCCTCATTCTTGGGAATTTCTGTTGTAGATAAAGAACATCTTCAGTCCGTGTGCAGAAAATCTTCAGCACCCTTGTGCATGGCTTTTAAATTTTTTTACCAGTTCCAGCTTTAAGTGAAGAGAAGGCAGAAATATCAGTTGGACCGATTTCTGTCCATTACTTGGTGACAGCAAACTCCAGTCTTGAATCCAGTTGTTCTGCTTTTGCTTTCGACAAACCTAAGTCTCTAAAAGGTCGTTCAATTCCGACTATGTGAATGAGATGAGGTTCGTCAGACATAGACCTACCTACTTTAAAATCCGGGTCACTGTCAGCAACTACAGGGTGCGCCAAAAAAAGACCCCCTAGGTTTATTGACAATATTTTGACCAAAAGTAAAAATTTCCAAATGAAATTTTACAGGCTTATAAACAATTCATATTTCCACATTATGGCAAAATTTCATCAAAATATTTCAAACGGAACAAAAGTTACATCACTTTTAGTGACGTCACCCACGTTTTTTGACGATTCAAAAAGCAAAGCGCAGGAAAAATTAGGTTTTATGCTAATATCTTGGCCAAAAGTAAGAGTATCGAAATGAAATTTTACAGGCTTAAAGACAACTCATATTTGCACAAGGTGGTCAGATTTCATCAAAATATTTCAAACAGGACAAAAGTTATACCACTTTTAATGACGTCACCCACCGTTTTTTGACGATTCAAAAACGAAACACAACAAAAAGTAACAAAACACGATTTTATCATGTCCACTCTCAAATAACTGTTGTCAAATGAACTTGGTAGTGCTTCACAACTTGTGTTCAATGTGCCCACCCCCAGTGCCAGCACTTCTTTTGAGTATCTTTGCAAAGTTCTTGATGGACCTCTGATTAATCTGACAGATTCCTTATTTACCAATTTGATTGTCATCTTGCTAAGTGACTTCTCAGTGACGTGCAGCTTCGCTGGTACCCTGTTTCTTTTTAAATAGTAATAATAATGATCACCTGGCAATATCAGGGCCATCTGAAAACAATTATTTAAGATGAGACTTAATAAAATCGTGTTTTTGCTACTTTTTGCTGCGTTACGTCTTTGAATCGTCAAGAAATGGGGGGGGGGGGGGTGACCTCCCTAAAAGTGGTATAACTTTTGTTCCGTTTGAAATATTTCGATGGAATCTGACCACCATGTGCAGATATGAATTGTCTTTACGCGTATAGAATTTCATTTCGATATTCTTACCTTTGGCCAAGATATTAGCCAGAATAATTAGATTGGTTTTTATTACTTTTTATTGCGTCGCGTTTTTTGAATCGTCAAAAAACGGTGGGTGGCCTCACTAAAAACGGTATAATTTTTGTTCTGTTTGAGATGTTTTGATGAAATCTGGCCATTATGTGTAATTATGAATTGTCTTTAAGACTGTAAAATTTCATTTGGAAATTCTTTCTTTTGGTCAAGATATTGGCAAAACACATAGGGGGGTCTTTTTTGGCGCACCCTGTATGTCGTTCCTGGCAGGATCAATGCAGCAGCATCTTCATCTTCGTCGTCTAAACTCCATTTCTCTGTTGGCTTCGCTATATGAAGACTTTCATTGTACGGGCTTGTATCATTGTCGAAAGAAGATCTGGGAATTCAGTTTACTTTCCTATTCTTGCCCGAGAAACCAGAAACATTAGTGAGACAAACTTAGCAGCCGGTCGCAGTCATGATCTTAATGCTCTCGCCAGGCAAACAGCATTGCTTTCACAGGACCCCCGGAGTCAAACTCTAAGATCTGCAGCACATCTTCCACAGCAAATGAGAGGCACACATTCCTTGGCTTTCTCTCCAGTCTTGCAACCAAAGTACAGCTCACAGCTTTATTGACAAGTCCAGTCTTTGTGTGTCTCTGAGGTTTACTCATATAGCATAGCCTACTCTCCACAACTGTAGCAAAATGTACATGTATCACATTTCATGCAACACTGGCGAGATAATTCTGCGGCCAACAACCGTCTTAAAATATATTTTAGTTTAAAGCTTATCTGAAAATAAGCTAGCTAACTTGTTATGCATCTTGAATACATGTATACAAAACTAAACTTTGGAAATGCGACTTCAAACTACGAACAAACTGATGTCAACTTCCTCAGTGGGATATGCATGTAGATTGTAGAAATATGCAGAGAAGCGGTTCTAATAGTGCTTAGAACTTTTGCAGGAAGATTCTAACAGCATTAATGCATATGCAGACCCAAGTTTATATTTTATTATGCAAGACAAACATAAATGTAAACTGTCCTAAGTGCATGCCTGGACATACCTCAGTTACACGAAGCTTATTATAACGTTATATCTGAAAAATGGAAATAAACAGAAAAAATGAGATTTCTCAAAAACGGTACGTGATGGGACAATTTCAATGTCATTTTCGTGATCAGCAGCAGAAACTGCATAGGAAACACCTGAAAGTGTTCAGGAAACAAAATCACTGTTCACCAGTGGTATAATTGGTGTCAAATAAACTTGATATTTGATATAGAAAATCGTTATTATTGTGGCGTTCGTGCCCCTGCTGCCATGTGAGACACACAAGGGGCGTCGAGCTGCTCGCTTCCCGGGCGACCCATGAATTTACCAGGATCCTCGTTCCCATGTCTGTAACAGTGAATTTCCCGGAGAGACGGCTCACGCTGCCCACACGCTACCGGACCGAGTCAAGCTGAGGTCCGGCGGCAGTAGAGACCGGCAGCGGCCGAAACTCGCAACTTCACACTTAGCCTGTCTACGGAACACGTGCCGCCGCCGTGTACAAAGTACGCGGCGCGCTTCCCGAGTGCTCGCCTCACTCGCCCAACGGTCAACAGCGACAACCGGCACTTCACCGGGACTTTGCCTTCTCGGCGGACGCTCGGAAGAGCGTCGTGGTGGATGCTGGTCTGTTTACGGGTAACTGAGGAAAAAATAAAGACTTGGCGGTCTTGGGGGAACAGGTAACAGGTAGTCCCGTCTCCGAAGAGACTTATTAATTGTCGTATATTCTACTGGCGCCGTTCGCCCTTAACTCAACAGTTACGGACCTCAGGTAAAAACCCTGATTTCAGAACTTGGTCTTTACTCTTAAGCTTTAATCTGCTTCCCTTGCTCTTAGTTTGCTAAGCCCACAAACGATCCTCTACCCGAGGGGAGCGACAACTTTCTACGGTACCAATAATAAACCCGAAGAACTTGGTGCCCTGCTTTGCTAATTCGAACGTATATCATCGAGACGTCGGCTTCATGCGCACCCGTGGAGTCACCACTCTCCACTACAGAAAACCCGTAACCTTCACGTTACGTTTAAAGGACTCTCAACGATCGCCAAGACGGCAGGATCGTGAATGCAACACGTAGCTTCCCTTGCAGGTAGGAGCCCAACCCAAGCCCTGCAGAATCACTAACACGTGTAGCCAAACGGTAACCGGATACTTCACCAGGGGATTTCACCCTATACTCCACCGTTTCCTCCCGCAGACCTACAAAGCTCCGGCGTCTCTGACCGTATTATCACGTACCCCTGAACGGAAGATTAAACCCAGAGAGATCGATGCCAAGGTACCAAACGATGACAGATCACTACACAAGCTCTCACAACCGCATACACTCAGGATCGCCAAATCGTATTCAAATGGCCAAAGCCAACTCTGTCGAGACAGTCTAACACAACCGAATACACTATGAACGAATGAACGAGTCACAGTACGTATGGAGTAGTCGGTAACTACTCCACGTTATAAGCAGCGCACCGTGTGGCAGGCTTTATTCCACCGGCAACACGCTATGCTTTGGCTTAAACGCCCCAATCGGTCTTCCGTATAACAACGACCGAAACCTAAATTCCAACGAAACCGGTTTCAGATTCTTTTCTACCAACCAAATGGCTACCTAACGAGAGTCAGGGTTACTCCCGCGAGTTACCGGAAAATTATCTTTTACACGTATCTCTCTTGTGGCCTGTCCGCCACATTATCACGTACCCCTGAACGGAAGATTAAACCCGGAGAGATCGATGACAAGGAAGAGAACCCTGAAAGATCACTCTACAAGCTCTCACAACCGCATACACTCAGGATCGCCAAATCATGTTCAAATGGCCAAAGCCAACGGTGTCGAGACAGTCGAACACGACCGAAATCACTATGAACGAATTCACGAACACAGGACGTATGGAGTATTCGGCAACTACTCCACGTTATAAGCGACGCACCGTGCGGCAGGCTTTATTCCACCGGAATAACGCTGTCTGCACGCTATAGTTTGGCTTAAACGCGAACATCGGTCTTCCGTATGAAAAATGGCAATATTATAGGAAATCGTTAACTGAGGTTCGTACGTCCTCTTAAACTCATCCAGGGTCAATATACATGTATGTACGCCTATCAGGAAGGTTATCCCGACCCGACATGGGGTACCTTCGGTCAAAAAGTTATCATGTATAAAAGTGAACTAGAACGGATTTCAAGTATTTTAAAGCGTTCTTAGACACTCTCTTTTATGTACTCACATAGTCTAATATTATGTCTTGTGGCCTGTCCGCCACATTATTATTTAGAAAAAAATAGGTACCAGCATAGCTGTACGTCGCTGTGACATCATTTAGCAAGATGACTGTTAAGTTGGTAAATAAAGAATTTTTCTGATTAGTAATTTTGTTTTTAAGATAATACAATCGAAATTTTTATCAAATTAAAGTGCCCAAGGTGTTGGTGGCAGGCAAAATTTGTATTCATACACTTCATGAACAAGGCCTTAGGGATAAATCTATAATCGCCGCTTAATCTGATGAATAGTGATTGCAGAGAAATGAAGAGCTAAATAATTTATTGAAATAGAGAGTTAAGAAATGTGCGTTTATGAAAGGAGATCGGTTCAACGTCAATATTACTGTAATGTTTTCATTGAGAAGAACCAATGGTTCCAAATATCCGGATTTGAACCCGATGATTTTAACAGTGGAGAGCTATTGCTCGAGAAATACCTCAATCTGCAGCCAAAAACCAAGAACGATAACAGAATGAAAATTGATGGTCGCACTGGAGCTGATTGGGAAGATGTATCTCTGGAACACATCACCAAGTCCATTCAAAAACTGTGCAAAAGACTCAAAACAAGTGTGAGCATTGTTGGTGGACACATTAACACAAGATGTGGTGTACTATCAGGCTCATTTGATAGCTATAATATTATTATTTGAGATTAGACTTATAAAAAAATCGTTTGTTGCTACTTTTTGTTGAATTATGCTTTTGAATCGTCGAAAAGTCGGTTGTCTCACTAAAAGTCATATAACTCTTGTTCTATTTGAAATATTGCGGTGAAATCTGGCCAGCCTGCGTAAATAATTATGAAATTATTGTCTTTATGCCTGTAAAATTTGATCAATTTTTTACTTCTGGCTAAGATAATTATTGGCAAAAACCTTAGGGGTCTTTTTCATGGCACACCCTGTATAAGTATTCTAGGATTTACTTTTCAAATGTCAAAGAATTCGGTTTCATGGCTTCGCCCATTTGATCCTCTGACCAGCCAACCCTAATAGTGTAGGGTGGGTGATTTATGGCATGCATGGTTGCGCAAAACTATAGGCCTATGTGAGCCCATACTACCGAACACGCGACTCGCCCTCTGCCCTGGTTACTTGTGTGACTGCCTGGCTATGCCCGGGCTGCAAAAAGTGTCTGGCGCCGCCACTGATCTAGTCTCGCGCCCATAGGCCTGCCTATGTTTTTAATTCGATGTATGGGATAATAAATTCTACGATGCCAATACTGAAATAAAAGTTTACGTTGCCCAGCAGCATCACTGCGCCAGAGATGACTTCGTTAATATTAAACTGTCTCTAGGCAACCTTGCTAATAAATATTATTCTATTCTAAACCGACTATCGCTAGCTAAGGCATTTTCTTTTGCGCATCTGTGTCATTAAAATCTGCTACAACTAGGCTACATGCTCCTGATCGGTCGTATACAATGAAATGCGTAATTAATAATTATGCAATTTCAGATGCAACAGAGGTTTCCTTCTGACTTAATCATCCGTATGCTGAAAATTTTATGGGGTTATGATGGGGCGCGGTAGCTGATGTGGATTTTGGTAGTGTCGGGGTTTGTGCGGGTGAAGTCGGGGTTAGGTGGGGGAGGTTGGAATATGAGGTGCGGAAGGTCCGGGTCGAAAAATTATTTTTTTATGATTTCCATAGGTTGAAAATGTATGTGTTGGGCGAGGTAGGGCGGTATGGGATGGGATCATGTGGGGCGGGCCAAGCCGGTGTTTGTTGGGGCAGTTGAGGCATGAGGTTGGAGTAGAGTAGGGTGGGCGCGAATTGGTGGGTAGTGGTAGGGCGAGAAACTAAAAATTTATTCAGAATGGTGAGTCTGTGCGTGGCTGGTTGGGGTGGAGCGAGGGTAATGGAGTTGGCTTGGTGAGGTGGGTCCGTGGTGGGTACAATGGGACCGGGATGATAACGAAGTGAACTATCATTTTTTCATTAACTTAGTATGTTAAACATTTTACGGGATAAGGTGGGGCGCGGCGGAGGATGGAGATTTGGGTGGGGCCAGGGTTTGTGTGGGTGAATGCGGGGTGAGGTGGGAAAGAGTTTGAATATGGGGTGCGGAGGAGCCGGGTTGAAAAAGTAATTTTTTTAATTCCATACGTTGACAAAATAATGTCCGTGCATGTTGGGCGCGGTAGGGCGGTGTGGGGATGGGGTCTTGGGGTGGGGCCAGGCCGTGGATGGGTGTTGGCGGTTGTGGTATGGGGTTGGGGTAGTGCCTGGTGGAGCGAAGTGCAAACATGGTTTGGACGAGAAAAACATTTCTCAAGGGGTGGGGATGTGGGTTGGCGCAGTGAATGGAAAAAAATGGGGTGGTGCTTGGTGGGATGGGGCCGGGGTGAAAACAAAGTCAAACATTATTTTTTCCATGAATTTCGTATGTTGAAAACTTCCAAATTTTGGGTGGGGGCGTTATAGAATGGGAATTGGGTGGGGTTGGCCCGATTTTGGGTGGGTGAAGGTAGAGTGAGGTGAGTACGGTTGGGGCTTATGTATTGAGGTGGGACGGGTTGAAAATAAAAGTTAAATATTATATTTTGCATGAATTTCATGTGTTGATAATTTTGCGTCTATGTCTTGGCGTAGCGGGAAAATAGCTGTGATGGTGAAAGTGTTCTTTCGAAAATTTATTTAACGCCCTTCCAAGAAGAAACTACTCAGAGACGCTCCCGACTCAAGTGAACCAAAAAAGAACAGCTTTAAGTTTATTAAGGAGTAATCCTGGTAGAGTCCCTTCATCTCATAGTGTAGGCGGTAATGCGTCGTAGTTTCTCACTTTTAACTGAATTTAATATAGATATCTTATCTTATCGGACCATTTATAAAGCGCTTCTCGCACCAAGACCTTTTCAGAAGCGCTCCCTGTGCGTTCAACACTGAGAAATCAAACATGTTTTTAGACGAGAGAAAGACGAGGAAAGACTACCATAGACGGACCAGGAATGGGGTAGTGGGGCGGCTGAGGAATGGGCTTGAGGTAATTGTAATTGTAATTGTAATCGTACATTTATATAGCGCCACTTCAAGAGAACTCCTCCTAATCGCTCCCGACCTGACACCAAACCACAATCAAAGAGAATGGTTTTCAAACGTTTGCGGAAAAGGGGCAAAGAAAGACAAAAAAAGTTCATTACGGAGACTAATAGGTAATTTATTCCAGAAAGACGAACCGACCATAGCAAAGCTTCTATGTAGCCAGGGGCTTCTATCCCTATACATGGCGGGCGCAGCTTGCGCCCAGTGAAAAATAGGGGGGAATCAGAAGACAGCCAAAATTCACGTCGGTTGGGGGGGAAGTTCGGACATGGAGGGCAGCGTTCAATCTAGGCATCACTAAAGAAAGATAGGCTAGATATCAAAGGAAGATCCCCCAGAAAATACTTCCCCTCCATATAAATTTGGACAAAATGGTAGGCCTAATAGTTTTTAGCAAAATGTATATACTTTATACAGTTTGAGTTTTTAGTTAGGCTACTATCTGCATTTTTGAATTACATGAACTGCTATAACAGCTAGAATATACTATAAAAATTTCCTATTACATGATTATAATTATGTTTTTACTATTTTAATAAATAAAATAATACAATCATATAATAATTGAAAAAAATTATGCTAATACAAATACTATTTTGCACAACTAAATGACTTCTCTCTAATGTTATCTTTCAAATTTAGACTGTCAAATTTGGTCCTTGAACACTTAGTAAAGCAACATCATTATTACGTGGGCTTACAATGTAGGACCTACATTGTATTTTATTTTATTGTATTGCATTGTGCTCTAAAAATTTATGTAACGCCTCTCGAGTGCACACTGATCAGAAGCGCAAAACATATGGCTGACCAATTTTGGCAGCAATTCCTCCACTGAAATAGTAGAGTAATTTTGCTAAGAGGACAGCTTAAAATGCTGAAATTGCAATGCGGAAATCGCAAAAATTTCTTATGGGAAGGGGCACATTCCCTCCCATACCAGATGCCATCTCGGCGCTACACATGCTTCGTCGATCTCTGCTGGATGCTCGTTTGTCCCTCTCCAAACAAACCTTCATTGCCATACTAAAGGAGGGCATGCGCTAGATTGCATTATATTCCACAGCCTACATAGAGGAATGCCGGTCCAGAAAAGGGGGGGGGGAAATGGATTGCGCCCGGTTGCTTAGGGGGGATAGAAGCCCCTGTATGTAGCACTGTGGAAGATCGAGCCATAAGGAGGTAGGGCTGAAAATGTTATGGGTTAAGCTTATATATTATGTGTCGGTGTTTGTTTGTCCAGAATGCATACCCACAGGTCAATTTCTGAAGTTCCAATGGACATCGATTGAAGCTGAAAATTTTATGGGTTAAGCTTATATATTATGTGTCGGTGTTTGTTTGTCCAGAATGCATACCCACAGGTCAATATCTGAAGTTCCAATGGACATCGATTGAAGCTGAAAATTTTATGGGTTAAGCTTATATATTATGTGTCGGTGTTTGTTTGTCCAGAATGCATACCCACAGGTCAATTTCTGAAGTTCCAATGGACATCGATTGAAGCCGCCGGGACACCCACCCCGCCCCCAGCCCTCACCCCGCCACACAAGTTAGGTTGGGAGGCGAAAGGCAAATTTCCGGGAAGACTTCAGTATCAGTGCATCGCACCCATTAACCTCAAACCTCACAGCTACATGTAGACAAAGAGGGGCGAGGTGAGGGCTAGGCCGTGGTCAAGTGCATACGCGCAACTGAACATCTGGATAGCATAATGAGCTGCATCGCTAATTATCAGAGGTGATTATGTTTGATGTGGCGCTTCGATGTTCAAGGCGCGGTGACGCCATGCAGGGATCGCTTGGTATTTAGGTGGCCAAGACTCAACTCAACTAGACAGACAGACGGACAGGCACACCGACAGACAGCTTGGCAGGAGAACAACCCAACGGACTTATGAGTAGACAGACAGAGGGGTAGACACACAGATCGACATGTTGGCAGGCGAATACACCAACAGACTTACGTGCAGACACACTCTTACGTAAAAACTCTTGCACGCAAAGACAGAGACAAGAGCAAACATGCAAATGATAAAACGGCCACAAAGAGCGAAGGGCCGAGAGAGAGAGAGAGAGAGAGAGAGAGAGAGAGAGAGAGAGAGAGAGAGAGAGAGAGAGAGAGAGAGAGAGAGAGACAACAGAGACAGAGACAGAGAGAGAGACAGACAGACAGACAAAGGGAAGGACAGAAATAGAGACGAACATTCAGCCTTAAAAGTAAACTCGTGCCGTTCAACAGTTCAATGAAGTTGAAGAAGGCTTCCAATGACAGAATTTGTGTTAGAAATCACTATTAGGTCGACACGAAAGAAGAGTTTAACGTGAGTTCAGTGTTGGAATAATAAGCGCCTTTATATCGCGAGAAGGACGACAGAATGATCTTGTAGACCTAATGGTTATCTCCTGCCATTCTTCTGCCAAAAATTATTGCTTCAAGGTCAGACATCCAGACATCTAGCCTACTTGACAGGCAGACAGACCAACATACTAACACCCAGACATAGGCACACAGACAGGCAGGTTGCGGACAGATAAGAAGACTAACAAGGGGTTGTGAAATGGTACAAACACTCAGACAGACAACCAGGCAAACGGAAAGACAAACAGACTTTAGCGCAGACAGAGATACAAACAGACATACGCTCAGACAGACAGCGGGATAGACACGCAGAAGGACAGGTAGACAGACACACTAACCAACGGACATACACACAGACAGACAGCAGGACAGACACACAGAAAGATATATAAGCAGACGAACTGATCAACGGACATACGTACAAACAGACAGCAGGACTGACGCACAGAAGGACATGCAAGCAGACGGATTGACCAACGGGCATAAGCAGAGACAGACAGCAGGACAGACACATAGAAGGACAGGTAAGCAGGCAAACTGACTTACGGACATACGCGCAGACAGCGGGACAGACACACAGAAAGACAGGTAGACTGACAGACAAACTGACCAACGGACATACGCACAGACGGACAGCGGGACAGGCACACAGAAGGACAGGTAGACAGACAGACTGACTAACGGACATACACACAGACAGACAGCGGGACAGACACACAGAAGGACATGCAAGCAGACCGATTGACCAACGGATACACACACAGAGAGACAGCGGGACAGACACATAGAAGGACAGGTAAGCAGGCAAACTGACTTACGGACATACGCACAGACAGCGGGACAGACACACAGAAAGACAGGTAGACAGACAGACAGACTGACCAACAGACATACGTACAGACAGACAGCAGGGCAGACACATAGAAGGACAGGTAAGCAGACAACCTGACTAACGAACATACACACAGACAGATAGCGGGACAGACACACAGAAGGACAGGTTGACAGACGGACCAACGGCCATACACAAGGACAGACAGCAGGACAGACACGTAGACGGATGGTTAGTCAGTCAGTCTGTTGAACGGGCACACGTACAGACATATAGACGAACACACGCAGACGGACAGTTAGGCAGCCGGACAGTCCGGCAGACATGGAACCTGACGGACGTAGTTTATAATGGACACAATGTTATGTAGAATTACAATCGCGATTAGGGCGACACTGATGAGTGCCTAAACGTTACGTTAGCGTATAACGGCTAATATGTCGCCCTTGTGTAGCAGAAAGTATAAGGACAGACACATAGAAGGACATGCAAGCAGACGGTTTTACCAACGGACATAAGCAGAGAGAGACAGCAGGGCAGACACATAGAAGGACAGGTAAGCAGACGGATTGACCAACGGACATACGCAGAGACAGACAGCGGGACAGACACATAGAAGGACAAGTAAGCAGACAGACTGACTAACGGACATACGCACAGACAGCGAGACAGACTAACAGAAGGACAGGTAGACAGACGACTGACCAACAGACATACACACAGACAGACAGCGGGACAGACACACAGAAGGAAATGCAAGCAGACGGATTGACCAACGGACATACGCAGAGACAGACAGCGGGACAGAAACATAGAAGGACAAGTAAGCAGACAGACTGACTAACGGACATACACACAGACAGACAGCGGGACAGACACACAGAAGGACATGCAAGCAGACCGATTGACCAACGGACATACACACAGAGAGACAGCGGGACAGACACATAGAAGGACAGGTAAGCAGTCAAACTGACTTACGGACATACGCACAGACAGCGGGACAGACACACAGAAAGACAGGTAGACAGACAGACAGACTGACCAACGGACATACGCACAGACAGACAGCAGGGCAGACACATAGAAGGACAGGTAAGCAGACAACCTGACTAACGGACATACACACAGACAGACAGCGGGACAGACACACAGAAGGGCAGGTTGACAGAAGGACCAACGGCCATACACAAGGACAGACAGCAGGACAGACACGTAGACGGATGGTTAGTCAGTCAGTCTGTTGAACGGGCACACGTACAGACATATAGACGAACACACGCAGACGGACAGTTAGGCAGCCGGACAGTCCAGCAGACATGGAGCCTGACAGACGTAGTTTATAATGGACACAATGTTATGTAGAATTACAATCGCGATTAGGGCGACACTGGTGAGTGGCTAAGCGTTACGTTAGCGTATAACGGCTAATATGTCGCCCTTGTGTAGCAGAAAGTAAAAGGACAGACACATAGAAGGACATGCAAGCAGACGGTTTTACCAACGGACATAAGCAGAGAGAGACAGCAGGGCAGACACATAGAAGGACAGGTAAACAGACGGACCAAGGGACATACGCACAGACAGACAGAGAGACAGACACACAGAAGGACTGGTAAGCAGACTGACCAAGGGACATACGCACAGACAGACAGAGAGACAGACACACAGAAGGACAGGTAAACAGACGGACCAAGGGACATACGCACAGACAGACAGCGAGACAGACACACAGAAGGACAGGTAAGCAGACGGACCAAGGGACATACGCACAGACAGACAGAGAGACAGACACACATAAGGACAGGTAAACAGACGGACCAACGGACATACACACAGACAGACAGAGAGACAGACACACAGAAGGACAGGTAAGCAGACTGACCAAGGGACATACGCACAGACAGACAGAGAGACAGACACACAGATTGACAGGTAAACAGACTGACCAAGGGACATACGCACAGACAGACAGAGAGACAGATACACAAAAGGACAGGTAAACACACTGACCAAGGAACATACGCACAGACAGACAGAGAGACAGACACACAGAAGGACAGGTAAACAGACGGACCAACGGACATACGCACAGACAGACAGAGAGACAGACACACAGAAGGACAGGTAAACAGACTGACCAAGGGACATACGCACAGACAGACAGAGAGACAGACACACAGAAGCACAGGTAAACAGACGGACCAAGGGACATACGCACAGACAGACAGCGAGACAGACACACAGAAGGACAGGTAAGCAGACTGACCAAGGGACATACGCACAGACAGACAGCGAGACAGACACACAGAAGGACAGGTAAACAGACGGACCAAGGGACATACGTACAAACAGACAGCGAGACAGACACACAGAAGGACAGGTAAGCAGACTGGCCAAGGGACATACGCACAGACAGACAGAGAGACAGACACACAGAAGGACAGGTAAACAGACTGACCAAGGGACATACGCACAGACAGACAGAGAGACAGACACACAGAAGGACAGGTAAACAGACGGACCAACGGACATACGCACAGACAGACAGAGAGACAGACACACAGAAGGACAGGTAAACAGACGGACCAAGGGACATACGCACAGACAGACAGCGAGACAGACACACAGAAGGACAGGTAAGCAGACTGACCAAAGGACATACGCACAGACAGACAGAGAGACAGACACACAGAAGGACAGGTAAACAGACGGACCAACGGACATACGCACAGACAGACAGAGAGACAGACACACAGAAGGACAGGTAAACAGACGGACCAAGGGACATACGTACAGACAGACAGCGAGACAGACACACAGAAGGACAGGTAAACAGACGGACCAAGGGACATACGCACAGACAGACAGCGAGACAGACACACAGAAGGACAGGTAAACAGACGGACCAAGGGACATACGCACAGACAGACAGAGAGACAGACACACAGAAGGACAGGTAAACAGACGGACCAAGGGACATACGCACAGACAGACAGCGAGACAGACACACAGAAGGACAGGTAAACAGACTGACCAAGGGACATACGTACAGACAGACAGCGAGACAGACACACAGAAGGACAGGTAAACAGACGGACCAAGGGACATACGTACAGACAGATAGCGGGACGGACACGTAGACGGATGGTTAGTCAGTCAGTCTGTTGAACGGTCACACGTACAGACATATAGAGGAACACACGCAGACGGACAGGTAGACAGCCGGACAGCCCAGCAGACATGGAGCCTGACGGACGTCGTTTATTACGGATACAATGTTATGTAGAATTACAATCGCGATTAGGGCGACACTGGTGAGTGCTTAAGCGTTACGTTAGCTTATAACGGCTGATATGTCGCCCTTGTGTGGCAGAAAGTATACGAAGAGGAGTCAATAGGTATGAAAGCGAAAGCGATTATTAATTTCGACGCTCGGGAGGACTTTAGATTTTTTAAGTACTCTCGTCAAAAAGTTATATTTGGTGTTAATAGATATTTTTGGAAGAATATCCGGATATTAGTAGATTAGTTTATTACAAGACATGTTGCAAAATTTCAAAATAATAGGATACGTATATTTAGAAAAAATCGCGTTTTACTAAAATGCCTGAAGATGAGGACCTTATCATTATAATTAGTGCGATGAGATTCGCTATGGATAAGTCTAATTATTATTATTATTATTATTATTATTATTATTATTATTATTATTATTATTATTATTATTATTATTATTATTATTATTATTATTATTATTATTATTATTATTATTATTATTATTATTATTATTATTATTATTATTATTATTATTATTATTATTATTATTATTATTATTATTATTATTATATAATATATATAAAGGAGATCGAGTCACAAAGGCAATTATGACAACGCATGCAAATAAAACCTAAAGAATCAGTAATGAACAGTTAATAAGATGGCAGTGGCTGCTTTTCGAATGTGCCCCTGCAGGCAACAGCGTTGAATCGCTGGATGCAGACAGAAAACCGTTGGAATAGGTAAGTTGTCTCTTTAGGGTCTCCGGTGATTCGTGTCAGCAGGCGCCCCAAATCTTTAAGTAGCTTCATTCCCTCAATGTTGATGGGCCCCATGGTCTCGAAGGCCAGCGGAACAAAGAGATAAGTGGCAGTAAGATGGTTGTATTTGTATTTTATTATTATTATTATTATTATTATTATTATTATTATTATTATTATTATTCTACCTACATGACTGATGGAAAAGAGATCTCTGTTAATAATATACCTTTTTTACTTATGGTATATTTTTCTTATATGAAGAAAATCTATTGGAAGTTATATCTTATTGCTTAATTCTAGGCTCTCGATCAGTGGTTCCCAACACGTGGTGAGCGGGCCAAAAGTGACCCGCCAGACCTTAAAAAATTGCCCGGACCTCATTTCTCAAGGAATCGACAAACATATATATATATATATGAAAAATTGTCGATTTGAACCGAATAGAACATAATTATACTAATTTTCTATTACAAATTATTTTATTTTGACATCTATAAAAAAATCGAAATTTCTATTTTGATCCAATTATAATAATTTTATATGTTTTTAGTAATTAAATTTTAGCCTTATGGTCCCTAATGTAATAATGTTTTATCTTTGTGCAGCCGTGTTGGAATGACCTGAAGTAGGAATCCACAGTTTAACGAAAGCTTTTGACAGCAGAGGCCGTTGCCGTCGGCAAAACCTGATTTATTGATTGTAAACTGAAATTTCCGCATATGAAGTTGACAGATTCATATCTTTTTATGCGTTCAACTTTATCTAATGAAATTTTTGAATCACATTCTTGCTCCAATTCGCTAAATATTTGGAAAATTTTAGCGTGATATGTTATCAGGCATGGGAGATAATGTGCAAAACAATTTGGCTTACTTTTTTAATCACGGTGTTTTATAAAGTCCAATGTTCAAATATAAAAACTAGTAATAAGTCTTTTGTCTTTTGAGTAACACTCAAAGGAAGAAAAAAACATGTTGATCCATGAACAATCAACATGAATTAAGAAATTACGTCATTGTTCCCGAATCCCGACAGTCAAATATGTCAGTGGTTCCAAATTATGTCCTCTGTGGTTATGTCCAGTCGGCTTCTTGTCCTTCGCTGCATACATAATATCAACCTCCTCCTTCGTAGAACCTTAATTATACACTTCAAAGGCAATTTAAAATGGGCAACTGCCGCATCTAATTAAATTTCCGTATCTTGGGTTTATATATGAGAATGTGTCATTTTTTGAAGGTGTCAAACAAAAGTTATATATATTCACTTCATCAAACCTTTCTCAACCATTTTGTGCTTACCTTAACTGACATAATTGCAATGACCTCCGTTTCATTTCCTACTTTTAAAACATCTACGCAAAACGACAAGTTTTTTTTCCCTAAATACAAGCAAAATTGATTTTAAACAACTAAAATAAAACCCAAATAAGACTGTATTATGTGCTGCATTGGTCGCCTGTTACAGTTAGCCCAACGTATTGAACCACTCACACTCTTGGTTTCACGCTCTGTAAATAAGCGGAAGTTGGACGTGTAGCTGCGTTCTTCACTTCACGTTCGAGTTTGTATTAACGAGGTTATTACTCGAAATTTTAAAGTTTACTCACGACTACCAACATATTGTAGTATCCCGCTGTTTCACTGTAAGAAAAAACGTTGCTCGACCGATTTTTAAGGCAGACATTGTCGAATTCCTGTCACGCTACTGTCACACAGCCATCTTGACGCATCCATATTGGTGACTAGCTTGGGTACCAGGCGTTGCGTGGGAATGTTAGGAATCGGGTCGTTCCCCGCCAATCCCTCCATCCGTTCCACCCTCCATCCCGCCATCCCTTTCACCCACCTTCCATCCCTCCCATCCCTTCTCGTTTAAAAAGATACAGCTCAATAATTATCGTTCTAAGAATCGTTTGACTGTCGTTGATTTGTTGAACTCATGTATACGGCGCCCTTCGGCTTCGTCCTACTATTTTTATTTTTTGTTTTGTTTTATGAGGTTTACGGGTACGTTGTGCCTCGGCATTGACCTCCCACTATACAGGCTTGCAGGGTTTTACCCCTTGTCAGCGGCCCAGTGGTGCATTGTCTTAAATAATTTTGATGTTTATATAGTGTCGGTCGACCACATTAAAAAGGTATTTAACGAGGCTATCAACTTGACCAGTGTTTGCGAAATTTTGCGGCTACCAGGGACCTGAATTTGACCGAATACGTTCGTTGGAATTTTTCCAATTATCGCAGTACACATGGGCAATTAATGAGAAACCCAAGACCTATTAAATACAAAACAAAAATGTCCTTATCTAAACTGTATTAAAATTGAGTTCATGAACAACTGCATGCAGCGCCTCTAGCTGCAAAGTTTGAAACTGCGTCCTTGGATACCAAATTAATTGTGGTTGCTAAGAAGAATATAGCGCATAACGGCATATAGAATTGACGCGGGATAGCATCAGCCAAAAATAACAGTGCCAAGAGGTGACCTGGACACCTGCGAATTATTGTCAATGACCCAAAAATATCCTGTAGAAGCCAGCAAGTGAGGTCTCCGTGGAGTGGCCTTTTCCCGTCATCAGCTCCTGACGTCAACGATTTGGCGGCTATTGAGTACAGAAATAAGTTCTCTCCATTGACTTATCTGCAGTAATTCACAGTAATTCACAGTAATTCTCCGTACATCGATGCAGCGCCTCTAAGGAGTATCTGAGATGTGGCCCTATGTGGGGAGCAGTGGTGTAGGGATATGTTCGGTTCCTTGGAGCCGGAAGGTCGCTAGTTCGAACCCACCTCAAGCCGCCGTGTAGAGACCCTGAGCAAATCCTTCGCTCGCAATAATATTGCTCATGCGCTTCGGCGTGAAACTACGACGCAGTGTCCGCTCTGTATTCGGGAGCTCCTCTGAGTTGGGACATTGAATGGGCGCTATAACATACAAACAAATAATATACGTGGCCCTGTAATAGCTTCCTATTGCTCGAAAGTTATTGCATTCTGTTCTGTCGTCTCCTATCTCATGCATTGTCACCGTAATAGCCTTTCCGCTTGACATTCCTTCGTGTAGTAGATCCAACTTGCCTACATCGTCTCTCCTGTGGTCAGTGGCGGATCCAGAACCTTTCGAAGGGGGGGAAATTTTTGGGCAGGGGTCGGAAAATTTTTCGTTGATCTTTCGCTGAAAAATCTGATGAACTTTTTTAATCGTTTTTGGCCGAAACCAGAGTTTAATTTAGCCCCCACCTCGGGGGGGATTGAGGTTTCCGGAGGGGTAGATAATTGACCGTCTGAAGACAATCATGAGGCGCGCAGCGCCGAGAGTGCTAGGGGAGGGGTGTGGGGAGGGGATATGACCGTCCCCACCAGAGACTTTTTGAATTTTCACATTGCAATGGTAGCATTTTAAGCTGTTATCTTAACAAAATAGCTGTACTTTTCAGTGCTTATAAGAGTGCCATATAAGGTCTCAATAAATATAAACTTTGCTTAAAAACTTCTTTCCCGAAAACTAGATGTTCTTATTTAAGTAATCCGCCGGAAATCTTCAAAAAGGGTGTTCAATTTTCCTTCCCAAAAACTTGACTTTTCGGTCATCCGTGCGAAATCTTAAAAAAGGTGTATAATTTTTCGTCAAAAAGGATTGATGACTTTTAGTCTTCCGTGCGAAATTTTCAAAAAAGGTGTTCAATTTAGCATCCCAAAACACTGATGACTTTGGTAGTCATCCGTGCTAAATCTTAATAAGGTGTTTAATTTTTCGTCTAAAAAGAGTGATGACTTTTATTCTTCCGTGCGAAATTTTTAAAAAAGGTGTTCAATTTTGCTTCCCAAAAAAACTTATGAAGTTTTAGTGAACCGTCCGAAATCTTCAAAAAGGTGTTCAATTTTCCTTCTAAAAAACTGATGACTTTTTAAGACTAAAATAAATAAAATACTTCCCACTACTGAATGATATATAGTAAGATATAAATAAAAACAAGGAGTAAACATGTGTTATCATTCACCGCTTTTTCTTGCACATTTAGACTAAACTCAAAACTTAACATGTTTCGCCTTTAAATTTTTGGGCATCTGCAAAAAATAAATTACATCCCAAACACTGTTGTTAGTGTTAACTTGATTTGTAATTAATAGTTAGTTGTACTTAGTTATAATTGTGTTTATTGGTGTTAATGTTTTTACAATTTACTACGAATAATATATACACGAATAACATACATTGCATGCCATAAATCATAGTTGGATACTGTTGAAAGATTGTTTCATTTTGATGCTTTATATTAAGACAATGCAATTGCGTGAGAGACTTAGATTAGATTTTAATTACATTTATACATTATTTTTATTATAGATTTTAATTACATTTATACATTAATTCTCCTGTGCATGACTGACACCCTGGAAATTTTGGGGGGGCCACCATGGATGGGGTGGGGGGGGGGGCCACGTCCCATGGTGATTTGAAATGGGGGGCCATGGCCGGATTGGACCCCCTGGATCCGCCCCTGGCGCAAATCAATGGGGCAAAATCAACAGGGCGAAAATCAAAGAGCGCATAGTTATTGGAGCGCATTTTGGATATCGAATTCAACAAGAAAGTCCGAATAAGAAAATGATATCCTAGTATAATAAATTTTAAAAAGTGGAATGCTCGTGGTTTTATTATTATTATTATTATAGATTCAAAATTAAGGAATTTACTAAACACCTCAATATCCGATAATTTAAAGTCAATAAATAACTTTTCGCTGATGCGTTGGTTAGTCAGCAGGTCTGCCTCCAGGCGTCATATCAGTGATAGTCCGAGCTCTTAGCTCTTAGCGGTGTAAAACATCGTTATTGTGCATTTTGGTGTCACTTCCATTGTGATTCTAGCTTCTCAGGTTGTAAAACTATAATAATAATGAAAAATGGCGGCCATTTTGGACGCCATCTTTGTTTCAGAGAGAGCTTCTGCTGGATTGTTTGGCACTTTTGATATGTTATTCTACTCATATTTCTTCACCTATTCAGAAATTTTCAGCCTGTTACTAGCATTTTCCAGGTGATAACTAATGATCTTGTAACATGGTGGCCATCTTGGACGCCATCTTGGTTTCCAGAAAGAATTCCTGAAGGATTGCTTGGCACTTTTGATATGTTATTCTACTCATACTCCTACACCTATCCTGAAAATTTCAGCTTGTTACGAGCTTTTTCCAGGTGATGAATAATGACCTTGGGAAATGGCGGCCATTTTGTACGCCATCTTGGATTTCGGAAAGAGCTCTTGAAGGATTGTTTGGCACTTTTCGTATCTCATTCTACCAATATTCCTACACCTATCCTGAAAATTTCAGCTTGTTATGAGCTATTTCAACATTTTTATTTAATGTTCCTGGAAAAAATCCAATGGAAAAAAGCTGGAAAAAAGCTGGAAAAAATGTTCCCATTGTTTCAACTGGCACTATATCACATTTTTCTTAGAATTTCCTCCTGAACTAAAAAATATCGTTTTTTTGTAGCACCAAAATACACAATTTTTCGCTAACATCCCGGACTATGAGACAAAAATTACAACTGAAGCCCCGCGAAGCAATTAAGATCATAAACGAAACGAATTAGAGACAATAGGTTCCTGTCACTGTGAATGGCGACGCTAATAATCTTTCTTTTAGCATATTGTCATTCAACTATTAAAACTGCCTCTACGACTTAGCCTAAACCAATGCCATCACAAAACGTAGAAACATAGAAACTTAAAACATGAAAATTCTGAAATGGCGCCAAATTAAAGTATGCAAATCAATTGAAAGGAGACCATACGAGTCTGTACTAAAAGAGCTACATTATCTGCAGATGACGTGGGAGGGCACTGTAGAGATGGCGATAGACAGAGGATAATGGAGAAGCTGCGTTGCCCGATTTGCAGTCTTGCATTGCACGGGAAGAACTAAGGTCTAAGGTTCTGGTACAGTGAGTTAAATTGTGCAGATCTGTGCACTTATTTTGTAGTGTCGTCAACGACCTGTGTTGTCATTAAACTTTGGAAAAAATAAATAAACCTTGGTATTGATGCATGACTGATGCGTAATAATTAATGGTTTTAGGCGATATTCGCAAAATCTAAAATCGAGAAGATTTAGCAATTGTGATATAGACCTGCAAACTTTGACATGATGCCAATTGTGCCAAAGTGCAGTATAATAGCTAATAATTTCTCAGTGTAAGAACATTGGCTACTTATTTTCGATTTAAGCTAATTTGTAATTTTAAAACATTTGTCTTTTGGTCAGTGGCGGCGCCAGGATTTCAGTTTTGGGGGGGGGGGCTAAAGCCCCATGCCCTTCCTTCCTACTAGGGACGAAACTAGAAAATTTTCTTCCACGGGCAGTCATATTGCAATCACCGTGAAGCAGCGAGTGCCGAATGCAAGAACGAATTAGCACATACCGACTAGGGGGTCGGTGGGAGCGTCGTAAGCTCCCCCAGCGGAGGGGACCGAAAGATAAGGTTTGTCCTTAAAACCTCTTAAAACACTTTATACGAAGCTATAAATATTGTTAGTAGCAAATTTCAAAAATCTCCGATATCGTCGAGTTTAGTATTCACCATCTCCCACATAGTTGTTATAATTATTATGGTCCACTTTACATTAACCCGAAGGTAGAAAGGAACAATAATATGAAAATAAGAAACGATAGATGCTATATGCTTATTGTGCATTTATTGCACAATAATAACATTATGATTGCATAATCACAAAACTTATAAAATACACTGAACTTGTGACAGTGATAATCCTAAGCCTGGAGTAAAGTTGAATTCGACGAGAATCGTCTTTAATTATAATTGTGTCGTTAAACACCAACTAACCTAACTAAAAATTTCATCAATGTCATAATCTAGTATTTTCTAGTATTTTGCTACCGTAACAATGTTATGAAACCACAGCATTGCTTTGGTTGCTTTAACCGAAAATGAGGTGACGGCTGTAATATGTTGCCATATTAAGGAAATTTGGTGGCAGAACCACACACCTGAAAAAGTCTTTCAACTAGAATTTAGACGAGACCTCAGCATGTAAATTTCATCTTAATTTTTTAGACGATACGACCGGTACCAACAAAGGGAGGCTACAACACCGTGGGAGGTCTCGTGATGTTTGCGAAGAATGTCATGATCAACAATATCAAAAACTGAAGAGACATCATAGAAGGCCAATAGAGTAAGATCAGACCTATCAACAGCGGACTAAATTTCAGATAGTAGAGAAAGGAGAGCAGTCTCAGTAATATGATGAGCCATAAAAACCAGACTGATCTGCAGGAAGGAGTCCAAATTGCTCAATGTAAGGTAGAAACTGATGAGAGTCAAGACTTCAAGAGTTTTAGAAAGAGACGAAATGAGAGATTTGAGATTGGCCGGGGTTTCGGCAAAGGTAAAATTGAGGTATTTTTTACGGTTACTCTATTATTCCACCTTCGTCGCCCAAAGCGATTATTAAACTCAGAGTGTAGAAAAAGTGCGTGCAGCTTGCGCCGGACTAATAAGTGACATATGAATGTAAGTGCGTGAACGCCGTCCATGACCGTTCAGTTGCACTTTAATCTCTGGGTGTCCAGCGTCGATCCACCCTTCGATCGGCGGATCAAGCTGACCTACACACCTGAAAAACGCAGGTATAAAAACGAGGGTAATGTAGGCTACTGGGTTGAAGGTCCAGGAGTAACTGTCAGGGAGTAACTGTGGGGGTTGGTAATTGTCGGATGGTTGTTGTCCTAAAATTCATACTGCGTGACATACCGACCGCCAGGTTAATTTTAGTCAGAAGATGACGTGAAAACAATGTCATGTGGTCTTTAGTGACGCAATTTTAGTTGTTTAAAGACATCATGACTTGCTAGCGAACAGCAGCAGAGGGACGGCAGAGGACTCTCTTGAAGATGCGCTAAATAAAATCTCGAATTGAATGAATATGCGAAATATGGTGTAACATAAATATGAAACAGATCCGAGGTACTTATATATAAAATAAAGATTTTCAAAGAGGTGTCCAAGACATCTTCTTGCAGACCATCACACGCATTATTATTATACGCCTACTGTAACACTGGTTTTCAAGATCTTGATTGTATTGTATTTATTGCATTGTTTGGGAGTTGGTTGTACAATGACCACAAAAAGCGCTTCTCTCAGCTGAATCCTTTCAGAAACGCCCCAGTGCAATTGACGCCGATTGAAAAGATGGGATTTATGGCGAGGGAAAGATTGGAAATGACCAACGATCTCATAATGTAATTATAACATTATATTACTAGACATAGCTTCCTATATTTATGTTGAGCTGCCCAGTGTCGTTGAAGCAGCAGAAAGATCAAGAGTACAACACATGTCGTCAAACAGTCATTTTATCTACAGCAAATTTTCCTTCATATTCGCCATTTTCTATGATTCACAAAAAGGTCTCAGTAGAAACATGTGGTGCCACCTGCCTTGGAATGACTTCCAGAGATAAAGTCGGTGCGAATTGATGGTGGAAATCCATTGAATAGAGAGGATCTATGCAGGCAAAGCATCGGCATTGAACCATGGTAGTCCAGCGGCGGGGAAATACGTCAGAGAGATGCAGATAGCGATCCATAAAGAAGAGTTCCACAGTGACCCCCTTACCTCTTGTCATCTCGGGGACATTGCGGCCGACTTCTTTGCCATGGCTGCCGGTGCTAAATAACATCCCCCGGGCAAAGATCGGAAGCCAGTGAAGGCCATGAGTCATGAATGTAGAGATGTGCGAGTATCAAGGAAGTTTAGTAGCAGAATTTAGGACGGATTGCACAGATGACAAGCGAACCTTAGGAAGTCCAATTAGTAGGGAGCTACTTGGTGCTTAGTACTGAGTCCTTCCTGCACATCGGACGACGCATCTCCTCCACTCCTCTAGAGAGTTACAGCAGTCAATTCGTGAGGATATACATGCATGTACCATAATAGTAGTAAAGACTTTGGAGGATACCGATCTTCTAATTGCCCTAAGTTGTCTCAAGTGGTAGTAACAGGAACGGGTCAAGAGTGATATGCCAGAGGTGTGAATTACTCCCACCCTTTGGTTTTTGGTTAATTCTTTTTCGTAATTTATCGTGGAGAGAAACGATTTGTGCCATTCCATAGAAGGCATTAGGACTCTTTTTCAATGCTACTTGACATTTTATGATTTCTCGATTAGAGGTTAAACTAGCAGACGATATTGGACACCTTTGAAATGTTTCTTTACAGTGCTATATATTCAATGTGCGCTTTACTAAAGCCATATTGGTGGGATGTCCACATTGACACCTTAATAAGACGTCTATGAAAATGAATAACAATAATACACCTTTGAAATGATTCTTCACGGTGTTATATATTTAACGTGCGCTTAACACAAACAATGACTGATTAAGAAGGGCTTTTACCATTGATACTTTAGGAAGACTATGAAAATGAATAACAATAATGCGATCGACAAGATGTAATGCGTTCTAATTGGCAAGGTCATTAATAGTCCGTCGTTGAATAAGTTAACGAACGTGACAATATTAGATTTGCAAAACTAAATTTATAAAAATGTAAAGTGAATTGGATCCCACGTGACGTGAAACAAACTCAACGTTATGCTGTTGAAGTTAAATTTCGACATAACTGCTCTATTGCTCCGACATCGGGCGATTGCCTTGGTTGGTCCCTCCATTTGAAATGACTCTCCTTTCTTTCGCACTAAGGGTCAAACAAATGACTCGTTTTTCCTTAATATCATTTCTTTATTCCTGGAGGGGTTTCCGTACTGAGAGATAATCTCAATTATCTGTGTACGAATGGCGCGATAATTTTATAATGAATTCATAGATACGAGATGCCATCCATTTTCAAGCATACAGCTACTCTACGGATCGCCTTTTGCTTGCTGTTGTTAGCTACACTATGTCATATTATTATGCTATTACAGGTGATTAATGTCGCTCTCCACCTTTCTCCATGCTGGGGTCCATCATAATTTTGGTCCAAAGTATCCTAACAGTTCGAGTCAAAATATTAATTGCAAAACATAAATTTCAAGTTGTTGCCTAGACACCTTTAAAAATTATGCTGAAGACATACAGGCAGACAGAGACAGAGACAGAGAGAGAAACAGAAAAAAAGAATAGACAGATACAGAGAAGAAAATAGACTTACATAGGGTAAATATATAAAGTCTTACAATTTGCAATGGCTGCTCCGAACTTGACTAATATCAAATTTCTTAATATTGGCCATAACCGATGTACTTAAACACCGTTTTATTGTTTTAACCTGCTCTATATATATGAGAGTTGGTAACCCTATTTAATTGATTTTATCTGCCATTCGTGTAGCATGCGAGATTGTCTTGAACAAGCCAACACTGTGTTGGTGCCTGGCGTTGAGAAATCTGAGAAAATGATGACTAAAGGCATTTTAAGTTGTAGTAAACATACTGGCTATTCGTGCATTTGATAATGTTGCGCACGAGGACTCAAGCGTGATCATAAAAGAATAGATCAGCTCACAAATTATGTTGTCCATTTGACATCGCGATTTGCAGAATTTTTTTTTTATCTCATACCCATAATTTTATCACATCCAACGTTACAATAACATTACCTCACCTCCGAAGGGCTAACATCATTTATAAGAAGTTGAATGTAAAGGATACTGCTTTAGTTTGGTCTAAAACCGAAACGTTCCAATCGCTAAAAGAGCTGTAATATTATGTCACTTAATATGTGTCTACAACAAAAAGTCTCGCTTCTCATAGGTTTGTGTATGCTGCAATTCGCGACTGTGTTCGAGTTGGTGCTGGTTGGAGCTTGGTGGTGTTGCTCATAGATCTAAGACTTCAGTTGCTAAACTTCTGTTATATTTATATCTATAGCAAGACTTTTCAGTGTTTTCCAGGTGTGTAAGGGCACCGTTTAATTTTCATTCGCTGCAACATTCTAGAGCTGTTATGTCGTCAACCACACTATTATTTATTCGCAAAGGCCAATGATGTCAGGGTAAATTATTTTGACATAATACAGTTCATTAAACACATCAAATTTGCTCTCAAAATTTACCAGTAGGTCCTATTTTAAAGGTCGGTTGTCATGTAGCATTTCTATTTTGATTGTCAAAAGATATTGCCTAAATTTTCAAATTATACATTTTAAAAAACCTGTGCAAAAAATCGATGCTGCAAATTTAATGTTTTACATTTTCTTGTCTCTTTTTAAAAATGAAAACGTGACCATTAGGCCTATGTTTTGCAATTTTCAGGCTTCTAAGGTGACTATTTGACATAACAACTTTTTGATTCCGTAATTTTGCGCCAGAAGTTACCTTCATAACATCTCCTATCAATTTTATGCCATATATATATAAAGATTGTTAATACTGATTTAAAGGTATCTAAGCCATCGCTGAGTCCTGGGCACGACGTTAAACTGCATCCATCCTCTGCCACAGGGAACCAGCAACTTCCCTGTGACGGTACTAAGCCCGGATAAAATGAGGAAGGTTTGCCAGATGGGTGGAGATACACTGGCAGTAAAAGACCAAGACCATTGAAATCCGCAAAAACCACGGCACAAGTGACATAGCGACCCAGATGCTTCAAGGTGTCATGATGTGGAGCTGACATGCACAGGCCGGTCAATACAGACCAGTGGAGAGAGTCGGGGGGAGAGAGCGTGGGACACATACGGGCATTGACCCAGGTTGTCCTTCGTGCCTCTCTCCCAATATTCTCTTCATCAGACAAGGTGGTCTAACTGGTTCAATATGTTAATGGTTTGGACCTGCAGATCGGACAGGTTGAAGATGGGCAACATGACGCGAGACAGACTCAAACAGAGAGTGCCGCCGGGTGATCGTTTATTTCCCGGAATTTCATTTCCTCGAAATTTATTTCGCCGAAATCATCTGACCGAAAATCAATTCACCGAATCTCACCTCGCCTAATGTTCAATTCACCGAATGTTAATTTAATGGAAATTCATTTAACCGAAAATATAAAGGGATCGACTATGCTAAAATGCTTGGCACGTGCGAACGTGTGTTGTGCAGTACACCTTTAGGCCGTCCTACCGACTGTACATGATACTGTACATCACACACACACACACACACACACACACACACACACACACACACACACACACACACACACACACACACACACACACACACACACACACACACACACACACACACACACACACACACACACACACACACACACACACACACACACACACACACACACACACACACACACACACACACACACACACACACACACACACACACACACACACACACACACACACACACACACACACACACACACACACACACACACACACACACACACACACACACACACACACACACACACACACACACACACACGCCTCTGTCTTTTCGATTTCGTTTCGTTCTTATGGCAGTATCTATAGCCGTCCTATCGAGTGTACATGATACGGTACATCACACACACACACACACACACACACACACACACACACACACACACACACACACACACACACACACACACACACACACACACACACACACACACACACACACACACACACACACACACACACACACACACACACACACACACACACACACACACACACACACACACAAGCCTCTGTCTTTTCGATTTCGTTTCGTTCTTATGGCAGTATAGCCGTCGGTTTCTGTCTGAATAAAGATAAAATGTCTAAAATAAAGTTTGTTACTAGTAGTCGAGGTAAAAATAACGCTATATTTGAGGGATACATTTATCTGAAAGACAAAGAAGTTAAAGGGAAGACGTACTGGTGTTGTGAGTTGCGAGGTTGCACTGACCGAATTAAGTTCATCGTCAGTTCGTACACTCCGGCCAATATCGTTCAATATTATACTTGAGAAGTATCTCACATAATCTATCGTTTTAATTCAAGTTTTTTGCTTTGACATAAACAAAGCCATTGGGGCCTTTGTCGATCGACAGAACTCATTGTAGTTGACCTATCTTGTTTTTAGCTTAATGATAATGAACTAAGTCCTTTTTAGCACCATCGACTTGTCTACTTTTTCTGTGAAATGACAATTCGGTCAAATGAACTTCTATGAAATGAACATCGCGTAGATGATTGTCGGCGAATTGATTTTCGGTTAGATGAATTCGGCTAAAAGACCTTCGGTGAAATGAACTTCGGTGTAATGGTAGGGAACCGTGGCGCCGGACACCTACGGGTATTTAGCCCAAGGATTTTGATGATGATGATGATATGGTTAAATTTGTTTCTCTACAATCATGCTATTTACAATTTAAACTTTTGCAATCTGTCATCACCTAACTTGAATTTTTTTTAAATTTTGTTGCTATCTTGTTTAATATTTTTTGGTATTGCTTCTTACTTGGGTGACCATCCCTATCGGGATGTAAATCCATTCAGGGTTCCCTTTGTAGCCAATGCATGCATATTTTCTGCTTTTGAAATCATCTTGTTTTCTGGTTGCAATAAAGCGAATTGATTGATTGATTCATAGATCAAAATATAAAAATGTATGCAAAAGAAAAACATGTGTCGGCTGTTGCCTATTTACAAGAGATGGAAGGGGCGGTAGTGCATTGGATAACACAGTGGCATAGAGAGGGAGAGATAACAAGAATAGCTTGGGAGGTCATGCTTTGTATGCTGCTATTAGCGCCGTGTATGGCAGGCTGTTTGTTCTATTAGCAGGTGCGAGTTATGCGTTCTGTGATCTGAGTTCTTGTAAGTTGTTTCAAATGCATAATTGTAAGCTGTAACCGGTTGCTATCTGTCAACAGTATTGCTTCAATAAAGAAAACATTTTTATTATTATATTATGATCTAACATATTATATCAAATTCTAGGCCTACGAGATTGTTGTGAATCTGTTGAATGAATTATGAAATGGTTATTGGTTATTGCATTCTGAATCTATATATTGATACTTTATTGCCAGCCTTACCACGTACTCTCGCATCTCTAATGTCAAGAAAATCGCATCAATTTAAGAAGTGTCGAATAAATAGCATATTCTTAATACGTTTTAGAGGTGTTTTAGTTACGCATGAAATTGGAATTTTGTTCATTACACCTCGTGATGAATCTTCTTTGAATAGCGATTATAATACCATGACTGCAATTTATTTGTAAATTCTACGTCAGTTCAGTGCCAACTGTACAACAGTGTACATTGTAACACTATTGTCGATTGGACGATAATTTTGTCACCGTTCTCGCTTGGACACCATTAGAATGGGTTAATGAAGTACTATGTAAGTGACGGACAACACTATATTCGAATTAAATTTTAAAAGAGGGTCAGAGCGTTACCATTGAATGTCAAATCCTTTCATAATAATATTTATAGTGCATGCGTGCGTTCGTTCGTTTGTATTCACCTTATCCACCTTCAAAACGAAGGCCATTCCAGACCACTGGGCCAACCACAGAGAAGGCTCGATTCTTCATGGTCGTAGCACGTGCAAATTCTCCGATGCAGCAATTCATAAGCATAATGTCAGAACAAGCAGACGAAGATATAAAGACACGGCGTTATAGGATCCAGGGTTTAACGACATCTGTTGGCAAGAAAGGCGGCTTAGGTCTCCCTCCTCTGTCTCCATGTGTTGGGGCTGGCTTTGTTTTTAGTTTCTCTTTATCGATTCTCTCAGTGTGGAAGACTCGAGGACTTGAATTCGTTACTGTATTCTAGGTGTACGTTTTATGAATACACTCAATTTCTTGTAAAAGGTGTTTTTCATTACCAAAATATTCAAACCCTACCCTACCTACTTTCAAACATCACAAGAGACAAAACAAGTGAGTTAAATTTGAATATATAGCAAACTTCAAGACAGTTCTAAAGGTGTCCAATGCCATCGTCAATTTTTATGTTATTGTCACAATTTACTTGCACACGTCATCTTTTGATGGACTGTAGGCTAGTATAGACCCAATACCGTCCATATAACCACGTGCTGCTTTAAGCAATTTCTATATAAAACTGAATTATAAAATAATCTATTTGTGCTACTATGTCTACCTGTGAATTAAATTGGCGACATAATATGTCGCTTTCAACAACTAATATATGAGGCAAGTGACAATTCTATCTTCACGTAATTACTCTAAACAACAGTTGGGAAATAAATATCCGTTGGGCGGATATGCTTTGTAGGCTGCTATTAGCGCCATGTATTGCTGGCTGTCTGTTCAGTTAGTTGGTCTATAGTTGGGATTTGTGTATTCTGTGATCTCCGTTCTTGTGAATTGCTTAGACTGCGCTGTGACCGGTTGCGGTCTGTCAGCCGGATTGTTGAATAAAGATAATATTATTATTTGTTATTTTTCTATTCAATACTTTTTACAAACAACATCAAAAAACAGGAAGTACACTACATTAGGGAAGCAGAAGCTATTGCTTTGTCTCATCTGGAAACGGCTCAGCTAAAGTGCATCGAAAGGCAACCGTTTATTTTATTTATTATTACTGAAATTATTAATATTGCTATTATGATTACCAGATGCGCTTGTGAATAAGCCGCGTTCGGCTATAATTGCTGCACTCTTAAAAATGTCCGTCGGCATTAAACACCTTTTTATAATTTTAAAATTGCATTATATAAATTTAACGCACAAAATATTGCCAATGTGCATTCGAGTATACGGCAATCAAAGAAATTAAATCATTATTACTTCCCTACAACATCAAGTTGCCTTGATACATGTAACATTTCCGACCTTTCCATTGTTTATCTTATCATCGTTTCCTTAGGTTGAGTTCACATTTTGGACGCCACGCATAACATTAGCACCAATTTGCATTTAAATGGAATGATGCATAAACGCATCAGCGTTCTAGTTCTTATGTTTTCACCACTACCTGCTTGTTTGCTTGTTCTTCTGTTAAAACTGAAAAATTTTTGTGAAAGCCTTCGCAACAAGAGTTTTACTGTTGCTAGTTCAGGAATAACAAAAGGGAAAAGTAAATTGAGTAGAACAATTTTACACGTGATGCCATTTTTCAGGAGCAGGATTCGCTATTTTGAGCGTTATTATCACTCATACATCTTACTTGCAACTATTATAAAGGTGTTTATGTCACTATCAACTTCCGTTCAACGCTACTGCATGAATCTATTCTTTGAAAATCGACATAATTATGTCAATACTCTGGGTCATAAGAATTCGACCAAAACCGAATTGAATGCTTCAGAGGGTGAATCCGAAATTATAACCATGCAGCGTTTGTATGTATGACTGTGAACTTTATGCATGTCAAGAAATGGCGCTATGCTGTATCTTCTAGTTACCTTGGCAACTGGATCCATTTGGATGAAACCAGGACAACCCTTCTGACTATAGACGCAGATCGAACGAAAAGTTTTTGCGTTGTATTAGCCACACCGCAGCGCGTAATCAACATTTCAGTCAGTCAATCAGTCAATCAATGAATCGATCGATCAATCAAATAATCAATCGATCAATAAATCAATCAACAATTCAGTAAGTCATCTAGCAAAGGACGTGAAAATGTAGGCTAATTGTAAATAGCCTTTTATTTTAGTCTGTAAAATTTAGGTCGCTTGACTCGCTTTTGTTTGCCATCGCCATTTTGGCCCAAGATAGCGGTCCGCGAGCTTCACCAAAAATTGTTTCCGATCCACGGCCCACTGACGTTTGTGAACCACTGAATTTAGTTAGGTGTCCACTTTATTAAAAATCCGTAGTTTGTGTCAACTATAATGCATGGTTAAAACAGTTTTAGAGGTGTTTCATGTCAACAGCTTTTTAAGTGGGCGCGCTCAATCAATTCTCTCAATTCGACCGGATTTAAATTACCGTCATTTATGTCATATATAAAGCATAGGAAAACCTGTTTTAAAGGTGTTTTAAAGGCTAACAGCATTTTTTTAAGTTGCGGTGCTCCTCTAAGTTTAGAAATCGCTATCGAACACGGCAAATTGATACGCGTTACAATTTACATGACCTCAGAGCCTTCGCTTATTCAAGAGCGCTTCGTCTAATCAGTTTGGTTGATCAAATAATATTATGTCAAATGGAAATCCGGTTTCCATGGAGACCAAATGTTTGGGCGACACCTGTAGGTATCCATTGTCATGCAAATTTAAACTCTGAATTAAAAACACGCTGATTCTTCTATTGCTTATTGTCTTTGTTGTTTGTGTGTCTGTCTCTATCTCGATATATCTGTATATCTCTCTGTCTCTCTGTCTTTCTCTCAATATCAAGGTCTTCACTCAATGCGTCAACTCCTCCGTTCAATTTTAGTTAACTTCCTCAGATAATTAACATTCAGATGATTAGTATTTCAGATAATTTCGAAATAAAGGCGCCGTGTTATCTTCATAATTACGTCGCATCGCCATTGAGGGTGGTCTACTGTGAGTCCTTTGATCGATAACGACAATCCCTTTAATGTACCGACTCCGCAAGTTTTCTTAGTCCTTATGTGTCTTTTGTGAATTTTAGCGCGATCCCGTTTCGCTAGCATTTGCCTGTGATCCTAATCACCCTCATTGGTTAATATGCTCTCCAAATTCGGAAAGACCGATTTGCAGCTTTACTGGCACGTTGCAAGATCAGTCTAATTAAACCCTCGTTCAAGTCTCTAAGAAGTGTATAAATAGAAATTGACGAATGCAGAATGTTAGCTTTTGAACATTCTTTGGGTTTTTCACAGATCTTGGGCTTTTCGAACCGAACTTAGGAATTTTTTTCGAGAAGAACTTGGATTTTTTGCTTGAAAAAACGTGAAATTTTAGACATTTTCCGGAAACTTTTTATATTTTCGGAAAATGTTTGACTTTTTCGAAACATTTGTGCAGGATGACCGAAAAAATTAAGTTCATCAGATTTTTCCGACGGGAATTTGGAAATTTCAGAAGGATCTGGTGAACTTGGGTTTTCTTGTTGATTTTTCGTGGTCTAGCACTGCCGTCCACTAAACTTAAGCTATAGCTTTGTTTCTGCTATACCTCTTTTAAGCAATCTCCATAAATTTTCTTAAATAAGCATTGCACACCTCTTTTAGGTTTTTATATAACAAATAAATTAAAATGGACAACAATTTCGATAGGATGTGAGACGAGATTAATATCAATAAAAGGCCACAGATAATGATTTGCGATCCTCTTCCTCCTTAGCCTTCCATGACTTCTTGCTTCACCCTATCTCACTCCATGGCGAAGCATGCTGAACAATGATGACATACAATAAGAAATAGAAATCAAACTAACAACAGCGTTGTTAGATGCAACAGACTTTCGCAGCAAAACATCGTCACTGCTCGAACTTTGGCAGTACCAGACCCAAGCAGGGATAAAAGAGGAGGCAAAGCTAATGGTCTTTGTTGTTATATTGTGTCGTTGAACTGAAATTCACACTTTGTCTATTTGAAGGCTTTTCTCCTCATGATTAAATGTAATGAAATACACACCTCATTTAAGCATCTACTTTACCAGTAAATAAGTATGGACGCTTTGCTTTTTGCATCTGCTCCTTCCTGTTAGTACAGTAATCATGGGAACAACATTTTTCACTCTCTCTGCTCCGATCTCTCGTATCCAAAGCACAGTATCCCAGCAACCATCACCAAGACAACGATCGTTATGGCAACAGCAACACCGTCGTGCAGCAATGACGCCCCCACCAGCGTAGTCATCATTGCAACGAACTCCACCGTTACCATGGGTACTGATTTCTTCCCCGTCACCATGTTAGCGAAGCCCGTGTCAGCTCCCATAGCAACGGACGAATCAGAAGAACAGCTCTTCTACCCTGGCGCCAGGGAGCAGCGGCCTTCCACGACTGGTACATCGACGTCCACGGTTACCTAGCAACCATAGTTATAGTATTATGGATATCCATGGCTAAAAAGATTGTGCAATATTAATTAATTCACATGCCGATGCATAATAACGCTGTCCATGCACAAACTGTGCGCTAAAGCTAAAGCCCAGAGTTTATGGGATCAGGATATAGTTGAATATATTTCAAACGACATTTCGTATATCACAGCCAATTGAAATGAAACACGGCAGCAAAACAATTCTGCCATTAATGAAGTTTTAGCTGCTCTTCGAAAAACTGTACGGTACTAAATTGTGTCATATAATTATTAGAATTTGTAAAGCGACTCGAAAACTGATAGCTATTCAGAGACGCTCTCAGCGTGACAGCTCAGAGGAAATAAGAAGGACTGAAGATGACATTCCAATCAAGACTTTACCTGAGACTAATATCGAAGTGGTTATGAAACCACAACCTCTCAGTCAATCAGATGTTGCATAATGATTTCTATGCTTAACGGGCGATGTATGCGACTCTATCCGGGTAAACAGCAGGGCATACGCTAAGCTAAAATGTTTTGCCATCCCTGGTCTCCATGGTAACATACATTCTTTTTGATAATTCTGAACAACCTCACTTACTCGACGCAGCGCTCGTGAATAATAGGCGCCCTGCTCTCAGCTGCCATGTTGCTGTTTGTAAATTTTATCGTTTGCACCTCAAATAGCAAAAAATTACGATGCGTTCTTTATTGTTTGATTTTAAACACCATTTAAACTTTAAAAATTATATTATATACTTTTCATGGGCGCACGAAGATTAACTCATGGAGTATTATATGGATGACTTGGTATTGTTGCAATGCCTATACTATTCTTGTGCCAGTCCCAAGAGTGGATAAAGGAGGAGGGTGACGCGTGTAATTATTTTTATTAAACGACGTCGTTAAATAGCAATTATTTACCTGCAGTCTTAATAAAAACATGAATAATGCAATACTTTTAAACACCTGCAAAATTTATTTATATTGCCGTATATACAAGAGAATTTGATAAACACATTAGGTCTTGTGACTTTTTGGCAATAGTTCCAAGCGTTAATAAATGAGGGTGTGCAACGCTAATAAATAATAATTACTGTATTATAATACAGAGATCCTAATTTATAGTCCACACACAAATAACACAGTCATTTGCATCCAATCGTGAGGTTGTATAACTGATCCCATTCTGGTAGTGCTAGCATCAAGCGTTGAAACGGTACAGTGTTCGTATAAGCAGTCTTACACAAAAACAATACAGTCCATATTAAACACATATTAAATACACTGCCAAATATTAAAATTGACTTGTGGGGCGTAGTGGTATAGTGATGTGTTCGGTGCATTGGAGCCAGAGGGTTGCGGGTTCGAATCAACCTGACGCTTTCGCTAGTCCTTCACTCGCAATTGCTCATGCGTTCCGGCGTGAAACTCCGATTCAGTGTCCGCGCTGTAGTTATTATTATTTTAAGTTTTTAGTCAGCGCATCTTCATTATAATCTACTGTGAAGCGCTCCCATTATGGACTTCGTTTCTCTTCACATGTCATCTGGAACTCTTCCTTCTTTTTCTATTTGCAACGCTTTAAACTTGTTCTTTATCTTTACACTGTATTCCGTGTTATCTCCAGACATGTCGAAACGTGTGTCTTTTCGCCTTCTTCATCCGCTTTAGTTTGATCTTTATATTGGTCACCAGCAACTGGTGATCACTATTGCAGTCCGCTCTTGACAATGTCTAACGGTTGTTCATTGATCATAGCTATCGCGATCTATCAATAATTCTGATTCCTAACTCTGTCCCATATCCAGAACACGATTTCATTACTGGCGTAGACTGTGATTTATATACAGTAATTAATTTGCATTAAAAAGGTGTCTAACACCAAGAATTGTAGATGTCCTAGATTGTTGGACGGATTGTTCAATTATAATTATTTATCAGACGAGCGGCATTGCTGAAAAGTCAAATAATACAATAATATATAATTATAACGTCAGAGAATTCCACTAGAATTATAGATGTTTAAAATTAGACAATATTGTAAGTGGTTTCTTATTGTTGCTTTTTCCTTTAACAACGCTTTCCCATAACAAAGATTGGAGTCACCTCCCTCATTCTCCATGCCTTGGACTGGCATACAAGAACACAAACAGTGGTAGTTTAAGTCGATGAGTATACACAGCCGTTTATTTGTCAATTAGAGGAACTTTTATAGCGCCTCTAAAGATAACTATCAGAAGCGTTTCCCACCCAGACTTGGCCAATGAGGAAGGTCTAGAGTATTATTTATAAAAGGATTAGACAAGTTCCCCTAAAGGCAACGCAGACCAATGGAGGATATTCTGAAAGCAGGGACCCATTTACAATATCATGCAGTCATGGCCGTACACTGAAAACAGGTGAAGAAAAAAGTTTTTATCCTTCCGAACTGTCGCTTGTTTATTAAATCATTATTTATTTATTTATTTATTTCAGAAATTTATATAGCGCGAAATTTATATAGCGCCTCTTCATGGTGGTGCAGGGAAGGAAATCGCACATGAAATAACTTCACAATTTACTTCGATCTTATTACAACTTCTCAATGCAATTTTATTTATTGCAGGTTCACATTGTAACATTGCTTCTTTGCAATTTCTCAAACAAACATACACACAAACAATATTATTGTCGTAAAAATTGCTGTGATCGATGTCTATAATTATATGTAAGATAACGATCCTTGATACGTAAAGCAATAAATTAAACACCTTTATATTTGGCTTTTGAGTATGGGAAGAATTCAAGAAATAAACGTTCAGTCCCAAGCCTGGATAAAGGAGGAGGGCGTCGCTAATGGTCTTTGTTACCACACAGTTACGTCTAACTGCAAACGTTAAACCACAAACGTTCATTTCACACCTTTTTAAAACTTTTAATTTTATATAAATAAAATTGGATGGCAAATAACTTTACAGTGTCGGTATCAGTGGATGAATTGCTATAATACGAAGCAAATAGAAAATTATCATTAACAAATATGAAATTTGTGTTCCTTTTAAGTGAACCGTTTTCCAACATATTCTATCACGCGTTCCATTTCTTGTGGACCTTCAGGATCCGACCAGGTGAGTGGAAGAAGTGAAGGAGGATGAAGGGAGGAGGAGGAGATGAGTAGCAGGGTAATGAGTCAGGTGTGGATAAGGTGGTGGAAGTAAGCTTTGGTTTAAGCTAATAATGCCTTTCATGCCCCTGTGGATTAGGTGTGGGCTAGTTGGAGGAAGGAAATGGGGAGAAAAAAATGGGCGCATGAGTTCATTTTAATGTGGAGATAGCGTCACTGGTTATAGAAGCTTCTCAGAGACGCTTCTGACCAAGTGCATCTGCACCAATCCAAGGATGTTTAATTGTTTTTTGGTAAAATTTGATTAGTTTATTATACATTTTCCTTTGTCTGCATTGAATTGTATTTGTATTCTATTGAACAGTGGTGCGTCAAACTGTTCACTCACTGGACGTGTCAGATCAACATCAGGACGCTGGACTGGTCTGTCCACTTGTCCAGTCCCCATATTGGAATCCGATTGAGAATTCCTGGCACAAAATAGCCTTAAAGATATCAAAGAGAAATCCCACCAGTAATTGCGAGCTGAGTGAGTAGCTCATCGCCATCAGGCAAAATGTCTTTACCCATGACCACCTCGTTAAGATGGTGTACTCAATGCAGACACGGTGCCGACAGGTGATCAAGAATAAGGGGTGGCTCACCAAATGCTGAGGCATAACTGTCCACAAAACTTCCTTTTCAATGCCAACTAAATGATTAGTACTACACTTACTGTATACCTCGGAATAATTTGCCTGCTTTCTATCAGTTGCTCGAAAACCTGTCTTTTTAGCCGTGGTTGGACTGGTAGCGCCTCTGAGTAGTCTCCTTGAATACCGGGGCGCTATATAAATTTTCAAAATGAATCAATGAACAAATGAATGATTATAAACGAATTCCTACCACACATGACCTCTTTTAACCATACTAATATATTTTTACACCAATGGCCAAAGAAGTACAAATTACGAGATTTACACACAAAAAACCATTACCATGGCAACTTCCAAGAAAATATTTGTAAAATTTGATTCAACCTAGAACAAAAAGTTGATTCTAATAGCTAAATGTATCCCCATGATGTTACACACGAAAGTTTGTATTGGGCATATGAAAATATGCGAGTAACAGGCTGGAAAGTCGAAAAAACACGATATTTCTAGGTGGTTCCAGACTTTTGCCCACCACTGTATGTGACTATGATCAGTATTGTAAACCTACCATTAAGACAGTCCGCCTCCTCACCCTCCTCATTTCCCCCCTCCTCTTCCTTTTCCTCCTCATGATAACAACACATTTCTGCCATAACTGAAGTTTAAATTACTCTTCGACAAACTGCAGATACTGTATTTATTATCTTGTGTCATTATAATTATTACAAATTGGAAAGCGACTCAAAAACTGTTAACTATTCAGAGGCGCTCTCAGCGTGACAGCTCCGATGAAATAAGAAAATTTTCAAGCAGCGAAGGGCTGAAGATGACATTACACTTAAGACTTTACCTGAGACTAATATCGAAGAGAAATGAAACCGCAACCTCCCAGCCAATCAGATGTCGTATAATTATTTTTTGCCTAACGGGCGATGTGTGCGATTCTATCCGGGTAAACAACAGGGTATACCGCAGATCTGTATTTTGTCTGCCCTGGTCTCCATGGTAACAGGCCTTCTTTTGATAATTCTGAACAACCTCACTGACTTCACGCAGCGCTCGTGAATAATCGGTGCCCTGCTCTCGGCTGCTATGTTGCTTTACACCTAAAATTGCAAATAATAGCGGTGCTATTTTTTGTTTTATTTTAAACACCCTTTAAAATGTTAAAATTAATAATATATATACACGTATATCTAAAGCGCGCGCTTGGATTTATGGATGACGACCGCGCTTATTCACTCATATCGAGCGTGCGACAAATAATAACCCAGAAAGTGTTCAATGCCTATGTGTTATACGGCAATGCACATAGAAATGCCAAAAATTATTGGGTGTTTGATGTGCAACATCTGATGCACAAACACACTGTGTAGACAATCTTGTATTATTTTAGTAATATAATCTGATAGAATCTTGACACTTGTAATAATTATTGCGCTTTTGAATAGTCAAAGGTTGTGGACTGCGCTTAGCTTTATAGTGCCGTTGTCGAATTTTGTGGATCGTGATTACGATTACCTTGCGTTAATCTTTTAAGTTGGGTGCTCTATAAATTGATAATTAATCAGTCGGTCGTCATGGTTACAGCATGGATATTCGAGGCCGATGTTGGGGCTTCACTTGGACAAATATAGATTCTACGGTATGGCTTCTTCTTCGGAGAAAACGCGGATCAGAAAATACTATGCTTGCAAAAGTAACACGAACAGGAAGATAAATCTGTCGGCCGCCATCTTACCACGTGATACCTTACACGTGATACCTTAAAAGAAACGGAGAATTTCGTCTTCAATTTCACTAAATTTTATAACAATCGGACAGAGATACTTTTTGTGTAAACGCATTACAGTCCACTTTACGCTCACTGAAAAACTCAACGCATTAAGGTCTAAGCGTTATTTATAATGTAAATGTAAATCGTCTCTTAAAGGCGTTATTATGAGGCATTTGTTTCTATGAAAAAATATGAGATGAAGTTTCATACGTACGTACATACATACATACCTATATACACACAAACATACACACATACACTCTCTCAGCTCCAATCTCTCGATCCAAGCAACGTCACCAAGACCCGATTGGTACCGATTCCTTCCCCGTTACCATGGAAGCGAGCCCCGTGGCAGTTACCATGGCAACGGACGTCTCAGAACATACGTCTACCCTGGCGCCTGGGCTGGTACATCGACGTCCACGGTTACCTAGCAACCATTGTCTGCGTGTTAGGCATCGTCGCTAACCTGCTTAACATCGTCGTCAGCTCAACATAGTTTCAATTTGAAACTAACGAGGAAAACAATATCTTATATTCTTATTATTTGTTATAATAGGTTTTCTTATATGTTGTACAGTTTCGTATATAAAAACCATATTATGTGTACAAGTCAAAATAAGAGCGACCTCTTTAGACACCTTTAAAACGATGATATCCGAATCTATATAAAAGTGGTGCGCGATTGCGGTGCTATCTTAGAGTTCAACGCCACTATTATAGTAATAAGGGAAAAGCTTGAGAATGATTATTAGGAACATTCGTATAATACACCTTTGAAATTACATTAAGAGATTGTATTTAATCCTGCTGCGAAACACCTATTGATAACTCTTAAGGATATGTATACGCTGTTTCCCTATGTATAATAGAAGACCCCAACAAAACGTGAATAGTCGGTCAAAACTCTTCACTTTGCTTAAAATTTAAATATAGCAACAGTAGCCACTGAAACCGTCAAACCATAACGCCGATTAGAATAATATTTATTATTGCTCGTAGGTTCGTCAATATGGATATTTACAATCTGCCACAGGGGAGTTCAGTTCAAAATGTCAACCTTGTTCACGGACACAATGACCGTAGTAGAGACAGAGAGACATGCATTTAATTAAATTCATCTGAGTAGAATAAAATTATCTTGTCCGTTGTTATGGAACCAAAACTTGGTGAACTCCAGAACAATTAAATTTTCTTTCTCGCGTTTTTTTTACCATAACAAATATTGGTTAGAACGTAAATCAGCAAGTTCGGTTATTCAAGACATGTCTTCGATTCAAATCAATATTAATTTCAGAAGTGCAGATTTCATTATTATTAATAATCAGGTATCACCTACACGCAATGAGCTAATCCAGTGCAAACAATATATTGATAATATTATTGTGTGCAATACAATCGTGATTACCAGAATTGCATACACTCATAATTAAAGATGTCAAAGCAGAATATTTACCAATGTCTCCTCTTTTCATTGCGTATCAAGAAGTCCCATAATTCAGCTAACAAATAACAGTTTTTGAGGCAACAAATTATAATATCATAATAAAAGGGTAATGGATGCATTTGTCAGCAGTCGCCTATTTAAAAGAGATCGCAGCCCATTGGATTGCACGCTGGCATAGAGAGCATAACAAGATTGCTCCACGTATATGGCGGACGTGCTTTGTATGCTGTTATTATCATAATAAAAAGGTGTTTGATGCAAAAATGACAGCATTACTTTTGACTGCAATCGTCATTTAAAAGAGATGGTGGCGCATTTGATTGCACTCTGGCGTAGAGAGCGAAAGATGACAAGATCAGTTTTTGTACTTCACTCTTCATGTTGTTGTATTCTGTTTCGTCTCCATTCTTTTTGCATTCTCTTTTCTCTTCGACCTTTTATAATATTTCATTCGAAATCCAAGTTTTTACATTTTTGCTCTTTTCTTTCGGTAGTTTTATCTCAGCTCATTTTTTTCTTTCGCGTATGTTACTGCTCCAGTTCTTGTCGCAGCGTGGACCGGGATTCGGGTGAATTCGGTGGCACCCTTAGTTTTCCAGAAGGTACTCACAGGGAGAGGGCGCGGATGCCATCCTCCCCCTCTCTCCTCTCAGCTGACTCCAGTATTATGGACTTCGTTTCTCTCCACATGTCATCTGGAACCTTTTCTTCTGTTTCTGTTTGCAACGCTTCAAACCTGTTCTTTATCTCTACTCTGTATTCCGTGTTATCACGAGATATGTCGAAAAGTGGTGTTTTATTCGCCTTCTTAACCCTCAGGCTACCAAGCTTTTTTTGTAACACTGACTACCAAGGGGGGTGGTTACCACCCCCCTGGATTTTGGGTTTGGTTTGAGATATCATAACTTGTAATACACCATTGGATTCAGCATTCATTTCTGCACAAAATGGTATATTTAGGTTTAGAAAATATGAAGGCACCTCGAAATTATGAATTTTTTTACCATGGGTACCCGTCGATTCCACAAAATGTATGCTTACGCATAGGGAATATATTAGATTCTGTGTGTTTTATACATGATTTATATATAAAAAGTAGTTTACATATAATAAAGTCCAATATTCAACTATAAAAACTAGTAATAAGTCTGTTTTATGTTAAATCAAAACAAAAAAACATGTTTTAGCCGCTGAAAAACGTTTACCGACACATATCGGTTCGCGTTGCAAAAAACCCAACATTTTTATACATTTTAATTTATTTTGAGCACTTTCGGTCATCAAATTTTAAATTATTTAGCACTAAAAAATAGCCCTAAATGCCCTCTACAGAATGGCATAGTTTATTTATATTAAAAAATAAATTTTGGATAAGTTATAATAGAAAAAACATGACAATTTTATGAAAATAAAACACCTTTATATATATTTTAATTTATTTTGAGCACTTCCGGTTGTCAAAAGACAACTCAATGAGCATGGAAATGTAGCCCCACATTCCCTCTATAGAATGGTATAATTTGTGTCTCTTAATATTAAGGGGCGGAAAAGTTACAGACGATATTCTAGGGGGGGTGGTATCCACCCCCCCTGGTACCTTGGGTATATCGGGTGTAACTTTTGAACGGTAGGGGGCATCATCAAAAGTTTTAGCTCAAAATGTGTCCCGATGAACCCTCTACAGCTACCAATTTTTTCAAAATTTTATTCCAGACGGAACGCGTTTGATTTGCGAAAAACCTAGGGGGGGTGGCAACCACCCCCCTTGGTAGCCCGAGGGTTAATCCGCTTTAGTTTGATCTGTAAATTGGCCACAAGCAGCTGGTGATCACTATCGCAGTCCGCTCCTGGCATTGTCTAACAGTTGTGCATTGAAGATAGCTAATGCGATCTTGTCAATATGTAGTCAATCTGATTCCTAGCTCTGTCAATTGTACAGGATTTATAATTACTGCCATGGTTTATGTTTTATATACAGTGACTAGTTATGTTAAAAAGGTGTCTAACACCAAGAATTTTAGATGTCTTCGATTGTTCAACTAACAGATACTTACCAATTAGTCAAACAGGACCTGGTGGCGTTGCTGGAAAGCCAAATAATTTATATAAGTAAGATAATTCCATTAAAAAGATGTCTAACATTAGCCAATATTGTCAGTGATTTATTGTTATGTATTCTTCTTTTAACAATGCTTTCCGTTACAAAGATGATTGGAGTCACCCCTCCCTCATTCTCCATGCCTTGGACTGGCATGCAGGAACACAAGCAGTGGTAGTTTAAGTCACTGAGTATACATATTGATATATTTATCAATCTGAGGGACTTTTATAGCGCCTCTTTAGATAACTATCAGAGGCGTTACCCAAACCCAGACTTGGCAAATGAGGAAGGTCTATAGTATTCTTTAAAAAATGATTAGACAAGTTTCCCCTAAAGGGAACGCAGACCAAGGGAGGATATTCTAAAAGCAATATCATGTAGGCATCATGTAGGCATGGCCGTACACTGACAGAGGGGGAAATAAAATGAAGTCTTATATCCTACCGAATCATTGGGCTCTTTGAAACTGTGGAATAGGGATCTGCCGATAAGCGAAGTTAAAAGCGGTTGGCGAGTACGACTAAATAAATTATCATAGGTGATATACTTTTTAAAGGTGTCTTAGACATTTTAGTTTCGAGAACAAATGTACCCGTAAGCTTATGCGCATTTCTTGGACGCTCAAGCTTACTACGGAGGAAGTTTATCGGCGCGCCGGAACGTCACCAGAACTCTTGAGTTCCATCAATGCTCGTAAACTCTCCTATTTCGGTCATGTCATCAGTCTCCCTCAGGATTGCGTGGAAAAATCCATCATGCTGGGTCACGTGGAGGGATATCGACGCAAGGGCAGACCGCGTATTAACTGGATTGAGAACGTTCTTTCTTGGTGCCACCTTTCCGGACCTCATCTCCTTGCCGCTGCACGCGATAGACGGCAGTGGAGAGCCATCGTCCATGCACGTGGCCAACCGTCGCGCGGCGACGTCGGCGATTGACATGACATGACATTGCCAACAAAGGCGGCTGAGATCTCCCTTATCTATCTTCAATAATTCTACATGATTATGTTGGACTGCCGCTGCTATTGGTTTTCTTTTACGGAATCTATAATTATGTGTATTGGTCTTGGGAAAAGAAGACAACGTAGTTTATTGATATCTAATTACTGCTTTTCTAATGTCTTTAGCTTACTTTGTAAAATATATATAACACAGATTACAACTGTCAAAAAGGTGTTCATTTTAGACACAATTTAAAAGTTGCAACCCTTTCTCATCTTTAACTGTCGTTATTTTTAAACATTTAAAACGAGTCACCTAACAGTTAAGCTAAGAGTGCGGCGTCTAGTCGGAGAGGTTTCAAATAATTATACTTGATGGAGATCCCGTTTTGTCAGATATATCAGATGTAGCTGACAGTGGCGGCGCCAGGGGGGGTTGGAGGGGGCTAAGCCCCCCCCCTAAATGCGGTTCAGCCCCCCAAAGCAAAATGCGGAAAATGTCTATAACGGCTTATTTCGTAATAAGAAAACTAGACAATGATCAATGGCATCGAAATCTACTTTGAGAATGAAGTTAGCGACTTCATTTCTTGGCCTCAGTCTATGAAAACGGGTGACAAGTTTGCACCCTTACCTTTTGACCATACAACGGGACAGGGTTGTCTAAATTGTCGAAGAAACAACATGGCTCTTAGACACCTCGTTTCAGATTGAAACCGTTTTATAAGTATTAGACGTAAAGAAATATATCGAAATTGCCTAGTCCTTCAAAAGTGGTGCAAAGCTGTATTTTCTCTTGATTGTGCCTTTCTTATTTTCCATATTATTGCTGAGTCGTGGTTTAGCGATCTTGACCAATTAAGATAAGAGAGGAGCGATTGAAAAGGAATTCTAGAGAGGGTGCGGAGTGCCAAGGGAGTTCCTTCCAGGTGGAATGTCCTACCACGGAGAAGACACAGTTGTGCCAAGTGAAAATTATCTACGTGGCAACCATAGGTGCAATCACGTCCTAAAAGTTGGGGGGACCAAATGAATCGCGTCCTAAAAGTTGGGGACCATAATAATAAAGTTAGGGGACCATTCAAAAGTTGGGGACGCGTCCCGTGGGTCCCATAGAGTGCTTGCGCTTATGGTGGCAACAAAAATGCACAAGTGACTCTGGTTAAAAAGAAGCTCACATAAGAAAAATTAAAAATTAACAGTGGTACTAAGTTATTAATTAGAGTTGTAGGAGTTAAACTGAAACATTAAACCAACAATTACTAAACACCTCTATATCATCTGCTTTCAAGGCTATGAATTGTTTTTCGCTGATTCGAAAACTAGAATCTTTCTCAAAAAATGATCATATCGTACCATCGCAAAAATTGAAAAAGCATAGCGCAAATTTTCGTTTGTCAATAAACAATTGAAAAGAAACTATCGTTTGTGATTAGAACGCATTGTGATGACGACAACGACGCTCATTATCATCATTTTGACATAGCGTCAACTAGCAAAACAACGACAGCGACATAGCTTAATAGCGACCACAGACGATGACATCACAATAATCGCATTGGCGCTTTTTAAATTCTAAAAATTTGAATATCCTGGACCTGAGCAGGTAACGTTTTGTCCCTCTTGCAACGATAAAGAAGCTTAAGCAGAGGCGAGTTCGATGTCTTGGAAGCATAAATTATCAATGTTTCTTGAAAATTATATCCAATTCTACGAACAGAGTCCGATGTTATGCACCTGCATTGTTCGCTCCTGATGTCGCTTGTCCAGGGAAAAGGATTCCCTTGAACATATCTGAAGAACCCATCTGATTTGACGCAGGGCGGGTGAAGAAGTTGTTGTATTGATATACATGTATACCGTGGCGCTTTACAAATTACGATGGCGAAACATTAACAACGCGTCGTTACTTATACAAACCGTTGACCTACGACTCCTACTAAACAGTTGTTACCATGGCTATAAGAAGTGCTGTGATATGTCAAATAATTTTTTCCCGATGGAAACGGCCTCTGTTGTTATAGACCCTCGTCAAATCTTAACCCTCGAATGCCTAAAGGGGGGGTCCGACCGGACCCCAGGCCCGTTTTTCCCGGATAACTTTTTAACGGCTATGGATCTGCAAAAATGCTTTTAGGTATTTCTAGAGCAACCATTTGGGCATCGAATTGTATATTTTGCGTGAGTATTGTCCAGCCCCATACCCCACAACCACAGCATATACTAAGGGTACCGCACGATATGCGGCTAGTTGCCATACATGCGTATGGTTACTGGCCAAAAAATAAATGGTCAGCGCACGTTATATGAAATAAAGATTCATATAAATTATTGTGATATAAGATGCATCAATCGATTGCAAATTCATTTGGGATTACATAGAACTAAATTCTGTAACAATATTCCAATCCCTTCTCAATATACAAACATGAAAACGATAGGCTTCCTTCGGTAAATGACGCAAGCAAGCATAAAATGTGTATCACGATATTTGACACTCCTATTTTACACCATGTGGTGCTATTGTGTTATAAGATACATCAATCGATTGCAAATTCATTTGGGATCACATAAAACTAAATTCTGCAACGAAATTCCAATCCCTTCTCAAGATATTCACAAAAAACACTGGGGTCCGCACGGACCCCCCTTGGGCCTTCGTGTGCCAAAAAATACCTTGGGCACTCGAGTGTTAATTTATCTATTAGAGGTTTCAGTTATAATGTATAAAAATTGCAAATCTGAAAATATAAAACGCAGAATGCCATTATTTAAAGGTGTCTGGGAATTCCCTCCGGCAAAAGTTGGTAAAGTAATAGTTAATCTGTCAACAGCCACTAGTTGCACTCTGCCAGTGCCAGTCCCAACCCTGGAAAAAGGAGGAAGGTGTCGCCAATGGCCTTTGTTACCACACAGTGATCATGGTCGGAGTTTGATGTCCGTTCTAGGAGGGGCTAAATTTTTTGGGACCGAGACTCGGTTAAAAAAACAAGAGAAATTTTCCATGGCCAAAAAAGTTGATGACCTTTTTTATTCATTCGTATGTTTCGCGTTGGGGGAACTAGGCCCGAGAGAACATACAATTTACTCAGTAAAATGACTCTGGGTCTTCTTGGAAGGGGGGGGCTTAGCCCTCCCTAGCTCCTGATAAACTCCGTCCATGACAGTTACGTTAAACTGCAACTAGGCCTACTACTACAGCAGGAACATTTGGAAAAACATGGTTCCATTATCAAACATTGTACAGCCGGCGGAAAAAGCTTTTGAGCCAACACGGTGTGAGCTTATTTATTTATATTACACGAAACTAAAACTGAAAGAAAATTTACTCTACGATTATCGCTGGAGTTCAAGCTCAAACTGCATGACCACGAGCTGCAATATGCAAAAAAATTGTCAGCGGCAGCGCCATCTTTTGTCATAAGCAGTCGTTAAGCTCTGGATCTATCCAGCAAATTGTGAAATGTTTGCGTATACTATCAAAATCCCTGTCTGGCGTCGAAGTTGGCTGAGAATGTGTTGGAATTTGTATCGATATGCCTGTGTCATGGCGGCGAAGCGAGGATCTTGACAAAACTGGAGAAGAAGAGAGAGGATGAATGGTGTTTGAGGAGGATAATTATGCAACATCAAGTGGAATTTGATATCATCACGAATGTAGAAGTTCGACAGCGAACGAACCAGCAACCTCTGACATTTATATTATTGAGAAGGAGGCGACTGAGCTTATAATTATTATGGACATGTGGCCAGACTCCAGTCGACCATTGACACGAGACGGGTTCTCACGTTGTTTGCCCATCCTCAGTGGAAGAGGCCTCGTGGGAGACTGAAATATTTGACTGTCATTGGCTGTCTCAATTGATTTACGTCACATTGACGTCTCTGAGGCCATAGACTTAGCAGAAGACCGTACCGGTGGAGAAGAATTTTTGACATACTGTACACGCAACGCCCAAATGAATGAATGAATAAATGAATAAAATAATCAAGTAAATTATTTATTTATTTATTTATTTAAAAAAAAATATATTTATTTATGAAAGAATGAAAGAAAATATGAACGAACGAACGGAATGAACGAGTGAACGGGTGAATGAATGAATGTATGAATGAATGAATAAAGGAATAAATGAATGTATGAATGAATGTATTAATTAATTGATTAATTAGCCAGTGAATGAGTGAATGAATAAAATAATCAATTAAATTATTTATTTACTTATTTATTTATTTGTTTATGAAAGAATTGATAAA
>OX457049.1:7122411-7229911 GCA_949752735.1 Lumbricus terrestris
CGATTTAATGATAAGGAAGTTCTGAAGATAATACTGGCCGAGACTACAATGATATCAATTTGGACGGTGAGAGCAGCAATAAAGAAAGTGAACATGAGTATATGTCAATGCCTGAAGAACAACATTCAGATGTTTCTTCTGTTGATGAAAACAATGTGAAATAGTTTGAAGATTATGATAATAATTATTCAAACACGATGATGAGACGGGACCTGATAGTGAAGATAATGATGGCGAAATTGTTTATACTGATGAAGCCGAGAGACCTAGATTATAGGCTAAATAGCCTACAAGCAAAGACCGGATAAAAGCAATGACATGAGGACTTGCTCTGTTGCTGCATCGCGACAATAATCATGATAATAATTATAATAGTAATGGCAGTTGACTACTAGACGAGACATAAATTAATTGCTTTGCAAATATATCATTACGAGATGTAAAAAATATTAAACAGCAAGTAGCAGCAATGTTGTACAGAAGTTACTGCATTAATGAACTGTATAAACAAATAAAGCGTTTTACGCACAGAAAACTAAGGTCAATTAAACACTTTAAAAAAATCTCGACTGTATACCTTATATATAAAAGAGCTACGCATACTAAAAAAACTGGTTCAGTAGGCCTACCTTGCTCTTAAGTGCTGTAATATGCCGAGCAAATTTATGTCCAGGGTAACGGCCTCTCTTGTCATAGACCCTGGTCAAATCGGATCCCTCCATTATGTTAATTTTTAAGTACATATAGAGTCACAACACCGGGGAACGAACGCTCTGCATTGTTGCAGAGCGAGTGAAAGGAACCATTAAGTCACCATGGACAGCAGAGCGCAGTGCGCGGCGGCCTATGCATACAACTGACATAATTCATTAAACACCTTTAAAAGTAATTTAAATATGGCAATAAATTATTAAACATTGTTTGCCATTTTAATGTATTCATTCTCTTAAGGCGTACAATAATTCTCATGAGTTGAAATGCTTTCGTTTTCCCTACTATTTAAGCTCATCAAAACACTTGTGTCTATATATAGCGGGTATAATAATTGAAAGAAAAAAATGAGGCGAATACAATTAGCAAACCGAAGCACATGACGGTTGGTCAAAAACACGCTCCTTCTCAAGCGAACAGCATTCTTCACCGAAGCAACAGCCTTACGAAGAATAGAACTTAACTAAACACACAGCAAAAGTGTGTACTGAGAAAAAATGACGTTAAGTTAATGAGAACTCTGACAAGAAAACAGCCCTAGCAGTAACAACGCAGTCGAAAACACAAGAGTCCTCCTATCATACGCCCAGTGAAGTCTTTCCTTATAATATAAGAATAATATAAGAGAACCCTGTTGCTAGATGTCTCCTCGAAGGCAACCCAAGTCAGTCGTCCATGACTAAAGCCCACCCTAAGACTAGAACAATCGTGGGACCCAACAGTACAAAGATGAATCATTAAAGTCTCAAACATTTTTGACTGTTGACTGAATATAATTATTATTTATTGTGCACCTCTGTATCGCATGTTCTAGAATAAATACATGTAAATTGCTTTCACGCTTGTTTAAAAATTAAGTAACAAAAAGCAGTCAGCTGCCAGTCAGCAGCGGAAAGCTGCTGACTAACAAGGATCTTTATTTTCACCTCAGAGCATCTACAATTATAATAGCCGAATATTAAATATTAAATTTATCCATTCTTCTGCGTCACCAGTTTATAAATTATTCACGAATTAACAAGGCAAAATCTTAATTAAAATTAAATTACTGGAACAAAAAGTTTGTAGCACAGCCAGATAGTATACAAGCGATTTCACTATGATATTCATGCGTTGTTAATTATAGGTTGCATGTTATGGTAAAGTAACTAAAATATACCCAGATTTTGCACCAAAACAAACCAGAAATCCAGACTCTTTCTTCTTTAGATTTGCTGCCTCTAGGCAGGTCCAGATGCTCAGCGACGCCACTCTTCTCAGTGTTGTGCTTTTTCTTTGAGTTTTCCATATCCAGCCTCCATCACATCCAGTACAAGAACTTCCAAGAAATCCAGACGGAGGTCAAAAACTCAAATCTAGTGGAAGAACCTGCTGTGGCATCATTGGCGATTTTATGGCGAGCACGGGAGCGCCAAATTATGGGTCTATATAAACCCCTACTGCCGAGCACGAGACTCGGCCTCAGCTGTGGTTACTTGCATGACTGCCCTGGTCTCAAAAAGTGTCTGGTGCCGCTACTGCTCCGGTTCGAAGGAACCGATTCTTACCACTACACCGCCGCCCCAAGTCTAAATTTAGGAAGAACGATGTCATAGAGATATTTCATGGAGGGAGGGGCCAGCGTATATTTAATATTTAGAAAGGTGATGTTTATAAGCATGCAAGCAAGTCAGCAAGCAAGTAAGAGCGCTCCAGCGCGCGCGCGCGCGCGCACACACACACACACACACACAGTATGTTGCTAAACCATGGCTTACAACCATGACTGCCATTTGGGCAGAGCTAAAGTCTTAAGAAACATAATTCAACAATCTCAACATAACGTCATCATCGACCAATTGCTAAATCAACCCCGCCACTGGTCAACTCCGCCACTGGTTGCACTCTGCCATTGCCGGTCCCAAGTCTGTATAAAGGAGGAGGTCGACGTTAATGATCCGAGGTAGGCCTATCGCACAGTAATGCGGTGTTGACACTCGTTTTCTATCCTATTGACAGAGATTAACATGGAAAACCCAACTATTTTGCGTAAAACTCAAGAAATATATTTATATGTCGATCGACACCTTCAAATCAGTTACAGCATAGGCAATAAATAAATAAATTTTTGCCATGGTCCAATTCGTATAACATGCCGCTTTGTAACTTCGCAGTAAGTAAAAATATATTAAACTATGCGTAAGGTCATTGGACACATTCAATTAGAATGCTTGTATGATATAATTATTATTGTTCAGTAATATTAACAACAGCAACAAAAACATACATTCATGGTCAGTTTTTGAATACCTTGTGACATAAATGAAATATTTTTTATATCATATTTTGTTATACTAAACAATAATAAATATATGTGTAACAGCATTCTAATTGAATGTGTCCAATGATATAAAAATACTACATTTATGTCACAATGTATTAAAAAACTGATCATGAATGTGTGTTTTTGTTGCTGTTGTTAATATTGAATGTCATGCCATTGTAACATGGTTGTTCGTTTCAAAAACTTGGAAAACTGTTGTAAACCGACTGGTGTCTCCCAAAGCAAGAGAAATAAACTGTAAAATTGCCCACGGTGTACGGTATTGCCTGTAAACGACTATAATATTATATTGCACATCATCCGCCACAACCGTTGTCCATTCTGCGACCTGCCGGAAACCCTGTCCCATCTCTTCTTCGCTTGCAGAGAGTTTCACTCCCTGTGGCGGTGAATGGAACGTATGATGTCGGGCGTTTCCGGTAAGACACAGAAGACTTTGTTGCTCTTCCATCACGGAATGGATTTAAACCGAATGGACTTCTAAATCCTCCTCGTTTTAAGCGGCGAACTAAACCTAGCCATTTGAACCCAAAGAAACCGAATCAAGTACGAAAAAGTGCAGTTGAATGGAACGGAAATCCTACTCCGCCTGCGCATACACTCGTCGAAAAATTGTACAGAGGCGGACTTTTACAGACTCGAAGAGACAAATTCAGAAAGTTACATGTATGGTACTGTAACAACAGGGGACCCTCCACTCATGGCAAAAGTTAATACAGATGGAGTAAGACAGAAGACTGGTGAAATCTATCAACACCATTGATGCTCCTGTTTCATTAAAATCAGTCAATAAAATTTCTGTTATTGACAATTTTTTCACGGAACCCTGTGCTCACCCCACGGAATCCTTGGGTTCCGCGGAACACACAATGCATGAAACGACGTCTTGTGAAACGAGAAATTTCTCAAACGAATCTGCCTCAGTTACATCGAATTTATAGCAACGCATACATTCCGTTTTGAGGTGTGTAAAAATTATCACTTTTGCAAATTTTACCTTAGACCTTAGTCCTTCCACGCGTTGGCAGCGCATCGGGCGACACAGCTACTCCACACCACTCTATCCTCAGAAATCCTCTCAGCCTCCTCTCACTTAATTTTATTGATATTTACGTCCTGTGCAACTGTGTCTCGCCAAGTCTTTCAATTATTTATAGCAAAGTAATATTACGATTCCCGGGTGTTTAAGGGCTGCCGCGTTTTCTCTTCCATTCCGTCGGTGTCCAGTCCAGCGTTTGCTTTGGAATTCTTTCATTGCCCGATCTGTTTATATGACACAGCCAGCGCAGACACGATCTTCTAAAGAATCTTCCATTTTCTCCATGGACGTTTTCTTTTTTATCTTCATTGTGCTAAGATAATGCAATAAAATAAAAATTGACAACATTGCTAGGCAATATTATATGCTTTGTGACGTGACAAATGTCTCACTCTCTAAATGGCGGATTACTCTAAATTCAGTCGCACATTTTGACTTCAACAGAAGCCGGAAGTCGACGAACTGGTTGTTATTTTGCAGTAAGTTAAAAAAAAGTTGTAAATAAACTGAAGCAAGCTTTGTGTTATATTTGCATAGTAAGGTCAACTACATTACAACTCTATAATGTTGCAGCACAATATAAATATTATGTTGCCCTTACACACCCGGAAAAGGTAATATTACTTTACTATAAATAAGATAGAGGACAAACCATTAATATAGAACTTCATTTTCCGTTGTTCACGTTAAATGTATAGTAGTGATCGATCCAAATATTCATGTGAAAAATTAATTCAAAATTAAAAGTGTTTATTGCTTACTGCAACCGAACGCGTGTTCTTTGGTGGTTGTAGCTGCAGCTCAATGTAACTGTGTGATAGCAAAGACCATTAGCGACGCCCTCCTCCATTATCCAGGCTTGGACCTGACATTGGCAGAGTACAACCTGTACTGGAGTTCTATGTTCATAGTATTACATTCAGTCCATAACTTAAATAGTGCGTCATTAAGGTGGCTACTCAGAAGTACCCCGACTCTAGCATTCAAGACTGTCTAACAATAACAAACGGAGAAAACGGATCAAGTTCACAAAACTTCACATGATTTCCGGTTCGAAGAGTTGATAACCCGACGGAGATCATCACGAGGATGAGGCGAAAGCCGTCAAACATGAATTATGTTATAGAAAATTGATTTAAACTATCGTTGGCAGTTGATGCACAAGACTCGCAATCTTCTCTGTCATCGTCGTCTGAAGGGAGTCACTGGTAGAGAAGGCAGGAGCGCAGATGAGCGGGAGGCTTGACCCAGGAGACCCTTGATGGACGTTCATAGACGTTTTTGATTCTCTTTATTTCGGGCCACGAGGTGCTTCCAAAACTGCGCCTCCTTTTGCGAAACAAATATCACGCAGTGTCGTGAAGCCATTACTACAACTATCACTACTAATGTTGCTGCTTGTGCAACGATCTTCAAATATCTGGAGTTAGAAATTATAATTTTTTCAGATGGCGTTAAGGCTCGATGAAAAACCGAAATGACAATGAAATATTATGCTACACGCCTTGTCATAATCATAGTATCTATACCACCAGAAGGTGTCTTTAAACACGGTTGTAAACTAAACAGAAACGTAATGTTGATGGTTGGCAAATTTGATAGCCTCACAGTCTATTGCGGCGGCGGCGGCATTTGCAGTTTAACGTCACTGTGTGGTAACAAAGATCATTAGCGACGCCCTCCTCCTTTATCCAGGCTTGGGACTGGCACTGGCTGAGTGCAACCAGTGGCGGAGTTCAGTCAATTGCAATTTTTAGTTTCGTAATGTCCTCATTATTTTGTGTTCTGAGCATCTTTTGGAGCTGAAGACTCAGGAAATTGAGATGCCTCAAATATCTAGGCAGGCGTGCATACGTTTTAAAGGTATGTAAGAACACCATGTTATTTCCATTGTCCTGCAACTGTTTTAGTGCTGCAATGATGTCGACCTCACAATGTCATTGATACCGTCTCGTAACAATCTTCTTATTAGCATCCTACTGTGGTGAAGGTCGTTGTTGGTTTCAAGCTTCACTCTGTATTTGATGAATAATGACATAATAAAGATGATTAGCGTTGCATCCATTCGTGGATAAGAAATTTCTACGTTCACACCCGAATGCACAATCTTGCGGGTTGTAGGAAACCATGCAATAATTCTAATTACATATGATTAAATTGAGCCATGATTGTATTTTCTAGCTTGCAACGCCGATGCCACGTTATAAAGTTTCACATCAAATAGAGCCTCCCTGTTTGAAAATTAGTAACATATTTTTCTGATATGACATATCTGCAAATTTTACTTTTGGTCAACGACATGTTTTGACCGATAGAGAGTTAAAAACAAATCTTTTGTATCAGGGCTTTCGAGTAGCGCTTTGGAAGTTCCGAGTTCACCATTGCTATTAACCCGTCGGAAGTGAGGTGGGTATGACACTTCCAGAGCTATTCTACTTTAAACTTTTAACAGAAAACGTGGAACTAGGTTGAATTAATATTTTCTGTTAAATACGTACACATTACCACAACTTCAGGTATCTTGAACGAACTTTTTTATTTTGCGTCATTTTTAAAGGAAATTGCATTTTTTCCGTATGCAAGCTATATATGTTGAACATGTTGATTTTATGTGTCATTCGTGGAGCATGCCAGTGTGCCTTGAACGCGCCAATAATATTATGGTGTTGATACATGCCATTGTGAAGGCTGACAAAAAATGGTGACTAAAACTTTTTCCTGTTGTATTAAACATACTGGCTATTCGTGCATCTGATAATGTTGCGTATGATAACTCAAACTTCCACCGGCTAAGTACACATTGTATGGGTACACCTGCTTGCCATTTAAAACGGATTGAAAACAGATACTTGTTCGTAATAATCGCCAGTTTATTTGATAATTGGTCAGAAAATTATTAAATTTATCTCACAATTAATGTTGTCTATTTGATATCGCGACCTGCAAATGAATATATGTTTGGGATATGTCATAACCCACCTCACCTCTAACGTTAGAATGCTTCACCTCCGAAGAATTAACTGCATCTTATAACACCAACGACCGCTGTCGTCGACCGAAGTTACATTGGCACATGATCATATTCAGATTATTATTGTAACCCAACAAAACATTTTCCCTTTCAAGCTTAACGTTAATCATGCAATTGAACAGTATATATAGATCAGGTAGACATTAATTTAAAGGTGTCGAAAATTTAACTCAATAACTTAGCAACGAAATATTAATTTTCTTTTGACTCTTTCATTGCTGTAACTGTCAATTGTTTTTCTAATGCAATAGAACGGAAGGACGATGCAACAATAAAAATTATGTCGCTCGTCTAAAAATATTTTAAAAAAGTGACATAGATGTTGTTTCACTTAACGACTAAAGACACTGTCGTATCGAGTCATCAAATATCAACGTCGTCTTAACATAGTCATAAAAATAAACTTTTCCTCCTTATTTTCTGATCCGTGATAATCTCTAAGCGGAAAAATCAGAATTGCAATTAAGACGGTTAACTGTTGTTAAACGATGCTTCAGCGGAACAAAGATGATAAAGCATCGCTCTCCTCCTTTTCAGGCTTCGGACTTGTACTGCTATTGCAAGTAAAAAATCACAACGATTTTTCCCATAACTTTTGTTCTGTTTCTAACACAACACCTCATACCGGTGAGAGTACTAGCATCTCTGTGATCAAACGCAGCGGAGCCACTGCAATATATATTACATCATTTGAAATTGTTTTAAGGTGTGTAAATGCCATGATGGTGTAGTCAGTGACGTTGCATGGAAGTGAGGAATGGACCCTGAAGAAAGAGATTGACGGCATTTGAGATGATGACGTATAGAGGAATGTGCATCATTGGTCGATTGGAAGGAACACAGAACAAATGCCTCAATTTTGGCGGAGCTGCGGCCGAAGCAGAGACTGCTGGAGAGGGTGCAAAAAAGGAAACTGCGATACTTCGGACACCTGGTGAGGGCAGACAACATATCGACACTGCTAATACAAGGACGAATTGAGAGCACCAGAGCACGGGGAAGACCAAGAAGCAGTGTTTAATCTAGACGTCTCTGGGGGGGAAAGTTCCCCCCCCCCAGGATTGACATTTCCCCCCCCCAGAAAAATTTGACAAAATATTATTGGTTTTTAGTTACTGTTTTCATCATTGTTTTACATGAAGTGTTATAATAAACCGTGATATTATTTATTATTATATGATTATAATGACATTATTTACTACTATAATATATGATACTATCATGCTAAGACGACACCTTAAAATGCTGACATTGCAATGTGGAAATTCAAAAAGTTTCCAATGGGCCACTCAAAAAGTACAGCTATTTTGCTAAGACGACACCTTAAAATGCTGCCATTGCAATGTGGAAATTCAAAAAGTTTCTAATGGGTCACTGAAAAAGTACAGCTATTTTGTTAAGACGACACCTGAAAATGCTGACATTGCAATGTGAAAATTCAAAACGTCTCTAATGGGCCACTGAAAAAGTACAGCCTATTTTGTAAGAAGACACCTTAAAATGCTGCCATTTCAATGTTGAAATTCAAAAATTTTCTAATGGGCCACTGAAAAAGTACAGCTATTTTGCTAAGACGACACCTTAAAATGCTGCCATTGCAATGTGGAAATTCAAAAAGTTTCTGATGAGGCTCTGAAAAAGTACAGGTATTTTGTGAAGATGGCACCTTAAAATGCTGCCATTGCAATGTTGAAATTCAAAAAGTTTATGATGGGGCACTGAAAAAGTACAGGCATTTTGTGAAGATGGCACCTTAAAATGCTGCCATTGCAATGTGGAAATTCAAAAAGTTTCTGATGAGGCTCTGAAAAAGTACAGGTATTTTGTGAAGATGGCACCTTAAAATGCTGTCATTGCAATGTGGAAATTCAAAAAGTTCCTGATGGGGCACTGAAAAAGTACAGGCATTTTGTGAAGATGACACCTTAAAATGCTGTCATTGCAATGTGGAAATTCAAAAAGTTTCTGATGAGGCCCTGAAAAAGTACAGGCATTTTGTGAAGATGGCACCTTAAAATGCTGTCATTGCAATGTGGAAATTCAAAAAGTTTCTGATGGGGAGGGGGCACATCCCCATACCCCTCCCCCTCCCGGTCTCGGCGCTACGCGCCTCACGAGCGTCCTTCGGACGCTCAATTGTCTCCCCCCAGAAACCTGAATTCCCCCCCCCCAGAGGAAGGGGACTAGATTAAACACTGACCAAGAAGGCGCTGGATGGACGATGTCTGTGACTGGACCGGACTACCACCTGTGGACTGTGTCAGACGGGCGCAGGACAGAGAGGGATGGAGGAAGCTGCTGTCGTTGTCTCTGGTCTCCGACCCTCAGAAATGAGGATGGACAGCATCATCACCATCAAATGCCATGGTGTTAAAAGGCTAATTTTTACTTCGTGTTCACTAGTCAATCTTGTATCTTAAAGCAATCTAGAGTTAGTTTTAAAATATTAGGCCTACATTATGGTTTTGCAAATACCTTAAATTATTGGCAGTAAATCAAATTCGCTATTGTTATGCTTGAGAACTCTTATTAGAGAATCCCTTGCTGCCTCAGACCCCGCACACCCTAGGGCTGGGCTTGACCACAAACCTGGGGACCGTCCCTTTGGCCTGGCCCCTATGTCTCCTCCCATGAGTGCTGCATACTGCTAATTGAAACCCCATTTACCATTATAATTGTGTAGGACTACCGGCGTAGCCCCTCAACCGACCGGCGCGCCGAACATGGTGTAGCCTTCATGACCTCATCAAGGGTCGGCGGCATGTTTGACATAGTTATAATCTTATTATAATATTACTAGATGTGTAACCCGGCGTTGCCCGGGAAATTTAGGGTTTTAAACACTACTCCTCTATGGTACCCAACGTTGACCGCTAAATTTCGGATTTTCGCCAACCCTCTACCCCACCCCGCTTCCCCAAACGTAACTCGCCCCTGCGGGGCGCTACGGAAATTATTACTGGGCTTGTATGACGTCATTCGGGCTGTAGACTCTTAACTAAAGCTCGATCCTACTAACGCGTGAGCGATTAAAACGCTTCTGTCTTAAAACGCTAATAACTCGAGTTCTAAAGTGAAATTTAGGGTTTTAAACACTACTCCACTCTGGTACCCATCGTTGACTGCTAAATTTCGGGTTTTCGCCAACCCTCCAACCCACCTCGCTTCCCCAAAAAGCCAAACTTGACCCACCCCTGCGGGGCGCTACGGAAATTATTACTGGGCGGGTATGACGTCATGCGGGAGCAGACTCCACTAAATCGCTGGCGTGATCAAATTATTAATGAAATCTGTCTTAAAACGCTAATAATTCTTGTTTTAAAGTGAATTAAAACCTGAAAATAGTTGCTCTGACCTTATAATTTGGGTAAGAATCGATAGCAATAATTTTTTTAAACCGACGCTGTTTCATTTCCGAGCCTATTCTGCAGGGGAGAGTCAAAAGCGTACAAACAAACAAACATAAGGAAAGTGTTTCGGAATTATAATATAGATTAGGACAAGCACTCTACGCCGGTAATCCTAAAATATAATCTGAGGTGTATTATAATATAATACACTTAATATTATTAGGACCAGCACTCAACGCTATGGCAATATGTTTGATTTCGTTGCCGTTGGTCACTGTTTAGCTTTCTTGTTACGAATTAAGCAGTTGTAGAGATTTTCCTCATTTCGTTTTAGGGGGGCTGAGCCACATTTAGGGGGGGGGCTTAGCCCCTCCAGCCCCCCTGTCGCCGCCACTGGGCTGTTATTAAGGAGGTAACTAATAAAACAAATTGCAGGTACACGCAAGTACGTAAGAGCATTTGTTTGCCCATGATTGTGATATGCTATTTGATGTATGTACATTATGAGAGTTAGAAGAAGCCGACGATGTTTATCTTTACGAGCGGTATATGCTAAACACGACACTTTTCTTTCAAGCTTAGATGCTATACCGTAGCTATAGGTAACTCTGGATTCTCAAATTGGAGGTTGAGATCACCAGCAATAACCAACTGTGTGTTATGTAGAGCAAATTTCTCAAGCAATGTTTATAAGCTCACTGAGGAAGGTTGCTGACGATGATTCAGAGCCCAGACGGTAGATGGTGACAACAGTCAGAGGGCCAAGTGACGACGACACTGAAACAGCCAGTACCTCGAAGGTGGTAGGAGGAACTGGTCTAGCGATCCGCCGTACTGGTAAATAACACCCGATGGTAGATGACGATGCCCCCGCCGGAGCAATCCCCGTCCCGAACTTCTGATCTCGGACAGTCAATAGAAGCGTAACCCGGTGGTGAAGATCGACGGACCGCAACATCTGTCGACGATTGATGCCACGATTCCATAACCAGAAGAAGATCAAGATCGTTTGTGAACAATAATTACCAAAATGTCATGTATTATTGTTTCCTATCATTAACGTTTGGAAATGTAAGTTGTATGACGGTAATTAATAGTTTTCCCGTTTCTAGTACTTATAAGAAATTGAGTACTGTTGAAAGAGGTGTGTAAATTGTTCGTCGTTTCATGTAAGGTGGTTCATTTTATTTTATATTACTTTCACCATTGGACGAATGTAGCACGTAAAAAGTGTAAAATAGACAGCAGCAGCTCTTAGTATTCTTGTGGGCGCATGCATTGAGAAGGAGCACGACGTTTTCTGTTTGCGCTGTAGCCTACTTAATATTCCGAAACACATGGTTGAGGTCGAGAAAAGAGGAAATTGAATTCGGTTGGTGGCGAAACATTTGACTGGGTAAGATGTGTACCATAGCCAACTCAGTTCAACTGAGTACACTATTGGTTAGAAGTTCAAATGGTGTGAGGAAGTGGATGGAATGATAGGAGAGAGGCGGTGAGAGTGGGATGATATGGAGAGAGGGATGGTAAAACGATGGCGCCCACTAGAACGCGGATGTATAATAGTATTCGGCTGATTAGTGAGACTGGATAAAGCAATATTTATAACGTAACTTGTAACCACCTTTTATTGCGGTGTACAAGGACATCATGTTTTGTCCTCAGTGCTTTTCACAATCACAGAGCCGACGAAATGTTACAAACCTCTCACTAAACCGTCGAATTAGTACTCTCACTAAAAGGCCAGTTTTCGATTACTTTACCAGGTTAAAGTCGTTTCCAAAACGTTGCTGATTACATTTACATCGTAAATCGAGATTACATAGTACGGTGACCATGTAGAGCATCAAAGACAACCGAAATGTCGATTCATCTAAGCAATGTACACACGGACAATCACTCACAAGCGCACGCACACATTGACCTCATACATGTAGCTTCATTTCTGTGCATTAAACTCCATTGCAGCAGAAGTTGCTGACTACAAATACAGATCGGCGTATACTCTATTGAAGTGGACACACGCCTTCGTATGCCGAGACCAAGAGAACGAAATTGTCACCTCTCTTCTTTGATTTCATTTATTTTATTGCTCTGCCAATGGTTCTTGGTGTTTTCTATAATAGCGATCCGGAATTTGCACACTAATTAATATAATGCATTAAATCCACGAGTTAGTGCATTCATGAATGCTAATCAATCGCGATTGATCGACTTAATTTGATTAATTTGGGCAACGTGTGTGAGGGGCATGAAGACATAATAATATAAATATAATAACATAAAAATATAATAATAATAGTTATAATTATAATTATAATTATATCCAAGTGGTTAGCGTAATAAACGAAAAACGACTACGAAAAAAACAATAATTGACCGTGCCTCCCGCTTCAGTCAACCAACCGCCATGACCATAGAATTACAATAATTATTACAAGACCTGACGTGATTACTGCAGCTTACATTGGTCGCCAAACTAAAATTTTTTAATATGTTTTGCCATGTTATGCCATGTCATGTCATATCATGTCATGTCATATCATGGCATGCCATGTTTTGCCAAGTTATGTCATTGTTTGTTTGTTTGTTTGTTTGTATGTGCACTTGTTATAGCGCCCCTTCAAGCTCCCTACCCACTCAGAGGCGCTCCCGACTGCAGAGCGGACACTGCAACGGAGTTTCACGCCGAAGCGCTGAGCAATTGCGAGTGAAGGACTTGCCCAAGGTCCCTACGCGGCGACGTGAGGTGGATTCGAACCTCGAACCTTCCGGCTTCAAGGCAACGACGCCACCACTACACCACCGCGCCCCACATGCTATGTCATGTCATGTTATGTCATGTCACGTCATGTCATATCATGTTATGTCATATTAACGAGTTTCTCTTTAAAATCTTGCAACTGACGTATTTTATTAGACACCTTTAGAAATTAATCAACTAAATTTATAAGTCGATAATCTCAGCCTTTATTTCAATTAACCGTTTCAGCTGGATGTTGTGTGTATAATCAGGGTTGCCAGGTTTCGGAAAAACTTTGTCGCGAGATCACGACAAAAAGTCGCGAAAATCGCGAGATTATCACGACAAAAGTCGCGAAAATCGCGAGATTATCGAGCTTTTCTACAAGCCTTACAAAACGCTTTGTCCTCGACGGAGGGATCACTGGATAGTCATGATGTCGTAAAAAACACGTCACTAATGATTTAATGTTGCCATGAGTCTTTCCCCGAGTCTGTTACACATTAAGTATTTTTGCAGTCAGTAGTGAATTTCACCGCAATTTCTAGTTACGGCTAAATTGTTTTACAAACCATACAAGGCCGTAGCCAGGATTTTTTTCGGGGTGTTTAAAAAATTTTCTTACCGAAAATCTGATGACTTTTTAAAGTAATCCCTTCGAAATCTTCAAAAAAGGTGTTCAATTTTCCTTCTAAAAAACACTGATGACTTTTTTAGTCATTCGTCCGAAATCTTCAAAAAAGGTGTTCAATTTCCTACCTTAATAAACGGATGACTTTTTAGTCATCCGTTCGAAATCTTCAAAAAGGTGTTCAATTTTTCTTCAAAAAAAACCTGATGACTTTTTTGGCCATCCGTTCGAAATCTTCAAAGAAGGTGTTCAGTTTTCCTTCCCAAAAAACTGATGATTGTCTTAGTAATCCGTCCGAAATCTTCAAAAAGGTGTACAATTTGCCTTTTTAATAAAATGATGATTTTTGTCATCCGTCCGAAATGTTCAAAAAAATGTGTTCAACTTCTCTTCCCAAAAAACTGATGACTTTTTTGGTCATCGACCAAAATTTTAGAAAAATATGACCAGTTAGTTAATTATTTGTACCATTTTTCATTTCGGTGTTTGTTTTCATTGTTTTTTTTCGTGAATTTTACTTCATGTGCTCGTTAATGCATTACATTTTTTCGCATTTTCCATTTCGGGGGGTGTTCAAACACCCAAAACACCCCCTAGCTACGGCCTTGAAACCATAAAAGAATCGTAGATGTATATAGGCGTATGTATTGCAGTGAATTGGGAGTGGTCGAACCTGCCTTCACAATCTGGGAGTCGTACCCAATTCTTGTTGTATAGTTTAACGTATTTCACCCACTTTCCCATATCGTGAGTTAGAGAAATACTATCTATAGGCCCAAGTACTTTTCCATAATAGGCCAGGTGCCCGCGTACCTCGTGCATGAAAGATTAAGTTTGCGCCAATCATTGGCGGCAAATTTCTTGGAGCTTAATAGAAAAGCGCCAGTCGGAAGTTACATGATGAAAACATTGACGTAATATTTAGATGACAGGCAATTTGGTGCTTACGGTAAATTAGTCCGTGCTCCATAGAGAATTAATGCTTTTTTATTACGTAGACAACGCCACACACAACTGGTCACGGTAATTTTAATCTACAGGCGGTGAATTTATGAGATTTCAATATGTCGCCGTGGCGACCACGAGATAATTCAAAAGTCGCCCAAAAAGCGCGAGGTCGCTAGGACGAAATTTTCAGTCGCGAGCACTTTCAAAAGTCGCCCAATTCGCGCTTTTCGCGACGACCTGGCAACCGTGGGCTAACATTCAACCGATGAATAGTCAGTTGCAAAATACTAACAAAACTGATTTGACCTCTTAGTTCCTCGGTCTAGAACTGCTATGGCTCATTCTCGATCATTTGCCTCAATTGGTCCTTTTCTTTAGAATCTGATATTTCTCCCGCTCTTCTGTCAGGCAGTCTCTCTTCTCTATTGTCTCTTCTCAAAACCTTCTTCTTCTCGCGGAGCCTTGCGCACTGGGAGCGCCTCCGAACGGTTCATCCTACCGGAGGCGCTATATAAATGTTAAAATAGAACATGTACTAAAAAATAACTGTAAGGATTCTGACAGCGTCTGAAGGAACCATTTTAAAACGATTCCATGCGTTGAATATGTGATGATATCTATTATCGTGTAAGGTGATTGATCGATTGATTCATTTTATATTGCACTAGTTAGGAGGTTTGGGGAAATGGTCTTCATCTTGACATGCTACCTTCCTTAAATATAAATGTTTAAATAGAACACATGCTAATATAGAACACATAAAATAGAACACATACTAATATATAGGGTCTAGAACCCAGCACCCCTTCCAGCTGTCGACCCATTTCCAATCTCTCCTTTCTTTCCAAACTTCTGGAAAAGTGTATTTCCCTTCAGCTTGTGAACTATCTTGAAACCAACTCTCTAATGCCCTCGCTTCAATCTGGTTTTAGGAAACACCATTCCACTGAATCTCTTATCACCCGCTTACTTGCTGACGTCTTTGCAGCAGTTGAATAAAAAAAATCACCTTGCTTGCCCTGTTTGACGTTAGCGCTGCATTCGACACTGTCGATCACGCCATACTCCTTGAGCGTCTCTCTAAACCCTTCAGCATACGAGACTCTGCCCTTCTTTGGTTCAGCTCTTTCCTCTCAGACCGCTCGTTATCTGTGATCTTTGGGTCCACACGCTCTGCAGAGGTCCTTTATCCCTTACGGCTTGCCTCAAGGCTCGATCCTGGCGGTCGAATCGAATTTAAAGTTGTGTTTTCTTGTCGTAAAGATTGCCTTTTTCACAAAAATCATCATATAAACCCGCTCATGTTCGAATGGAACGTTTTTCGAAAATTTTCAAAACAATCGGTAAATAACTTTCGGCACAACTATTCAGCTAATGCGTGCCAAATTTATATATAAGCGGCTGTGAATGTTTAAAAGGTGTTTATATGACCGATTTCTTCAATAATAATAATGTGAAGATCTAGGATTCTTCATTTATAGAGCGCCACTTAAACTCAATTATAATCAACTGCATGTATTGGAGTATGGATGGATGTATGTGCGTGCGAGTTAGGTGGAGGATTGCAGGCCGAAGTTGTGAGACGAATGCTTACACGGCAAGAACTAAGACCTGCTGAATAAGCGTCTTTTCGCCGACTTAGCGTGCAGGACGCAGGAGGACTCAGGCACTGTCCAGCAAAACAAGCAGACAGACAACGGGAGCGACTAACGCTTCGAGGGGCCTTTCTGCTGAGGTCAGCATCGATTATGTATAAAAAGGACCGGGAGAGAATGAACGAACGCTTATGTCCTAGAAGACGGAACGCTTATGTCCTAGAAGACGGAACGCTTATGTCCTAGAAGACGGAACGCTTATGTCCTAGAAGACGGAACGCTTATGTCCTAGACGACGGAACGCTTGATGTCCGAGACGATTGATCATTGCGAAACGAATGCCGACGACGACGAAGCAAGGACAGCCCGTATCTGCGAATAAAGATCCAGATCCGTGAATCGATTAGTAGCGTTCGAGAGAATTAAGACGGAGGAACCGTAGTGAACGATTACGTTGTTATTGGGATAATACTGGAACGGTGGAAACTTAGACGGCACGCGTCTACGATTGAGATACGACGAACGGCCGTAAAAGAAGGAGAAACTGTGAAGGACTGGAATCGAACCGAGAACTGGTAGGCTTGTGTTATTGTTTTGACTGCAGTGCGTCGAATGAGATTGAGTCGAGTGAGGGAAAAACCCAGGTCATAAAATCCCCTTTATTATATGCTGTGTAGCTCGAACTAAGCACGTGTGATTGAGAGTGGATGTTGAACTGTGTTTATTTTTAGATTAAGAGATTTATGTTGAGCTATTTAGAACTGTGTATTATTGTGTAACTATATTAAAGATTCATAACTGACGCAATTGGATTAATATGTCTCGTGTGTCTGAATCTGATGAACGACTGGATGAAGACGATGACGGACAGCGACCGCCAGGGTTAGACTCGACATTGATGGCCATGTTAACTCAGATAAATCGGACTGTGATTGGAATAGATAAGGGCCAGAAAGACATGGACGGAAGGCAGAGAGGGATAGACGAATGTCAACGGGAGATGCAGGAATGTCAGAGGGAGCTAGCATCTAAAGTGATGGCCATGGCCGAACAAGTGGAAATAGTATACGCCGAGCAAGACATTATGCAGAACCGATTAGAGAATACGATTCGGGACTGGGAAGAGAGATTCTCTGACGTACGACGATTCCCTAATACAGCTTCAGGCATAGATAGGCAACGGTTCTTAGAGGAGGAGAGAGAAAGCCGGCAAGAGTTGGGGTGTCCAATGGAGGGAAGGGGGCACCCAACTGCTTTCGAGAGGGCAATACAGACGAACCCAGACCATGAAGGAAATGTGGTTGTAGAGTACTGCTTTACCGCGCCACACTCGGCTGCACCTTGTCAACGGGTAGGGGAAGAAGAGGGAGCCAGTACAGGAAATGTCCAGGGTAACAGACGGAGCGCTAGACTGAAAGAGAAGCCTAGACCGGACTATCTACAAATGGACAGACTAGGACTCCCGTCCCAGGCCGGTTATTCCTAGTCGGACCAACCTAGGTTCTACGAGGGGAGTAGGGATCAGAACGTGGGTGGGGCTCCAGGGGTAGGACTGGGGGTGGTACACCAAACTGCAGGACTTAGCACCCCCGCGGGCCATCCTCAGGACTACATGGCGTTCGAAAGGAGCCAACCCTCTTTATGCTTGGACGAACGGCTGGCAGGTAGGGGAACGATGGAGTTCCCTACTGGTAGTGCCAGGCCAGAGAGGTCCAGCGTAAAAGGGGGGGAACGTCACAATGGCGGCGAGGATGTCGATCAGGGTGAAAGAAGGAGAAATGAGGAAGGGAGAAGAAGAACAGAGCGTTGCAATGATGAAGAAGCTGAGAGGAATCAGATAAGAGGGAATGGTGAAGATGAAGATAGAAACGGAAACGAATATATGGGCGAAATGAGAAATTTTGGAAATAGGACAGAAAGACAGATGGAACACGGAAGTACAGGTGGAATATTAGTTAGAAGAGACAGAGAGAGAAATGATTTAAATGATTTTAACGAAGAGACAGAACGAATGGGAAGAATTTTGGACTATGATAGACATACAGAAAATGCGACGGACGAACGAACAGACAGACGGGAAGACAATAGACGATTAAGATTTGATGAACGTGTGTGTGATGATGATGATGATGAAATCGTTTATGATGATGTTGGGCATAGTTCGAGCTATAGGCGGCTGAACAAAAATTTCGAATACATTTCGGGGGGTTCGTTCAATCATGCTGAGATTGATTCAAATACACTCGCAAGGAGACGCCACGCGTATAGGCTACCGCTGCAAACACGGAATAACGCTGACTGTACAACAACAATGTCTGGAGCAAGAACATCAAGACCTTGTGTACCTATCGCGATGATGATGACGAATTCGATGAACACTGTCTATCCTTCGACAATACCACTGAGACTTAACCACGAAGCAGCACAACAATACCAACCGGGAACATATAACCCTACAACCTCAACAGCAACGCAAACAACAGCAAACGAGATGAGCTACATAACTCAACCTGTGTACAAACCTGTCGTGGATAATGCAAACGTCAGCACACCGAATAAAAACAACCAAATTAAATTAGGAAGCTACGACGGAAAAACCGAGTTAACAGCCTTTCTACGCAAATTCAAAATTTGTCGAGATCAAAACGGATGGAACGAGAGAGACAGTTTAAATCATTTGACGTGCGCTCTTACGGACGAAGCAGCAAGAGTAGTCCCAGATGACGAGTTGGAAGAACTTGAGTCAGCAGAAAGACTAGTAGAACGTCTGAGGGCAAGATATGGTACAGAAGAACAGCAAGTTATGTTCCAAGTGCAATTAAACTCAAGAAGGCAGAAACCTAACGAGGATTTAGCTCAGTTAGCAGCGGAGATAAGTCGACTAATGACGATGGCGTATCCAGGGAAAGCGACAGTTCACAGTGAAATGATAGGAATCAAAGCATACCTAGACGCCTTGGGAGATCGAGAATTGAGTTTGAAAGTTTTGGAAAAGGAACCAAAGAAGTTGGACGAGGCGATAAAAATATCGCTCAGACTTCACAGCTATAAACAGGCGGAACGAGGTATAAATTCAGGATACAGAGGAAACGATCGAGTGCGGACAATTGGAGAAAACGACGATAATTCTGGAGACGAAGTGGAAATGCGCTACAGAAATAATTCAAATGGAAACGGACGAAGGAATTCGGATGGAAGGAATCAAGCGAAGAATGACGTCAGAGACCTGCGACCTCCAAATAATAATAATAGATACTACGCGCAACGCTATAATAATAATCAACACAGGAACGCACAACAACAGAGTTACCATCGCAACAACCAGAGATTTCAACCGGATATGCGCAGATGTTATATCTGTGGAGGGGGGCATTTGCAACGTCACTGCGAATATAACATGCAGAATGGTGGAAATTGGAATAGAAATTGGAATAGAAATTGGAATGGAAATGAACCAGGAAACTACGGACAAGGACCACCCATGCAACACGTGAGACACGTACCGAATGCAAGCAGCGCCTATTTAAAGATGAAACTTCACGGGAAATGGAGAAATTGTTTATTGGACACTGGTTCGACAATTTGTCTAGCGCCAGCCAGATTAGTGAGACAGGCGGATATTAGGCCGTCGCAGCACACGCTTTACGCGGCGAACAATTCTCAGATAATCGTGCTGGGCAGGACAAGGCTAAGATTGGAGATGGATGGAATAACTTTTTACGTAGATGCTGTCGTTACACCCCAGGTAGATGAAATTCTGCTAGGCTACAAGTGGATGGCAGATAATTACGTCAACTGGAACATGCGAGAGAACTGGGTAGAGATAATGGGACGGAGAGCGGATCTCCATTTCTTCAATGATGTGCTTCGTTGCGGAAGAGTAGTAGAGGACAATGATGTAGTCATTTCGCCGTTCAACGAGCAAGAACTGGAAGCAGCAAGGTGCTTTAGGGTACGACAACCATGGTTTTACTGGGAAGCGTATGGTGGTTCAAGGGGAAGGAACCTAACATCGTTCAATCGATGGGGATAACGAACATACGACGGACGGCCTTCAACAAGAGGAAATAAAGGAAGGATAAGACTGTACCTATTGTAATTAGTAGAGGTAGATAAAGATTATTAGTTAACATTGAAACGAAAATAAAAGTAGGCGGTAGTACAGGAACAGATGGAGATTAAAACGGTAACGGGGGTGGCGGACAAATTAGGCCACGTGAACGCCGCCGGGCGGCCACCGATAAGGCACCGAAGGGGGCGGAACCATAAGAGGAATTCAAGAAGAGGAATATGTTGCTGCAGCCGACCGACTGTCATCGCAAGAGATGAGACGAAGTGGAAGATGACAGTGATATATGGTACGACACCTACATGGCAAATGGTGGGAGGAGTGATATGGAGGCCCACTTGTGGAATCTAGGGTTGTAGAGGAGAGGGGAAGGTGAGAACAGGGGTACCGCCCGCTGTGAACAAAAGAAGGAATTAGTATTAAGGCTAGGACGCATTCTTTTTCGCGGGCATTCAGCATCGGCAACCAGACGTAAAAACACTGTGCAGAAATCGGACGAATTAGATTACGAAAGAAACAGAAAAATAAACGGATCAAGGGAAATGGCTAATTGTGACACACCAACTTTGGAACAATCGGTGATGGCTGTGATAAATATGGATCTAGAAGCAGCAGGGAGCTCATTTGACGATTTTCTAGCAGGATTGGGGGCATCCCATAGCACGCCCTTAGGCACCGCGGAAGGAGGAGATCGGCCGTACTCAGCGATATCATCTGTTACGCCGAGTCTAGCAACCTCGGAAATCGACAGACCCACCCGGAACCTGTCGGGAAGACAAAGAGGAGATCGTCCGCCGACCGCATACAGCGCGTGGAGGAGTCATTCGACCGGACTCCTCTATTTAATGATGGAACAAATGATGTCCGCCGGATCACCATGCTTGAGCCCGCGTGCCCTGCACCAACTCCACCAGATGACGCCGCCACTCGGAACCAACGTAGACATGATTCCCGTGATGCTCGTCACCATCCACACCGTGATCTCGACGCCAGGAGTGAGGGAGATCATGCAGACCTGGAACGTTCGTCAAGGAGTGGTGGTGCCGACCGTTCGACCAACCAGCGGACGTCGTCCAGGAGTGCCATCGCCACGAGGTCAGCCACTGGAGTGGGACTTCGGGACTTGGAGTCTGGCAGTGCAGGTGTTGCTCCGCTTTACGAACCAGAGTTTGCCGGCGACAGAAATGGGTTTCCTACATCTCGTTCGGGACATCGTCGTGGAAGCCGGGATGAACGGATGGACAGTGGAAGTCATCGTTCATACCATCTACTTTATTCAAGCCGCCAACTGGGCCTGGGGAACGCTGTTCGACGCCTAACCAGCCACACTACGACGAGCGCGGACGAGCCACGACGATTCTTTTGGAACCAAAACGAGAAGATAAAAACTATCGGGGTAACATGCAAGGGTTGAACTGTGTTTCTACTACGTCTGTTCTATAGGTACTCGTCTAGAAAGTTAACGTCACGTGATTGATAAAAATAAGTAATGTCGGTTAGTGAGTGCAGTCACTCGTTCGATTAAATAAAAATTGTACGACTAAAATCGGATAGGCTGAACTGTCTACTGTAGGTTTGAACTGTTAGATGTAGTATGCATAACGTTGTGAAGAACATTGAAGAGTATGAGGATTATTCGTTGATGAATTATGGACATTCTTAATCTAGAGTAGGCTAAAGCATTGCCTATATGAATTTAATTGCATTAACTTGTGGATGCGAAAGACGTTAATATGTTGGTCTGAAAGATTGCTGAATGGAATTGCATTAGTAGAGTATCGATTACTGCATTGATTGCATAACATTGTATAACCATGGACTATTAGCATAGGCATTGAATAGTATTGTGTACACGCAGTTAATCTAATTGTCCCTCAGAATTCGGGATTCGTCGGGTGAGAGCAGTGTGAAGATCTAGGATTCTTCATTTATAGAGCGCCACTTAAACTCAATTATAATCAACTGCATGTATTGGAGTATGGATGGATGTATGTGCGTGCGAGTTAGGTGGAGGATTGCAGGCCGAAGTTGTGAGACGAATGCTTACACGGCAAGAACTAAGACCTGCTGAATAAGCGTCTTTTCGCCGACTTAGCGTGCAGGACGCAGGAGGACTCAGGCACTGTCCAGCAAAACAAGCAGACAGACAACGGGAGCGACTAACGCTTCGAGGGGCCTTTCTGCTGAGGTCAGCATCGATTATGTATAAAAAGGACCGGGAGAGAATGAACGAACGCTTATGTCCTAGAAGACGGAACGCTTATGTCCTAGAAGACGGAACGCTTATGTCCTAGAAGACGGAACGCTTATGTCCTAGAAGACGGAACGCTTATGTCCTAGACGACGGAACGCTTGATGTCCGAGACGATTGATCATTGCGAAACGAATGCCGACGACGACGAAGCAAGGACAGCCCGTATCTGCGAATAAAGATCCAGATCCATGAATCGATTAGTAGCGTTCGAGAGAATTAAGACGGAGGAACCGTAGTGAACGATTACGTTGTTATTGGGATAATACTGGAACGGTGGAAACTTAGACGGCACGCGTCTACGATTGAGATACGACGAACGGCCGTAAAAGAAGGAGAAACTGTGAAGGACTGGAATCGAACCGAGAACTGGTAGGCTTGTGTTATTGTTTTGACTGCAGTGCGTCGAATGAGATTGAGTCGAGTGAGGGAAAAACCCAGGTCATAAAATCCCCTTTATTATATGCTGTGTAGCTCGAACTAAGCACGTGTGATTGAGAGTGGATGTTGAACTGTGTTTATTTTTAGATTAAGAGATTTATGTTGAGCTATTTAGAACTGTGTATTATTGTGTAACTATATTAAAGATTCATAACTGACGCAATTGGATTAATATGTCTCGTGTGTCTGAATCTGATGAACGACTGGATGAAGACGATGACGGACAGCGACCGCCAGGGTTAGACTCGACATTGATGGCCATGTTAACTCAGATAAATCGGACTGTGATTGGAATAGATAAGGGCCAGAAAGACATGGACGGAAGGCAGAGAGGGATAGACGAATGTCAACGGGAGATGCAGGAATGTCAGAGGGAGCTAGCATCTAAAGTGATGGCCATGGCCGAACAAGTGGAAATAGTATACGCCGAGCAAGACATTATGCAGAACCGATTAGAGAATACGATTCGGGACTGGGAAGAGAGATTCTCTGACGTACGACGATTCCCTAATACAGCTTCAGGCATAGATAGGCAACGGTTCTTAGAGGAGGAGAGAGAAAGCCGGCAAGAGTTGGGGTGTCCAATGGAGGGAAGGGGGCACCCAACTGCTTTCGAGAGGGCAATACAGACGAACCCAGACCATGAAGGAAATGTGGTTGTAGAGTACTGCTTTACCGCGCCACACTCGGCTGCACCTTGTCAACGGGTAGGGGAAGAAGAGGGAGCCAGTACAGGAAATGTCCAGGGTAACAGACGGAGCGCTAGACTGAAAGAGAAGCCTAGACCGGACTATCTACAAATGGACAGACTAGGACTCCCGTCCCAGGCCGGTTATTCCTAGTCGGACCAACCTAGGTTCTACGAGGGGAGTAGGGATCAGAACGTGGGTGGGGCTCCAGGGGTAGGACTGGGGGTGGTACACCAAACTGCAGGACTTAGCACCCCCGCGGGCCATCCTCAGGACTACATGGCGTTCGAAAGGAGCCAACCCTCTTTATGCTTGGACGAACGGCTGGCAGGTAGGGGAACGATGGAGTTCCCTACTGGTAGTGCCAGGCCAGAGAGGTCCAGCGTAAAAGGGGGGGAACGTCACAATAATCTTCATTTATTCACACAATCTGACACAACGCAGAATGATTACAAGTACAACGAAATACGGTCCGCTATATCACGGCACGCAGGTCAGCTTTACAGTAGTGGGTTCGGAAGCTTAACACTAATGGCCTAAGTGCTCTCACCACTGAGCTACGGTCATTCAAGGTCACTGCACAGTGATCGACAAAGTCGCGCAAGAACGAACGATTATCTGAAGGAAGACTATAAGGCGAATTAAAAAAAATAATAAAAGTACCATTGACCAAACACGAAAGTTGCAGGGTAACATTTTATTTTGCAGTGAAATAATTGGGAATATATTGTTTTAAAATATGCACATAATTTGTTTGTCTTTTCTGTCACATGACGCTGTTGCCAAAAAACGTGATCGTTGAATCCCTGATGTTCTTGTGAATTTGTTCTGGCAATTGATGTCGTTTGAATCTACATCTACTTAACATTACTTTGCCCACTAATCTACGCAATGCTTTGTCATCTTTTGCAATGACATTTCGTTCGCTTTTCAGGAGTTTTACGACGTCGTGTAACAGAATCTATGACCGACATTTGAACGTACCAGAGTTATCTATAGCGTCGCAAGAATCTATTTAATGGTGTCCAATTAAAGCCTTTTCTATCCCAGAGATATTCGGTGTTTGATTTTATAAATAAACTTTTTACCTTATTAACAGTCAGTTAAACAAAGAATATTTAAATAGCATAATGTATTGCATCATTGCTGTATATTCTTGTATAGTCTAGTCCCGGAGACACTCCGCTTCCTATCCTCAGCTGTGGCCGCCTAGCAGTCGAGACCTCGATCCGGTTACATGTACTGGAGACTCGGTTGAATGGTCTATGGCTACGCGGACGCATGCACAATCGTTTAACCAATCTGTGGTCTTCTAAAGAGGCGCTGTATAAATTCTTAGAATAAACAATTAAAATGGCGGATGCCATTACACACCCTAAAATTAAAATAAGAGCTGTTATGAATACTGTAAAATTCCACTGCGGTCTAATGAAAACTGTGTGTGGCAGAATATTGCTCAATTTAGCATCAAACCAGTTTATCACATTTATAATCTGGCGTCAATCATCTTCTGTTTAGTAGACCCTTTATAGTAATTTCCTTTATTGAACAATCCGGTTGACAGACAGAAAACGGTTACAGTACACAGTTATGAAGGTGAACCAATTCACAGGAACGCAAATTACAGAAGACATAAATCTCAACTACTAACATAACAGACAGCCTGCAATACACAGAAAAACCTCTCTGATGAAAGAAAGCTAGATTCAGGTCCTAAATAGAAGCGTAAACAAAACCGAAAATCCTAGATCTAGGTGGATGAACACCTTTAAAATGCGTTGAATGAGTGCATGAAATTATGACATTTCTATTTCTCAAGGGTTAAAGTCATGAATTCAGCTTCTATTTCACCTGTTTGCGTACCTTCAACTAGCTTCCACTTCAGCAATAAAAGACCCTTAGCTTCCAAACAAAGCATTGTCTTACAGCTCAGCATATTCTTTGGAATAATGACTAGAATAAAAGTTAGACAGAGCAGGTTTTTAAAATTTCATCTCATGTATGATTAACTTAAGTCCACTATTGACGACGCACGGCCAAATTTTGTTTTCGTTTATTGTTTCTTTCAAGTGTGAATAAGCAGCCATCATCCAATAGCATTATTGTCTCGACCTATGTTGCTCTTATAAAATTCTAAGTTCATTCCCAAATCACAATACGAGCAGCTATGCTCGCTCGAAGACATTTTCTGCAACGGCCAATGTTAAACTTTGGTGCAAGTGGCCTCAGTTGCCCTCGTTGGTTGTCGCCCATTATGTGCAGCGTCGTGAAATGATTTGAAGCATATTTAACTCGTTATTTATTGCTCGTCTGATTTCTGTCTCATAGATCCATCGCTCGACTGCACCATCCAACATCTAATGAGAGAGAGAGAGAGAGAGAGAGAGAGAGAGAGAGAGAGAGAGAGAGAGAGAGAGAGAGAGAGAGAGAGAGAGAGAGAGAGAGAGAGAGAGAGAGAGAGCGAGAGAGAGAGAGAGAGAGAGAGAGAGAGGAGAGAGAGAGAGAGAGAGCGAGAGAGAGAGAGAGAGAGAGAGAGAGAGAGAGAGAGAGAGAGAGAGAGAGAGAGAGAGAGAGAGAGACGACTTCAAAGCAATAATTATTATAACTGACCAATTTGAATTAATCCAACACGTCGCCAACGAGGAAGTCTACAACAGAACTGGACAAACAACGATATGCGGTACTAATAGACGGAGACGTCTGGGGCTGCTTTGGCACATAGCTCAAATGCCAGCAGGTTCATTTTTACGTTGAAGAGTCATTAATCGGCTTTACTCTGTTTTTACTTACTGTCTCTCTGTCATGGATTTCTAGAGCCTAACTCATTTGATTTGAACGTTCTTTGTGATAAATTTTAACATTTTGTGATCACAATAGACAATTGAACATGGCCGAAATTTTCTTTACTAAGGAACAAGTTCTCAATATGTTAGAAGACAGCGATTATAGTGTAATAGAGAGCGAAATCAGTGCAGATAAATCTGACGACGAGTCCGTAAGCGTTGATCCGGATGAAAGATGTGTTTGTTACAAGAAAGGCATAGGGGCTGAAAGTCGTTTGTACTGCACTAAGTGTCCATCAAAGCCTACTCTTTGCATGGACGATTGTTTTGCTGCTTTTCATACTAAAATAAAGTACTGTAAATACACTGGCGGAGACCTAGGGGGGGAGGGGGGACGGTCCCCCCCCCAATGGAGGTGTTGGGGGGAACGGCCCATGCATTTGTCCCCCCCAATGTTTAAGCGTTAGGGCATTTACACAAACACGTCAGTAGAGTTTTTGAGAAAGAAAACTTTAGCAGATGAAGATCATATTTCTAATGATATGAATTCCCGGGCAATCCGGGCTCTAGCCAATAGTTATTTAGTCCCACGTTGAATAGTTTGCGAACATAATACTGTGTGGATAAGATAGGCTACCTCTTTTAAAATATTACCGGTTATTATAAAAACCTTGCCAACACCCAACGTCACAACTGATGTAAAATTTATGGACTCCATCAGGAAAAGAGAAGTTCAAATTCCCCAACTTAGGATTGTGGCATGTTCTTAATAACACTTGGCTGAAAGTGTTAGGTAAAAGCACAACAGTCCTGTGTTCTAAATGCCAGTTGCCTGAAACAACTGAGCATACGCTGCTTGCGTGTATAACGAATGATATACCAATCTTACTACTTAAAAAATGCGAGGAGAAAAAAGTGGAATGCACAGTTAAAAATCTTTAAAGACGTCAACAGCCTTTGTAGCTATAAGATGTCGTTAAACTTCTGATTTATAATAATAAATAACGCCACAACGTCATAATCGGGCTTCTGATACATTCCCCTCTGGTTTACTTCCGGCTAGAATCAACCCCCAGTTGGACATTGGGAATAATATGGAAAGTAAGTAAGTTAGTATGTATGTATTTTGTTTATTACTACTCTTGATAATATAGAACATAGAACATCGTTATTATACATCGGATTAACAATACGTAATAAAAAACGTACGATTTAAAATCCCAAATTAAATGTATTATAATTACTAAACTATTATCATCAAACAAGTTAACTATTATTTTTTAAACACAGAATTCCAATTGGAGATGTCTCTTACACACCTCTTTTAACTTTACTAAACTATTATCATCAAACAAATTAACTATTATTCTTTTAACAGAGAATTCCAATTGGATGTCTCTTACACACCTCTTTTAAATTATAAAACTATATTCATCAAACAAGTTAACTATTATTTTTTTACAATTGGCCAAGTGACTCAAGTGCCTTGCTCTAAAGTGCTGTAATATACCGAGCAAATTTCTGTCCAGGGTAACGGCTTCTGTTTTCATAGACCCTGGTCAAATCGGATCTTTCCATTTTTTAACAGAGAATTCCAATTGGAGATGTCTCTTACACACCTCTTTTAACTTACTAAACTATTGTCATCAAACAAGTTAACTATTATTTTTTTAAACAGAGAATTCCAATTGGGGATGTCTCTTACACACCTCTTTTAACTTTATTAGACTTTTATCATCAAACAAGTTAACTATTATTATTGTTTTAAACTGAGAATTCCAATTGGAGATGTCTCTTACACACATCTTTTAGTTTTACTAAACTTATAACATCAGACAAGTTAACTATTATTTATAAACAGAGAATTCCAATTGGAGCTGTCTCTTACACACCTCTTTTAACTTTAATGAACTATTATCATCAAACAAATTAACTATTATTTTTAAACAGAGAATTCCAGTTGATGTCTCTTACACACCTCTTTTAACTTTTCAAAACTATTTGTCATCAAACTAAGTTAACTATTTTTTTAAACAGAGAATTTCTATTGGTGATGTCTCTTACACACCTCTTTTAACTTTACTAACAAATTATCAATTCAAAGCATTTCGACATTGGCTGGGACACTTTTGAAGTCTTAAACAAAGACTATAAGCACTAAAATGACGAGGAAATTTGTTAATATGACTACCTGAAATGCTACCATTGTAGTTCTGAAAATCAAACTTTTTCGAAGTTTGGATGCATATTCCCTGCCAAAACCCTCCCCTGCGAGGCGCTTTGTGCCTCGGCGATCGTCATTCGGCCGCTCGTCCGTCCCCCCCCCCAAGTTCGGACCAGGTCTCCGCCTATGTGTAAATAGCATCTGACTAAACATTGACGCTGTCAGCAGCACTTGCTGTGAACATTCAGTTTCACACACCCATGCCTTTCTGGCATACCAATTCGTTAGTATCTAGTTAAAATAAATAACAAAGGGATTGTTCACAATCATAAACAAGAGATTTTTGTTGATGTAATCACAGATCATAAACTAAAATTGCAACAATATATTTTTGCGCAAATTTATATGTTTTGTGTTGGCACCCGGGGTGTCGTTTAGCCCTTGATGGCGTGGCAGCCAAGGGGTTAGAGAATTCGTGATTATCTCCTCAAGTTTTGCCTATCAGTCTAGGAGACCTTACGTAAGGTCTCCCCTGATAGGCAAAACTTGCAAATACAACCTGCCCCACTTACTTACTTAGTACTTAGTCCCTCCCGTGCAGAACTGCACATCGGGCAACGCATCCCCTCCACTCCTCCCGGTCAATCGCCATCCGATCAGCATCCTCCACCATATTTTCTGCGTTGTTTCTGTTGCGAGCGTTTGTTTTACCTGGGTGGGTTGCAAGCCAACCGCAGAACCATCCTCCTTTATCCTGGCTTGGGCATAGGCACAGGCTACCTCAGAAGAGGTAGCCTGTGGCGTAGCCCCAGGCCTAACTAAATTAAACTTATCAGTTATGAACAACGAGAACTTCATAACATGAATGATGTCTACTAGGCTTTTATCCACTGCCATTTTGGTGCTCGTTAAAATAAAACGAATATCTTTCGATCTTGAAAAATGACATTTTTCGTTAGACACCGTTAAAACTTTATGTTAAGATTTAAAGATAGAAACCTGTCGACTTTTATGCAAGTTTACTCATAGACCAAAATCGCAAAACTTAAAATGCTGTCCTTTTAATACGTGGAATAATCACAAAATCACTTTATACAATAATAAATTTAATTCCAGCAATGCTTGCAAGGTTCAATCTCACGGCGCGCAAACGATGATGGCGACGAGTAATATTATTTGTATTGAAACGATGTTTTTAAACAGAAAACCACCATTGCGATTTACCGTATTGATGAATTAAACATTGACCATTATACATTTTGTGCTGTGAATATCTAAGACAATTCTGCCAGATCAGGAATATTCAAAGCGGATTAACCTTTATATAAACAGGTAAAGAAGGTCAGAGATAAAGCATATTATACAAATATTATTTAAATGTATTTAAACATTTACAAATCACGAATTTTGCCTGGACACCCTTATAACAGGTAATCAGACGATATAAATAAGAAAAGGTTGCTTCTGAAATTAATCGACTTCTTAAACCTTTATGTGAGCTAATTTTGTATAGTCTATTTAGTCAGTTGATGTTTAGGCGTACGACTAGACCAGCTCAAGGTCAGCGTCTAGACAGTTAGGCCTGCAGGTGCCAGACTGGCGGGAAAGTTTAGCGCGGCTCGGCCGACCGTCGCCGGAGAGCGCGAGAGAGAGAGAGAGAGATAGACAGACAGACGGACAGATACACGGAGAGAGGCAGATAGAAGGACAGAGCGGCCAGGGGAAGAGTGTACGCCCAGACAGTGTAAGAAGTTGTAGAAGAAGGCGTTGATAGTAGAGAGAGAGTAGAAGACGTTTTAGAGAACAGTGGAGTTTAGATAATAATAGTTGCGTTGCTGTCGTAGAATTCAAGCGTTTGTCGTCGTTGATCTATTGTTGTGTTATCTGCGTGTGTTATGAACGAAGAAGAAGAAAATACAAGAAACAGAGCTTTGTTGTAATTGAACAAGTTAAGAACTTTAGAGATTTATACCCTAGCTTTAGATAACGAAATACAGTGACTAGGCTAGGTGTAGGCTACGCTACTGAACACAAGGGAAAAAACGGGAGAAAATTTTGAAGGTCAATTGGGTGTTGACATTTTTGGTGACAGCGGTGGGATACTGAATTCAAGCAACGGACGTTGGGATAGTGAACTCAATCGGAGGAATATTTTCAATTGGAGGAATATTTTCAATTGGAGGAATATTTTCAATTAAAGGAATATTTTCAATCGGAGGAATATTTTCAATCGGAGGAATATTTTCAATTGGAGGAATATTTTCATTTGGAGGAATATTTTCAATTGGAGGAATATTTTCAGTCGGAGGAATATCTACGGTGGATTTTGCTTACGAAGCATTGTCGACGTCAATTTTCGGAATATTCACCGTCCGTAAATTGAAGGTGAATATCGAATTAATCTGAGGAGCCGACCAAACGGGAGAAGGAAACGGAGCATCCGAACAACTGGTGAGAAGATACAACGGGTATACGAATAACATTACGACAACGCCAGAGAGAGGTATACAAAACTCGCTCCTTGTATAAACAAGCCATAAGAAGTAAAGTCAGCTAATTGCAGAAAGCATAGTCACTCCCTCGATTTCTTCACGCAAATCAGTTGAAGTAAGAAAGTAAGATGGAGAAGCTCACGGAACAAAAGCAGGCCAGTATAAAGAAGATGTCGTCTGCTCGATTAATAAAGTTATTAATTGAAGAGGGTCTCGACGTAGAAGAAGTCGAAGAGATGTCAAGGGAAAATTTGATGAGAGCCCTAGCAGAGGTGTGGCTAAAGGAAGCTGAAGAGAAAGGCGCTGTAGGTGGCGTTGAGGAGAAACCACAGGCTATGTCTATGGAGGCGTTGATGCAATTTATGATGATGAAGGAGGAGCAACGCAGACAAGAAGAGAAAGAACGGAAACAAGAAGAGAAAGAAAAAGAGGAGCAACGCAGACAAGAAGAGAAAGAACGGAAACAAGAAGAGAAAGAAAAAGAGGAGCAACGGAAACAAGAAGAGAAAGAGAAAGAGGAGCAACGGAGACGAGAGGAGAAAGAACAAAAACAAGAAGAGAAAGAGAAAGAAGAGAAACGGAGACAGGAGGAGAAAGAGAAAGAAGAACAAAGGAAACAAGAAGAGAAAGAACGGAGACAAGAGGAAAAAGTAAGAGCAGAACAAGCAGAAAGGATGAGACAAGAAGAGATACAGATGCAGAAGCAGCAGTTCCAGCTTCAGCTAGAACAAATGAAAAAAGATCGTGACGAAGCAGAACGAAGAAGAATGGAATTGATGATAGAATACGAGAGGGCAAGGAAAAGTGATGAAGAAATACGAAAACAACAGATCGAAGAGCAAAAGATGCGTGAGGAAGACAAAGAAGCCATGCGTTTGGCAGAATTACAAAGAGCCGAAGAGATTCGACAGGAAGAATTGAAAATGGAGAAAGAAAATTTGGAAAAAGCGGAAAGAGAAAGGGAAGAACAATTAGAATTAGAACAAAAGAAACTCGCTCTTAAGGAAGCTCAGCTCCGAGAAATGGCTATAGAAAAGGAGGAACGCAGAAGACAGTTAGAATTGTTGCAGCAAAAGATAGAACAAGAAGAACTGCGTAGGGTAGAAGATCAAAATAGACTGAGGGAACGAAATGAAGACGAAAGAAGAAGTCGTGAAGAGTCAGAACGAACCAGGGTCAGAGAAAGTGAGACAATGGTGTCCAAGATTAAAAAGATAGGTGATGCAATGAAACACGTATTACCTAAGATGCCATATGATATGATGGAGGTGCCATTATATTTTGAGACAGTTGAGAATGCATTCAACAGTTTTACGGTGGAAAAGCAGTTTTGGGTCAAATTGCTGTTGCCACTAATGACGCCAAGAGCAAGAACGGTGTTGAACCGATTGTCTTTCGATGATCTAGACGATTACGACATAGTGAAAGAACATCTACTGAAAGAATTCAAATTGACAGCGAGAGAATACCGATCACGATTTGGAGATGCGAGGAAAACGGCAGAAGAAACATACACGATGTTTACGGCAAGATTAAAGAACCTGTTGAACTATTATGTCAGAAGTAGGCGAGTGGGTAAAAGCTACGAGAAGTTATTTGATCTGTTGGTGGCGGATAAGTTGAAAGAATGTCTACCACCGGGTCCACTACAGTTCGTACTAGCAAAAGAGGGTACTGAATGCTTGGAAGCCAGTAATGTTGCAGAACTCGCAGACGTGCACGTGAATAATCGAATTGGTCTAATGTTTCAAGACAAACCGAGATATGAAGCATGGGGTAATAGTTCGAAGCAACCCAGGTGGAATAGTAATAACAAAGAAACAGGAAACCAAGCCAGAAATAACGAAGCGAGGAATGATGGTGCTCCTGGAAGACAGTTTGGTCAAGATAGAAGAGAAGCAACGGGTGACAGACAAATGTACAGTCGAATTCCAGTGATGGGACGCCAAAGAGAAAACAATACAGCGTACAATTACAGGCGGGAGAACACTGAACAGAGAGGGATTATTAAGAAACGTTGCCATAATTGTCAGTCAGACCGACATCTGATAAAGGATTGCAAAGCACCACCAAGAACGACAAATCTGAGAAATAGATTTACTCGAAGTGCAGAAAATCTCAGAGTAAATCAGATACAAGTAAGGAATGCACCGAATCAGTATGAAGAACAAGACAACCGCGAAACGGAAGTGAAGTCAGTGATGAAGTGCACGCCTCAATTTGCTATACAGAGAGAAATAGTAAATTCTGCTCCAATTAAAGATGCTGGTCGAGAAACAGAAAGCAAAGATGAGTGTCAACGTACAAAGAAGTCTTTACTACAGCATGTCAATGTAGAGATACGTGGAAATGATGACAGTTGTCATCCCGTGCAAGTCAGAGCGCTGATCGACTCTGGTACAGAGATTCCAGTAATCAATGAGGAATTGTTGAAAGGAGCGACAGTGGAAGAAATTGGCAGAGTACATTTGCAATGTGTGGCTGGAGAACCCATTCCAGCTAAGTTGGTGAAAATCGAAGTGCGGATGAGTTGTCATAACGAAGGAGGAGATTGGAAAGACAAGGGAGTAAATATCGCGCCATATTTAACCTTAGTGTGTGCCAGCATTCCGGCAGTCTTGTGCAAAGATAACAAAGAGAAGTTCTTGCTGCATCCGGAGATAATCGCAGAACTGAAAGAGGTTCCACCAGTGAATGTATTACAAGGAGAGTTGCAAGCGAATGTGACTACAAGAGCACAGAGTCGGAGAAATGAAGTGGAAGAAGGAGAAGAGGAAAAGTCAAATGAAAGTTTGCTAGATGAGGATACAGAAAGCGATGATGAACAAAGCATTCAAGAAGAAGAAGGAATAACATCCGGAAACAATGAAATTGAAGAAGAGATGGTTGCATGTGAACGTGATAATGATTATGATGATTCTGGAAGTGATGGTGAAATGGACACGAGTATGAGGGATTTGTTTGCCGAGAATACGAGTGATGAAAGACAATTGGCAGACGCAATGAAATTTGAAGAGCAGCAGAGAAATGACGAGTCACTGAGGTCGTGGTGGAAGATAGCTGAAGACAAAGGATCAGAGTTTAGTGTGGTGAATGGGTTGATGTATAAGAAGCATCAAATGTTGGACCAGTTGGTGTATCAGTTGGTGTTGCCGAAGGAAAGAAGAATTCAGGTGATGGAATTAGCACATGAGTCAGTATTTGGCGGACACTTGGGAGAAGAGAAGACAAGGGAACGTATCAAGTTGTCCTTTGTGTGGCCAAGGATGCGTAGAGATGTGGTGAAGTTCTGCAAGTCCTGTGAGAAGTGTCAGCTGAAAGCACGGAGTTTGGTGATGGATCGAGTGCCGATTACACCAATACCAAGAGAGGATGTGCCGTTCAGAAGAATGACCATGGACGTCGTAGGACCGATCGAACCAACTTCAGCAGCAGGGCATAAGTATTGTTTGTGCATCGTGGACTCATGTACGAGATGGCCGACAATATTCTTGATGAAGTCATTGACCGCGAAGGCTGTATGCGAAGCTTTGATGAAGCTGTTCATGGATGTGGGAGTTCCGTCAGTGATCACGAGCGACAGGGGGACGAATTTTACAGCCAGGCTAACAAGAGAATTTCTGAAACTGATGGGGTGTTGTCCTCGATTCGATTCGCCAGGACATCCAGAAGCGGCAGGATTGGTGGAGAGATGGAATCAAACGTTCAAGAAAATGATTCATCATGTCGTTGTGGAAAATCCGAGACAGTGGCATAAAATTATTCCATTTACAGTCTGGGCATTGAGAGAAGTGCCTAACGCAACTACAGGAGTGGCACCGTATTTGCTGGTCTATGGAAAGTTACCGAGAGGGCCACTCACCATCCTTAAAGAAAGCTGGACCAAAGAAATAAATCTACCACCGAACATTGGAGTGCAACCGGCAAAATACCTGAAAAATTTAAGAGCCGACATGGAAAAGGCCTTGACATTCGCCGAGAGTTGTGCTGGAGAAAAGCAAAAACAGTACGCCAGTCAATACAACAAAAGAGCAAAAGATAAAGAATTCGAGCCAGGAGAGAACGTCATCGTGCTGTATCCTACGTCAACCAATAAATTGATCTCACGATGGCATGGTCCATGCAAGGTCCTGCAAAGAAGATCCAAATATTCGTATCTGGTGGACATGAACGAAAACGGTCGACGGATTATTCATGCTAACAAGATGAGGAAGTTCATTACGAGAACATTGTCTTGTGGTCTGATTGTGGAAGAGGATGAAGAATTTGGATCAGTGGTAGAAATACCACTGAAGGAAGACTATTCAGAGACAAAACAGAAGTCACTTCAATTGGATTACGAACAAATTGGACATCTGACCAGCGAACAACAGAAACAATTACTTGATGTACTGAATCGATATGCAGACAGATTCTCAGACAAACCTGGATTATGTACATTGGTAGAACACGAAGTGGTGCTGAGACCAGACTTTCGCGAAAAAGAATTCATGGCATATCGAATACCATTAATATACCGAGCAGAAGTGGAAAAACAAATACAAGAGATGCTGAAAGAAAACATTATTCAACCATCGTCAAGCAGAATGGCAAGTCCACTTGTCATCGTCAAAAAGAAGAATGGATCCTTGAGATTGGCTTGTGACTACAGGTACATTAACTCTTTTACTGAAAATTGTCGATATCCTATGCCAATCGTCAACGATGTCTTGAGCAAAGTTGGAAAATCCAAGTTCATTTCTGTTCTGGACTGTCGCAGTGCATATTGGACTTGTCCTGTGAAAAAGAGTGACCAATGGAAGACTGCGTTCGTTACACATAATGGACTGTATGAATTTACGCGTGTCCCTTTTGGAATGATTAGCTCAGGACGGACTTTTGTAAAAGCGATAAATATGATTTTGCAACCGATTCATGATTTTACTGAACCTTATGTTGATGACATTGCAGTGCATTCTAATGATTGGGACATTCATTTGAAACATTTGGAATTATTTTTGAAACAAATAAGACTGCATAATGTAACATTGAACTTGAAGAAATGTGTGTTTGGTAAGAGTGAGGTGAAGTTCATCGGTCACCTCATAGGATCAGGGAAGAGGATGATGAATCCAGACAGGATTGACAGTTTAATTAATTTGAAGAAACCTGAAACTAGGAAGGAAGTGAAGCAAGTCTTAGGATTTTTTGGATTTTACAGACAGTTTATTTGTAATTTTGCTGAAATTGCTAAACCATTAACAGACTTGACTAGCAAGAAAGTACCTGATAACATTGTTTGGACTGATGTACATCAGAAAGCCTTTGATTCCCTTAAGCAGATTGTCTTATCAAATGTGATTCTATATATGTTTGAGGTTGGGAAACCATTTAATTTGTACTGTGATAGCAGTGATTTTGCTGTGGGAGCGGTCCTATCTCAGATGGACGAGGAAGGGATAGAACGTCCCGTTTCATTTATCAGTCAGAAGCTGACAGATACCCAGAGGAGGTGGGCGACGATTGAGAAGGAAGCCTATGCGATCATATGGGCTTTAAACAAGTTGAAAGAAATTCTTATTGGTTCTAAAATCAATGTGTTTACGGACCATAACCCTTTAGTTTATTTGACTGAATCAATGTCGAAATCTGCTAAATTAGTCAGATGGTCTTTATCATTGCAAAATTTTGACATTCTATTGAACTATAAGAAAGGTAAATTGAATGTAGTAGCTGATTGTCTGTCTAGATTGTAGTATAAGATATTTTATGATGTATTATGTTATGGACTATTTGCATTGTTTAGTTAAGGTACGTTCGCTAATTTTTATAGATAATTAGCTCTCTTTAAAAGAAAGGAAGGAGGTAATGTGAGCTAATTTTGTATAGTCTATTTAGTCAGTTGATGTTTAGGCGTACGACTAGACCAGCTCAAGGTCAGCGTCTAGACAGTTAGGCCTGCAGGTGCCAGACTGGCGGGAAAGTTTAGCGCGGCTCGGCCGACCGTCGCCGGAGAGCGCGAGAGAGAGAGAGAGATAGACAGACAGACGGACAGATACACGGAGAGAGGCAGATAGAAGGACAGAGCGGCCAGGGGAAGAGTGTACGCCCAGACAGTGTAAGAAGTTGTAGAAGAAGGCGTTGATAGTAGAGAGAGAGTAGAAGACGTTTTAGAGAACAGTGGAGTTTAGATAATAATAGTTGCGTTGCTGTCGTAGAATTCAAGCGTTTGTCGTCGTTGATCTATTGTTGTGTTATCTGCGTGTGTTATGAACGAAGAAGAAGAAAATACAAGAAACAGAGCTTTGTTGTAATTGAACAAGTTAAGAACTTTAGAGATTTATACCCTAGCTTTAGATAACGAAATACAGTGACTAGGCTAGGTGTAGGCTACGCTACTGAACACAAGGGAAAAAACGGGAGAAAATTTTGAAGGTCAATTGGGTGTTGACACTTTATATTGGAGAAATTGTTGAAAATTGTTCAATCACAATCAAAAATCTTATCACAATCCGCTGTAACCATTATTTGTGATTACACGCTATCGAATATGCGAACAAGTTAGCAAAGTTTTTCGATGTTATAACGGAAAGATCGAAGATGGCCATTAGAAGAAATATAAAAGATAACTGAAGGTGAGATCGCACGAAGGAAGTGGATCTGGATCATAATAATTATTGCATAGGTTGTGGCATACGAACAACGTATCAACAATGAGTAAAATTAAACTGTGAATAGTTTTTGTCACTCCATAACACCATGTGAGCATTGCTACAGTTTTAGCCATTGTGGCAAGAATAGGAAGCGAAGGGTGGTAGTCAAACGTAAAAGCATTGATGTGGGATGAGCGATGAATGGTAGATGTGTTTATGCTTTGCCAACGGAAGGTCATACACGTCGTCGTCATGATAGAACCACACGACACGACTCAAACTTATCTTCAAATTGACACATTCCTCTTTAACCAATAAAAATCCTCCATAAGTAAGACCAGACGCATAATTCAACATACGTCCGCTTTTCCTTTTGGGAGGATTTTATAGGTTAAAAAGGTTTGTTATATGCGTAACATCAATTCCTGCTCTTCTAATTTGATAGAGCTAACTGCAATAATAATTCTGGATAGATTGAAGTGCTCGCCTTTAAATCGTTATTCGCGTCGTCGTGATAGAACACAACTCATTCTTATCTTCAAATTGGCACAGCTACCATTCCTCGCTTCCCCTTCTTCATCGGATTCAACTCAATGTTCTGACATTTATCTACTGTTTCACACTGCATGGCCGAGCTTTCGATTATCTAAGCGACGTCATCCATCTGCCGATCGCCGCCTCTTCTCTTCACCCGCTCCGAACGTTTGACTGGCATGATCTTCTTGTCCCGCGAGATATTATATGGCCACCATGGATGAAACGGTTGCATTGCTCTCAGTGACAACGCACTGTGTAACCAGCTTCCTCATTCGATGCGTTCCTTCTTATTAACTGTTGGGTCGGGCTCTGCTACAACACTTCTGCTGTCCAGCAGCGATCTGACCTCCAATCGGCTGAACAAGCTGAGCTCTTGGCAAGGGCAAAGGTGATCCTAACTTATAGATAAATAATTTTGCTAGCAACTTAGAGTGGTCTAGGATTCAAAGACATTGCAGATAACGCAGCAGTTTGCAGTGTTTGCATCATAACAAGGAACGGACGAAGACTGAGTGTAATTAGCCATTTGTATAATTATGACACACTACAAGATATGCTAACGAATACCAAGAATCATCATCCACGCAATGAATGACAAATATATTACCTAGGAAACTAGTTATTTAAAGGTGTTCAAGGATTGAGTTCAGTGAAGGTTGTGAAGTTAAAGTAAAAGTTTTCATTCATTATTTGTCAATAACCTACACATAGCCAAGAGGCTGTTTCTGTCAGAAAAACGTTGTCTAAAACGACTAACCCGCACGTGTCCGTACACTAACTGTGCCAGTCACAAGAAATGTAAAAGAAGGAGACGTGACAATCATCGAGGCGTCAAAAAATGATGGGTGGCCTCACTAAAATTGATATAATTTTTGTTATGTTTGAAATATTTGGATGAAATCTGGTCATCATGTGTAGATTTGTCTATGCGCCTGTAATTTTCATTTGGAAATTTTCACCTTTGGTCAAGATATTGGCAATAAATCTGGAGGGGGTCTTTTTTGGCCCACCCTGTAGAGACGTGATTGAGTTGCGCAATAACGTAATTAGCTAATTATTATGCGCTTATCAAATAGTATAACCCGTTTATCAACATTGTGTATGAAATCAAAGATCTTAGGCGTCACCCTCCTTCTTTCTTCAGGCTTGGGTCTGGCATTGCTAAAGAATGACCAGTGTGGGATTTATCATGTAATTATGCATCGCATAATTAGGCTATAAGGACATTTAATTAGTCTATTATTTTAATCAAAGAAAGAGGCGTAATTATTTTTCCGTCGGAGGTTTTTTTTATAGCAATATGCAACCAGGATTTAAGGGTGTCTAATCGAAGTCCGTGTTTTCAAACGCCTAACTGCATAATTATGTGAGACTCCGTTGCGTTACGTGAAGGCCAATTCGCTTCCATGTACCATAACTTGCATACTATCAACTTATTACATCCACAGAACCATTGTTTTATGGTTATATCTTCAGTAAACTAAGTCGCAGTGACAATTTTCTCTTTAAGAATTCCACGTATTAAAAAAGCACATACGTCATCGTCGCCGTATTCGTTTCTGCGGCCATCTCACTGTCACCATGAAAGTGCAGAGGCGGAGTTAGAGTTGAATTTTGTAATTAGTTGGTTAAAGCGAGAGCATATTCAATCATGTGAAAATGTGGGAAATTGAATGATTTAAACGGATAATTTCTTATCGTTTCTGCAAATTTGTATAGCACCACTCACAAAATGTCTGTGCACATGGGCGGGGACCTAGGGGTCAGAGAGGACGGTCCCCTCCAATGGATGTGCTGGGGAGGACAGCCCATGCATCTGTCCCCCCCCCAATCTTTGAGCGTCAAGACTGTAAAAAAATATGGCCGGATGACTAAAAAAAGTCATCAACTTTTTTGGCGGGGAAAATAAAAAAATTTCCGAGATTTCGCCGGTCGTCATAAATTTTTCGGAAAATCTCGCGTCTTTCCGTCCTCCCCCTCCCAATTCTCGGCCCAGGTCTCCGCCTATGGTGAGAGCGTGGACTTGCAATTCGCCCAGGTTGCGAAGGGAATTCACGGGGGATGGGCGGTAGAGTAATGGATACCACGCTTATATAGAGAGCATGATGTAACAATGATCAGGTCTGGCACCACACAAAGATTCTTTGCTTCGTGGTTGTTTAGCTGCAATTTTGTCAAAGATGATTAGCATTAACTTCTACCCAGCCAAGTGATTATTGTGTGATAGTGCACGATAATTTGGTCGTTTTTTTAATTCCCAAGTAATTTGTTTTTTCTACTTTCGGGCGTAATGAATTATAGGTCAAGAAAGTGACTCATCTGAAAAAGTGATCAAGAGATGGAACTTAAACAATTGTATCAAACCAAAAAACTATATATCTCTTATATTAAACAATTTTTAAAGGTGTCTAATTATATTCTTGATTTCTCAGTCTGTACCTACACAATAGTAGTACACATGCGTTAGCGCTGAGCTTCCTTGACGTTGCTGCTGGGTCTATACAATTGACTTTTCCTAATCTAACCCTTATCTAAGGATTTGTATCGCGCCCATGAAATATCAGAATAAATTGTTCAAAGATATATGCTGAGTTGAATCATTGTCCGGGTTTTGTACTCGTGCATTCATTGTGCGATAATGTAATTTTGTGATTTTATGCTATCATTTCTTTTTCCATGTAATTGATTCTTTCCGTCGTCTTGCGATAAAATGGACATTCACCGATGCGACTCATTTTCGATCAGTTCCAAATTTATTAGCCAAGTTAAACAATTTAAAAGGTGTCTAATGAACGCTGTCGTCTGTTAGACGTTACCTACACAAACGTTGGACTTTTTTAACGTTGCAGCAAGGTCATTCCACTACACCATTCCTAAGGTAATTCCTATGCTTGAATTTATATAGCGCCAATATAATATAAAAATCAATTATTCGCTGATTTCTACTGAATTGAATCCTGTTGTTTATTACAGGCGATATATCATTATCCCTCAGACCCATACCTAACATCACCCGTCAATGTTAGGTTATCTGCTGTTTTTACGACGATCTCTCTTTACAAAGATAACTGGCATAACCTTCTTTTTTGGCAGTCGTATAATTATATCGGCGCTTTAGAACCCTTTAGTTTGATTGAAGTCGGATAATAAAGTCAAAATTGATCGAACCATCCATTCCGCCCACTGGCTGCACTCTGTCAGTGCCAGCCCCAAGCCTGGATAAAGGAGAAGGGTGTCGCTAATGTTGTTTGTTACCACACAGTGAAGTTAGACTGCAAATACCATGACCACCCTGTTCCATCGTGAATAAGCTCAAATTCATCGTATTTGTAGGTAACGTGTGGCAAATGATGGCATTCCCTAAACACCTTTAAATATGATCAAACGTTGTAATAAATAAATACAAATGAGCCAATATTTGCAATTAACGTTCCGGTTTCTGGTCTCTTTCGCTAAGCAATGAAGGTTTCATAGTTTGCACTGTTGAGCTTTATAATTAATCAGAGGTTGTTCTCAACCGATGTGTTCGCGACAGTCGCGAATCGACCGGCGGTGTGTCGCGTAAAATTGGTGTGTTGTTGGTGTGTCGTGAAGAATTGGTTTATCGCGAAGAATTGGTGTGTCTCGAATTCTCACAGCATAATTTATACGCCCGTCGTTCTTGCATTACATTGACTTGCTTACTTTAGCCGATTAGAGGGCGTAGGCTATGAAATCATTACAATCTGGATAGGCCACAATGTTTGTCTTGTGGGTCCACAATCCATAATATGCCAAACAAATTTCTGTCGAGAGCAACGGCTTCTGTTGTCATAAGCCATCGTAAAATCTGGATCCTCCAAAGAACATTTTTTTCCAAACGGTTGCCTTTCCGATACAACTGTTGACAAATTTAACACCAGATGCGTCATGAACGGTCTACATTTAGACACCTATTTTAAGAATACTATTTTCCTGTAAGTAATTTCAACAGTAGGTGAGAACTCATAAGAATTGATGTTAATCAACTAAATACTGCCGTCATAAGCAAGAACCACGTAACTGCAAATTTGGCCGTTTTGAGTTAGATGCAGATTCTGCATCTATTAATGGTCCTACACCTTGGAAAAAATTGAGAAACCCCTATCTCGATTCCATCACAGGGAACCAGCGTGTGTGAAAACCACGTATCTGCAGAAACCGCATGGCATCATAAGCAAGAACCACGTATCTGCACTTACGTTGTTTTTGCTTAGTATGATAGGGCGTTAGTCGCAGGTACGTACTAAGCAAGAACAACGTATCTGCACTTGCGTTGGTTTTTGCCTAGTCTTAAATTTACATGGGATTGCTAACAGTAAAAGAGGTATGTAAGAGACATCACTGCAATAATCTTCCATTTCAAATAATAATGCCTGATAGCTGTAGGCTACAGACTGGTTTTGCTGCTGTGCAAACTGGTTTTATTATTTGTAAACTTGTTTAGTATGTCTTAAAAATGTTATTCGAGTACTGTATAAAGTGGTTTTACAACTGTACAAACTGGTTTCGTATCTCTAGAATGATGTCTGATACTGTGAAACCTAGTTTTACAGTTGTACAAACCGGTTTCACATCTCTGCAAGCTGGTTTAGTATCTTTAAGATATATCTGTTAGTTGTACAAACTGGTTTCAATGCTGTACAACAGTTTCTGTATCTTTTAAAAAAATGTCTGTTGGCTGTACAAACTGATTTCGCATTGTACAAACTGGTTTTTTAGTTTGCAAACTGGTTACTTATCTTTTAAAATGTTCCCTGGGAGCTGTAGAAACTGGTTTCATAGCAGTACAACAGTACTGGTATCATATCTTTCAAAATGATTCATGATTGCTGTGCAAACTCTTTTAACAGCTGTACAGACTGGTTTCTTGTCTTTAGAATAATGGTTTCTTATCTTCTTAATAATAACGCCTGATACCTGTAAAAACTGGTTTTACAATCGTACAAACTTGTTTCACACAATGTGCAAACTGGATTCGTATCTTTGAAAACATTGTCTTATATCACATTTTCACAAACTGGTTTCTCATCTTTAAAAATAATGCCTGATGGCTGAACAAACTGGTTTCGTTGCTGTAAAACTGGTTTTATAGTTGTGCAAACTGGTTTCGTATTCTCGGATTAGTTGTCTTATGGGTGTTAAAACTGGTTTCACAGAAATACAACTGGTTTCTTTTCTTTAGAATGATGCCTGATAGCTGCATAAACTGGTTTCATACTGTACAAACTGGTTTCATATCTTTCAAAATGATGCCCGATAGCTGGCGCAATCCGATTTTTGCAGCTGTACAAACTGGTTTGGTCTTTTAAAACTATCTCTAATAGTGGTGAAACTGGTTTCACGGTTGTACAAACTGGTTCCACGGATGCACAAGCTGGTTTCATATTATTTAAAATGCTTGATTGCTGAACAAACTGGTTTCACAGCTACAAATCTGGTGTCTTATCTTTTAATATTATGTTCGGTGGCTGCACAAACTGGTTAACACCGTTGTACAGATTGGTGTCGTATATCTAAAATAATGCCTGAAAGCTGTACAAACTGGTTTCACAACTGTACAAACTGGTCTTACAGTTGTAAAACTGGTGTCGACTCTCTTAAAATAATAATAACAGATTTATTCGTGTGGAAATTTCTGAATTGCTCCACAATTATACACGATTTTATGCAGATACGTTGTTTTTGCCATTTATAGGTCACAATCGCCGGTATGTAATGCTAAGCAAAAACACACTAACTGACATTTTCCATATTTACGATCAAAAATATTTAAAAGTATTTTTTCCATAAAAATGGTTGATTTTTTCTACATTTATTAGTCTAAAGCAGGAAAGAATAGAAATATTTTTTCCACTTGGCAGAAAAGAATTTAGTCTTTGTGTTTATCTCAGAACTAGGTTTTTGCAGATACGTGGTTCTTGCTTATGACGGCAGAATAGGCCTAGATTTTATGTCATGTGAACTTCATGAAATGTCTAAATTAATGATAATAATACATAAGTGTACATAATGACAATACATATGTGGGCACATGTGTACATGTGCTCATTTGTATATAAAGAATTATAGGCATATGTAATTATGGTGACATATGTATATGTATATATATATATATATATATATATATATATATATATATATATATATATAAATGCATGTGGGCATAATTTTGCATATATGCTAAATAATAAATAATGATGCATGTATAAAAGAGGATCGACTATGGCCATTTGGTGAACACTATCGTCATGAAAGGCGGTTAGTCAAATTCAGGAAGAAAAGAAAAGAAAAGAACAAAAAAAAGAACAAAAGGAAAAAACAAAGAAAAAGAAAGTACAAACAGAAACTGCTGAACAGTTAAACAAAAGTGAGCTGCAATACATCAAACTTTAAAGACGTCAACAACCTTTGTAGTTATATGATGTCGTTAAACTGTTGAATAATAAATTGGTATAATGCTGCATAAAATAAGGTTGTATGCTGCGAATTAGACTCAGATGATCGCAGTGAACCAAATAAATGAGAGGTGTAAGATTGTTTTGTGAACCCTGTAGGATTTCGCTTCGATTAAAATAGTGCGGAACTATCAAACGGAGACTGTAATTCGAATAAGAAAGAGACAATTTTTTTTGTCTACCAACAATTCCAAATTGGTCAGCCGCTGATGCTATAAAAAAATTTAATGATCCGCAATCAGGTCACATTCTGTCTGTGACTGTTTATCTCTGTGTGTCTGGCGTGTGTCTGTCTGCCCCATCTGTCTGTCTGTTTGTCTGTCTGTCTGTCTGTCTATGTAGTTTGCGTTTTGTGAGTACTTAGTAAATTAAATTACGTGTTCCTGTGCAACTTGTCTATTTATGTCATAGATTTGGGTCTGTCACAACTCGAAGATGAGTTGTTTGTTGTTTAAAGACATTTTGTAATAATATTACAAAGACGATTAGCGATATATTCTACGTCACGCCTCTGGTTATTGGTGTGTTTTGTTATCGTTTCTTCTTTCCATGATTTAAAAACGAAGGAGGTGGACAACGTGCTATTGCAACTGCTGCCTCAGTTATTCAGGATGTGAAGTTAGTAAGGTCGCTCTGTACAGATGACGCAATATATGCATAATCGCACTAGCTTGAGACTATCGGCTACTTTCGACACCTTTGTTAGTCAAGGCAATAGTAATATGAAAACTATCGAGTCTAATGAAAACTAATAAGTATAAGGCATCTAATTATTCTAATTCAACGAGTAAAGGTACAAATATATGCCATACGACTTCTTTCAGTTGCAATGAGCTGTCGTTAACCCTCATCCGAACAAGCTAAAATTCAACTTAATTTGAACAAGGGGGGTCTGGCCAGACCCCCCGTTTTGATGTGGGTTTTTCATAGGATATAGTAATTTTTATGTGCCAATTTTGTAAGATGATATCAGAGTAACTCAAAACAACAATATATCAGTCTCTTTATGCAATATAAATAAGTTTTATGATGAATTTTAAATTAAATGTTTAGTTACATTAATTATTACGGTTTGTCATACATGTTCATCGTCGCAATAGTAGCCTATGTAAAAAATTTGGAAATCAAAATAAAGAAACCATAATTTTAGTGAAATTAGTAGTGAATGCTCTTATGATCAGAGTCAGCATGACTGTTTTCTAGAAAATATCTATAACAAATAATGGAATAGGACTAAACCTAAAATGTAAACACGTAAGCCTATCATATATAGTCCGTTAGCTATTGCTTTCGGGTTTGTATGTCGAATGATGATGTCTTTCATCTCGGCTGCTATAAAACTGTCAAAGCTATCTTGAATATTCTCAATGTGTCCGTATTATTTTATTCCGCATCTTCTGTTACTGCATTGTGCAACACAGCACGTTCTATTGGAATTGCTTTTGACCGCCAAAAATTATGTGGATCTTTGCTTGTATTCAGGTCTCTCGGCTTCAATAGTATAGACAATTTCGTCATCATTATCTTCACTATCAGGTCCAGTCTCATCATCGTATCTCTCATCATCTTCAATTTCAACATTGTCTTCATCATAAGAAACATCTGAATGTTGTTCTTCAGACATTGGCATCTCTTCATGTTCACATTCATTATTGTTGCTCTCACTGTCCAAAAGTCATCATTGTAGTCTCGGTCAGTATTATCTTCAGAACTTCCATATCACTAAACCGATTTGGTCGTTTAGATGTGCTAATTGTAGCTCAGTTATATAGGAACAATGTCATAAAAGCAATCCGAGAACATATCACTCCAAAAAGTTATGCAGCAAATATATGAAGGGGGGTCTGGTCAGACCCCCCTTGTGCGGTTGAGGGTTAAGCGTGAAAATTAATCAGGTGTGGAAAAATATCATACTGTTTTCGCGGTGGTGTTGTGGGTATGTTCGTTGCCTTGTGGGTTCGAATCCCCCTCAAGCCGCCTCGTATAGGGACCGCTTGAATTAGGGGGAAGGGTGACGTAAATAGTCGTTGTTATCACACAGTGTCGTTAATCTGAAACTACAACTAATAGATAGACTATTTTAACTAATTTTCATTTATCTTGCCTTTCACGCGATCCTCCTGCAGTAACACGAGCCATGAAGAAATCCCTTTCTTTAGACACCTGTTTAACGCTAAATAGATTTGCTATATGAAGAAGTGGCGCACGCGCTGCAATTAAATCATCCTTCTTCGCAAACAATCCTCCTTATATCATACGATTGCTGAGTATTGGCATTGAAATCAAATCCTTCATCTACAATTGCTCATCGCCATCGATTTAAATCTAGTCATTAGATTGTGCGACCTATTAAGTGTGCAAACATTTATGAGAAGGTTTTGGCCTTTCTGTCTCACATAGTTCCAAAGAAGTTTGCCATGTTTTACAATGATAGTTGATATACAAATATTTGAATCGCATATTTCGATTTTTTCTCTTTGTTCACGCAATAGTCTGTTCCAATCTGTGTTCAATAAGGCATTTACTTACTTACTTACTGGCCATAGCTAAAAAATAACCAATTTGAATTATGTTTTATAAATAAAGTTTGATATAACAACGTCAGCGTCATCGTCGTCGTCATCGTTATCAAAAAGGATTTTACCGATCCTATAATAGAATTAGTTATATTATAAATTTAGAACACTAGACCTGTTTCCATTTGCCAATAGCACTCCCAATAGCGCTATTTGCCAATAGACACCTTTTAAACAATATTAACCATAATTATATAAAACTATGACACGCAAAAAGCGATACTTAGATTAATTTCTACCGTAAGAGCTGCCACTTTTAGATACCCTTGAAACTATACCAATGGATGTTATATAAAATAATACCACACTATGTTATTTATGTTTGATTATGTGGCTGATCCGATAACGGGGCTTCGAGGACCGCAGAGGTGTGACGAACCCGACTCACGTGGCCGGGTGGGCTGAGTTGAGGAACAAAGAACAATAAGTTCCGCATAATTATGCAGCTGGATGGAGAGAGGAGCAGCGCTGGACGTGTGTGGTAGAGCAGCACATATCGTCTGTTTAGAGTGCAAGGGTTCTAACTCCACTTTTCGAAATTGTTCAGGAGAGCAAATCTAAACTTTCGATGATTGCCAAAAATCCAAAATTATTATTGTCATATCATTGTGATTGATGAAAATTTGGATAGCAGATTATATCCTTAGTTGGGATAATATAATCCTAAAAAAATTTAAGCCACCGCGCATAAAATAATAAAGTTTGTGGAGGACAGGAGGCAAACTTATAGCAAAAGAACCTTTGGGCATTTCAAAATATTTCGGGATCTGAAGTTAATAGATACAACCTAAGACAAAAATCTGGACATGCTGCTTTATGCCAATGTTTAGGGCCTACTCAACAGAAACTAATAAATCGGTCGGAAACCGAATTATTTAAGATTCGGTAATTAAATTGTTTAAAGGTGTCTAAGTATTGCCTACTACAAATGTTGGTAAAGTTATCCCGAAACGAATATCCCGCCAGTGCCCGTACTCTGATTGTGCCAGTCACAATAAATGTAAAAGGAGGAGGGAAAAGGACAACGCTGTTCACGTAATAATTCTCAAGTCAATCATTTTATAACCATTGATAAAATTGTTCCTTCTCATCACCAGATTGATTGGACAGTGAATGCCATACATTGAGACAACGGACCCGTTGCATGGAGAGAAGATACAAGTGAACCAATCTATCATCGATCCATGTCATCTGGGTTTAATTTACCCAGAATGCAGTCTCCGTTATGAACTTCTTGTTGCTTGTTTCTTTGCACCTTTTCCGCAAGCGTTTGAAAATCGTTCTCTTTAATTATGGTTTGGTGATCTGTCATGTCGGGAGAGCATCAGGCGAGTTTCTTATATGTGGCGCCACATAAATTTATGATTACGATTACGAATGCTTTTTCAATGAATGCAGGAAAAATTTTCTGCACAACATGTTGCATTAAAGTTTTGGTTGCCTCTGATTTAAGTGTATCAATCTGATCCTTACAATGATGGCGATTTTTATTGCTACTAATTCACATTTGAATGTACACAACTCCTGATCCGATCATATTATTTTTTGGCCTGTGTTTTATTTATAGCGCCACCAGTAAGCATTTTTCAGGTGTGTAAGGACATCGCTTTATTTCCATTGTGTTGCAGCAGTTTAGATCTGCATTTTTGTGGACCTCACACTGTTAATGTCATAAAAATGGTTATGCAATACACAGACGATCTTTTCTATACAAAGGATGCGTTTTTGCGACATGTTTAACTATTCTTTCGATCAACAGTTACAATGTCATAATAAAGATAATTAGCGGTGTCTTCCTCCATGTTCCAAACCACATTTTTGGGACTAGCGCTGTCACGTGTCAAAAGTGCCATTGTCCGGTGGTGTCAGTTTAAAACCTCGACAAAGAATGAAGGTGAGTGATCTTCGTCATAACACTGCAGCCACGTTTACACAGAAACTATCAATCACAAATGGCATCAAGCATTGAATTAAGGAATTTATGAATCAATATCAACGGCCATAACATCAGCAATAGCCTACACCGTTTACCATTGAAGCATACAAACTGAGTTGAAATAGACCTGTTCATTCAATAAAAATTCGAAATTAAATATTACCCGCAATCAAGTGCTGCAAATTAATAATAATATTCATGAGGTGTGAGCTGTGTGCGTTGAGTTAATAAGGAAATAGCCATGCAATGTCCGCGTAAGACACCTTTTAAATGAGCTTTTCTGCTTAAATATAAAGCCTTCGAGAATGCGAGCGAATCGAGATTACTTGCCTATATGAATTGATATTTCTTGTGCAACGACAGAAAATATTTCATAACGATGGTGATAAACGACGCGTTCCTCCTTTGTTCGTAAGCTCAGGTCTGGCTCCACACGAAGATGCTTTCATTATCACAACTCTAAAAATGTTGAAGCACACTCGAGGGAAAATGGTGTCCGCACACCTCTGCGTAGCACATTTAGATCTATATAGAAGTTAACAGTATCTATATGATAAAAAAGAGCTCCAATATGTAACGGACTCTGTTGTCATAAGCTGTCGTTAAACTATGAATTCCTCCTGCTCCGATAGCAATTATCTGTCTGTTGTTGAGTTTCAGAATAATCGTCAGCAAAGGCCATTTTACACACCATTAACTCTGGATTGAATTAGTCTATAAATAATAAAATATGTCGATCAGATTGTTTCGGACGCTTATTGGTTTAAACAATCATTTTCGTTCACAAAGACTAAAATCAGTCAAATCCAACCTGTGGCCATTTCAAATCCAAATCGTAGTGGACAATATTCAACTTTGTTTTGATGCATTATCGCTGAACAACAACTAATGGACATGTCGTTTTGGGACACATAAATGCAATAGATATTAACGTTACCATTCTCTACTCTCCGACTTGGGTACAGGAAACATTGTATCGCGAGCAGCGGCGGAATTATAGTCTTTCTCGTGTATTAGCTTCGTGCAGACAAAACAGTTGGCATCGATTAATTATAGCCGTTTGTTCGATTGTTTAAAATGTTATACTCTAGCCGTTTCTGAATTTCTAACGTAATCTGTTATCTCCAGGTTTGGGACTGGCACCACAACAAGTTGGGTATATCGTGCAGTTGTAATCTGATCGTGGACTTTTGAATTGAATGTGATTTCTTCATTTCTTTTTTTCTTAGTGTCGGAGTTATGGTGGAGCGTGCTACCTACTACCTGAAATCATACTTAAGCATCATTATTCCTTAATTCATATTTATAAAAATTATTAAAACGATACAGAGGTGTTTAAGCGTCACTATTTATCCTTTGAATCTGATATGATCTCTAGCGTCAAATGATCTTTTCGCTGATCACGAGGGAATCTTCCCTTATATGCTCCTATAGTGTGTGGCAGTAAAGCCACTTATTAAGAAAGGCATGATGCCAATGTAACTCCGACCGTTAATGGAAGTAGCAATACAGTTGTGGTTAAACACCTCTTTTAAGTATTATATTCATTTATACAAAGGAGCCGAAGGAGTTATTGACTCTCATAAATTTTTTTTAAAATGGGAGGTTGTCGTCTAGCCATTTTGTCGTCACAGCTGATGTAGCCTATGACAGCGTGCGCCATTCTGCGCCATTCTGCTGAAATAGTCCTAGGACATTGTCGACAAATAATTTTCGTTGCATGACACTGCCGTTGTAATTTTCTCTCTCGAACGCTGGCTATACGATCTGCTCGAGAATGTTGGTGATCTACGTAGTACTGCGAGTTCAGTCTGAAACCATTTGGCACAAATTGAAGCTTAGCGAGACCCAAACCATCACCGACGGACTAAACATCATCTGCATGTGGAGCAGGCGGAACGTACACTTTCTATGCCAGATGGAGTCAGTGCTTTCATTATCCAGAAAGGAGACACTGTAGGCCAGTGATTTTCAACCGGGGTTCCGCGGAACCCCAGGGTTCCGCGGGCGTCGGCCAGGGGTTCCGCGGCAGTTTTATGTAAAATTTAATAATATCAAATGAAATTATAAAGCATTAACAGTCAGTCGCATTATTTCAATTGTTTAAATATGCTATCGTTATTACTGTTTCAATATTTTGCTCTACAGTCTACACTCTGCAGCATATGTTATAGGCTAATGATGATCCCATGGCACGAGTGAATCTGCGCATTAGTCTTGCTATTTAAAAGGAAACGTTGGCTTAGCTATATCATATGGGAATCGATAGATGCCGTGCGTCTTCAACTGTCGTTCAGACAAAAAGGTTATAATTGCTTTTTGAAATATTCAAATGGAAACTCTATTCTTGACAATTTCTTCCACATTAGGATCTTCTGAGCACTGTAGACCAACGAATGGTTTGGTTAATTCTTCTTTGGATCAGTTAACATTGAAGAGATAGTGGTTAATTTTCATTCAGATTTCAGAGTTGGCGAATTTACCAGGTTTTGTAGATGTAAAGCCTAAGCCTGTATGACGAAATTTTAACCTATCGGCCTTCCGTTTTTTGCCATTAAAAATCACATAAGATGTCATTGTCAAACAAGAATCAGACGGTCTATTATTGTGACAGAGACACTAGTTCAAGTGAGGGATGTAACCAGCGTTCGACTTGGCATGCACTTGCCTTCAAACAGGGGCGGATACAGGCATTTTCGAAAGGGGGCCAAAATTTTCGTTGAAAATTGTTGCCACAAAAAAAATCTGATGACCTTTTTTGTCGTTTGGTCGAAATGTCTGGAAAATACACCAAATTTTCCTGCCAAAATAGCTGATGACCATATATTTTTTTGTCATTGGTCATCGGGTCGACGTAATCTCTGGCAATATACTATGACCTCTCTTACTAGACTAGTCATCGTATCCTACTTTTCTCTCCCGCTGAATTGATTTAATGCTTGTTAGAACCAACTGTGGGAGCACGTCCGGCCATGGCCGGATTGGCCCCCTGGATCCGCCCCTGCCTTCATACGAAGCTGAAATTCCCATGTATGCTGAGGTCCCTCTTCTCCGCAATAAATAGCCAGGCACAAATTTCGCAATAACCTTGAAGATTGAAGAGGGATTTTTATAATATAGCATAAACTGGTCATTGCACTCATCTAGAATGCATCGTATTTCCATTTTCAACATTTTGATAGTTGTCGAAATGCAGCTGTTCTCTGGCAATGCTTTGTGCACTGGAATATTCGTAGACTCCATAGAATTATAAGGCATGTATTTGTAATGTATTATTATATACTGCACCATGCAGAAGTGCAAATAACGCATATTAAAAGTCTTGAACTGTTTAAAACTAAATATTACAAATTGTTACAAGTGACAACTGCATGCATTTCTTGGTGCACTAGACAGGTGAAATGCGGAGGGTTCCGCGAGCAAATGAATGCTTGAGAAGGGTTCCGTCACTAGAAAAAGGTTGAAAACCACTGCTGTAGGCCTTCGCTAAAAGCCTACGTCTGTGTATGCCCTATATAGGTACCAACAGTGTCTTGTCACGCTTGTATACGAGGCTAGGCCTATACACATTTTCTTTACTGTGTAAATTTGATGAACGCAGTTTTTTCCGCAAAAATGGTCGTCTTTACATTTCCTAGTAAATAATGGCGAAAACGGACGGGATCATAATCAAATTTGTACCAGTATCTTTCATTTGACTGATGTATACACTGACAAAATATTATGAAGAAATATGAAGCCGTTACTGAGATAGAGCATTTTGAAAACGGTGAACGAACTTTCGTGTCACCCTATATATAATTGTTATGTTAAGAATATTTGCTTGTCTCTAACATAAGTCGAAAGCATTAAAAGGTCTTAATTGTGGACCTGTCTGACACTAACAGCTCCTTGTGTTACAAATTAATGATTAAATAACGCTAACAAGTCTATAATTTGCATCTGACTGGCAGTACAAGTGTTATCGGTCTAGGCATTAACAAGTTTATACAGAGGACAAAACCAGAACGATCAATTAAATGGAAAACAGACAAGGGACCTACATGTAGCTGCACAGAGAGGGGATTTTGTCCGGGGGTATAATGCCCTACTCAAAATCGGGGGAAATGTCCGGGGGCTTTTGTCTGGGGGATAATGCCGGGTGGGATAATGTCCAGGGTGGATAATGTCCTGTACACAGAGCGCTTGGTGGACAAGATCGAAGCGTGTGAAATGTGGATACGTAAGAATCTCCCGGAGATATGGTGGAGGGATAAAAGAGCAAACGTTTCAGTCCTTGAGGAGCTAGGAGTCTTAAGAGGGAACATGTTATAAAAGCACAAAGCCAGAAGACAAAAATTGACATATTTTGGTCATGAGATGCGCCCGGATGGATTGGAGAAGGCGATGATGTTGGCGTGTGGATTGGGGTTGAGGAGAAGAGGACGTCCGAGGACTAGGTGGATGGAAGAGGTGCACAGGAGAACATCGATGAACCTCGAACATCTGAGAGAGGCGACAATGACTATGAGAGAATGGAGAGGAGTGGTCGCTATGGTGCCATGAACCGACAGCACAAGATGACAAGATGTGAGCATCTTTTAACGTTGCAACCTGCAACATGGAACATTCAAATGAGATGCGCGTCGTTTATCATCATCGTTATTTAATATTTATCACCGATTGGCATAAACTGCAACGAATTAGATTTCTTTGATCTGTAACAGTTGGGGTTAGCGTATTGCTGATGAAAACGACTCATGTCATAAAACACCTTCAAAACACTTTGAGCCTCTTTATATAAAATTACTTAAATGACATAATTTTTATTACATTCGCATTGGATTACCATGATACTATTAGTGAGCGGAAATATGCGATATATTTTTTAGACCGTAACAGCCTCTTTTGTCATAAAGTGTCGTTAATCTGCTCGGTTAATTTATTAAAGTTTGCAATGTGTGGAGTCGCGTAGATATCGCTACCTTCATTGAATTTCTTAAGTTAATTCAAAGAGTGGCAACAATATCGCAATAAACAAAATAGCGATAACCGTTCTTTTGATGTTATTTGTTAAAACAAATAATCATTTTGCTAACTCAGTTGGTACATTTCCCCAGCGCATCACGCCTTACGTCATTATTCTATTCGCTTAATGGTAAAAAAAATGATAGACACGCCACTGTCAGGTACAAAAGCAGTTAATCAAACGGACTATAATAATTACTAACCAATAATATTTAATTGCGAATAAAATAGAATGCACAGATTTATTAATTATTTTGTAGTTTTAATGCATCATATTGATGGTCTGCAGTTATAAAAGTATAAGGGAAATGATCAGCGCATTTTGAAGGTGTCTTTCGCTTGGTCCAACTGAACGTGTTTTGATGGCGTCCAATCACATAAATTTTGTCACAATTTATATTTTCTTTGGACTGACACTTTACTAAATTGAGGATTACTGAATTACGTCGATTGCATATATTTTTAATTATATGTACAGTGTAAAACGTTTTGAAGGTGTCTAATTATAACAATCATTTGCCAACCTTTTAACCACAACATATTTCGTTATGCTTGTTATAATATGCCACCGGAAAATGTGTTCCATCTGGTCATATGGAAGATTACTAGCGTCGCCCTCTTCCTAATTTCTACATCAGCATGGGTCTTTGCCCATGCCTATTGAATTTATCTTAGGATGTGCGTATAGAACTACATGGACATCATAAAAAATGAATTAAGATCACCTTATTTCTATATTGTATTGTATTTAAACATTTATAAAGCGCCTCTAGTAGGGTGAACCGTTCAGAGGCGCTCCCAGTGCGCATGGGCGGAGTTTATCAGGGGCTAGGGGGGCTAAGCCCCCCCAAGGATTCCCAGATTCATGTTTTTTGCCATTGTAATGAAGACAATTTGTATAGCATCGTCGGTAGAAAGCTACTTCTAGGATGGTTTACAAACATAGCCTAATTATATTATTGTCAAAGTTTAGCATAAATGCAAACAGCCCGGAAGCAGGTGCAGCTTCAACTGTTTTCTAAAAGCAGATTCAGTTTTTATTCCTTGAACTGATCCTGGAAGACTGTTCCAAGAGCGTGGGCTAGCGAGAGGCACGGTCACCCGCTTTAGTTTTGGTTGCATGGTCGGATACGTCGTCGGTCTTGGACGACCGCAGACGTGACCTAATAGGATCATCTGCCAGCGATCTGAGGCTGTCCACGAGGTAGGGTGGTGCGCGGTTGTTCAGACATTTTGTGCATCATGGTGCAAAGTTTGAACTTGATGCGCTCGCCTATTCCAAGGGTGCGCGGACGATTAATCACCGGACGGTTGATCACCGGACGGTTGATCACCGGACGATTGATCACTGAGGACGTTTGATCACCGGACGATTGATCACCGGACGATTGATCACCGGACGATTGATCACCGGTCTAGTGGTCATTGCAATTTATTAACTAAGGATGAAAGAGAGATGTCGCAAATACCGCTATAATAGTCAAGAGAAACATTTATATAAAGCGATATGACACAGACTCAATCTACCACATAATGATTGTACTAAATTTGTAATGAAATTATAAGAAGTGATATGTGAAAATATACTGAAGGGCCAAGCGTTATTAGACAGTTAACTGGTCATATAGATCTGCAACTATACACGCAATTAGACTAAGTAAGAGCATTTGTTTATCCTTTTTACAAAACCCTTTTTATACAACAACAAGAACTGAGGGTTTTGGGTAAGGCATAAGACAAGCCAATCAGGCCTAATTTGACGTACGTAGCACTTTGATGGTCTGCGATAGGCCTTTAATCGTACCGAACAAAATACGTTTATTTGGATGCGTAATTAATATTCTGATATGCTATTTTCTGTTTGTGAATATATCTAAGAATTAACAGAAGCCGACGATGTTTCTCTTTACTAGCGGTAAATACGCCTATCGTCCTAGAACCATTCCAAGCCACTGAAGCTGGTCTCGGATCGCGGTAGAAATATGGTCGAACTTATTTAATCGCAGGACTAGGCGAGCAGCAGCATTGATGACCGCCTGAATCCGAATGATACTGCGCTGTGGCAAGCTGGCAAAGGCAACATTGCAGGGATCAATTCGGCTCAGGATCAAACTTTGCACCAGATGGCGTGTCACGTCTTGTGCGAGAGAGCGAGACACAGATCTCAGCTGTCTCGGTAATTGCGAAGCTGGTTTGCACAACTTTACTCCAGTAACACTGGCCAATTGATTTGTTTTTGCTACTGGAAAAACTTCAGCTTTGTTATAGTAGATTATGGTCTGCTGAATGCAGTGGTGTTTTTGTTGTTCTTGCAGCACGTCAAGTTTCTGAGAAAACCGAAATATTTAGTGTTGGCACACATTTGCAATTGCACACCTTTTTTATTATAATTGCAATTATGAACATTTCAAACAAATGGACTTTTTAGTTTTAGCACACATTTGCAATTACACACCTTTTTTAGTTTTGGCACACATTGGCAATTGCACACCGTTTTTATTATAATTGCAATTATGGACAATTCAAAACAATTTACTTTTCAGTTCGAGCACACATTTGCAAGTGCACACCTTTTTTTATTATAATTGCAATTATGGACATTTCAAAACAATGGACTTTTCAGTTTTAGCACTCATTTGCAATTACACACCTTTTTTAGTTTTAGCACACATTTGCAATTGCACACCTTTTTTAATTATAATTGCAATTATGTACATTTCAAGGCAATTTACTTTTCAGTTTTAGCACACTTTTGCAATTGCACACCTTTTTAAAATTATAATTGCAATTATGAACATTTCAAAACAATGGACTTTTTAGTTTTAGCTTACATTTGCAATTGCATACCTTTTTTAAGTTTTGGCACACATTTGCAGCGGCACACCTTTTTTACTGTAATGGTAATTATGAACATTTCAAAACAATGGACTTTTCAGTTTTCGCACACATTTGCAATTGCACACCTTTTTATATATTTTAATTGCAATTATGAAAGTTTCAAAACAATGGGCTTTTTAGTTTTAACACACATTTGCAATTAGACACCTTTTTTAAGTTTTGGCACACATTTGCAATAGCCCACCTTTTTAAAATTATAATTGCAATTATGGACAATTCAAAATAATGGACTTTTTAAAAGAACTGTCACTGTCCGGAAAAATGGTATGTTTTCATGAGGTTTTCAAATCGATGACCAAAAAAGTCATCTACTGCTTTGGGCCGAGAATTTTTTTTAACCCCCCAAGATCGGCAACCAAACTCCGCCCATGCCAGTGCGCAAGGCCACGCGAGAAGAAGCAGGTTTTGAGAAGAGACGCACCAGAGGAGAGACTGACAGACAGAAGTGTAGAGCGAAGAGAAGGAGACAGAGAATTCCAGAGAGAAGGACCAATTAAGACGAAAGATCGAGGATGAGCCATAGCAGTTCTAGACCGAGGAATCAATAGGTCAAGCCTGTCGGATGAACGAACTTTAAATACCAGGCCAATGCGAGAGAAACCGGTTTAACGACGGCCAATGACAACAAAGCTGCTGGCGTCGGCAAATTCTTTTTTCTGAATTAGAGATTTTTCTCGAAATTTTTATATGAACTCGAGCAACAATCTTTTATTATAACCTACATGAAGTGATGATTGTGTCAAAACGCTAACTTTGTTATTTGTTGTCAAACTGGTAAACGTTTTGAAGGTGTCTAGTGACATCAGTTGTTTTCTCATTGATTAACTAAAATATATTGTCACGGAGTTTGTTTTTATTGTTAGAACCGAACTACTTCTCTTTAGAAATTTTAGTTTGCTATAAACACTGGTTAATGCTTTAATGTATAGGTCATCACCTGAGAAAGAAATCTGAGATAAAAATCTGTGGCGAAATCTTTCTTTTTTGTAGATAGCGTCTGTAACAAAGAGGATTACGTTAGCTTTAAGTCTGGATTCTGCAGTAGATACGTTGTTGCATCACGATACATTGATGCTAAGCTAATAAAATAGAAACCAGGAAATCAACTAAATTAGCAGAATAAGAAACAGATACAAAACAAACGCAGCTTCCAAACGCACTACACGATCACTAATTTGCTCGGCAAGAAATTCTAATTCTAATTAAGACACCTTTTTAAAGAGAAATATAGGCATATAAATAAGTCATATATATTTAATGATTGAATAAGATGAAACAGCCCCATTGCATAGTGTGCAATGTATTTTAATGGCCAACCGAAGTACAGATATTTCAATATCTCAGTTTCCAATTTAGAATCGACATCTTGGTGTAAAAAACGCATTTAGGATAAAGGATTCCAATGGTGCCAACCTATATTTCCACCTGACCTCAATAGCGTCCATTTTACAAAATGGCCGACCATAAAAAATGGATTTGTCAATATCTCGGCATTCAGTTCACTTTGAATCGTCATCTTAGTGTCTGTATGCATAGCCTACATACTTAATCGCTGTAGAATGCCAAAACAATTTTCTGTCCAGGGTAACGGTCTCTGCTAAATTTGGATCCATCTGTCACACTGCATCGGAGTTTCACGCCGAAGACATGAGCAATAATTATTGTGAGTGAAGGACTTGACCAAGGTCCCTACGCGGTGACTTAAGGTGGATTCGAGCATGAAACCCTCCGGTTGCAACGCAACGAACATGCAAACTACACCACCGCACCCCACTGTTTCTCTGTGTTGGACTTAGTAGTAGAAGTGGTGGTGGTTGTGGTGGTGGTGGTGGTCGTCGTCGTGGTCGTCGTCGTCGTCGTCGTGGCTGTTGGTGATGGTAGTTGCAGAATCTGGAACGAATGAAATAGTGACCGTGGCCGCTGCAGCAATATTAGTAGTTGCACTAGTAGCCTAGTAACAATTACAATCTCAACATATTTTCTGCGTTTTGTTTGCAGGCTACATCTTTAAACGGTATGATAGAACGTCATAAACAGTGAAGGATCGCATTTAAGAGCAAAATAAGTGTGGATAACAAATTGTTAAATATTTTTATTATGTCGATGAAAATTGTTTCAAGGGTGTCTAATATCATCAGTTGTCTGAATAATAATTGCGTTTTGTTTCTTTGTGTTGCTTGTACTGCACTACTGCCACGTTAAATTTCTATGTCTCGTCAATCCGTTTGTTGAACTGATGATGATGATGATGGTGGTGGTGGTGGTGGTGGTGATGACGATGACGATGATGATGACGATGACGATGACGATGACGATGACGATGACGATGATGATGCATTAGTATTACTGTGCAAGTTCCGCGGTTCTCATCGAGGATTGGCCACTGATCCTTCTTCTTCTGAAAGTATTCTTACTTGCTTTCATTTTAGATATTTTCGACACCTCTTTTATGGATTTAACTTTGTGTATAAGACTATAAGACAGTGCTTATGAAATCTTCAATTTAATATCGTATCCCATTATGAGTGTTGGTAAAGGAAGATCTAATGCAACCAGTGATTAGGAGGAAACCAAGTCTGTTTGGTCATAATATGCAGAATGGAAGATAATAGAAAGATAAAAACTATACTGATTGGAACTATGTGTAGTAATGGACGGAGGGGCAGACCGAACGGAGAGTGGATCGACGACATCAGAGATTGGCGCAAACATGATGTGCAAACCTTAAAATTAATAAGCATGCAGAGAGGTTGCACTCTTGTCTGACCCCTTCCTTAACCCTGAACCATGTTGATGTGAGGTCGTTTGTTCTCACATTAGCGTGTTGTTGTCGAAACAAAGTAAAAACGAATGAACTATTAAAATGACCAAGTCAAAAACGAATGAACCGTTATGAGGACGCTATTCATAATACTTTTAAACTATGATTTAAAGGTGTACAAACAGGTATGAAAATCTTAGCAATATTCAGTCATAGTCATATTGAATATGAAGAAGCATACAATTTGTATTTGTATTTGTATGTGCACTTATTATAGCGCCCTTCATGGTTACTACTCAGAAGCGCTCCCGACAACAGCGCGGACACTGAATCAGAGTTTTAGGCCGAAGTGCTTAGCAATTGCGAGTGAAGGACTTGTCCAAGGTCCCTACCCAACGACTTGAGGTGGATTCGAACGTGCAACCATCCGGTTGCAAGGCAATGAACATACCCACTACACCACCATGCCCCACAAAAATCATACAATGCAGGAAAGTAATATCATTGTCTTCATCGCTGGGTTGCCGTCATCGTAATCCCCATCATCAGAATGACGATCATAATCATGATCATTGTCATTATCATCATGGTGACGGAGAGATCATCGTCATCGTCATCGTCGTCATCATCATCATCATAATCATCATCATCATCATCATCATCATCATCATCATCATCATCATCATCATCATCATCGTCGTCGTCGTCGTTGTCGTCGTCGTCATCATCATCAGCGGGTGGATGGATTAGAGGTGTATAAGGATATCTAACTATCACCGGTTTTTTCAACATTTTGTAGGACCATTGATCACACCAGATCTTATGACCCTAACGATTTAAAGACGTTTCGTGGCAAATGTGAAAAGCCTGCGCACTGCTTAATTGTTCTATGAATCACTAATTGGATAACATGGAACCCTGTGGAAGACCAAAATAGACAATAATTTATTAGTTTTTTGTCAGGTTGTTTGCACAATGCGCTTTTATAAAAAAATAAGGCTTTATCGTCCGAGTAGACGGCGGTTTCAGGAATCAACCTAGACTTCCGTCTGATAAATTCGCAGACTAGCTAAAAGCAATAAAAAAATCTATTAACACTACAATGAAGTTGTATGAAACAACTGCACCACTTCTGCAACATTGAGTTAATGTCATTGTATGTAACAGAATGTTACTGACACGTGGTCGCTAGTGGATCATGACCTGTTGATATTTACCCTCTCCTCCGAGGTATCGTAAAGACATTGCATAGCTTATTTTCCATGTCGCCCTCTATATCGAATACACTGTTTTAGGGTGGAACATGGGCCACCTCGACTTCAGGTGCCTGGTTCAGACCCAGACCAAACGTACCTAAGTAAAATGAAGATGATCATGTAGCAAAATTTCATCGATATAATTATGTGAAACTGAACCAAAGTTATATCACTTTTAGTGAGCTCACCACCCGTTGTTTGACTATCCAAAAGCGTAGCGCAACAAAAAGTAGCAAAAACGATTTTATTAAGTCAGATCCTAAATAATTGTTTTCAATTGAACTTGATATTGCTTCACAACTTGTGTTCTATGTGTCCACCACCACTTATATCAAAGCTCACACTTGTTGAGATGGATGGATGGATCCGATTTGACCAGGGTCTATTACAACAGAGGCCGTTACCCTGGACATAAATTTACTTGGCATATTACAGCACTTAATAAGCAAGTTAAATTTGTTGAGAAATTGTTCGCAGTCCTTTTGTAAAGTTCTTAGCAACATTTTAGAGGTGTCTATTGGACTCACTCAAATTGATCAGTATCAAACTCAAAAATGATGGATGGATGGATGCATTCGATTTGACCAGGGTCTATGACAACAGAGGCCGTAACCCTGGACAGAAATTTGTCTGGCATATTACAGCACTTATAGACTTATTAATTATTGTAAAACAAACTATAAATATGAGCTAAGTACGTTTATTATTAAGCGCCTTCCTGAGGTTATTGCAAGGCGCTATATAAATGTTCATATACATACATACATTCATTAGGAAGACCAAGATAGTGAAAACACTGCTACACACGCAGATAAATGCCAATGTAATTAGGTTTGAAAGGTGTCTAAATGCATACAGTGTCTACGGCAAAGAAATTCAACATTATTTTAATTCACGGGTCTGGTTCAGCATGGATGAGAAACATGTAAAATGAGAATAGATTACACAAATAAAACGTAGAGGAGGAAGGAAGGAGGAGAAAAGAATCTATTTATTCATTGTTTAGGTAAGCGATGAATTTTATTGTGTGTAATACGCTGAAGTGAGTTTGTCATCGACTTATAAAAATCGAAGTCGGATGAGTGTACATTGATGAAGAAAATAATTTTCGAAAATTAGTGAAACAGAGAGCCCTTAAGTCTCTCAGAATGAGGAAGATGGAGAAAATCGATCCATCGTAGTATATCAGCCCCCAATTCGGTCGGTGACTACTTTAAGACACCCTTAAAAAGCTATACACATAGCAAAATATATAGGTTGGTATCATTTAACCGCTAATCATTTGCCATACTGGAATGATAAATGTAGTGAAGCTATATTTTATGAAAGAAATCAATCTATTTCTATAAGAAAGGAAGTCCGTATGTTGCGAATTAGACTCAGAACCGGAGTGAACCAAATAATTTGAAAGGTGTTGGATAGTTTTGTGAACCCTGTAGGATCTCGTGTCTATTATAATATTGCAGAACTATCAAACGGAGACTGTGGTCAGAATAAGAAAGACTCAATTTATTTTCTAACAATTCCAAATAGGTCAGCCGCTGATTCTATAAAAAATAATGATCCGCAATCAGGTCACAATCTGTCTTAAACTGTTTATCTATGTGGGTCTGCCGTGTGTCTGTGCACAATAACACGTAATTTAATTTACTAGGGCACATCTGCCTGTCTGTGGGTGTGTCTGTTTGTACGTCTGTGTATCTGTCTGTCTATGTAGTATGTAGTTTACGCTTTTTGAGTACATAGTAAATTAAATTACGTGTTATTGTGCAACTTGTCCATTCATGTAACAGACTTGGGTCTGTCACAACTCGAAGATGGGTTGTTTGTTGTGTAAAGACACTCTGTAATTACAAAGACGATTAGCAATATATTCTACGTCTCGCCTCTGGTTATTGTGGTGTTTCGTTATCGTTTCTTCTTTCCATGATTTAAAAACGAAGAAGGGGGCAACGTGCTATTGCAACTGCTGCCTCAGTTATTCAGGATGTGAAGTTAGTAATGTCGCTCTGTACAGATGACGTTATAATCGCACTAACGTGAGACTATCGGCTACTTTCGACACCTTTATTAGTCTAGGCAATAGTAATATGAAAGCTATTGAGTCTAATGCATTTAATTCAACGAGAGATGTGCAATATGCTATACAAATTCTTGCCGACGGAAACTGCTGCGCAGTTGCAATGTGCTGCCGTTAAACAACATAATTATAACTCTCAATCCATTAGATGTGTAGGATACAGACTTCCAGCATGTCTGCCAGTGGCTGCGACTATTTCTTTCAAGAGTCAGGCCTAGTCAAGTTCTAGCTATAAGGATTATAAAGAAACAATTAATCGAGAAGAGACTCTTGGCTCTTTTTGGGCCAACGATTATGACTGCTCTTTAGCCATCGACTCTGGCTTCGATAATTTTTTTAAAGCCAGAGCAGGGGACGGAAATTCGCCCCAGTCATAAAGTGGATCTTATCCCAAAAACTGACTGGGTGACGTAAGGAAGAGCTGAGCTGGCCAAACTCTGTCTTTGGCGACGAAACCGAGTGCAAGGCATGGATAAACGCCACCTTGCACAAATTGGTGTTCAACTATAATATTATAATGTCGAATGCTTTCTATAAACTGGTCAAAATATTTTCCTCTTTGACCGTTCCTGGGTTGGGATCATCTCTGAATAGTTTTCTCGAACCAGCAGTATATATTTAAATTTCATATATCGATGGCTAGATTGATAGATGGATTATAATCATTCCATATTAAATTTCAACACTCGTTTCAATGTTAATATAATATATTATCAATAAATTTTAGGAACTAAATTAGGAACTATAACTTGGCATTAACCCTCATCCGAACAAGCTAAAATGCAACTTAATTTGAACAAGGGGGGGTCTGGCCAGACCCCCCGTTTTGATGTGAGTTTTTCATAGGAAATAGTAATTTTTATGTGCCAATTTTGTAAGATGATATCAGAGTAACTCAAAGCAGCAATGTATCAGTCTCTTTATGCGATATAAATAAGTTTTATGATGAATTTGAAATTAAATGTTTAGTTACATTAATTGTCACGGTTTGTCATACATGTTCATCGTCGCAATAGTAGTCTATGTATAAAATTTGGAAATCAAACTAAAGAAACCATAATTTTAGTAAAATTAGTACTGAATGCTCTTATGATCAGAGTCAGCAAGACTGTTTTCTAGAAAATATCTATAACACATAGTGGAATAGGACTAAACTTAAAATGTAAACACGTAAGCTTATCATACATAGGCCCTAGTCCGTTAGCTGTTGCTTTCGGGTTTGTATGTCGAATAATGATGTCTTTCATCTCGACTGTTATACATGTAAAACTATCAAAACTATCTGGAATATTTTCAATGTATCCGTATTATTTTATTCCACATCTTCATTTTACTGCATTGTGCAACAGAGCACGTCCTCTTGGCATTGCTTTTGACCGCCAAAAATTATGCGGATCTTTACATGTATTTAGGTCTCTCGGCTTCAATAGTATAGACAATTTCGTCATCATATCTTCACTATCAGGTCCAGTCTCATCATTGTGTTTATCATCATCTTCAATTTCAACATTGTCTTCATCAAAAGAAACATCTGAATGTTGTTCTTCAGGCATTGGCATCTTTTCATGTTCACATTCTTTATTGTTGCTCTCACTGTCCAAACTGTGTTCATTGTAGTCTCGGCCAGTATTATCTTCATAACTTCCATATAACTAAATCGATTTGGTCGTTTAGATGTGCTAATTGTAGCTCATTAATATAGGAACAAAGTCACAAAAGCAATCTGAGAAGATATCGCTTCTAAAAAAGTTATGCAGCAAATACATGGAGGGGGGTCTGGCCAGACCCCCCCTTGTTCGGATGAGGGTTAATGACATTAGCTATAAGAATTCATAAACGTTAAAAATGGGACATTATCGTCGCTCTCCTATCTGCTGTCCATACTTTTGACTATCAACATCACAGCAGAGGCTGAATATTTATTTATCGAGTTTTAGTTGCGTGCAGACAAAACCGACTCCAATCAAAATAGTGAATAAACAAAACAATGCACGAGGAATTCATCCACACAAACACTCACGTACCTAAATTAACCCTATGACGCACACCTTCCGCGCCAACGCATTTAGCACACCTGGGGTCCAATGGACCCCACCGATAACATGGGTTGAAATTATGTCAATTAGACAGAACTTGGGAATGAATGACTGAAATTATATGTTGTACATAGCACATGCACTCATGTAACATGTTTGGTCAAAATAATATATAGGCCTAAAATTAACCCTAGGACTGCCAAAAGTGGTGTTATCCATCAACTTTTAGGGTTTTTTCAAAATCAAACTTGTTTCATATGGAATAAAGTTTTGACATTTTAAGCTATTTTAGGGGGTTCATTTACACACATGTCGAGGTAAGGTTTGTGATCATACCCCATACCGTTCAAAAGTTATACCCGATATACCCAAGGTACCAAGAGGTGGGTTGGAAACCACCCACTCAGGTTATCGACTATATTATCTTATTCCTCATTTATAATAAAGATAAAACGTTATACCATTTTATACAGGGAATGTGGGGCTACATTTTCATACTAAATAACTTGTCTTTTCATAACCGGAAGTGCTCAAAATAAATTAAAATGTCTGAAAATAGTGATTTTTTTCATAAAATTTTCCTACCGAGGATTTGTAACTTGCTCAATCATTTTCACCAGTGGCGTAGCAAAAATATTTACGGGATGCCATATGTAAGTAAGTATGAATGTATGTATGTATGTATGTATGTATGTATGTATGTATGCATGCATGTACGCATGCATGCATGTGCTTTTATTTGTATATATTTATCCGGGTATAACTGTAGGCCTATATATGTGTGTGCGTATGTAATCCATGTAGGTATGATTGCATGTGTTATGTTTATGAATGTAAGCTTATGTATGTTTGCATGTACAAATGCGTAGTATGTGTGTATGTATGTATGTATGTATGTATGTACATACATATATACATACATACACACATACATACATACGTACATACATGCATACATACAAACATACATGCAGACATACACGCATATGCAATACATACATTCTCACATACATACATGCATACATACATTCATACATACATACATACATGCATACATACATACGTACATACATACATACATACATGCATTCATGCATACATTCATTCATACATACATACGTACAGACATACACGCATACACAATACATGTATTCACACATTCATACATATACACATGCATACATACATGCATACATACATACATGCATACATACATACATACGAACACACATACATGCATACATGCATACACAGATACATACATGCATACATACATATATACATAAATTTCATATATACATACCTTGCATATATGCATACATACACTGACGGATGTAAACCGACGGATGGGGGTAATGGCGAAGCGGGGTGTGATGTCCCAATGGGGGGTAATGGTTGAGGGCAGTGATGGGGGCAATGGTAGGGGTTATGGGCCGAGGGGTATGTCCTGTTCCCATCATGCTATAGTCAATGCACCATGAGCCTATCAATGCTGAAGCCTGGGGTCCGTTGGACCCCAGGTATGCTAAATGTGCCCTAGGTGTCTTACCCAATTTTCCCCCATGGAACCAAGGACGCTACAGTCTCCCAACTTTTTCGTACATGTAGGGGGATGAATTGTTGAGGAATTTGAATTATTTCAGATTTTTAGTTTTTAGAGCAATAGAGATATTCAAAGTTTCGCACCTCTGGGGTCCAATAGACCCCAGGTGTGCGTCGTAGGGTTAATTCGATGGAAGATGAGAAGAGTTGTAAGATTGGTCATAATGGATGGAGCGAAAAAAAATGGCAATGCACAGACGCGCACACGCACTCGCTCAGATCAACTTACATAATATTGTGATTCGATCGCTTGACTTAGACAATATATTGAAACCATAAATTTATTTTGGGCCGATACCTCAACATTTTTATCACTTTTCCTCCTGCTTCTACTCATTCCCATAAACAGAACCGGAAGATCTGTACTTTGATGACTCTCTGTTCTTTAACGATGCCTCAAATTGTCAGAGACGATTCACCTCCTTTATGCCTTAACCAAAGCAATCAACACATGTGACGGTCTAAACCGAACGCGTAACGGCTAATGACCTTTTATAAGGTCTATTGTAATCGTGTTTGAGGTGTCTAATGATGCAACCTCGTTGCCTTTTTTTAAATAATCGGCATTTTGCAAGCCAGAAATTGAAACAAATTATCTTTCAATTAGCCAAAAAGTCATTTCATAACAATGATATATCATCGTTCAAACTAACGGCTAAAATTTAACTTAGTAGTTATCGTCGAGATAAATTGGCGCTATAGAAATTCTAATATAAAACTTAGGACAGAAATGGTACATTGCCAAGTGGACGAGAATTGTTACTACGAAAAATGATGCTCGACACTAGTGGACTGTTACAGTAGGTAAAGTCTGACAAATGACTAGATTTCATTCGAAACTTGTCACACCCTAATAATATGTTTGAACCGTATTATAAAAAGCAGATAATTTTGCTATATATTACTGTATAACGCAATGTCACATGGTGTTTCATTAATCTACTGCAGTTGAATAAACATTGCTATTGTTTTAACATGCTGAAACATATATGATGTCTAACAATGTGGAAACCTAACCTTGAATAATTATGATATATATACATGTACATGTATATATACATACATATTGTTACATGTGAATTATGCTAGAAGATATTAATAGTTTAAAAAATACTTAGTATTTGATTCCAGAGTTATATGTGTTGAACATTTATAGCCATAATTGCTTTTTAATGTCACAGTTTACATTTAAATGCGTGAGACAATTGATGAAAAAGAATGTTGCTTAATTGACATTAGATCCTATTGTCTGAGCATAGAGAATGTAAGATGAACTTTTTTTAAATGTATTAGAGATTGAACATTGCTGAAATTGTAAAGCTTCAGTTAGACGCATTTTTATGGTGTTTTCAAGGACACTAGAAATTTGTTTTCATTGTATTGTATATTTTCTGTATTGTCGTCAACGGCCATTGATGTCATAGGACGACGTTAAACTGCTGAATACTAATAAATAATATAGATTACTGCGATATCACATTCATTTGTGAAGCAGCGGTTCGATTGGAAATTTCAAAAATATAGCAAATACATATAATAAAGTTTGAATGTATTTTAAAGGTGTCTACGACCACCAAACTATTCACTGCACCGAGCCCTATTTTGAGCCAATGGTAATAATCTTCGTTAATTTCACATGACACAAAGCAGTATGGTAGCAATCAAGGTAAAATTATGAACGGATAAACGGAAGTTTATTTTTACTCATTGTAGAAATCTGATATACATCTGTTGAATTTAAATTTTATTTTGACTATAATTAGACTATAACAAATACTTTCATCAATGTTAATCTAATTGATGACTGCCAGGCGATGAATGTTTTCAGTCCAGCAGTAGTTGTTGTTTATGATCAACGATTTTCATTTCAAAAGTAATAAGGATCCTCTTTGTTGGCCATTAGAGGCTCCTACGTAATTAAGCGCATCTGATTATTGAGATGAACTGTGAGAGGGGCTTTATAAGTACGTTGATAGAATAGAAAAAGTGCGGGTATTCAATGGACCTTTGTGCTTTGACGAATCAACAAAAAACAAGACATGTCATTGGTTTTTATATTTGATTTTTTCCATACATTTCAAATCAGATTCGAAACTGAGTATCAAACCACGTTTTCGATTTTATGTATGGATTTACAGTTTAGCGACAGCCTTTGACAACAGTTGCTGTATGAAAAATCTTACATTCGAATGCAGATTTTTTTATTTAATTCACGTGCTGTGTGTCTAAAGGTGACTTACAATATCCGCTTTTTCAGACTGTTTAGTTGCGAATACATGAGCTAATAAAATTTATTAAATTGCAATGGGCTCAATAAAATAATGCAACCTTTGGTGGTCCTGTACAACATAATTCAAGAATGTCTATTACGCCAATACAGTAATTTTGATGTGATAGATTATGGTCGCTAATAAATAATATTATCCTTCATTATGACCAAATAATGGCACTTGCTGTTTTTGCTGTTTAACACACTGAGTCATATCAAGCTTCGCCCTCCTCCTCAACCCTGGCTTGAGGATGCAACGGACAAAATGAGAGCAATTCTTGCAATAAATTGATTATGTTTATTCCTTGTTGGTTTTTTCTCCACACAATGCCTGCACTGACTCGATTCTAAGAACAACAAAAGCATCCTCTGAAAGTCACATTGTAGTTAATTTATACAAATGACCCATGTTATTAGACACCTTTAAAGCAATATTATATAGCCCTATAAATAAGAAAAGTGTTCATTTTTAGGCAATTTTCTCATGTTGGTTGAATGCATCGACGCTAAACGTTAACTCCCCCCCCCAAAAAAATTAAGGTAATACCAAACCAAAACTTATAGATAAAGAAAAGGGCAAGCAATTATAAGATAAGAATATTCTTTAATATTCCAATTGTTTTCCGCATTTTGGTGTACATACAAGGTATAATAAACACACGTACATCATTTCTATATCCAATCAATGTCAAAATGTTCTAGAATAGCATAGAATCTTACATGTAAGTCCAAATCCAATATAAATTTTAAATTAAAAAGTTCTTTTAATGACCGACAATTTATGCAACAATTTAGGCTGCACTGTAGTTTCTTATGGTATTACGTTTAAAATGATAAAGCATCCTCGTCAAAAATGATTTCCTCGTTAGGTTGTCCGCCCTAGGAATGATTCGGTCATGTAGTATTGGTCTCATGGAATAAGGCTGGGGCCTCAATGGCGGGGTGAGTGGGTTTAATACATGTCCTGGGCTAAGTAGGAGGGCAGCGAAGAGCCTCCCGTCCGTCATTCTACACAGAGCCTCGAATGTGGCGTGATATATATGTATAGGTATATATATATATATATATATATATATATATATATATATATATATTAATATAACATATTAATATATATAATATTATATATATATTATATCTTTATTATATTTCTCAAAGTTTGTTCTTCCGTTTGTATGTCCGATGTCCGCATGTATTTTGACACTTCGTCCCAGAAAACCAAAATTTCACGGGTGGCGTAACGGTGAAGGTCTGAGTTAGTGGTGGCGTGTTGTGGAGTAGGGGTGGGCGAAAATTTGGGGGGTTTATCCCCTAAAACCAAAATTTCGCATGTGGCGTACCGGTGGAGGTGGGAGATAGTGGTGGCGTGTTGTGGAGGGGATGGGGTAGGGGTGGGGAAAATTTGGGGAGGGGGAATATTTTTTCCCCGAAAAAAAAATTTCACGGGTGGCGTACCGGTGTATTTCGGAGTTAGTGGTGGCTTGTTGTGGACGGGGTGGTTGAGGCGGGTGGGGGGAATTTGGGGGGAAGAAATTGACCTACCATTTCGATAATTTGAAACTCATTTGTCTTGAATGGCCAATGTTGTCATAGTCATGATGGCGTTAATTATACGAATAAAATAAATCACTGTACCACAGTTAGTTACGCTGTAAAAGACGTCGTTAATACTTAAGACTCTTCTCCTTCGGCGCGCTGGATTCGACAGTCATGCTTTTCAACTAAGTCGTCGTTTACTGCGATTTGTTCGAGATGATGGACGATAGATGATGATAAATAGTGTAGAAATGCCAACATATTTTGCCATCATTATTATAATAGTACTGTTGGTTCTGTGACACGGCTGCATCATATTGTCATTGGTTAGTTCTTTCAATTTCAAAACACCAGTTGATAAAACGGATCATTGAACCGAATATACTTCACGACACAATTTATCGTCTTATATAGATCAATATTATGTAAAAAGAGGTGTCTAAGTACAACTCCACTTCTATCTCGACTACTGGCTGCCTTGACCTTACGATCTTCTTATCCATCCGCCTTGCAGCCACACAGTAGGAGCTGTATAGGAGGGGATGTCATCAAGACCGGCGAAATAATCTTTAGACGCTACAGATCTTAGGAAATAGAAACGGCATCACTATAAATGCCAGCTTAAATAAGTTTATTGCGGTTTAACTAAGTTCTACTGTGTTACCCAATTTAATTCGTTAAATGAAGCTCAAATAAAGCCTGTTTGATATCATTATGCTATAGATAATTAGATTATCTCTTCTTCACAAAATGATATTCCATTGGTTTGGCTACAGAGGTTTTGAAATCCTTCTACTGGACCATTCTTAATTGATTGCATATCAGGTCTGTCTTAGACAGAAAACAATTCCATTTTGAACTCGCAGTATTATGCAAAGTTTTCAGTAAAATAATAATAAATGTTCCTTGATATCACTATGGCATTAATTTTATCAGAAGTAAGATAGATGCGAGAAATGCGTAGTTATTTGTCATTTAGTAAAATTATAGCTTGCAGTGAGAACGATCTCTTGCAATGGTTGATGTGATTTCGTTGCGCAATCCGGCTATATATGTGCGATTCTGCGTATAATGGATGGATCCGATTTGACCAGGGTCTATGACAACAGAGGCCGTTTCCCTGGACAAAAATTTGCTCGGCATATTACAGCACTTAAGAGCAAGATTTTTGAATGATTCTGCGTATAAATTACCTATTGCTTAATTTCAAACAAAACTTGCAAGCAATTTTGGGGTGTGTAAGGATATCATTTTGCTGACAGCGTTTTCAGGTTCTTGCGGTCTTTGAAATAAACTTCACAACATCCTGGAGACAATAGGCATTGTAAGCTGATTTTGTATTGCATTTGTATATTGCTTCTTGATTGTGCGATGACAGTACTGTTGTCGCAGGCACTTTCATGCCGAAGACACCTGTAGAAGTTGGATTCGAATCTGCAACCATCCGGCTGCAAGGCAAAGAAAAGTTATACCCACCTATGCATTTATACCCACTTCACCGCCTCCGCGGTGGCCCACGACGAGACATAGAATTCCAGCAGCTTGAAAGTCTTCATCGACATGATGTTTAGAGTTTCATATTATAGTCGACATTTGTCAATTCTGTTCATTATTTTCGGAATGAATTAATTATTTTTTAACGAAATCTTGCTTAACGACAATTTGTTAGTGATTAACTACGAAAATTATGAATGAATCGGTTGAAAACAGAATTTATATCGAATGGATGGATCCGATTTGACCAGGGTCTATGACAACAGAGGCCGTTACCCTGGACAGAAATTTGCTCGGCATATTACAGCACTTAAGAGCAAGGTACTGAATTTATATCATCTTGAAATGACTATTATAAAGGTGTTCAAAAGGCGTTAATATTTTAGCAATATATCTGAGTCCATCTCAATATCAACGACGCCTACATTTGCTAACATCATAAAGGGAACAACAACCTCATCGTTGTAATCGTTGTCGTTGTATTATTGTTGTCGTCATCATCATGATCATCATAATCACCGTAATAGTTCGAAACTGCTCGCACGTGTTCGCTGTGTCATGACATTTGCTATGATAGCGTGACAGGTCCATTCACCAGTGGTGGCGGCGTTGCCTTGAAGCCGGAAGGTTCGAGGTTCGAATCCACCTCGCCGCGTAAGGACCTTGGACAAGTCCTTCGCTCTTGAGATTTAAGCGTCAACTTGCGTTACCTCAGTAGCCTTTGGAGCAACCGAATTCGGGCAATCTTATTGCGCACAAAACGCTATGCTTCCTTAGTTTGGACACCTTTAATTAGTTGGCTTAGAAATGTATAAAGATTCCCTTTTCATACCGTTTTCAGTACTGTTTCGCTACAGAAATCTTGACCAGATTAACACTAATGCGACCAACATATAACCAAGTGGAGTCCAAATAGTCGACAGGACGCTCAATGCTTTATGTGCTTTGTGAAACTTACTTTAGTTTGCTACAAGTTCAAATTCTAACAGTTTGTTGTTTCCTTTTGTGTTTCTTGCCATCTAGGCTAATTACTGTGACAAAGCAAAATTACGGCGTCACCGTATTGAATATAAAGTCTCTTTCTTGGCATGGCGATGCCAGTTAAGTCCTGCTCTTACTACCCTTTTTATCACACCAGAGAAGTTCTCAAATATGAGCAATTTATAATTCTCTGAAACATACCATTTAGAGGTGTTGAACGATAGCTTTTGGACATGGATCCGAGTTGACCAGGGTCTATGACAACAGAGGCCGTTACCCTGGACAGAAATTAGCTTTTCATTTACTATTCGCTGTTTGATCGCGTTTTGCCATTGTCGGAGGAGATTAGGCAATTTTTAATATGATTTGTTCACATTAGCTGCAATTTTAAATTGCAAGTTATGTACGAGTTTATCGAAGGTATCTATGCGGAGAGATGCAACCAACAATCAGAAAATTCACATTAAACACCGCTTAATATGTATCAAGAAAATTACAAGTTTCGCGTTGACCAAATAAACTGGAATGCAAATCAACAACATCTCTTGATGAATATTTATCAATAATTACAAACTATCCATGAATTTGAAAGACAAGGAAAAGGCATTCTTCAATAATTCATCAACTGCTAGCCGCATATTGGTGTATATACATGGTAATACAAAATCATAATCGCAATCAACTCGCTCAAATAATTAATTTCTATGAAATGTGTTCCCATGGGAACCACATCTGCTCCCCGGGATTCTCCCAGAAGCAATTTTTATTCAATGCAAAAAACTGATATAAGTTGCCGTATAAGAAACGGAAGCGCTTCCTGGTTGCACACTTCAAGAGACGCTATTGAACTTCCTGAATGAATGAATAAAGCGGCTCTGTGTGTACAGTTGAAAGCATTAAACATTGTTGTGCATTGTTCATCGCGGTTGACTCTGCGAATCGTGAAAGGACGTATTCGTTCCCGACTACAGAGCGGACACTGCATCGGAGTTTCAGGGTCGAAGCGCTGAGCAATTGCGAGTGAAGGGCTTGCCCAAGGTCCCTACGCGGCGACTTTTGAGGTGAATTCGAACCTGCAACCCTTCGGCTACAAGGCGATGAACATACCCACTACACTACCGCGCCCCACAATTATGAAATGCATGTACTTACATGGATAGTAGGCTAGTGCGGTACATGGATATATAGTAACGTTCGGTAGCAGTAGTTTCAGTTTAACGAAACTGTGTACAAGGTCTTGTGTAAAAAAAAGACCGTTGGCGTCGCCTTTCTCTTAATAGCAATTTTGCATGAGCATTTTGAATACTTGCGCACACTTCTTAGCTGTTTTAGCAGCATTATGTTGTGGGATTTTCGAAGACATTGTAAGGTTTGTTAGTATCAAGGTAGCAATGTAGCAGCATTATGTAGCGAGATTCCATGGACCATGATACTTAGAGCGCACGCACTCGGTCTCGTTTCCCCCGGCAGATGGCGTGGATAGAATGAGCCGATGCAGTGTGCTGTGTTAACACCATTAAATCGCTATGACCAATCACATAAATATCTCATCGCAGCAAATTAATTAATTACTCTCATCATGTCCACGTCTAACCAAATTGTGTTTGACGAGTGACTGGGTGCGATGTGTCATCCGGATTTGTCTAATGTTATCTGATGAACTAAGATTGACTGCAGTTACAGTAGTACGGTTGCGTATCAAAAGAATCCAGATAAGTTTTTATCATCATCATTATCATTATTATCATTATTGCTAGTTGTGGCAATGCGGCTCCATATTAAATTGATCCAACTCATCTTCTCAATTTCAACGCCTGACCTTTATTATACTATGGTGCTGCCAGTCCCAAGAGTGGATAAATGAGGAGGGTTGCGCGAATGATCTTTGCTGTCAAACGGTGTCGTTTACGACTGCGATGAGGTTAACCTTCATGGTTACCAAGGTTTTTTTGTAACATGAACTAATAGATAAAGAAATGCAGCAAAGTTTGGAGACAACATGCGACGATGATACCTGAACATTAATGAACATATAAAACCAATTTGCAATTTAGCAATAGTTCAATAATATCATATAGCTTAATCTATTATGTTTTAGAAACGTGTGTTTGGTGCTTAAACGGAAAAAACGGCCAATAGTCAAACGGATAACACGTTTCTGTAGAATTTCCAGTGTAATCATGCGACAGTGATAAACAAGGACCTATGAAATAATGCATGATGGCAAGCACGGGCAAATTGGGGCAGAGTATTATTCAGACCATTTAGGAAACTTCTGTGTAAGCAACATAGGCGGAGACCTGGTCCGAACTTTGGGGGGGACGGACGAGCGGCCGAATGACGATCGCCGAGGCACGAAGCGCCTCGCAGGGGAGGGTTTGGGCAGGGAGATATGCCCCCAAACTTCGAAAAAGTTTGATTTTCAGCACTACAATGGTAGCATTTCAGGTAGTCATATAAACAAATTTCCTCGTCATTTTTGTCCTTATAGTTTTTGTTTAAGACTTCAAAAGTTTCCCCGCCAATGCCGAAATGCTTTGAATTGATAATTGTTTTGTAAAGTTAAAAGAGGTGTGTAAGAGACATCTCCAATTGGAATTCTCTGTTTAAAAATAACAGTTAACTTGTCTGATGATATAAGTTTAGTAAAATTAAAAGATGTGTGTAAGAGACATTTCCAATTGGAATTCTCAGTTTAAAACAATAATAATAGTTAACTTGTTTGATGATAATAGTTTAGTAAAGATAAAAGAGGTGTGTAAGAGACATCTCTAATTGGAATTCTCTGTTTAAAACAAAAAGTTAACTTGTTTGATGACAATAGTTTAGTAAAGTTAAAAGAGGTGTGTAAGAGACATCTCCAATAGGAATTCACAGTTTAAAACAATAATAATAGCTAACTTGTTTGATGATAATAGTGTAGAAAAGTTAAAAGAGGTGTGCAAGAGAAATCTCCAATTGGAATTCTCTGTTAAAAAATAATAGTTAATTTGTTTGATGATAATAGTTTAGTAAAGTTAAAAGAGGTGTGTAAGAGACATCTCCAAATGGAATTCTCTGTTTAAAAAATAATAGTTAACTTGTTTGATGATAATAGTTTAGTAATTATATTATATTTAACTTGGGATTTTAAATCGTACGTTTTTATTATCTATTATTAATCCGATGTATAATAACAATGTTCTATGTCCCATTGTTCGTTTTCAAGAGGAGTAATAAACAAAATACTTACATACTAACTTACTTACCTTCCATATTATTCCCAATGTCCAACTGGGGGTTGATTCGAGTCGGAAGGAAACCTGAGGGGAATGTAGCAGAAGCCCGATTATCAAGTTGTGGCGTTATTTATTATTATTAATCAGAAGTTTAACGACATCTTATAGCTACAAAGGCTGTTGACGTCTTTAAAGATTTATAACTGTGCATTCCACTTTTTTCTCCTCGCACATTTTTAAGTAGTAAGATTGATATATCATTCGTTATACACGCAAGCAGCGTATGCTCAGTTGTTTCAGGCAATTGGCATTTAGAACACAGGTCTGTTGTACTTTTACCTAACACTTTCAGCCAAGTGTTATTAGGAACATGCCACATCCTAAGTCCTAGATAGTTCCCTTTCATTTAAAGACCATATATCTAATCTTACACGATCCTCATATTTTCATTTAAGGCGTCTAAGGGCAGTTCGGCGTTCTGTTTCGCTTTCTGTTTTTACCACTTTGGTCCATGCTTTCATTTGCTCCAGAATTGACTACTGTAATTCTCTTCTAATTGGTCTTCCCAAGGTTAGACTCTCACCTTTGCAGTCGGTCCTTAATGCGGCCGCCAGATTAATTGCACGCCTTCCACGCTACTCTCATATCTTTACTTTTATGTTTGAGCAGCTCCATTGGCTTCCTCTAACTGCGCGCATTAAGTTCAAAATTCTCATTTTGGTCTCTAAAGCACAACGGGGTCTTGCTCCAAAATATCTGACCAATGGAATTCGCAGGCCAGTTTCAGCCTCCTCGCATCGTCCACTCCGCTCTTTAAACAGATTTGAACATCTAGTACCTCCTACTAGAACGGCTATGGCTCAGTCCCGTTCCTTTACATCAATTGGCCCCTCTCTTTGGAATACGCTCTCTCCTTCTATTCGATCTCAACTTCTGACAGGTAATCCCTCCTCCTCATTTTCTTTTCTTAAAACCTATTTTTTCTCTCGTGGCCTTGCGCACTGGGAGCGCCTCTGAACGGTTCACCCTAGTAGAGGCGCTTTATAAATGTTTTTATACAAAACAATACAATACAATACAATACCATAAGTCGGGTAATTTGAACTTCACTTCTCCTGATGGAGTTTATAAATTTTATATCAGTTGTGACGTTGGATGTTGGCAAGGTTTTTATAATAGCCCGTAATATGTTAAAAGAGGTATCTTATCCACACAGTATAAAGTTCGCAAACTATTCAACGTGGGACTAAATAACTATTGGTTAGAGCCCGGATTGCCCGGGAATTCATATCATTAGAAATATGAACTTCACCTGCTAAAGTTTTCTTTCTCTAGAACTCTACTGACGTGTTTGTGTAAATGCTCTAACGCTTAAACTTTGGGGGGGGGGGACAAATGCATGGGCCGTCCCCCCAACACCTTGATTGGGGGGGACCGTCCCCCCTGTCCCCCCCCTAGGTCTCCGCCAGTGGTAAGCAATGCCTTACCCTAGACAACATACTAATGGATACGATGTAGTACATCGACTCCATTAGTATATTGTCTCGTGATATTATTGAATTGTTACTAAATTGCAAATTGGTTTGTTTATGCCTTTTTTCTCTTCTCTCGTAGCCTGACACACCTTAATAGAGGCGCTTTTAAAATGTTTTAATACAATACAATGCATCTGCGTTCAAGTAGAATGCATTCACTTAGACACCCTTTAAACAATGATACCTAATGCTTTATAAGCATTGATCGCGTTAATTAATTGGTTCATGTCACATACACAGCATACAGCCTTTTTTAATTAAGATGTTACAGTAGTTAATTTAAAAAGCTGAAAAATAGCAATAAGTTATTTAGTTCAAATAAATATTTAGTCTGTTTTCAATAGTTTAGTTTTTAGCTTGCTGCATTGGTTTAAATTCTCACCAGGGCTGATATTTATTTCTAGATGTTGATGTTGTTGTTGTTGTTTTTGTTGTTGTTGTTGTTGTTGTTGTTGTTGTTGATGATGATGATGATGATGATGATGATGATGATGATGATGATGATGATGATGATGATGATGATGATGATGACGGTGGCGGCGCGGCGTCGTTGACCGTGACGGCGACGGTGATGGCGATGACGTTGGCTCTTAAATATACTCCCGAAAACTTCAGACAATGTCTCAGCTTATTATAATTGTCGCCTCTTTTCATAAAAGTTTTTGTTAATTTGTTCTTTGTTTAAAACTTTTCTTTATCTTGGCACCACTTTAGATTGTTCTTCTTTCAATGCATGTTGACATGTCATTTGTTGTCTCAGATTATTATGGGATTTGGCATAAAATAATGTTTCGATTAATTTTTCTTCCGTACCGTAAGCTTATGGATTTCTGTGTGTTTGCAGGCATGCTAATAATAAGAATATTCTTACTTACTTTCGTAACCACACTAGAAGCAACCCAATTCTATTGTTGCTGCCACGACGTGCTTTCCTGCTGAAAATTTATGGCGCTTCTGTTAAGGATTTCAGTCTGTTTACAATTAAATATTTCTCCATTACTGTGTAGGAGAGCTGACTTATACATAAAAGTTTAATCTTTAAAAGAGGTGTGCTAAAATGAAACTATTTACGAATACTTTCAAAAGAAAGTATTATACGGTTGCCAAATCTCATACAAAATCATTAAATTTGTAAACTGATATTAATCATTATCATTATCATTATCATCGTCATCGTCACCTCTTGCGGCGATGTGTACGAGTGTATGATTTCATCCGTGAAGGCCAGTAAGCCCAATTGATGTTACATGTATGTCAACAAATTTTGTCCTCATCTACCACACGTCAAAGCAACCAAAGTAATGTTGTCTTGTTAGGGGATGTCTATATATTACATACACACGGAGGGGGATCGAAAGATTTAGACGATCTGCGTGCGAATGAATATGAAGACGGAGGAATGTCGGAAAATATTGGCTATGAACGATACATTAAAAACTGAACCTACTCCTTGTCCAGTGTTTAATCTAGACGTCTCTGGGGGGGGGGGGAAAGTTCCCCCCCAGGATTGACATTTCCCCCCCCAGAAAAATTTCACAAAATGGTATTGGTTTTTAGCAACTTTTTCATCGTTGTTTTACTTGAAATGTTATAGTATACTGTGATATTATTGACTATATGATTATAATGACATCATTTACTACTATAATATACGATACTATCATGTTGCAATGAGTATAACTTACTGTATATATTTGTATAAACACTATTTTTTTCTTAACTAAAAACAGAGATGACATCCCTTCTAGAACAATTTGTCAAAATGATAATAGTTTTTAGGTGCTGTTTACATCATTGCATTACATGAACTGTTATAATAATAATATACTGTAATATTATTTACTACCATATGGTTATTTAATTAATTACTATAATATATGACATAATTATTTACTATAATATATGACACAATCCTGCTAAAATGAGTTTAACTTACTGTTAATATTATGTACAAATACTATTTTTGCACAACTGAATGGCTTCAAACCAGTGCTATCCATCAAATTTTAAACTGTCGAATTTCAAAATGTTTTGGTCCCATCATTTGAACACCTAGTAAAACACCATCATTACTACACATGGCTTCTTGATTTTGGTACCGGTAGTTTATTAGTTCTTGGTTGATTTGTGTACCATATGATTTCTGAAAGTGTATCTTTGCAAACAATTTAGGATCATATTGGGGGGGAAACAGGGATAAGCTGATTAAAGTGCTTAAGTCAGCTTATATAATCACGTCTGCAGTTATTCATTAGAATAACCCAGCAACAGCAGAACTGACCTGCTGATCTCCATACATAAAGATGTTTTTTTATTGTAATTATAATTATATATATATATATATATATTGAAATCCTAAAACACTTTATAATTATAAAATTATCAGTACTGAAATAATGGAGTTATTTTGCTAAAATGTTATCTTCAAAGTGTACCATTGCAATGTGAAAATTCAAAAAGTTTCTAATGGGTCACTGAAAAAGTACAGCTATTTTGCTAAGATGACACCATAAAATGCTGCCATTACAATTTGGAAATTCAAAAATTTTCTGGTGGGTCACTCAAAAAGTACAGCTATTTTAGTAAGATGACACTTTAAAATGCTGCCATTGAAATGTGGAAATTCAAAAAATTTCTGATGAGTCACTGAAAAAGTACAGCTATATTTTGTTAAGACGACACCTTATTAAAATGCTGCCATTGAAATGTGGAAATTCAAAAAATTTATGATGGTGCACTGAAAAAGTACAGCTTTTTTGGTTAAGATGACATCTTAAAATTCTACCGTGGCAATGTGGAAATTCAAAAAGTTTCTGGTGGGGAGGGGCACACCCCCTCCCCATACCCCTCCCCTTCCGGTCTCGGTGCTACGCATATCACGAGCGTCCTTCGGACGCTCCAAAAATTTTTCTCCCCCCCCCCAGAAACCTCAATTCCCCCCCCAGAGTCGGGGGACTAGATTAAACACTGCTCCTTGTCTCTTTTTAACCATCCTAGAACAAAGGATTGATCGCTCCACAGAAAAGTTATCTCCATCTTTCTCTATCAATCAAGGGTGGGGTGAAAAAAAGAAAATTAGAAAGAAAAAAACATAGTCTATGTCAGCTTTATCTTACTGTGGTCGAAATGCGATTTTCATACAAAAGGCTGTTATAACAATCAGGCATTTCACAGGTTTTTCACATTCGCATGAAGCCACGAAACGTCTTTAAATCGTTTAACTCCTAAGATCTGGTGTGCTAACAACGGCCCTACAAATGCTGAAAAACCGGAAAGAAAAAGATATCCTTATACACCTAAAAAACGAATGAACGCGTCATAATAAGTTTGATCATACAAAATTTAAAAAAAACTTCGAAAGAAAAAAGCTCTCAAGTGCTGTAATATGCCGAGCAAATTTCTGTCCAGGGTAACGGCCTCTGTTGTCATAGACCCTGGTCAAATCGGATCCATCCATCCATCATAATTATAACAGCTCAAAAGAGCAGGCATAATTATCAACTGCAGGGAGTGATGTCGTTTCAAAAAGTGTTCGGGAAACCAAGGAACAGCAAATCTTACCGGTGTAGATATTTTCCTTATTCAAATCCATCCACCCGCTGATGATGATGATGATGACGATGATGATGACGATGACGATGACCTCTCCGTCACCGATCATAGTGGTGATTGGGATTATGACAATGATCATGATTATAATCGTCATCGTGACTTACCTTCATCGTATGATATTTGTGGGCATGGTGGTGTAGCCAGATGGTTGCACGTTCGAATCCACCCCAAGTCGCCGCGTACACCTAGAATCGTCATCTTGGTGTCTAAACATACATAGTTAGGGGCGAGGATTCCAACAGAGCAAATGTTCCCCACAAGCAGGTCGATGCTGGTTTTATGCAACCACGCGGGCATGGCGTCCTTCATCGAGTACTTGGCGGCGGCGTCATTGACCAACCAGCAGATGGCGTCAGTTGTGACGGGCTCAAAACCGGAAAACCGGTCTGCCATCGCAATATCGCGAAACACCGGTGACGGTGCGCACTTTTTCTAGGTGTACTGGAAGCTGAGATATTTAAAATTTCGTATTTGTGACGCAGGCGCTCGAAACCCGTCGTTTGTCGCTTCCTAGATATTGCGCTAGACGCCGAAATAGGCGAGAGGGGTAAATAATGCAGTTTATTTTTCAATTCAGTATATGACTGTGAATTCGCCTTAATTTGCGAAGTAGTGAACCGATTTTGATGCCGTTTGGGTTATCTGATTCAGAACATATGCCTCTAATGCCCAGAAAAATTTCAGAATAATAACTTAGTGGATTCAGTAGACTTGGATGACACGAATATTCAGTAACTTTTTATTTTATTTTTTCACTATAAACTAATGAAAGAATCAAACGAGCACAACCTTTGTTAGAAAAAAGATAATTTCATTGTGTTAAAAGCATTTCAGAGCATGGTCATTGTAGCATATGACTAAATAAAAAGGTCAAAATCCGACATGTGACGGGTTTTGAGCCCCTGTGTCACATTTTGGTCGGCCATTTTGGAAAATGGCCTCCATTGAAGCCGTGAAGATCATTTGCAATGGCTCTGCTGGAATCCTCGCCCCTAACTATGTATGTTTAGACACCAAGATGACGATTCTAGGTGTACTGTAAGCTGAGATAATGAAAATTCCGTATTTTGATCGGCCAATTTGGAAAATGGCCTCCATTGAAGCCGTGGAGATCATTTGCAATGGCTCTGCTGGAATCCTCGCCCCTAACTATGTATGTTTAGACACCAAGATGACGATTCTAGGTGTACTGTAAGCTGAGATAATGAAAATTCCGTATTTTGATCGGTCATTTTGGAAAATGGCCGCCATTGAAGTCGTGGGGAACATTTGCAATGGCTCTGTTGGAATCCTCGCTTCTAACTATGTATGTTTAGACACCAAGATGACGATTCTAAGTGTACTGGAAGCTGAGATAATTTAAAATCTGTAAACCGGGGGCCATTTTGAAAAATGGCTGCCATTGGGGCCAAGGGTCAAATATGCAATGGCCCTATAGCCAAATCTTTTTCTTATGACATGTTCGTAGAAATATCATGCTTGTATCACAAAGTGAGCCATTTTTAACCAGGCCGCTGTACTAGCAGCCCGATATTCAATGTAAAAAAGCATGAAACCCATCATATTTTGAACCCAATTTTGGGGGGTGACCCCATGTTCGGATTTTGTCGGATTTTGGATATGTTATTCAGCAGAAAATTCTGAACAGGAAACCGTTTTAAAAGCTTCTGTTACAATTTTACCCAGGTTCACTGTATATTTGAGCTAGATTGCCTGGACTAATTCCGAAGTTTTCTGTTCTTTCTTATGAAAGTATTGTGATTTTCTCATTGCGTAGTTATTTTTAGAGCCGATATTTAACGACACCTCTATTATTAATTTAAGTCTTTTATAAATAACTAATCTTAAACATCAAATTATTGATCATCTCGATGTGACTTGTAAAAATAATTATAAACAGACTTAACTCCTTAAAAGAGGGGTATATAAATTATTAGCTGGAAAACAAGTGATGGAAGTGGCAACAATACTAGATTGCTTCTAGCACGGTAATATAAGTAAGTAAGAATATTCTTAAGTAACCTACGAGCGAACGCACAGTAGTTAAAGGAGAAAGCTATTCGAAACATCATTATAAACAAAGTCCTTTGACATTCCCAATGAATATTAATGTCTGCATACTAGAGGTCGTTTCATGCATGAAACTAAAACTTACAGAACACAAAATAGCTGCGCAACTGTACGAACTTTACAATCAATCCGTCCATCCGTTCGTCCACCCGTGCATCCATCTGTCCGTCTGTTCTCCATTCGCCTCATAACCAGCTACACTGCACGGAGTGCAATGACCATTCACTGCGAGTCGGAACACAAGACACAAGACATTGTCTCATAATTTTGTAGAGATTGAGGTAAAGTGAAGTCGCCAACTATAATTCTGTGTTCGAGTATTACGCGATAACATAACAGACCTGAAAAACGGTTGCAGATGACGTTAGAACATCAGCATAAAGTGAAGGAAGACTTTTTATGTCGTTTAAAAATTAAGTCAATTATACTACTTTTAATCAGCGTCTTCAGACTTGGATAAAAGCATAGAACCCTTTTTTATAGCTTTCAAGCGTTCTATAAATAAGGTAGTCCGTTACAAAGGTGATAGCGTCATCTAAGAGATGATGATGATGCTTTCCATCCTCATTTCTGAGGGTCGGAGACCAGAGACAACGACAGCAGCTTCCTCCATTCCTCTCTGTCATGCGCCCGTCTAACACAGTCCACAGGTGGTAATCCGGTCCAGTCACAGACATCGTCCATCCAACGCCTCCTTGGTCTTCCCCGTGCTCTGGTACACTCAATTCGTCCTTGTATTAGCAGTGTCGATATGTTGTCTGCCCTCATCAGGTGTCCGAAGTATCGGAGTTTCCTTTTCTGCACCCTCTCCAGCAGTCTCTGTTTCGGCCGCAGCTCCGCCAAAATCGAGGCATTTGTTCTGTGTTCCCTCCAGTCGACCTGCATCATTCTTCTATACGTCATCATCTCAAATACCGTCAATCTTCTTCTGTCCGCCGCTTTCAGAGTCCATGCCTCACTTCCATACAACGCCACTGACCACACCATCGCCTCCATAACCCTCCTCTTCAGTGCATTTCCGAACGAACGATCTTTCCACAGGCAGTCCAGTGACCCCATCGCCGTCCGAGGGATCCCCAATCTAGCCCTGATTTCTCGGCTTCCGTCTCCAGTGTCATCTATCAATGCTCCCAGGTAGCGGAAAGCCTCAACCTGTTCTAGAGGTTCCCCATTGCAGGTGATCTGAATTGTTTCTCTCGTTTTGGATACTACCATAACTTTTGTCATTTTATACTTATTTCCAAACCGTATTCCTTTGAGACCTCATTTATCCTATCTATCAATTGTTGAAGTGCTGCTGCTGACGTCGCAATTAGAACAATGTCATCCGCATAACGCAGGTTGTTTATTGTGCATTCATTTATGGTAACTCCTATCCATCCCAGCTCGTCCGCCGACTCCCGCATCACGTACTCTGAGTAGCAGTTGAAAGACAGCGGCGACACCAGCCTCACACCTTTTCCTATCCTAAACCATTCCGTTAATTCTTTGTCCACCCGAACCGCAGCTTGTTGATTGCTGTATAGGTTCTTCATTGCATCCACCGTGTGACTACACATGCCCATCCTTTTCAGCACCGACCATAATTTACGATGGCTTACCGAATCAAAAGTTTTCTTGTAGTCAATGAAGGCCATGTACAGGGGGACCGAGGCTTCCCGCGCTTTCTCCATGATGATTCGCAGGTTGAAAATTTGATCTCTAGTGCCCACCCCTTTACGAAAACCCAGCTGTGCATCTGCCAGTTCCTCCTCCGCCGTCCTCTGTATCCTGTTAAGTAGGACTCTAAGTAATATCTTGCTTGCATGACTAATGAGAGCAAGTGTTTGATGATCCTCACATTTTTCAGTGCCCTTGACTTTTGGGATGGTTACAAAGATGAACTTAGCCCATTCTACAGGCCATGAGCCTGTAGAATTTCCTTACCTACCGTAAAACGGGTTGACTTTGGCCCGCGGGGTGACTTTGGCCCAAATTGAAAAATTAGTTTGCACACCTCCGGGCTTACGTAGTTATCACGTGATTTTGAATTGCTTTACAGCTGACGATATGTCATTATATCGCGAATATTAAAAAAAAATTTGATTGATTTCATTGTAATATTTTTTGGAATTTTCCAGATTTGTTTGCTAGCCTTAAAAATGTGAAAATTTTAAGATGTGCAAAATTATATTTCTGTAAAATATACCGTTAATAATACCGTGGGTAATCATTAAGCTTTTCAATGTACATTATGACGGCATAATATTATGTATGGCGCACCGTTTGTTCCGCGATGTCGCTAATAAGTAAGTTAAAAATGCAAGAACATTTTTTGGGGTGACTTTGGCCCAAATTTGGGTTGACTTTGGCCCGCGGGGTGACTTTGGCCCAAATTGAAAAATTAGTTTGCACACCTCCGGGCTTACGTAGTTATCACGTGATTTTGAATTGCTTTACAGCTGACGATATGTCATTATATCGCGAATATTAAAAAAAAATTTGATTGATTTCATTGTAATATTTTTTGGAATTTTCCAGATTTGTTTGCTAGCCTTAAAAATGTGAAAATTTTAAGATGTGCAAAATTATATTTCTGTAAAATATACCGTTAATAATACCGTGGGTAATCATTAAGCTTTTCAATGTACATTATGACGGCATAATATTATGTATGGCGCACCGTTTGTTCCGCGATGTCGCTAATAAGTAAGTTAAAAATGCAAGAACATTTTTTGGGGTGACTTTGGCCCAAATTTGGGGTGACTTTGGCCCATATTCTAAATTACTGTTGACGATGTATATATTATGTTTTTGTCAAAATTAATAAATGCATTTGCTTAAACTTCACTTTCTATGATATTTTGACTGGTTCTTGGTTGAGCATACCGTACCAATTTCTTGAAAGGTGACTTTGTATAGGGCCTAGTCACATGTACGAAGATGAACAATTTCCTGGTATGGTCAAAGCACTAAATAAACAAAGAACTCAAACCAATTGTTTAGCTAGAAGTGATATGAACTGGAACTGACCTGCAGATGTGGATAAGATATTCTACCATACAACAGCAGTTTTGAAAATTCCACAGCCAAAGAAAACAACTGCACGAGAATTGCTCCAAGTCCATTCATTGGAAAGTAAAGGGAATTTGTGGACATTTCATTAGTCGGTTGACTTTTCATTAATCGTTTACAGGTCTTTTATAAGTACCAGTAACATTACCAGATAGCCTATCATTTTTGTGTTAGTTTTAAGTGTGGATATTGTTCAAAGTGATTCACTGAGATTGAGAAGCAGTTGGAGATCACGAACATTTCAATTGTCATGATGACTTCATAGTAGTCTTTTACACGTCTTTTACAAGTACCAGTACCAGTGTCATTTTTGTGTTAATTATAAGTTATATATCTTTTAAAACACTTTTCTTGGGCCGTAGTCACCCCAGCAATAGCTCCACTTTGTCCAATAACGGCAAAACCACTGTGGGCCAAAGTCACCCCACCTGATGGGGTGACTTTGGCCCACCCCAAAAGTAAAAAAATAAAGGTTCAACTTTTTTCACACAATTTTTTTATTGTGCACTTCTACTCTCTAACCCTATGGGGCCTATGCACTGCTAATGAAATTGCAACATCAGTCATATTCAGTCAAATTATCGTTTTATTATAAAAACAAGTTGAAAATGGGCCAAAGACGTTTTACGATACTCTAATTATTGTTGGTTTCGCCTCTGTACATGCGCAGTTGTGTTAGAGACTTCCACACCATTGAAATGCTGGTAAACGACGCTATATAAACTGGGAAGCAGCAGCTGTCTTTGTAATAATATTTCTGTATTGAAAAAAATATGATTTCCCACTTCTGAGGTAGTTGATATGCGGTTGTTATGTAGCTTCGTTAAGCAAATCCTGCCCTAATAATATAATATTATTGTTTAATGCCATCGAATTATATATTAGATAGTAATAATATCTGCATTGAAAAATAAAATTATGGTTAATAATGAAAACCATGGTGATACGATGATCTTGCGTTGGTGCAAAACTGGCAATACAATTTTGAGACGCTGCAAAACGCGCTCTTAACTCTGCCGCTGTTTGTACCATGACAACACTAGTCGCAAGAAGGTGGGGCGACGCTAATGGTTTTGATGATACACATTGCTGTCAAACTGAAACCATACCACTACTAAACGATGCTCATAACACCTTTAAAATATTTTAAACTAAACCTATAAATCATATCATTGCCTTCATACTTCATGTGTATCCTAACGTGCAGCTGGCAGTATGGCAGCTAGCGTAGATAATGTATGTCTCGAATGTCTGATGATAATACGACCTACCCCACCCCGAAGCTAACCAGGGGGGGTGAAATAGTCTATCCCCGGATGGGATATACCGGGGTAGTCTCAATCTACTTTAAAAAAAAAACAATTGAAGCTGTAAGTACTTGCTTTTGAACTCATCACATTTACTCTGACATTTGACATTATCCGGGGGTATAAACCATTTTCATTCCCCGTCGTGTGAAATCATCCACCGGGGGATAAAAACTCACATGCCACAAGCCTTACGGAGTTGAAGTTAGTGAAAACACTATTTCTATTTTCTAAGATCTCTAGCGTCTAAAGATTATTTCACTATTCTTGACGAAATCTCCTCCACTGCGTGGCAGCCATTATTCTTGCACGAAAGCGTGTAAAATTAATACCTTCTCATAATAATTATTTTACTTAGATTAAATCAGCCACAAAATAACAATTTCGAACGTCACACGGATAGTTGAGTAAACGATTGCAGAAACAACTACTACCACAGACTAGGCCGATTGTCTATTTCATTTTCATGTTGAAATGGGTCGATTACATAATTTCATTTAGATCCTAATTAAAGGTGTTTAATGATGTCTATCTATCTATCTGCCTGCCTGCCTGCCTGCCTGTCTATCTATCTATCTATCTATCTATCTATCTATCTATCTATCTATCTATCTATCTATCTATCTATCTATCTATCTATCTATCTATCTATCTATCTATCTATCTATCTATCTATCTATCTATCTATCTATCTATCTATCTATCTATCTATCTATCTATCTATCTATCTATCTATCTATCTATCTATCTATCTATCTATCTATCTATCTATCTATCTATCTATCTATCTATCTATCTATCTATCTATCTATCTATCTATCTATCTATCTATCTATCTATCTATCTATCTATCTATCTATCTATCTATCTATCTATCTATCTATCTATCTATCTATCTATCTATCTATCTATCTATTTATCTGTCTGTCTGTCTGTCTGTCTATCTATCTATCCATCCATCCATCTATCTAGCTATCTATCAATCTATCTATGTAATTTATAAGGCGCCTTTTCAAGGAGTCTACTCAGAGGCGCCCCGACCCAAGCCCGGTCAAAAAGAAAAGTCTTGAGCAATCTATAAAAAGAGTCATACTTGTTCCGAGGGTGGGAACGCAGGTTAGAGGGAAGGTCGTTCCAAGCAGAAGTTCCAGTGACCGAAAATGCTCTGTTCTGACTAGTGGCAGTGCGGGCATAAGGAACCATAAAGTCACCTCTAGAGGCCGAGCGCAGAGATCGGCGACCCACAACAATTGAGGTCAAGGTGAAGAACTCACAGAGATAGGAAGGTGCTGTGTCCAAGACGCAACGCCAGGCAAAAGAAGCAACCCTGAAATGAATGCGTGACTGAACCGGAAGCCAGTGTAAGACATCACGAATATAGTCAGAAATGTGGCCAAACTTAGGGACGCCACCCACCAAACGTGCAGCCGCCCGCAGGACCCCCTCCAAACCACTTAAACGAACCTGAGGAAGGCCAAAGTAGAGAGAAGAACAGTAATCCAATCGATTTGCAATAAAGGCATGGACCAAGGTGGAAGCGGAAGAGGAAGACAGAGAGCGAGACACGACTCGCAGCTGACGCAAATGGTAGTAACAAGAGCGAGTCAAGGCCTTGAGATGATCAACAAAAGACAGCTCCGAGTCCAGAACGATACCCAGATTGCGCACAGAAGTGGAAAAAAACAAAGGTGGGGAATTCAGAGGCTAGAGACCCCAAATCAATCTTACTCAGCTGTTGACGAGTTCCAAACCAGATATATTGGGCTGGTAGTAAATTTCCATTGCATTTAAATAACATTATACTGAACACCTCTATATCAAAAGTTTACCAAGTTATAAATAGTTCTCGCTCAAACGTTGACCAGACTCACACCTCGATTCAATGCTGTAACATTACAGCAACTTTGATGAATTGTAATCTTTTTAGCATCATACAAATTTCCATTGCATTTAAATAACATTTACGCGGTGCATCAGATAGACACCCTCTAAACACGTTCACATGGTGCGTTAAATAGGAGCATAATCGGTTTACCGTAATCATTAAAAAAAACTTCGAAAGAAGAAAGCTCTTAAGTGCTGTAATATGCCGAGCAAATTTCTGTCCAGGGTAACGGCCTCTGTTGTCATAGACCCTGGTCAAATCGGATCCATCCATCCATACCGTAATCATTTTTGACCAATTTACAGCCGTCTTCGAAAATCATGGTATGAAGGGATTATCACAAACAAAGATTTCGAATAAACTATCTGGCAGCCATGCAAGGCGTCTATCACGTCAAGTTGTTCATTTGACCAACATCACATGGCGTATAAAAGACTGGGTTAACCATTGGTTGGGAAGGTATCAGAAAGTTGACGATTTACCAAGTCACCAACCGCTTCTAATTTTAGCCATAGCAAAGGCGCAGTCCAAAGAGCAGCGAAATTATCACTGGACGCAAGCGGTCGTTTGACATTACAATTATTTCACTTAGGCCTACTATAATTATAGACTTACATTTCTTCATTCATTACAATAGTTTGTGATTGAAGAGGCTCCTCACAAACTCAGTGGTGCTCCAAACCACAACGCGGAAAATAAAAACTTTTGGATGAATGGGGAATGACAGTGAAGGAGTTATAGAGTGGGACCTGAGTATCAAGGCGGCTGAGGAGAGGGCGTTCCGGGTTACTCACCACGCAGAAGACACGTCTTGTGGAACTAAGAAACCCGTTAAACTACAAATATTACTCTACACCTGTCTCGGCAGGTTCTGTGAATAAACGACCCGCATCCTGTTATCCGCAAGCAAGCATCCCGGCTCATATCTGTCAACGAAAACGAGGCAGTGGCGTCTAACGCTGCCCTCTGACATCAAACACTGTATGTCACGTGGACCAATGGTAGAGGATTTTCGGTCGTTTTTGTTGACGTATAGAATCTCGCACTACACCCCGATGTGTTAAGAAGATATTTATCTCTAAAACACCTTTTAAATGTTGGCAGTCTATAACATAAATTCAAATGGAACAGAATAAAAATTATCTGCCGCTTGATCAAACACAGCACTATGTAACGTTGGCTGAACATGTTTTGAAGGTGTTTTATAATACAAATATGGGTCATATCACTAAAAATGATATAATATAAATATTATGTAATATAATTTTATAGCATCTTTTAATAAAACCAAATTGTTCTATCGGTGTTCTACAAATTGCTGCACTCTGGCAGCGCCATTTTCAAGCCTGGTTGACGGAGGAGAGCGACAATACACGGTGTGTCACGATATAAAAGGCGCCGCGCCTTGGCTGGCATTTTAAACTGTTCTACTGCATCTTACGAACAGTCACGAGGAAATAAGAAAGTTACTTGGTTCTTGCTTTTGAAGGCAGTATGGTCTGTGGTTTTGTGGTAGGTTCGATGCCTTGGATCCGGATGGTTCCAGGTTCAAATTTGACTCAAGCCGCAAATCTTTGCTAATCAAGTCTTCCACAGATGTTCTTGGTTGTTCTTTTAAGGTTTACTCCAGGCCTTAGTTCAACTCTTCCATTATCTTCTTCCTCTGTGTTGTACGCCGTCGGTTCTTATAATTATCTGGTTGACTGCTCAAGTTCACAGGTCGTCCATTAAGCCTAGCTACAATGATCCTGGAGTGGAATGACTTGTGCTCTCTCTAGTAATGCTGCATTGGATGATCATTGTCATCCGCGGACCATCTCGCTTCCCCCGTTATTCATCTCTCCCGCTCTAGTCTCATTTCCCCTCTGTTCCAATATGTCGTAGTGACATTATCTCTCCCAGTTCTATATTAATTCCAACCAGCATTCTTCTCAAGTTCCATGTTTCAATCGTTAGACCATATTCCTCGATATTTAGTTTCTGTTGATCTGTCCTTTCTCTGGTAGCCAACTTTTCCACCCAACCCCGGTCACTCGTTTGGGAACGTGGACCTTGTTCACTCGGGCTTCGTCACACCTGTATATAGCGAATTGTAGATTTTATAAATACCTTTATCTCTAAATGGTTGACAAAATAGTAAGATAGAATACAAATACTTAGCATCTCTCGTGAATGAATAACGTGTCTCATTATTTGCAAATCTAAATAAGTGAATAACTTAAATGCATACTAAATTTTGAGTTGATATGGATCCAGATTTGACGAGGGCTTATGACAACAGAGGTCGTTGCCCTGAAAAAAATTGTTTGGCGTAATACAAGTGAGTAACTAAAAGTTATATCTAAAACACATCCAATTTAAGTATAGAATGCCTTAAATGTGTCCTCACATCGTTTAACTCCGCCACTGGTTGCACTCTGCCAGTGCCAGTCCCAAGCCTGGATGAAGGAGGAGGGCATCGCTAATGGTCTCTGTTACCGCACAGTGACGTTAAACTACAAATACCACCATCCAACGCCCAAAACACCTTTTTTAATGATGAAAATATGTCAATATATAATATTCTTCTTAATGAACGTCAGTAATGTTGTTGTGTGACATATGGGTCGATACAGAAATAATTGCGTCATCTAGGAATCAATCATCCTAGAAATATACTTAGAAGTCTATATGAGGACCGAGAGACATAATGATGGTAGTATCAGGAGCGGATCCAGGGGGGCGTCCGGCCATGGCCCACATTTAGAAATTTCTTTACTTTTGACCATTAGGCAGGTTCGAATGCAAAATGTCACCACTCCTGCTCATCTGGGCCTTCTCCTTAGTCTTTGATATCCATTTTTCTCCATTATCCAGTCCAGCATCACCTGTCTCGGTCTTTCTCTAGTTCTTTTCCCCTCCATATTCCCCTCGATCACTATAATTCTTAACAAATAAACCGGATGATTCTGTGGTAGTTATTTCAGGTCTGATTGATGTTCACCGTAGTAATAGTCTACTGAAATACGCAGATGACAGCTACATCTTGATTCCTGTTCTGATATTGCATCCACTTCTTCTGAACTCGACAATGTTGCTCTATGGACTCTTACTAGCAAACTCAAACTCTACCACGGTAAATCTAAGGAGATGATAATTAGTCGTCCAAGGTCTAAGCTAATCGAGATAACTTTCCCAATACCGGAATGAATAGTGTGACCATTTCGGATAAGCTTATCTTTGACTTGCTTATTGATTCTCTCTGTATTAGTCGTCTTTCTGATGGCAAAATGTAGTGAAACACCAGCCAACCAAAGCATTTTCTAGAGGTGCCAGACCTGAGCATAAATTATGGTGGAGGGAGGAGTGTCTCCTTTATCATCATCATCATCATCATCATCATCATCATCATCATCATCATCATCATCATCATCATCATCATCATCGTTTTTACATAATTATATTACATAATTATTTTATCGTTGCTTCCAAAAAATGTCACGATTTAGCTCAAAATATCTCACCTAACTGTTAACGGTCATTTAAGTTGGCGCTACATAAATTCTTATATTAGAATTGATTTCATTAATTAAGGTAAAATGAATCGATTCTGTTGCAATGTTAAAGAAGGTCAACGCAAGCTTATTTTAAGGGTAAGACTAGCAAATGTCGGACAAAGTTCGACACCTCTAAAACAGGTACAAATACGTTATGAATTAATAAGTGTAAAAATTTTGGCATTGCTTCAATGGCAAATGTCACTGTACACCTTTAAAACATGTTAGTGGACGTTATAAAGTAATAACTGCAGTAATTTGGCAAAAATACTGATTAAGTACATTGCTCTCAAGTGCTGTATTATAGCAGGGAGAACCAGGTTGGATAGTATCCGTAACGAAGTGACACGGAAAGAGTTGGGACAGGAGTAAGCATTAATACATAAGATCAGAAAAAGAAGACTGACGTGGTTTGGACAAGTGACGAGAATGGATGAAAAGAGATTACCAGCAAGAGCAATGTATTGTGGATTGAAAACGGAGCCAAGGACGACAAGTGAAGACATGGATGGACAACGTTCGTTAAGATCTGGAAGTAATGGATATGAACATCAGAACAGTCGTTGATCCCATGCGAGAAAGAAAGAATTGGATGAGTTCAGTACTGTACAGACCTCATCATCGGCATAGTCTGACGGATGAGAGAAGAAGATGAATCTAAAATTTATCTAAAGATTTGTATCGCGCCCATGAAATATCGGAATAAATTGTTCAAAGTGATATACTGAGTTGAATCATGGTTCGGGTTTTGTGATCATGTATTTATTGTGCGATAATGTAATGTTATCGTTTTGTTATTTCTATTTCCATGAAGTTGCTTCTTTCCGTGACAATTCCGTCCTGCAATGAAAAGCGTTAAAAAATCCGACTCTATTTCAATCAGTTCAAACATTTGTAAGCCAGGTTAAACAATTTTAAAGGTGTCTAATGACCTCCGCCATCTGTCAGACGTTACCTAAACAAGCATCGAGTTTCTCTAACGTTGCAGCAAAGTCATTCCAATTCACCATTCCTAATCTAATTCTTATGCAAGAATTTATATCGCGCCAATATATTATAAACAATAAATTGTTCACTGATTTCTGCTAAGTTGAATATTTTAACAGTCGCTGTTGTTGATAGGCGATATATGATTATCCCACAGACACATGCCGTACACCACCCGTTGATGTTAGGTTATCTGCTGCTTTACGACGATGTTTCCCTACAAAGATGATTGGCATGACATTCACTTTTGACGGTCATATATATTGGCGCTTTAGAACCGTTTAGTTTAGATTGAACTCGGCTAATAAAGTAAAAATTGATCGAACCATTTAATCCGCCACTGGCTGCACTCTGTCAGTGCAAGTCTCAAGCCTGGATAAAGAAGGAGGGTGTCGCTAATGGTCTTTATTACCACACAGTAACGTTAATACCATCTGCAAATACCATCACCCCCTGTTCCATCGTGAATAAGCTCAAATTCACCGTATGTGTAGGTAAAGTATGGCAAATGATGGCATTCACTAAACACCTTTAAATAGGATCATTCGTGGTAATAAATACATGCAAATGAGCCAATACTTCAATTAAGATTTCGGGTGATTGATCTCATTTTTACGCAAAGAAGGTTTCATTATAATTGCATTTTATAGCTTTATAATAATCAGACGTTCTCAACCGGTGTGTAACGACAGTCGCGAATCGACCGGCGGTGTGTCGCGTCAAATTTTTGTGTCGCCATGGGCGGAGTTTATCGGAGGTTAGGGGATCTAAGCCACCCCAAGTAGACCAGATTCAGTTTTTTACCGTGTAAATGGTATCTTTTCCCGGGCTTAGACCCACCAGGAAGGCTTTAGCACCTCCAGGAACGGAAGCCAAACTCCGCCCATGTCACCCATGCGCGTCGCTGGTGTGTCGTGAAGAATTGGTTTATCGCGAAGAATTGGTGTGTCGCGAATTCTCACGGCATAATATTTACGCCCGTCGTTCTTGCATTACACTGACTTGCTTACTTTTGCAGCTTAGCGGGCGTAGGCTATGAGATAATCGCAACCTGGAGCGGCCATAATGTTTGTCTGTGGGTCCACAATCCATTTATTATGCCAAACAAATTTCTGTCGAGGGTAAAGGCCTCTGTTGTAATAGGCCCTCGTCAAATCTGGATCATCCAAAGTACAATTTCCAGTCTTCTAACGGTTGCCTTTCGAAAACAACTGTTGACAAATTTAACACCAGAAGCGTCATGGACGGTCTACATTTAGACACCTATTTTAAGAATACTATTTTTCTATAAGTAATTTCAACCGTAGGTTGGTACAATACTGACTGAAAAAAATTTGTACGTTGCGAATTGGAGTCAATTGATCGGAGTGAATCAAATAATTTGAAAGGTGTTGGATAGTTTTGCGAAACCTGTAGGATTGCGTGTCTATTATAATAGTGCAGAACTATCAAACGGAGACTGTAATCCGAATAAGAAAGAGAAAATTTATCTACTAACAATTCCAAATAGGCCAGCCGCTGATGCTGTTAAAAATTATCTGCAATGTGACGGTTTATTTCTGTGGGTCTGCCGTGTGTCCGTCTGTGGATCTGTCTGTCTGTCTCTATGTCTCCATGTCTGTATGTCTGTCTGTCTATGTAGTTTGCGTTTTACATAAACTTATTCGAGGAACGCTATCTGGATCCATCCATCCTACTACAACAACTGTGGCTGACCCCTCGCCAGAGGGAATAATCCTAGCCTGAAGGGAAAGAAGAAGAAGATTCGAGGAACGCTATTTTAAAAGAATACTATCAAAGTCAACCATTAGTAGTGTAGTAAGTAGCATTACTGTCAATTGTGTTAATGAACATTGAACAATTAACGTGTTCTGACTGATTTTTTAAAAATTAAATGATCACACATACTTACATTAACCCTTATAGGGTCACCGGGGGGTAAAAAAATACCCCCATCTCGGTTTTTCACGGAAATTTTTATCCCTGAAAATAGTTGAAGAAATCGCTTCTATGACTTTTCCTAAATATGTTTTATGCACAGAATGCATCCAGTTTCATTAGTTATTCATGCACCCAAATCAGCTAAAAAGTACGCGAATGTACCACGTCCTAGCTATTTTACTGAGGAATTTTTAAACATAGCATTATGCATGCTGTACACATGAGTGTCTTGCTGTTAAAATGTCTCCTTATCAGTATCTGGACATTAAGCCTATAATAGAAATCGTTTTGGTGTCATAAAATTAGGATGAATAAATGAAATTGTCTGCAGCAATCCGGCTGCCATTTTTTCCCAATTGTGGTTTCCTTGCAGTGCAATATAAGTGAAATTGGTTCCATCGCATTTCTTGACCTCGAAAATGATGATTTAGACCCTGAGATCATGTCTCCATTGCACATATGACTTCACTAATAGCCATTTTAATATTCTGGCCGCCATTTTGTCCGCCATTTTGATTTTCGTGCAGTGCCACATATGTGACATTGGTTCCATTGCATCCCTTGACCTCGATAATGTTGATTTAAACTCTGAAATCATGTTTCTATTGCATACATAACTTCACTTATAGCCATTTCAGATTCTGGCCGCCATTTTGTCCGCCATTTTGATTTCCCTGCAGTGCTGCATATGTTACTTTGGTTCCAGGTCATTCCTCGAACCTTCTATAAATAATTTCTTTTAGTTTTATACTTAAAAATCGGAGTTTATCATGAGAATCATGCGAATCACAGTGGGGGTATTTTTTTACCCCCGGTGACCAAAATCGGTTGGGAAAAATCGTGACCCTATGAGGGTTAAAATGAATATATGAATTATGTTATGAGTTTTTGTAATTCAGTATAGAGTCTCAATTCAATTCTTACACAAGGCAGTTCAAATCGTAATCTTTATCCTATTTCAGAGAAAACTAAATTGCCGAAAACTCTTCTAACTCTTATAACATAATATTTATCGCTAAAAAGGTGTTTAATTAAATTGCAAAAATTCAGGCAGACATGAGATTTATATCAGAATATAAGAAGAATTTTTTGGAATTTAAATTTTATTCGAACCTACAATTCTTCGGATGTTGTCATAGACCCTGGTCAAATCTGGATCCATCCATCCTACTGCAACAACTGTTGCTAGCTATCGCATTAAAAATGGCTGTCGCCATATGGAATCGCTATTTGTTTTATTAATGATCGCATTTCCTGTGGAGCCTCTTCAACTCTTGGGGCGCTCCAGACTACATCGTGGTCACTGGATCGGAGTTTCACGCCGAAGCGCTGAGCAATTGCAAGTGAAGAACTTGCTGAAGGTACCAACGCGGCGGATTGAGGAGAATTCGAACCTGCAACTTTCCACTACACCACCTTCCCCCACAATTATTGCGTGCGTTGCTTATTTTAACACACAATCCTTATTCCTCTTTTTAATCAGTTTATTGCATTAGAGCATAAGACCCGTTCTGTCCAAACCAACAAGTCGTAATTACAAAGCATTCTTATTCGATTTTGCTAGACACCTTTGAGACGTAAGTAACTGACGCTATTTAATTCACACTTGCCGAACTTGAAATCGAGTCATTGGTAGTTTCTTCATCCTCTATTGCAGCTGCTGCTGCTACTGCTGCTGCTGAGTTTCTTGAGGCGACCTGTGCGAAGCTCGGCTTCATGTTCCTGCATTGGATAGAGACTCTTCGTTTCCAACCTTGCGACATGGCTTGCATTAGGGGGCCGTGCACTGGAACTTCTTTTGACCCCGTTCGTTACAGCGAAGGCAGCGTGGGGGCCTACCGTTCACGTTGATCATAGCAACCACTTTCGGAGTTGAGTTAACTAGCCGAAAACTCTTCTAACTCTTATAACATAATATTTATCGTTAAAAAGGTGTTTAATTAAATTGCAAAAATTCAGGCACACATGGGATTTATATCACAATAAAAGGAGAATATTTTTGAATTTAAAATTGATTCGAACCTACAATTCTTCGGATGTTGTCATAGACCCTGGTCAAATCTGGATCCATCCATCCTACTGCAACAGCTGTTGCTAGCTATCGCATTTAAAATGGCTGTCGCCATATGGAATCGCTATTTGTTTTTATTAATGATCGCATTTTATGTAGAGCCTCTTCAAACTCTAGGGGTGCTCCAGACTACATCGTGGTCACTGGATCGGAGTTTCACGCCGACGCGCTGAGCAATTGCAAGTGAAGAACTTGCTGAAGGTACCAACGCGGTGGATTGAGGAGAATTCGAATCTGCAACTTTCCACTACACCACCGAACCCCCACAATTATTGGGTGCGCTGTTTCTATTAACAAACAATCCTTATTTCTCTTTTTAGTCATTTTATTGCATTAGTGCATTTGACCCGTTCTATCCAAACCAGCAAGTCGTAATTACAAAGCATTCTTTTTCAATTTTGTTGGACACCTTTGAGATGCAAGTAGCTGACCCTATTTAAACCAGACATGTCGAATTTGACAGGAATGAATCGAAAGAACTGGCTAATTTCTTCATCCCTCGCTGCTACTGCTGCTGAATTTCTTGAGGCGACCTGTGCGAAGCTCGGCTTCATGTTCATGCATTGGACAGACTCTTCGTGTCCGACCATGCGGCAGGGCTTGCAGTAGGGGACCGTCACGCCGTACACTGGAACTTCTTGTGACCACGTTCATTACAGCGAAGGCAGCGTGGGGACTTACACCGTTCTCACGTTGATCAGAGCTTGTCCTTTCATTCCATCGAAATCCCAACTTATTCTGTCCGGAATGATCTCCAAATTATCACACTCCACGACGATGTTGCGTACGTTTGTGCTGAGACCTGAATCTCTGTCCTTCTCCACAAACGCGTTATGGACGGTGACACCGAGTTCTCCAGCTGCTGAGTTATGACGTAGGTTGGTACGTAGAAAGGCAAGTAGAAAACTCTGAGACGATGAGTCGCTCGTCGGATTTTGGAAATGCGGACCGCGTGGCCTTTAACGCTCAGATTATCTTGTGCTAGAAAGTGTGACTTGAAATCGACGGTTTTGAAAGTGATCTCCCATTGAAGATTCTTTTCTCTCTGACCAATTGCTCTGACCGACAACGCCGACGACAAGACTCACAACATCCGGACGAACATACGCTTTACCTTCTTGCGGAAGAGTAATTACAACGGTTTTCTCCATTCTGTCTCGGTGTATTCCTTCGATGGAAGTAATACTCACACTGGGTTTCGACATGACTGCGTAGGTAAATCCAAAACTTGCGCTCGAAATCAGCGACGAACTCCGTGCGATCGATAATCCTCGGAAACGATAAGAACATAATTATACTACACTTTGTTCTTAGCCGAAAGGCCAAATACTCAGCAGTTTGAGAGAAATTGCTGTTTTGGAAGAAATCAGTGGCGGCGCCAGGATTTCAGGTTTGGGGGGGCTGAAGCCCCAAGCCTTCCTACCTCCCAGAGACGCAACTAGAACATTTTCTTCCCAGGGTGGTCATATTGCAATCGCAAAATTTCCTCGCCATATTACAGCACTTAAGTGCAAAGTACTGAACCAGTTTTTTTTGGTGTATCCGGCCGCAATCCTAGATTAAGTTCCGATTTATCATAAACAAAGGTGTCCAACTAAGGTGGCAAAAGAGAATGGGAGGTCCTCAAACACGTCCGCGTAAAGTCTATGCTGTGCCCGCGCTGTACCATACCTCGAAATTTCAGTCATCTGAGTTGAGTTGGTGACCGAGCTGAGCAAGGGTGATACAGTATATACAGTGCGTGTGCACACAGCAGCCCGAGTAGCTATGTGGTTCAGACAGTGAGGTAATGTAAAGTCCCTATTGTCTTTGACATACCGATATGCAAGCACTCAAAAACCACGTTGACTAGAGTTCTAAGTTATCACAATAAGAGGTGTCCAACACCGAATTAATATTCAGAAATTCCACAATGCAATGGTGTGCAATTCAGTATAATCGTATAAAAAGTCAACCATGGACACAGACTCGAGATCCAAGTTGTCACAATAAAAGGTGTCCAACACAGCATTAATATTCAGAAATTTTACAATAAAATGGTGTGCAATTAAGTATTATCGTATAAAAAGTCGACCATGGACACGGACTCGAGTTCCAAGTTATCACAATAAAGGTGTCCAACACAGTATTAATATTCAAACATTTTACAATAAAATGGTGTGTAATTCAGTATTATCGTATAAAAAGTCTACCATGGACACGGACTCGAGTTCCAAGTTATCACGATAAATTAAGGTGTCCAACACAGTATTAATATTCAGAAATGTTCCAATAAAATGGTGTGCAATTCAATTTTATCGCATAAAAAGTCGACTATGGACACGGACTCGAGTTCCAAGTTATCACAATAAAGGTGTCCAACACAGTATTAATACTCAGAAATTTACAATAAAAAAGCAATCACAATAATGAATGGTCCGATTTGACCAGGGTCTATGACAACAGTGGCCGTTACCCTGGACATTCAATTGAAATAATCCCAAATAAAAATAAATCACAATAAAGGTGTCCAACAGCATTCACAGAACTCTATTATAATTATCTGCCTGCATATTACTAATGACAGAAAACAGTTTAAGTTTCCTTAATACAAAAACATGCATGCTTAGATATATGCACACAATTTTTTTATGTATATATATACATATAATTATCTGAACACAAATGTTTTACATGTATATGCTAATAGCACTAGGACTTTTTAGTTGACGATTATATCAAACGTAGGCCTACATTCCCAGACAGTGGTGGTATACACAACAAGAATATAATAATTATTATACCGAAAATAACAAGAGCACGCACATTTGAGGTGTGTAAGATATACATGACGAAAATCTGACAACTACATTGTTGTGTCAAAGGCATTTCTGGATAAAACGCAATATTCTGGATAACCAGCAGTCTGTAATATTATTTTCTTGCATGATGTGCAGTGCAGATGCAACACTACTATGGGAGACTTTAAAAATTTTACATACTGCAGGGCCCGTATGCACATGAGGGCATAACTCGTATATTTGACTTAAATCTGGCCTATACGGGAATACTGGGTTATTTCCGTATGCACGACTTGAGATTAGCGAATTAAACTAGGTATAACGTTATTCCAATTCCGAGGTAGGAGCACGCCGGTGACACGAAACGGAGTATCCACCCTGAAAGCTATCCGGGAGGATGAATTAATCTATCCCCCCGGATGGAATTAACTGGTCTATACTATCCGGGGGGGATAAACCATTCTGTCCCTTTTTTGAAAAATGCGCATAATAAAATTTTTATGCTGTAATCAAAATTCAAAGTGACTCTAATTGTTTTAAGTGTCCTAAGCAATGCACAGATAGAAAGAACTCGAATTTACTTAGCGACACTGAGTGTTATTAAGTGTTTCAAAGGTTTTAAGTGCTCTAAAAACAGCGCAAAACAAATTATCTAAAGGAATAAATATACTTGTTAGTGTCATTGTTCAAAACAAAGCAGACGAAAATTAATTTGCAAAAAAAATACACTCGGAAGCGGTTGTTTTGACTTTTTTCAATTTGGGGGGATACAATTAATACGGGGGATACTCTATTTCGTGACACCGGCTACTCCAATTGTGAACAATAGACGGCCGACATTAGCTGGACAGCGCGAACAATAGGCAGCCGTCGGCATTTCCCTATGGCCCGTCTTTAGGCCTGAATCTGTTTACCCCACGCTGGCAACGATCGCATATAAATATCTTTCAGGCATGCGCGCTCAGTTATAACCTATTGAATTGGGGGGGATAGCAAGCGTCATGCATCGTCGGGTGCAAGGAATGTGTAGATTAGTTATTCTCGTTGCTATTTTTCTCGTGCATACGGATACATTCCAATGGCTATATAGGGAATTGCTAAGTCGCGTTTAGGCACTATACGTGATTACCTTATGCTGTGTCATGTGCATACCGGCCCAGAGCTGTAAGTGTACTCTAAAGAGTTCAGCTCACTTTTGGTAGGGCTGACAGCTTCCATTCCATAAAGAAGAAACGTTTTACAGAGGGCAGCTACTAAATGTAACAAAACTGGTTCACTAAATTTGTAGCATTTGCTATGCAACGAATTAAATGTCCTATACAACTTTATATATATATATATATATATATATATATATATATATATATATATATAGTCATCGCGTGTGGTTTGAACGGACTTAACTGACCAGCGTTTTTGTGGGGCCTCATATATGTATATGACCACGAGTGACCACGCCTGGTTTATGCGGACTTCTTGACCGCTTAAACTGTATATATTGGAGGTCCGCTTAAAGAGTGCGTATATATAGGCACGGTTGATCGCGTGTGGTTTATGCGGACTTATATATATAACTGACCACGAGCGACCGCGCCTGGTTTATGCGGACTTATATATAACTGACCACGAGTGACCGCGCCTGATTTATGAGGACTTATATATAACTGACCACGAGTGACCGCGCCTGGTTTATGAGGACTTGTATATGGGTCATCTATACAACTGATTGCAGGTGATTTATGAGGACATAATAATAGCTAGATTGAATTCTTCTAACGTACCAAAACTCATCATCCTCATTTGTGCCCATCGCGTACATTATCGGAGGACTCTTAACATTTAACCCCTTTAACGGCAACCCGAATTATAATCGTCCTCAACAATTGACCGTTTTACGGCAACCCCGATAATAATCGTCCAACTGATATTAGGAACTAGCCTACAGCGTCGACTTTTTCTTGTCCACACTGCTAAGACGTCGTTGCTGTCCATAATTATGTCAATTACGACGATCATGATGATGAAGATGACGACGATGATGATGATGACGACAACGATGACGATGATGACGCCGACAAAGACTAATAATGAAGATTACGACGACGACGATGATGACGACTACGATGATGATGATGACGACTACGACGACGACGATGATGATGATGAAGATGACGACGACGATGATGATGATGATGATGATGATGATGATGATGATGCTGATGATGATGATGATGATGATGATGATGATGATGATGATGATGATGATGACGACAACGACGACGATGATGATGCCGACAACGACGATGATGAGGATTACGACGACAACGATGATGACAATGACGACTACGATGATGAAGGTGACGACTGGGACGACGATGATGATGTTGAAGATGACAACGACGACGACGACGACGATGATGATGATGATGATGATGATGATGATGATGATGATGATGATGATGATGATGATGATGATGATGATGATGATGATGATGATGATGATGATGATGATGATGATGATGATGATGATGATGATGATGATGACGACGATGATGATGATGATGATGATGATGATGATGATGATGATGATGATGATGATGATGATGATGATGATGATGATGATGATGATGATGAGGGGGGTTGATGATACTAACGCTGACGTCATAAATCGCCAATGAGGTCGTAAATAACGTTATAAATCTTTCATGACGTCGTCAATGACGTCATGAATGACGTCGTCAATCGTCAATGACATCAATAATAACGCCATCGATGACGGCATGTATCCTCAATGAAGTCTTCAATCGTGAATGACGTCATTGACGTCATCAATCATCAATGACGTCGTCATTGAAGTTTTCAATCCTCAATGATGTCATAAATGACGCCAACAATCCTCAATGACATCATCAATTACGTCTTCAATTGTCAATGTCGTCATTTGAAACACCATATATTCGCAAACTCATAATTTATGTGAGGTATGCTATAATTCCACTTTGATCGACATAAAATGTATTCGCCAAAATTAAGGGTAGGTTTTAAAAATTTTAATAACCTGTAAAGTGGTTAATCGTAAACAGTGTGCTTTACTTTAAATGTTGTGGACGCCGATACAAACCGACTAAAAATGTAATCGAAATCGATCGCACGATTTTTTTAATCGCAATTAACTGCAAATTAATCGTAACACATTTCTAATACACAATAAAGAAAACAATTTGTTAGTAAGATTCTCTTCAAGGTGAATAAGAATAACTGAGTATAATTGTTTTCTGGGAATAAAGTACCTAGATTGATGCAGAAGAAGAATTAAAGTATTTATTCTTGGTGCCTCACATACAAAAACTACTTCTCTAGCAACTAAGTAAGTACGTAGTTTATTCACAACCAAATTATGAAAGATGACAATATGCACTTACAGAAGCCTACTCTGAGGATGCAGGTGAATTCTCATATATTTCATCTCGCCGGTCGACCAATTTTTTAGACTACAATTTTGTTGCACAAAATCTGTTTATGGCGTTATACTGTCATTGGCGCGCAGTACAAAAGCGCGCCGACATTAGCGCGCGGTCAAAGGCAATGACCTGTTACAGTTTAACCACAAAAAGAACAGGTCTTAATCTGCATCAGTGATTTGCTCATCTGTTGCAAAGTATTCCACGAAATCTGTTTATAGCATATAGAGCAGGGCTTAACTTAACATCAGCGATTTGCTCATCTGTGGCAAACTATTCCACTGGCAGATTCAATGTAACATTTAATGGGATCACAAAAACATGAATATTAAAGCTTCTGGATCATTGCCTCATGATTTTCAATAGTTAATTAGGATCATTCTCAGTATGAGTGCTCTCATTATCTAAACCTATAAATACAAGTTGTTACAATTTAATGAACCAATTTTCTTCTTATCCACCCGACCGATTTTTCTCAATATTTACAAAAATACTTTTTAGCATCACCGGGGAACACTATCGGGCTTCGCGATCCAAAAATCTTACCGTTTCCCGAGTTTGAAACTTTTAATCTTCTTTCCGAAAGTTAACGCAATATTTAAGAAATTAAGATTGGTCGCCGGAAGTTACAGAACCCTTTTAAAAGAATCCATAGATTTATGACGTCATCACTTCTTCACCTCACTTTAAACGGCCGATTTTATAGCGCGTTTTCACACAATAATACCAAAAACGCTGATAATAATTATGAATGGTTGATCGCAAGATAATGACAATGGAAACCAGTAATTAATTCTATACTGTGCCGTCGTATGTAGGCCATCTGGACATTATTTAGGGCGGACGTGTTTAGGCAAAAGAACCAAGATTCACCGACAAATGCCGAGCGAAACCGCCCCGCAGAGGCGGCTTGGAGATGGTTTGTGGCGAAAACCCTACATTTCACGGAGAACGCCAGGCCGGGTTGTGGCCGATGGAAGAAGGCGGGGTGAGAAAGGCGGAGTGGGAGCGGGGTCAGCGTGGCTGGGGACTAAAAACCGAAATTTCCCGGGGTCAGGCGTGGCTGGGAAGTGGGAACTAAAAACCGAAATTTCCCGGGCAACGCCGGGTAATTCAGCTAGTTGACTATAAGCATGGTACCTTTGTATTCTTCATATTATCTTAAAAGTTGTGCACCTACAGTATGACACAAACCTCCTGTTTCATTAGACTTAAATAATAATAATGATGATGACGACAATTGATTTTTTATGGGACAGTTACACAGCACATATCGCTACACGATAGACATAAGTACGCAGTCAGATTAAAGCCACGCACTCTCAAACAGGCAGCCAAATACGGCGCCAAAAGAGTAAGCTTAACCATGATTACCGTTCCATAGGCAGATATTATTCAACGCCACTAATGACTCTGCATTACATTAAGAAAAGGGTTCGTTACGATGAATTGTTGCTCATGTGAAAGAATTGGAATTCGCGCAAACTGATCAAGAAACGGCATGGTATAACAATATAATTATTTTATTTTTGACCAATAGGCCCTATAGCCTCTATAGCCTCATTTAATTGTAGGACAATATACCTTATTGCTCAATTAGCCTAGTAACTATTCCCCAATCAACACTCAGTGGAAGTTCCAATTTACACGAAAAGTAATTCAATGGAAATCTATCGCATTAGCGTACTAAAATAATTACTCTCCTTTGCATGGGTTTCAGCGTTGGTCGCATTCAATTTACATTGATTAACACTAAAAACTTACGGACTAAGAGCACGGTTGACTATTATTATTTATGAAATACATGTAAAAGCGGTATTTATGAAAGCATTATTGCTTGAATTGGAACTCTATTGGTATAATAATTGAATACTTACCGGGTGGGCCTAAAGTACGTAGCTATATGCAATAAAAATTACGCATGCGTAGCAATACCGTTATACAGGACTTGGCTTGATAAAATAAATAATATTATTTTGTCCAAAATTGCAGCTGGATTGATTAAAGAATATTTACAAAAATGAAGCAGGGTATTTGAAAAGATTTCAAGAAAAACTAGTCTAGAGGTCAGACTGTTTAAAAAAAACTATGTTGCACCTGGCGAATAATTTTGAGCGCTAAAGCGATAGATCATTATTATTCAAGTGAGCTTAGGCATACACTTTGCGAAATGGGAATTTAAGCAGACTATGCAGCAGCATCATTAGCCTACCTAGTCACTTTTGGTTCTTAACAATGTCCACTCTGTCCCAAATCTTCAGCAAATTTTGCATTTGGGCAAATTTTGCATTTTTGAGCGCTGGTCGTTAAACTGAGTGTGATTATTTTAGATGATATAATCCACTCAATCAATTAAGGACCCCAGGCCCAATACGGTCTAAGAAGGCAGCTATGGATCACTAAGTATATAATAGGCATATTCAATCCTTTTCTAACATATGGGGCTCCGCGCATTGAGTATGTAGGCCTAAGTATGTGCAGTTGCTATAGCGCTCCTTCAAGGTTCTACTCAGAAGAGCTTCCCACTACAGCGCGGACACTGAATTGGAGTTTCACGCCGATGCGTTGAGCAATTGCAAGTCAAGGACTTGTTCATTGTGCCAACGACGCGGCTTGAGATGGACTCGAACCTGCAACTCTACGGCTGCAAGGCGACGAACATACCCACTACACCACCGCGCCCCGCAGCAGTATATAGGAACCAAT
>OX457049.1:7234911-7369911 GCA_949752735.1 Lumbricus terrestris
TTCTGAGAAAAAATTCAAAAAAGTATGTAAGAAACTGAATTTGTTTTCAACGCTATATTTATTAGCTAAAATTTTAGTCATTGTCTTTAAGCAAGTCGTAGTCGTCGTGGTCATCATTGTCGTCGTCAATTATAATCCTTCTACTATGCATCAACATCATCATCATCATCATCATCATCATCATCATCATCATCATCATCATCATCATCATCATCATCATCGTCATCGTCATCATCATCATCATCATCATCATCATCATCATCATCGTCGTCGTCGTCGTCGTCGTTGTCGTCATCGTCATCGTCATGGTCATCATCGTTTTCGTCCTCATCGTTGTCATCCTTATAGTCATCGTCGTCGCATTCCCCGCCGTTGTCATCATAATCATCGTCGTCGTCGCCGTCGTCATCGTCATCATCGTCATCATAATCATCAGTATCATCATCGTCATAATCATAGTCATCATTATATTTATTATCTGCTTTGCCGTCACCATGATGGTTTTCGTCATAATTATCATTTTAGTTGCTGTTATCATCAAAATTCATAGTCATTATTGTTTCTAGCTGTCTTTATGATGGTGATGGGACTGTTTAAAATATGGTCGAAACAGTAACAGACGTGATTGTCCTGTAGTGAAAACTGAGATCTGGTGACGTTTTATGTGTCTTGTGACTTGTGCCAATAATAATATTACCTAATTGTGGAATAACTTTGCAATCTTGGATGTTGCGTGTGTGCGCTGGTGTGTGTGTGTCTTTGTGTGTAATATTGTGTATTTTAGCAAAAAGCAATCTCAGGTTAATCTAAATATTATGGGCCTCACTCATAGGCAACCACAAAAAACTTTCAGACGTTTTAATTGCTCCACAATGCCAGAGTAACGTTATATGTATTAATGCCATACTCTGTCCATTATTTTGAATCCGTTTCAGATAACGTAAATTGCGATTGCAATAATAATAATATTATCATAGTAGTATTTGCAGTTTAACGTCAGTGGGTGTGGTATCAATAACTATGAGCGTCGCCCTACTCATTTATCCGTGCTTGGGACTGGCACTGGCAAAGTGCAACCAGTGGCGGAGTTAATAATAATAATATCATGATGCCACGGTGACATAGTCGACCTAATTTGGCAGCGGCAGGTGATGCAGGTCCCAATACAAAGCCTCGTCAGCGGGGTGTCAGATACGGTTTGTGCCTTAATTACAGTATATGCTCTACAGACGGTGGACACCTTCTTGCCTTAGGCAGCTTCTGACTAGCGCCTACGCGGCACAAAGACACATGATATAAATACCTAAGGCGCTACACAGCAGACCACTCTTATTCCTAGTCAAAACAATCACAATGAGTTCTCGACAACAACCAATTGGAAGCGATGGGTACAAATAATTGTTTTCATTCCCTTCAGTCATCTGTCAGGTTCAATGTTACTCTGTGTGCTAGCAAAAGTTATGCTAACAGTCATATCTTGTTAAACCAGCAGAAATCTGCTGGTGCTTTTTTCCTTTTTCTCAACCTTGTTTTGCGCGAGCCACCAAACATGCAAACAAATTTCGCGACACACCATGCCAATCGTCATGCAAATACCTATGGTTTCAAAAATTAAATTAGGACTAAGTCAGCTTTTTCTATATATTTATATTCTTTTTAAATTTTATTGAATGAAATGTTTACACTGAATGCATTCTAGTTTCTAATTATTCTAAAAATTCAAAATCTACTAATCTAAATTTGCGATTTAATTTGCACCTTTTCATGACTATGCGTTAATTACTTGACCCAACAATCAGACTAATGGAATGTTTGCTGCTGGATTATCTTTGAATATTAATAAGATTAAGATGCACATGCTTTGTGAATACAACACGTAGCATACAACTGCGTAGGAACTCAGCCATAATTATGAGCCTGAGGACTTTAACCACTAGGCTAGCAAGCTTTTCTGTGGCATGGACTACCAACGGGGAGGGATGGTTACCACCACTTGGGTGTTGAGTATGGTTTGAGATATCAAAACTTGTAATGTAATGTAAAGTAATTGAGACAAATTATATAGCATCGTCAATAGCAAGCCATTTATAAAATGCTTTACACGCATAAAGTCAACTGCCACAGTAGCCTAGATGTCATGAGCTGGAGAGCAAGTGCGATACACTTGCAATACACTTACAAAGTAATAGAGCATTATTTCCGCACATAATGGTACATGTATATCTAGGTTTTAGTTCAGGCAATCTAGATTTTAAAAAATACAGCCAATCTGGTCAAAATTGGCACCCAAGCTTTTCAAACGGCTTCCTGTTCAGAATTTGTTCCTGAATTGACATATCCAAATCCGACAAAATCCGACCATGGGGTCATACCCCCAAAATGGAGTTAAAAATATAACGGTTTCTAGTGTGTTTTTACATGGAATTTCGGGCTGCTGATGACTTAGATGTGCTGAAAAGTGATGTTTTCAAGACTAATGTTGTTGGTTAATAATAATTGTTACATGTTTAACGACACTGCAATATCGAAAATGATTAGTGTCGCCACGCCATTTAGGTCCCCGTGGACGGACCGTGCTAGCCCGAGATTTGAATCTCTGAAATAGCCACCTTCGGGAATCGAACCGCGATTCGCACGCTCTTTCACAGAGTGAATTGCGTGCAGACGCGCGGCCTTACCGGTGTAGCCAAGCGAGCCAGTAATGTTGTTGATTGCCCCTCTCAGAACATTTGTAAGTATACTCATGCACTCTTAGGAGACTCTAGGGGTAGTTGGGGCACGTGCCCCATATGTTCTAAGCAAAATATAAAAAAACGACCATTTGTTATGTATAATTGATTTGATTGTAATACAAGTAAAATTAATTAACCTTGAGTTTCTGCATCAAGTGTAGTTTATTACAGTTAGGCCTACTTATATTTGTTGACAGGTTATGGTACAGTTGGGGCACGTGCCCCATAATGTTCTAAACAAAATACAAAGCGACCATTTATTATGTAAAAATATTTTAATACAGATAAAATATAATTGAGTTCCTGCATAAAGTTTTGTTCATTACAGTTAGGCCTACTTGCATTTGTTGACAGGTTATTGGAAGTTGGGGCACGTGCCCCATAATGTTCTAAACAAAATACAAAGCGATCATTTATTATGTAAGAATATTTTAATACAGATAGTGTTGTTCATTACAGTTAGGCCTACTTGCATTTGTTGACAGGTTATAGGAAGTTGGGGCACGTGCCCCCATGATGTTTTAAGCAAATCCAAAACGACCATTAATTGTATAAATGTTTTAATACAAGTAAAATATTCTTGAGATCATGCATAAAGTGTCTTTCATTCGAATAGACCTACTTATAATTGGTGACTGATGGGATGAACAGTTGGGACACGTGCCCCATAATGTTCTAACCAAAATACAAAGCGACCATTTGTTTTGTGTAAATAATAATTGTAATACAAATTAAAGATCTAAATTTTTGCATCAAGTAGGCCTACTGTTCATTATAGTTACTGAGATGTGGTGATCGATAGACAGAAATTATCTTTCCATATCAAAATCATTGACACGAGTGTCATCACATTCGTTAAAGATGCCTTCTTTATTATCGCATTCACTGCAGCTGCTCCCGAGCAGCTACATGTATGATCATCTGACAATCGGACTCGGGTCTCCTTTGGACTACTTTACGAATTACTCTTTTGTACCCCATTGAGTCGCAAATACAATGTCTGTGTGATTGTTGTAAAAACTCAGATACCGAAGCTACAAGAGTACTGAGAGAGAAGCAATGCTTCCCTTGTATGGTTGCAAAGCACTGGAATGCACTAATTCACTACTAGGAAGAGATGAAAGTTAGTTGAAAAGTACATGTAGCTGTAGCACACAAGCGCCTATATACAGCTATACACCTATTAACTCGTCCAAAAAGAACCACAGTTTTTGCATGTAGGCCTATACAGTGTGCGCCAAAAAAGACCCCCGTAGGTTTGTTGCCAATATCATGGCGAGAAATAAGAATTTCCAAATGAAATTTTACACGCTCAAAGACAATTCATATTTACACATGATGGTAAAATTTCATTAACATATTTCAAACAGAACAAAAGTTATACCACTTTTAGTAAGGCCACCCACCGTTCTTTGACGATTCAAAATAGAAACACAATAAAAAGTAACAAAAACACGATTTTATCAAGTCCCATCTCAAATAACTGTTGTCAAATGAACTTGGTAGTGCTTCAAAACTTGTGTTCAATGTGCCCACCACCAGTGCCAAAACTTCTTTCGAGTCACTTTGCAAAGTTATTGATGGACCTGTTACAGACCTTATTTACCAATTTGATTGTCATCTTGCTAAGTGACTTCTCAGTCATGCGCAGCTACGCTGGTACCTTGTTTCTTTTTTAAATTGTAATAATAATTATCATCTTGCAATATCAAGGCTATTTGATCCCATAAATTTTATTTGAGATGAGAAAAAATCGTGTTTTGTTGCTTTTTTTTGTTGCGTTTCGTTTTTGAATCGTCAAAAAACGGCGTGTGACCTCCCTAAAAGTGGTTTAACTTTTGTTCTGTTTGAAATATTTTGAGGGAATTTGACCATCATGTGCAATTTCATTTCGATATTCTAACTTTTGGCCAAGATATTGGCCAGAATAATTAGATTTGTTTTTTGTTACTTCTTTGCGTCGCGTTTTTGAATCGTCAAAAAACGGTGGGTGATCTCAATAAAAGTGGGGTATCTTTTGTTGTGTTGGATATATTTTGATGAAATCTGACCATCATGTGTAAATATGAATTTTCTTTAAGACTGTAAAATTTTATTTTGAAATTTTTACTTTTGGTCAAGATATTGGCAAAAAACCTAGGGGTCTTTTTTGGCGCAACCTGTACGTGTACCTTCAATATGAATTTGGCTTTGTCCTCTGCTATACTATGATTCCAGTTCTACTTGTCTTCCAGATTTTTATCTTTTAGAGCCTACAGCCACTATTCGCAACCCTTCCACTCTCTTGTTACATTCCTCAATGTTCCGTTTTGAATACACAGCTCTTCCTTTTATACATGTACACCACTCCTTTAAGTCATCTCATAGAAGACCACCATCTCTTGCATAGCCTACGACACCCAGCTTTATATCCTTTTCCACAATGCATTTGCCATTCCCCTTGTTCAACTTCTCAATGTGGTCAATATAATCCCTCAATGGATGTCGTTTTACTTCCTCTGCCTCAACTCCTCCAAAATAGGGTTCATTATTCTAGGCCTCCTGACCAAACCAAGAAAATACCCGACCTTTCCGTACAGCTATTAACTAACTCTTCATCTCTTCCTAGTCGTACCTTTACCTCTGATGCCTCTGTCCGCAATATTGGCAAAATATTGGTGTAATATTTGATTCATACCTATACTTGTCTAACCACACATCTAACCTAGGTGCTCTTGCTTCATTCACATACGTGACCTCTGCTGCATCCGACCTATGTTTGATTTCAAATTGCTACATCCATCGTCCACTCAAAGCTTTGTTACTGTAATTCCCTGTTCTTAAGCCTTGAATCCGCTCAACATAAGCGCCCTCAACTTATCGACAATTCATTAGCCAGAGCCGTCACCAGAACACCCATACATAATCAGTTCATCACATCAACCCAATCCTCAAATAAGTCACTTCGCTGGTTGAGAATTCCACAGTAAATGTAAATGTAAATGTAATCGCAAATTCATATAGCGGCTGTGTTATGGCTTCGACCCTGAGGGTGAGATCCTTCACCACCGCTACTCCACGTTTATATTGCGACCGAGCCACCCGCAGTAAAGATCCGAGAAATTAATCTCTGATCGGCCGGGAATCGAACCCGGGCCGCCGGCGCTATCACAGTGTATCCCCTTCAAAGCTCTCCCCTTAACCTCCAACTCTTTACAATGATACCAGCCTAAATTGTCTTCGAGAACTGTTCAGCATTCAGCCAAACCGCTCCACCCGATCAACCTCTTGTGTTACTCTTGCTCGACCGCCGGTTACAAGTCATCCCATGTTCTCAAACCGAGCCATATCTAACTCAGCACCACGCCTTTGGAATGATCTGCCTCCTGAATTCTGCTCATTTTATCTTTCTCCACCATCATTACTAATTGCATACCACATCTGCTGCCTCATGCTCCTCTATCAATCACACAATGACTTTTCACTGGAAATTGAAGACACTCTTCTACAAGAACTCTGCACTGTCTCATCTGATCATCCACCTTCCAATTCTCGACACAGATGACACACGCCTTAACAGTTACTACCCCCACTCTGACTCTATGACAACCAACCCTGCATTCTTTAGACTACTCTTGCGGCAACCACTATTGACTTAACGCAGCACTCTTGAATAAGCTAGTGCCCCGAGTTTGACTTTCGAGAGGCGATTTAGAAGTTTGGAGGCGTAAGTCTTATACGATTACGAATGAACACGCGATGCAGGAACTCGATGATAATTTATTTGCATTACAATCACTTATACAATCATAAATTGGCGTCTTGTGATTTGCTTAGAAAATTACGGGGCACGTGCCCCAAATGTCCGCCATTATGTCACCAAATATAAGTAGGCCCAGCTAAATTAATCATATGTAGGTCTACATATAATGATATGTACTTTCTGGCACATTTGACTGCAAATGGCCAGGGGTCTTGTATTTGAAAAGACAGCAACATTCACACCAGACATGAAAATAGGCCAACTGAAACATATTATTTTATTGCATGAATTACTTCTTCTCCCATTATCCTTCCAAAATATCAATTCACAATCATATTGGGGGGGGGGGGGAAAGGTGTGATGATTTTTTGTTGAAAAATATTGTGCCTGAGCGACTCCACGATGATTTATTATTATGTTTAGACATACATAGGATTGATTTAGTTAGGTTCTTGCTCTTTTTCTTGCTGTTATATTTCTGTGGTAATGCACGTCTACACGATGGGCGCAGACTTTTAGGGTATTTGTAACTTGCTCAATCATTTTCACCAGTGGGGTAGAAATAATACAAATTAGTGGGTGCTATATGTTTGTAAGTTCGTATGTATATATGCTTGTATGTTTGTTTGTATATATGCATGTATGTTTGTATGTATGTATGCATGCATGTATGTATGTATGCAAGTATGTATGTATGTATGTATGCATGTATGTATGCATGCATGCATGCATGCATGCATGCATGCATGCATGTATGTATGCATGTATGTATGTATGTATGTATGTATGTATATATGTATGTATGTATGTATGTATGTATGTATGTATGTATGTATGTATGTATCGATGGATGGATGGATAGATGGATGGATGGATGGATGGATGGATGGATGGATGGATGGATGGATGGATGGATGGATGGATGGATGGATGGATGGATGGATGGATGGATGGATGGATGGATGGATGGATGGATGGATGGATGGATGGATGTAGGTCTAAATGATGATATTATACATTCTGGCACATATGACTGCAAATGGCCTGGCACTTTGCATTTGGAAAGACATAAACATTCGCACCGGACACGAAAATAACCTACTGAAAGAAAGTCAAAGCTCAAGAGTAACACAATATTATCACCAAAGAACAGTTTACGTGATTCACACATAGCAACAGTTTCACGTGCAAGCTGTGTGAGACGCCAACACTGTCGGGGTAAGATGTAGATGTACAGGTAGAATTAAAACGCTTTTGATTCCGTATTAATGTTGTATTAATGCTGTGAAGCTACGCTCTTAACCCTCATAGGGTCACGATTTTTCTCAACCGATTTTGGTCACCGGGGGGTAAAAAAATACCCCCACTGTGATTCGCATGATTCCTATGATAAACTCCGATTTTCAAGTATAAAACTAAAAGAAGTTATTTATAGAAGGTTCGCAGAATGCACAGGAACCAAATTAACATATGCAGCACTGCAATAAATCAAAATGGCGGACAAAATGGCGGCCAGAATCTTAAATGGCTATAAGTGAAGTTATGTATGCAATGGAAACATGATTTCAGAGTCTAAATCATCATTTTCGAGGTCAAGGAATGCAATGGAACCAGTGTCACATATGTGGCACTGATCGAAAATCAAAATGGCGGACAAAAAGAATATTAGAATGGCTATTAGTGAAGTCATAATGTGCAATGGAAACATGATCTCAGGGTCTAAATGAGCATTTTCGAGGTCAAGGAATGCGATGGAACCAATTTCACTTATATGGCACTGCAAGGAAACCACAAATTGGATAAAATGGCGGCCAGATTCTTGAATCGGCTATCAGTAAAGTTCTGTATCTAATGAAAATCTGATTTAATAATTTTTAGTCAAATAATTTCATGAAAGCCACATTCTTATATGTAGGTAGCATTGAGCCTATTATGCAATGAAATTATCATAATTATCTAATCGAAATTTTTAGTAGCCTATGATTACACGGCAGTTTAACTATTGCTGGCATTACTTATGTGCCACATTCATACTTCAATGTTTCATAACTTGATCTATCAATAGTTTCAATGTTTCATGACTTGACAGATACAGGGTATACAGTCTATTCAGGCCTTGTTGCTGTCAATGCAATTGCGTTCAAGTGTACATGGCAAGATCGCACTTCGACAGCAGTAGGGCTTGATGCTACACTTGTTAACTTCGCGTGATTTGCTGTAGACAATTTCATTTAATCATCCTAATTTTATGAAACCAAAACGATTTCTATTATAATGTCCAAATACTGATAAGGACACATTTTAACAGCAAGACACTCATGTGTAAAGCATGCATAGTGCTATGGTTAAAAATTCCTGAGTAAAATAGCTAGGACGTGGTACATTTTCGTACTTTATAGCTGAATTGGGTGCATGAATAACTAATGAAACTGGATGCATTCTGTGCATAAAACATATTTAGGAAAAGTCATAGAAGCGATTTCTTCAACTATTTTCAGGGAAAAAAAATTCCGTGAAAAACCGAGATGGGGGTATTTTTTTACCCCCCGGTGACCCTATAAGGGTTAATATATATAGGCCTATTGAAATGGCTATTAGCAGCTGCAGTCTGTGGCAAAAGTTGGGAGGGACCGTCCGAGGCCTCTCGTCGAAAGTTGGGGGGACGGTCCCGTGGGTCCCGTAGGGTGGTTGTGCCTATGTCCACAATGCACAATGGCCATTGATTATTCGTCTCAGACTGACAGGATTCAAATTATAAAGTGTGTAGGCCTACACGCAGAGGATTAGTAGGAAGTCTAAGCAGGCCCGCCGATAGAAATTCCGGGCCCATGGGCTGAGCAGTCACCGGCCCTAAAGTCATAAAACTACCTTTAAGTTTTCTGGACAAATTTAAATAAAGCAAATAAAAATAACAAAAGTGTGAGTGCGAATGTACGCTGTTAGATCTATATATAGGCTACATTATGATTTATGATATAATCAGTTCTTAATATTATGAGTTAAAATTTCAAAGTTAAGGTAATCAAAATACTTTTCTAGATATAGGCTAACTAGAGCAAAATTGTTTACAATAAGCTTATCCTCGTAGTTCAATGATTTTGCAAGGTCATTAATTTTGCGAATGCAAGAGTATAATAGGCCTATATTCAGTTTATTTTGTTTAATGACAGATCGTTGAATATTTTTAATTTGTTTCAGCTTGCTGAACGATCTTTCAGCTTCCGTAACAGTCACACGTCCTTACATAGGCGTACGGGACGTTTCGGCAGTGGGGGGTAAAAAAATTTGTGCCAGAAAAACCTGATGATCTTTTCTTTAGTCATCCACCCAAAAAACTTAGGATTTTCCCGACCGAAAAATCTGGTGCCCGAAAAAATCATCCCGTTCCTGTTTTGCCTGAAAAATATTTCCGAAATTTTTTGGCCCGTCCATGCCTCTTTTGCCCGAAAAACATATTTGCCCGAAATTTGGCGGGGCATTTGCCCCCCGGACCCCGCCTCGTACGCTGGCAGAGTGCCAAGATCAATACCAAGCCTTTCCACAATTTCTATAATTTCAGTTTTCATAAGTTTTATTTTTAATGTCATCTTTCGGAATAACAATACTAACACCACAAACTTCACTTTCATCCATTCGTTTAGCCTACATTCATCAGGCGCGTTTAATTCACTAGAATCAACCGTAGTGGGGAGTGTAGGACATTTCCCCCCTGCACATGTCCGCCCCGGACAATTCCCCCCTGGACGTTTTCCCCCTGATTTCGACTAGGACATTTACCCCCCCCCCGGACATTTCTTCCCTTCTGTGCATACCACCTCAAATGACCATACAAGTCCTACCCTGAATTCTAGACCTACGCCTAGGCCTGTATAATTAAATCTGAAACTTTTACAACGATTCCTTTGAAGTAAATGCTAAGGAATCCACTTAAATAGCTATGCGTTTAAAACGCACAAACATATTACTTAAATGGAAGCTGGATTGATGAAAATATTCTTGCTTAAATTGGAGCTGGATTGATGAAAATATTCTGGTTTAAATTGGAGCTGGATTGATGAAAATATTCTGGTTTAAATTGGAGCTGGATTGATGAAAATATTCTGGTTTAAATTGGAGCTGGATTGATGAAAATATTCTGGTTTAAATTGGAGCTGGATTGATGAAAATATTCTTGCTTAAATTGGAGCTGGATTGATGAAAATATTCTGGTTTAAAATGGAGCTGGATTGATGAAAATATTCTGGTTTAAATTGGAGCTCGATTGATGAAAATATTCTGGTTTAAATTGGAGCTGGATTGATGAAAATATTCTTGCTTAAATTGGAGCTGGATTGATGAAAATATTCTGGCTTAAATTGTTGAAGACGACAAAAGCAATGGTTTCCGCATACGGGGGGTGGGAAATGTCCTAGGGTAGGGGGGAAACGTCCAGGGGGAAATGTCCGGGGGGAAATGTCCGGGGGGAAATGTCCATGGGTGGAAATGTTCGTTCCCCGTAGTGGGCATGGGCGGAGTTTGGTTTTCGTTCTTGGAGGGGCTAACTTACATGTATGAGTCCGCGCCTTCTTGGGGGGAGCTAAGCCTGGGAAAAGATATCGTTTACACGGTAAAAAAACTGAATCTGGGTCTTCTTGGGGGCATAGCCCCAACCCCTTGGAAACTCCGCCCATGGTAGTGGGTGTGATTAAACATCCGATTTGTCTAACTTTGATATTCAGAATTTAGATAGAATAGACCTAGGCCCACTTAACCTATGTTACTGCCGACTTTTGCCTATTCAAACGCTCATATTAGCTTTGTTTTCGTTTTACAGTAGTCCTCCAGATTTTTATTCAGTCTTTAGCCTAGTCTACGAAAGAAATTTAGGCTATCATTTATAACCTAGATTTGCTTGTTTTATGAATGAAGTCGGGCAACAAAAACCAGTGGCTGGTCACTGATTGGAATAAACTTCCGTACCTTATAGACCTAGGCAAATCATCTTTATTAGCTTACTCTTCAAGAAAAACTTGAAGACTTAAATTAGGCCTTGTTGTTTAAGAGTTATTATGAGTAGACGTTCCTGTTACGCGCTTTCATGCAAGATTCTTTTGTTAGGCGCTTGCTTCATAAATGACAGTTTCATAATAATAGTCGAGTAATAATAATAATATTAATATTAATAATAATAATAATAAAATAATAATATTAATATAAATAAAATGATAATTATCAGTCTGGCGCGGGCCCCTTAAAAGCTCCCGAACCCCTGGGCATTTGTCCCCTCCCCCTGCTCCCCCTCTCGGCGGGCCTGAGTCTAAGTGACATGTAGGCTAAGGGAAACCGATAGAACATAAAGAGACCTAGGGGGTGTCTTTGCCAGCAGCGCAGGTCGACCAGGAATGTGACGTGACGGCTCACCACTCCGATTCACGCATATTCAGCGGCGCGACCTGTGTGTGGTTTGATCTTGCAACAAAGAGCCTTTGCCACTGTATACCCTTAATTCGATATTGAATGACTCCCCCTCTATCGGTAGTACGATCTTATTGAGGGTGAGATCATAAACCCATTGCTGCCTGAAGTCTTTCTTACATCCTCTGGGCTGTCACGGTGAGAGCGCCACTGAATACGTACAAGGCGCTTAATAATTATATTCCCGTAATTATAGCCTACCATACAATACAATAGACAGCCTTTGCATTCATGATTCATGCATACATAACATTATAATAAGTACATTGCGTTATCATAATATAATATTATTTTGAGTGTGGTCTCTCAGATTCGAAAGGAAAATAGATCAGCTCGTGTCGAAACCACAATATAACGCATATTCGACTTACACACTCCAGTGGATTATAAATTAAAAAAAACACAATGATCTTCATGAACAGAGTACTGTGCGTTAAATAATTAATTTAAACAGTTTCGTCTTTTTCGTTTTCTGAATAACTTCAAGCACGATTGTGTGCTGGAATGTGCTTAGAAAATGCTGCAAATGCGCACTGGCATGTCTACAGTAACTAAGAACAGCTTATCACATAGTGTACACAAACAATATTAGCCTATTAGCCACTGCCTAAACATGTGCATCAAAAAGTGACAAACAGCATTTTATCGTTATTATAGTCAGATATATGTAATTTTATTTCTTCCACGGAAAGAATCTGTTTTGGTCGCAGTTTGTGTAGTGAATGTAGGACATTTCCCCCGGACATATACCCTCGGACATTTACCCTCCCCCTCCGGACGTGTAATCCTTCTTGAAGTAGGACATTCCCCCTATTTAGACAAAGTCTATTAAACATAAATAAATATATACATGCATGGATACGTGCATATACCTACATACATGTACACATATATATATACATGCATGGGTACATACATACATACATACATACATACATACATACATACATACATACATACATACATACATACATACATACATACATACATACATACATACATACATACATACATACAAACATACATACATACATAAATACATACATACATACATACATACATACATACATACATACATACATACATAGTACATACATGCATACATACAAACATATACGCCCGTCTGTATGCATGTGTGTATGTATGTATGTATGTAAGCATGTGTGTATGTATGCATGCATGCATGCATGTATGTATGTATGTATGTATGTATGTATGTATGTATGTATGTATGTATGTATGTATGTATGTATGTATGTATGTATGTATGTATGTATGTATGTATGTATGTATGTATGTATGTATGTATGTATGTATGTATGTATGTATGTATGTATGTATGTATGTATGTATGTATGTATGTATGTATGTATGTATGTATGTATGTATGTATGTATGTATGTATGTATGTATGTATGTATGTATGTATGTATGTATGTATGTATGTATGTATGTATGTATGTATGTATGTATGTATGTATGTATGTATGTATGTATGTATGTATGTATGTATGTATGTATGTATGTATGTATGTATGTATGTATGTATGTATGTATGTATGTATGTATGTATGTATGTAGGTATGTGCATGTATGTATGTATGTATGTATGTAGGTATGTGCATGTATGTATGTATGTATGTATGTATGTATGTATGTATGTATGTATGTATGTATGTATGTATGTATGTATGTATGTATGTATGTATGTATGTATGTATGTATCTATGTATGTATGTATTAGGGTGGTCCTTATTTTAAAAAAAATTATTTTATAACGGGCACCCTTTAAGTTGGTTTCTATTGATGAGCAAAAAATAGAGACAAATTTTGGAGTTTAAAGTTCAAGTTTAGAATTAATTTGGGCTTTGTGGTCCACTATGCGCAATTTCCATTAATATTCTTTCCAACCATGTTAATCGCTATGATAGAATTTGATTGACAACTACTCACATATTTATTAACATCTCCGACATCATGATTGCCACTTACTTACTTATTTCATTGTCATTTTCTATAATGCATTCACAGCCATTACATCTTTTGGCGGCAATTTCGCTTCGTTTTTTTCACGTATTTTGCATAATTTCGATATTTTCAAAGAAAACACAAAGTTGACAATGCCAGGGCGAAAGTGATTAATAGAAATGCAACACTTGTAGGCCTACTCTCTTTCACACTGCAATGTCTTGGCAATGAGCCCGCAGAGTTCAATCTCAATTGCTTTTCAATCCTTGAGCAGTGAAAAAAGAATCGGCAAAAAATTTCCGAAAACTTGAAAGCTGAATGCCAACCACGAGTTCCTCTAATAATTCACTGGGATGGAAAGTTGTTGGAAGACATCTGCAGACTGCAGTAAAGAAATAGTAGACCGTCTTCGTGTCCTCGTTTCTAGAGTGGATGTCGACCAGATCCTCGGTTTACAGAAGTTATCATCGGGACAAGAAAATCTTCAGTGTCTGCACTCTGCAGTGTTTGAAGCGGTTGTGACTTGGGGCATTACTGATCAAATCAAATCTATGTATTTCGACTCCACATCGGTGAACAATGGTGCCTGTTTCCTGTTGGAACAGAAACTAGACAAGGATTTGTTGTAGTGCGCATGTCGCTATAACATAGGCCTAAATTAAGTTGGAGGCAGTGGTTATGTTTTCTCTTGGTTCACCGAAGGGCAAGGACATAATGATTTTTCAGATGGGCTGCACAGAGCAAGGTTGGTGGACAAGAGTATTTACAGTGTTAAGATATGGATGTTCAATAAATAATTCAAGTCAACAAGAAGAGAATAAAGGGTATAGCTGACATCTGCCTGCTATACATGTACGTCAAAGTCTGTTTTCAAGCACCGTATGCACCATCTATTATACTTCTCGACTTGACCTGTAGAGTGTAGATCTCTAAGGACATTGACAAAATACAGGGAGATAAATAGTGCAATTACAGACGCTGCAATGAAGAAATGTTTGGGTGACCTTTGGTATCTTTCAGAGAAATTGGTGGCTTTTGCATTCTTTGATTATGGGCCCTATGGGACCTCCATTTATACCAAGTGCCAAATTGTTACTACTCTAGACAAAACATGGATCGAACGTCCTCTACAAAGAACAACCTTGGAACATGCAACTGGAAGATTTTGTCATGGAAAACACGAGATTTTTCAAGTTTCCTCCAACAAGACGTTGATATAATATATGGTCAGACGACAAGAACTTCAAGTTAGATTAGGCCACTGCGAGCTCAGTGAAAGTTGTGAATGGCATTACAGAGGGTGGAGTGGCACTAATGAACAAGTATAACAAGCTTCAAACAAATAATGAGGATCAGAAGCAGACTCTGCTATTGGTTGTGAAGAATTTATTATACCTATCGTCGCTAAAATACTCTGATGCAATAATGGAAACATTTACTGGAAAAAACATTTTTATGTCCGCTTCTGTGTTTTGACCAAAATAGTAAACCAGTCCACAGGCCGCTAGTCCACCTCCAGCACGGTCCATTACCCACCAGAATTTATTTCAATTTGTGCATTCAGCCATACATGTACACTAGTAATAGTATACAATATACGATATTCCATGTTTCGCCTGTTTCATTACATTGATATATGTTACGTTCGGTAGCAACCCCCAAAACTCAAACAAGTCTGCCAAAATCTTCAGTGTTAGTATTTTTTAACCTAAAGGCATAAAATGGCAGGGTGCCTCGTTTAAAATTCTCCCACTTTTTTACATGGAGTTCAGGACCACACTATTATGTATGCATGCATGCATGTATGTATGTATGTATGTATGTATGTATGTATGTATGTATGTATGCATGTATGCATGTATGTATGTATGTATGTATGTATGTATGTATGTATGTATGTATGTATGTATGTATGTATGTATGTATGTATGTATGTATGTATGTATGTATGTATGTATGTATGTATGTATGTATGTATGTATGTATGTATGTATGTATGTATGAATGTGTGTGTGTATGTATGTATGCATGCATGCATGCATGCATGCATGCACGCACGCACGCACGCACGCACTCACGTACGCACGCACGCATGTATGTATGTATGTATGTATGTATGTATGTATGTATGTATGTATGTATGTATGTAACTATGTATGTATGTATGTATGTATGTATGTATGAGAATCAAGATGGCGGCTGAGTAACAACATGTGAGGCGTGCGACAAGAAACCTAAATTTCTTAATTTTTAGTAACAAACAGACATTTCTTCGCGTATAAAGATTTCACGATTGAACGGAACTTATTCGTGTATCTAGTCTTTCTACCTACGAGGATATTCTTTACGAAACCATGTCCAAAAAAGGAATTAGAGTCGAGGACCGAATTAGAGTCGAGGACCTCCTCGAAGTTTTTCAAGACGAGCGAATTCTTGATGCAATCGCAGTCAGATTAATGGCCACCCTGAATAAACTCGTGGACACTGCTGTTGAATCAAGATTTGACAAATACATGGCATCGTTCTCTGAAAAATTAGAAAACTCGATCGAACAAGCTACCAAAGATATCTGCACAAAACTACATGCATCCCACGCCCTCAAACAATCGTCTTTGGAACAAGAAAACACTTTGCTCCGCCAGAAACTTGACGAAGTGGAGAACCAATCTAGACTCAACAATTTGGTTTTCCATGGACTTTCTGAATCCACTGATAAATATCTGGTGAGTAACAAGAGTGCCAAGGCTCTTACTCAACAATCTGATACACTGGACCTAATTGACGTGTGTAATAATCGACTTCAGCTTAACATTAAAGAGGAGGATATTTCCTACACATACAGAATCCCAGCCCAGGGAAAAAGCAAATGCCGGCCATTAGTCATCCAATTTACCCAAAAAAAAGTACGAGATGCTGTCATTGGATCGAAGAAACTTCTACGGACTGGCTCAGAGAATCCTCGAATCTTCATCAACGAGCACCTCACACGAACGAATTCCCAAATATTCGCAAAGGCAAGAAGTCTCCTAAAGTCAAAAGCTATCCATTCGACCTGGACAGCCGGAGGAAGAGTCTTTCTGAAGAAAACCGACCATCTGGCCGAGAAGCCTTTCAGAGTGGACTCGCTCACTTTCCTCAACGAATTGGAGAACCGAATCTCAGACTTATCCCAATAAGGTAGCATGTGACTAACTCTCTGTCATCAGCAGTTTGTAACAAATCTAATCTATATCTGCTGAATTCATCCATTTATTTCCAATTTCAATTTGTCGTTACTCTTCTACAAAACAATGAAATAGTCTAGAGACTAACAGAGTTCTGCACAGTTGCCATAAACTGTTTTCTCTCTTTCAGTTTAGTCTATATTTTTTGTTATCTTATAATCTCACCTCTGCGTTTCCTCTTTTTCTCTCACCTGTATCTTAACTTCTCAGTTTTAAACTTCCATGTTTGTTGTTTTTTTAAAATGTTTTTTTTATAACTTTTTGGCTTACTTAGATTTTCTCTGTTGACTTTTGTATCTTTATCAATTAATTATTTTGTAATTATTTTCAGTTTTAGCATGATGTTTTTATCCCTGCGGATGACTTAAACATTTGCATGTACTATATGTGACCTAAATAATGTTATACATTCACTCAAGATGTCATTGATAAGTAATTGAACAATTTAAGTACAGTTCTAAGCTGTTGTTATTCGTTGATTTTAGCTTATTAATCTCTGACTTTGGTGCCTTAATGATGATTGATGATTGGACTCAAATGCACCTATGCAAAGTAATTAACTTGATGTGTGTAAATTGATGAATTGTTATATATTCAGTTTAATTATTTTTCCACTTTTTTGCTGACTGCATATTCATATGGTGGCATTGGGCATTTGGACCTTTATTATACCACACTTTTATTTGTCATGTCTACTGCTCCACTCCTCTTAGCCTAATCTCAGTTTTAAATTACATTTTAAAATTTTACCTGTTTATACTTAAATGTACTTCTGTAAATAGGTTATTTTTGTTGTACGCCTCTCTGCCAGCTTGCTGAGAGACATACACTTCGGTGTATTTAACCCTAGCTTAAGCGAAAACACTGAGCATGAACTTGTCCTTTCAATTGACAGTTGTGATTCTATATCTGAACACCCTACCTCCATTATTTCTAATACCCTGAAGCAATCTTCCACAAATGAATACTCTATTACAGCTAATCTATTCCCTTTTTCCCAAGCACAAATTGGGTCCAGTGAGGATATACTAAAAACCTCTACTGATGGTTATGTAGGATTTCAAAGAGACCTAGGAGACTTAACCTTAGAGGTATTAACAGAGGAGAATGATAATCGAACTCTATTAAACAACCCTGATCTAGATCCTGATAGCAACTATTTTAATGATTTGCAATGTGACAGTACATATTCGTCTATTCAATCCCTCAGGTCAAAGCTAGCCTCCTCTCCATGTTCTCTCTCATTTTTGCATGTAAATGCAAGAAGCATTTTACCCAAAATTAATGAAATCAAAGATCTGCTGAACTCTTTACCTGTATCTATACTTGCATTAACAGAAACCTGGTTGAACGAATCCAATACTGATCTAATAAAAGTGCCTGGTTATCAATTTGTTCATCGTTCCAGAGGATCTGGAAAGGGCGGAGGAGGAGTGGGATTCTTGATTAGAGAAGAAATCTCGTACCAAATCCTAGACTCGATAGGATCCGATTCCTCTCCTTTTCAATTTTTTGAAGGTCTTTTTATTCGCCTAGCACATAAAACTGGGGCAACCACAGTTGGAGTTATATATCGGCCACCTGGGCTTAAACTAGAAGATTTCTCTGAAGAAATTAACAACATTTTAGATCATATGCTAAAAAAATCAAAAGACATAGTAATTTTAGGTGATTTTAACATGGATCTCTTGAAAATTAATAACCACAAAGCCACTGCTGATCTCTATCATTGCCTAACCGCCCATCATCTATTGCCTCTCATAACCAGACCTACCAGGATCACTGACCATACATCTACATTACTAGATAACATATTCACTAACATTTGGACCAAACTTATTTATTCTTCTATTCTCATCGAAGACATCTCTGATCATTTACCAATCATAGCATGGTTTGATTTTAGTCCTATTAAACCTCCTAACAAGCCTCAAACACTGACATTTAACCTAGTATCTGATGACCATAAAGCCAAATTTTTGCAATCCTTAGACTCTACGGACTGGTCTGATATCCGTGAAGCTTGTACGGAACTAGACACTGATAAGGCCTATGACCTATTTCTTAGCAATTATAAGAAGCTTTACGATGATTCTTTTCCAATTTCCACTAGAACTTATGCTCGCAACTCTATCCCAAAAAAGCCCTGGATGACTCGGGCACTGGTAAAATCTAGTAATAAGAAAGCGAAACTATATAAAAAATTCATAAAAAATCCAAATGAGGCCAACAAAAGGAAATTCATCCTATACAGAAACAAATTTAAGAAAGTTAAATTGCAAGCCGAAAAAGATTATTATGCATCCGAATTTTTAATCCATAGTAATAACCTTAAAAAAACCTGGGGTCTTCTGAGGAGTATACTGGATAGAGATACTAACAGAGAAACTGTAATTACTGCATTGAATGTAAATGGTGAACAAATTACTGACCCTCAGACTATAGCAACTAAATTCAATAATTTCTTCACAGGCATTGCACAATCTCTTGTTAATAAAATACCTGCTGCAACTAACTCTTTTTTCTCCTACTTATCCCAACCCCTTCCACATTCTATAGCATTAATTCCTTCTACACCTTGTGAAATAATGAACCTTGCGCATACCATTCGCACTACGCATAGTAAAGGAGTCGATGGAATTGACCCTGCCATAGCCCTATTAACACTGCCTAAAATTGCAATTCCGCTATCAGAGATTGTCAACTGCTCATTTACCACTGGAGTATTCCCCTCTGCATTGAAAACTGCCAAGGTCATACCCATTCATAAAAAGGGCCCGAGGGACAATGTTTCTAACTACAGACCGATTTCTGTACTCCCATTCTTTGCCAAAATATTTGAAAAATTAATGTATGCACGTTTAGATAGTTTTCTATCAAAAGAGAAAGTACTATTTCAGTCTCAGCATGGATTCCAACAGGGTCATTCTACCTACATGCCCCTTCTAAGCATACAAGACAAAATCTCTAATGCAATTGAAAATAACGAATACTCCCTTGGTATCTTCCTTGATGTAGCTAAAGCCTTTGATTCTGTAAATCATCATATTTTGATCAAAAAACTTTATAACTATGGAATTAGAGGGACACAATTACAATGGTTTGTTAGCTATCTTGAAAATCGTTTTCAACTGGTTTCTGTTAACAATTGCACTTCTGATCTACAACTCATTTCTCACGGTGTCCCTCAAGGATCTAATCTTGGACCTCTTTTATTTTTAATCTATATTAATGATTTACCTAATGTATCGCCTTCTATGTATTTTGTACTATTTGCTGATGATTCCAACTTATTTCATTCTGATAAATCTATTGATACCCTATTCGACACTGTTAATTCTGAGCTTCACCGAGTCGTTGATTGGTTTCGATCAAATAAACTTACTCTAAATTTGGATAAAACCAACTACATCCTCTTCAGATCCCATAAGAAAAAATATCCCAATGAACTTCCTATTCTACTTATTGAAGGGACTCCTATCACCCAAGTAACATCCACAAAATTTTTGGGCGTATACATTGACCAGCATCTAAATTGGAAGGAACACATCAATAATATCTCTAGCAAAATTGCTAAGACTGTTGGTGTGCTATTTCGCTCATCTAAACTGATTCCTGTCTCTATCCGGTCTATGCTATACTATTCTCTTATTTATCCTTATTTAACCTACTGTAATTTAATTTGGACGTCTACTTACAAATCTAATTTTATCAGACTAGTCACCCTTCAAAAATATGCAATCCGTTTTATAGCTAATATTCCTCGCCGAGCCCACACCGCTCTGTATTTCAAGGAATTTGGATTATTAAAGATCGATCAAATTAGGCACTTGCAAATAGGAGAGTTTATGTACCGTTATAACCATGGCCTATTACCACTTGTATTTAATGATTTCTTTAACCTTACCTCTGATCGCCACTCTTATTCAACTAGAAAATTAACTGTTTATGACCTTCCCTACGCACATAATAATACTCGTCGATTCTCTATACAATATACTGGCTCCCAATGTTGGAACTCTCTCCCTACACATCTTCATTCCCTACCTAACACAAGATTATTTAAGCATAAACTTCGCCTTTATCTACTTAAAACACTTCCTGATATGTAATGGTTAAGGTTTCTGCTCAGTGGTTTCGCCAAGCCCTTAGTTAAGTCTTTAGTTAAGTCATTAGTTAAGAGTTGTTTTTCTCGTTATATACAGAAATGTCGATTGCTTAATTTGTTTTTCTCTCTTCCTCATCATTTTTTTTATTCCTGCAATTGAATGTTCTGTCATGTTTTTTTCTTTTATATTTTACATGAATTATGGGTGGCCCTATTAGCGGGATTTTACATCCCTTCTGGGTCTCCCCCTCTTCACCAAATTCATGTTAATGTATTATTCACTGCCATAATTGTATCATGTTTGTGTGTTGTTTTGGTTGAGGAAAAAATAAATAAATAAAAAAAATAAATAAAATGTATGTATGTATGTATGTATGTATGTATGTATGTATGTATGTATGTATGTATGCATGTATGTATGTATGTATGTATGTATGTATGTATGTATGTATGTATGTATGTATGTATGTATATGTACGGATTGGGAATTGTCCTGGGGGATAAATGTCCTAGTCAATATAAGGGTGGGGGAACGTCCGGGGGAGTAAATGTCTGGTGGGAATATGTCTGAGGGAATATGTCCTGGGGGGGTAAATGTCCGGCTACCTTGTGTAGTAATCGCAATCTTAAGATATCTTCAACGCCCACATATTTAAACTTTTAAGTGGTTGAAGTCATCCTATTTGTGGGGTGTCAGTCATAATAAATTCCGCTATTACCCAAATTAAAAAGCTGAGATAGCAAAATAGCAGCACGATTATATGATAAAGTAGGGTCATTGCTGTGGATTGTATACCTGTATAGGATTCTATGTATAATTTAGCCTCATCCGCCCTCCGTCCCTCCGTCCGTCCGTCCGTCCGTCCGTCCGTCCGTCCGTCCGTCCGTCCGTCCGTCCGTCCGTCCGTCCGTCCGTCCGTCCGTCCCTCCCTCCCTCCCTCCCTCCCTCCCTCCCTCCCTCCCTCCCTCCCTCCCTCCCTCCCTCCCTCCCTCCCTCCCTCCCTCCCTCCCTCCCTCCCTCCCTCCCTCCCTCCCTCCCTCCCTCCCTCCCTCCCTCCCTCCCTCCCTCCCTCCTGTATCGCCCTGTCTATATATCTGTCTGTTCATCCGCCCACCCGCCCGTCCGTCCCTACGCCCTCCGTCCGTCCGAACGTCTGTCCGTCCGTCCGTCCGTCCCTCCCTCCCTCCATTCCCTCCCTTCCACCCATCATCCGTCCGTCCGTCCGTCCGTCCGTCACTTCCTCCGTAGGAAGGGAGGAAGAGACGTCCCTCCCTCCTCCTTCGCTCTCTCCACTGACCCCCGATGAGCTGCCCAGGGTTGACCCTAACCCCCCTGCGAAGTATTGGGGTCGATTGCTTCAAAACGGTGGCCGTGTTCATCTAACAAACAAACACACAGACTTACGAAAAAATATATATATAAGATGACACTTCGTCTGTCGAATCGATGTTACCCAATAAGAAAATAAAAGCGACATTTGGAAACTGAAAAAAAATTATACATTATTTGATTGTATGCAGGACATCATTACGACTATTTTTAATAACCAATCTTATGACCAAAAGAAGGTGGGGAGTTCCAGCAGCAAGACTTGGCTGTTGATTAAGTGTCATAAAGCGTCTATTCCACTAATGAAAGTTCAACTTAAAGTTGCCGAATAGTTGGCATTGAGAATAGCCATTAAAGCCTGGAAACCTCACACAATATTATTGCCAAAAGCAGTTGCAAATTATGAAGTGAAAATCCATTACAATGGACAATGGTAAAATTGCAGTGACGGGGTGTCATAACGTCTTTGAAGTCTTGTCAAGGGGTCGCCATACCAAATGGTGTTGAGAATCGCTGCCGTAAATGAACACCTGACCAGTTCTGGAAATGTCACCATTCCCAGCCCTCTAAATTCCAATGCTCTTCATTGTGTAGCTTTAAGTCGAAGCAACACAAAGCGCTGGAATCAACCCAATCAATAGCTTGTAGTTGTTTAACGACACTGCCATTTCAAAGATGATCAGTGTCGCCCTCCTACTTTATGCAAGCCTGGAACTGGCACTATCGGAATTAAAGGATCAATCGCTATTTATATAGAACCCAATTTTATTCACATGCACGCGCTTCCCCAAGAGAAGCGCGGACAATAGCGACTGACAGAAATTATATCAGGCAGAGGGGATGAGGAGTCACCACTTTGATGGGACGATAATTAAATTGCACAGAGCCGACTCAGAGAGGTCTTTCAAGGGTTCCTTGTGAGCCAACAACTGAGGAGGGGAGGTGCGATGACACCCGAGGCCACTGAGATTTGCCACCCTAGGCATTCGAATAGTAATCAAAGTCAATACAATGCATGTGCTGTTACAAGACGTATGTGTATATGAATGTATGAATGTATGAATGTATGAATGTATGAACGTATGTATGCATGTATGTATGTATGCATGTATGTATGTATGTATGTATGTATCTATGTATGTATGTATGTATGTATGTATGTATGTATGTATGTATGTATGTATGTATGTATGTATGTATGTATGCACGTATGCATGTATGCATGTGTGCGTGTATGCATGTATGCCTGTATGTCTGCATGCATGAGTCCAGTCTTCCTCGATTCTTCCATATGGTTACATTTACCTGCATTACTTCACTGAATTCCACGCTCTACTAGTTCAAAGAATTCAGGGTAATCAGTTGTTCAGTCAATGAGCCAACCTTGTCAGACAGTTTGTAAATAGTTTAATCATTGAGTCATTCACATAAGCGGCGAAGTGGTCAGTGAGTCATTCACTGAATGTTCATAACTCTCATTCAGTCAGTTAGCCAACCATTTAGTCCCGGGGTGTCAAACTCAAGTCAGCATGTGGGCCGCATTTGGAAATTTATAACGACTCGCGGGCAGCAACATAAAAATATTATCGTGCACGTGAGACTTTAGAATTAGTTAGGCCCATGTGTCATTGCAGCATACAATATTGTAATGATGATACAATTGCAGCATACAACATTGTAATACTGTAAATTTCACATGATATATTTTAAGTGTAACTATAATTATATGGCAGGGCTGTTTTTAAGGATTTTTTAGAACTGCACATCCTCTTCTCTCCTTTCTCATCATCCATAGTAAATTACTCCCAAGCTGAGGAAAATGACCTTTTTTACTAGTTTTAACTGCACGGAACGTGACGGAAGTGCCTCTTCAACTGCACGAATCCATTTTAGAACTGCACATTTTGTGTAGAACTGCACGTTAAAAAAGCCCTGCTATAATATTATGGTACAACGAACAAAATTGAAAACTATTCTATCCCAATTGACAAGATAATGCGTATACGTGCTATAAATTAAATAATATATGCTGTAATCAAAATGACTCTAATTGTTTATCCTAAGCAATGTTCAAAGCAAGGCAATTAAAATTCAGTTAGAGACTTTGAGTGTTCTTAATTGTCCTAAATGTTCTAAACCAAAGCCACCAAATTATCTAGTAGGAATAAACATTCCTGTTAGTGTAAATGTCAAAAACAAAGCAAATGAAAGTCAATCTGCAAAAATAAGCACACGAGGAAGTGCCATTTTGCAACTTCTCATCATTTGGGGAAGATACGATTATTACGGGGATACTCTATTTTGCGACACCGGCTTATAAACTTCGCTGAAGCCTACTTCAGTACTTCTGAATCGCACTGAAGGTCCACTAATTCCATCTGCATTGACCTATAGAAAATGATCTGCTGATGTGGACTCAATGTCCACCGCAAAAGAAGTAGAAAGTAGTTTGAACATCGGTTCAAATCGTAGAAGAACTGCAAACTCCTTTCAAACCGATTTCTTTCTTTAAAAGTTTAAATTATCAAAACCAGGTGGCTGTTCGCGAGCCGCATTAATCGGGTTCACGGGCCGCATGCGGCACGCGGGCCGCGTGTTTGGGCCCCCTGATTTAGTCATTCAGCCGTGCAACCGGCCGCGGAGTAACATAGATAATTAATCAGTTACATTACGAATCAGCCAATCAGTTTGCCATCCAGAGTCAGTCATTCATTCATTGTGATATCTGGTTATTCTTTCAAGCAAGCATCCAGTTTGTCATTTGATAAATGTTCCATAAAGTCGGACATTCAGTGAGCTATTCAATGAATCATTCAGTGAGCCAACCAGTTACATGCAGAACAGTTATTTTGTAATTCAATAATTAAGTCAATCAGTCAGCTAGTCATTCAGAAAATGGCATTCTTCAGCATGCTAATTGGGCATCAATTCAGTTCATCAGATTCAATCATTCAATCAGACCTGGGAGCGGCTTTGGCAGTTAATCTGACCTCACTTGACCCTAAAGTGACTGAGGTCGATTTGAATTCGACTTGTTGGAGTCAAAACGACTTGACGCGACTTGGCTGAAAAAACAACCGACTTCGGACTTGAAGTCGACTTCTGACATGGCGATAACTATTAACCTAAGTAGGCTACGGCTAATAATGAAAGAAGTCAAGTCAATTGTGACTGGCACGCATCAATTTCAAACAGGCCTACCAATGGGTAATGAGGATTCAACACTTAATGCATACAATCGTAAAGTTTGATTACACCCATTTCAGGCTTTTGTGTCTCAGTTTGTTTATGCTTTGGGCAATCTGGTATAGCCTAGAAAATGCGACGGCAAATTATTAGGCCTGTGAATTTTAGCTTGTTCATTGTCTGTGATTATTCAGATTACACTCATTATTATTTTTTAATCGAGTATTAATTATTAATATTAAATAGATTTGTAAAACGCGTAGGGTCCAAGATAAAACGGAGGAGCGCGGACTTGTTGCACTGAATTCCGTGCTATGATGGGCCTAATTTGTAATTCTGTTTTCATAATTATTCGGGCACTAACATCATTCCGCGACTGAGCAAATAGCATAGCGAACGAATTATCCTATACAGTCGGCTACTGCTAGTAGGCTAGGCCTACTCACTGACAATAAGTAAGGTTTTTCGTTGTCCAATTGTCCATACAGTAGTTTCCGTCTGCAGACAACAGACTTTACTGCAGAGGCAGCGCACCAAAGTATAGCACCGAATTATCGAACCATTGTAGGTCTTGTTGATCCAGCTTTCTTTGCACCGAATTCACTGAACACTAGAAGTTCACTGATTTGCTCATGTTCATGTCTTTATGAGAACACGTGCTAATATTTTAGTTTAAAAAATTCCCCATTTTAATCAAGCGCATGCCTACGCGTGACGTTTTAGCATAGAATAACAATTATTGGGTGAATAGATCGGCGGACTCCAGTCTGCACGATAGCCAACCGGTCAAATAATCAGTAGGTCAAATCTGTGTTTATCAAAGGCCTCAATCATTCTTGCAAACACACTACAAAAGCTGCCAAATGTTGTCCTGGTCTCACGATCATTGGTTTGAAGCGACAAATTTAACCCTCAGGCTACCAAGCTTTTTTTGTAACACTGACTACCAAGGGGGGTTACCACCCCCCTGGATCTTGGGTTTGGCTTGAGATATCATAACTTGTAATACACCATTGGATTCAGCATTCATTTCTGCACAAAATGGTATATTTGGGTTTCGAAAATATGAATGCCCCTCGAAATTATGAATTTTTTACCATAGGTACCCGTCGATTTCACAAAACGTATACTTACGCATAGGGAATATATTAGATTATGTGTGTTTTGTACATGATTTATATATAAAAAAAGTTTACATAATTATAATAAAGTCCAATGTTCAACTATGAAAACTAGTGATAAGTCTGTTTTATGTTCAATCAAAACAAAAAAACATGTTGTAGCCGCTGAAAAACGTTTACGCAGACATATCAGCTTGCGTTGTAAAAAACCCAAATTTTTCACACATTAATTTTTAATTTATTTTGAGCACTTCCGGTCATCAAAAGACAAATTACTTAGTATTAGAAAATATCCCCAAATGTCCTCTACAGAATGGCATAATTTATTTCTATTAAAAAATAAATTATGGATAAGTTATAATAGAAAAAACATGACAATTTTATGAAAATAAAACACCTTTATATATATTGTAATTTATTTTGAGCACTTCCGGTTGTCAAAAGACAACTCAATGAGCATGGAAATGTAGCCCCACATTTCCTCTATAGAATGGTATAATTTGTGTCTCTTAATATTAAAGGGCAGAAAAGTTACAAACGATATTCTAGGGGATGGTATCCACCCCCCTGGTGCCGTGGGTATATCTGGTGTAACTTTTGAACGGTAGGGGCATCATCAAAAATTTTAGCTCAAAATGTGTCCCAATGAACCCTCTACAGCTGCCTATTTTTTCAAAATTTTATTCCAGACGGAACGCGTTTGATTTGCGAAAAACCTAGGGGTGGTGGCAACCACCCCCCCCCTTGGTAGCCCGAGGGTTAACTATGTTTGTGTCTCAAGTAGATTTAGTCGACTTGTGGTAAAAACAACTTCAGGTGACTATTCTTATGGCCAATTCCTCAAAATGCGTGCTTCAAGAAAACTTCTTAGCTGCTCTTCACGATCAGTCTGCTATAATTGGGTATACAGCCTCATCACTTATGTGGTTTTGTCAAGAGTTCTAAAAAATCACCCGGTAACGACCTAGCGTCTTTAATTTAAAATGCGTTGTCATTTTTTCAAAATTGAAGCATTATCAATGGCAAATCTCATCAGCCAACAAGACAATAAGTCAGCTAGTTACTCACTCAATCATTCAGTCATTCAATCAGACAAATAAGAAGTTAATGAATCATTCACGGAATGTTCCAAACAGTCAGTCAGTGGATGAGTGAGTCCGCTATACAGTCATACAACCAACGAATCATTCATTCAGTAACAGAAACAATCAGTCAGATGACTAAACAAGCAGTCTTTTCGCTATTCAGGCAATCATACATTCATAAACTAACCAGTCCATCCATCCAATTACACATCCATCCATCCATTCATCCTTTCATCTGTTCATCCAACGATCTACCCATCAATCCATCCATCCATCAATCAACCAATCAATCCATCAATCCATTAATCAATCTATCCATCTGTCCATCCAGCAAAATGCTGCCTAATCTAATGTAAAGCATAGTAAAATTAAGACGTGTAGGCTTATATGGATGAGCAGCAGAGATTAATGGACTCATTTAAGGGTGGGTGAAACGTGCTCAGTAGTATTATTTGCTCACTCTGATAATCCCACCTACGAAAGTGTAAGTAGGCCCATACGTTCATTGATCTCATTAGGCCTAAGGTAAATTTGGCGAAGGTGCATGGTGCAGAAATTCAGTGACATGTCTTCTGCGTGTTAAGATTGAACAAAACCCGATTTCTAGATTGATTGTTCAGTGAGATAACCACTATAATAGACCATTTCGCACATTGTGTTCGCAAGGCCTATAAATGCGTGCGTATAATTATTTCAATAAATCTGCGTGTTTGCTTGTTTGTTTGTGGATTTGTGTGTTAGCTATGCACGGCCACAGCGTTGAAGCAATCGATTGCAATCTTTCGCCGAGAGTTCGGGCTCGACCCGGAGCAGGCCATGGGGAGGAGGTTCGGCAAATTTCTGCCACCATGAGGCCAGGGTGGGGACAAAAACACTCATATTCTCTACTTTTCAGGCGTTTCCATGCTTAGTTTCACACTTATTCACCTGAAACGTTACAACTACACAGATTTTTACACGGGCAACCTCGCCTTCCCCAAACACAGACCTCGGCCTAAATTTCACGGGTGTCGTACCGATGGAGCTGGGCGTTTGGTTGGGTTTTGTGGGGAGTGGTGGGGGTGTGAAGCGGGGGATGGGGGTGGGAAGATCTTTTCCGAAAACCAAAATTTCACGGATAGCGTACCGGTGGAGGTCGGATTCCGATAGGGTGTCATGCAATGTGGTGGGGGTTGGGTGGTTTGGGTGGGAGAGATGGAGGGAGGGAGGGTAGGACGGTGGGAGGGAGTGAGGGAGGGTGGGACGGTGGGAGGGAAGGAGGGAGGGTGGGATGGACAGACGGACGGATTGGCGAGAAACGACACGAACCCTAAAATTCCCGGGCAACGCCGGGTACCCCAGCTGGTATATCATATAGATGCACAGAATGAATGTGAAGAATATGCATGCAAGGGCTTTTTTAGCCGATCGTGACAATGATAGTTTGTGTCTAAATTTTATTCAAAGTCGGTAAATTTAGATAACTCCAGTCATTCATAGTTTTACGCCGGTGTATATGGTTGCTAATTATCAAAATAGGTCATAATACGCCTAATGATTAGAAAGGGCGGTCGGTTAAAATAGGTTTATTTATTAGACTATATTTATGCCTTGCAGGTATGTAGACAGTAACTTGCTCTGTTTGCGTATTATGAAGCAGGACAATGCAAGTATAGGTGAGACCTGGCATGCGTCCTCTTCAACATTTCTATAGGTCTACTTCTGTTTAATGCCTAACGAAGAACTCTGAGAGTGACGCTGACACTACAGTGATCAATGGAAGCTAAGCAAAGCAACAAAATTCGATGCGGGATGGATCTTTCTTTCCGTCTTTGTTGATACCGACTTTTAAAAATTTCTATTCCTTTTTCTGTCCTCGATTTTCTTTTCCCCTTGGGGCCGGTAGCGCAATGGATAACACGCTGGCGCAGAGAGCGAGAGGTAACGAGTTCGACGCCCCGTTGGGCGGACATGCTTTGAAGGCTGCTATTAGCGCCGTGTATTGCCGGTGTCACGAAATAGAGTATCCCCCGTATTAATTGTATCCCCCCAAAATTAAAAAAAGTTGAAAAAAACACTTCCGCGTGGACTTTTTTGACAAATATTATTAATTTTCATCTGCTTTGTTTTGAACAATGACACTAACAGGTATGTTTATTCCGACTAGATGATTTGTTTTGCCCTGTTTTTAGAGCACTTAAAACATTTAAAACACTTAAGAACACTCAGAGTCACTAAATAAATTCGAGTTGCCTTTATCTGAGCATTGCCTAGGACACTTAAAACAATTAAAGTCACTTTAAATTTTGATTACAGCATAAATATGTTTATTATGCGCATTTTTCAAAAAAGGGGGTAGAATGGTTTATCCCCCCGGATAGTATAGACCGGTTAATTCCATCCGAGGGGATAGATTAATTCATCCCCCGGATAGCTTTCAGGGGGGATACTCCGTTTCATGACACCGGCTATCTGTTCTGTTAGTAACTAAGTTTGATCTTAATCAACGCCACTGCATAACTTGCACATGTAAAGTGCAATGCGTTTTCAGGTGTTCTGTTCTGTTAGTAACTAAGTTTGATCTTAATCAACGCCACTGCATAACTTGCACATGTAAAGTGCAGTGCGTTTTCAGGTGTTTAATCTAAGAATAAATTATTGTTATTATCCAGCTTCCATTTCTTTAGCGTTGTTTCGTCATTCCAGCTTCTATTTCATAACTACAAGTACCCTTATCCAGCTTCCATTTCTTAAGTTTTTGGTTAGAGTAAAGTTTTTCATCAGTCTAACTTCTATTTATAGAAGTGAAAGAGAACCTGGATTTATTAGAAAAAAAATTAAAGAAATAAAAGCTGGATGAAGGTGCTTTTGCTGATTAATAAACGCTGGGTTGACGAAAAAAAACTAAAGAACTGGGACCTGGAAGAAGGCATTGAATTGAGTTGCACAAAAATGCTTAGGAAATGGAAGCTGGATTAAGGCTAATTTACTGATGAAATAGAAGCTGGATTAACGAGAAAAGGCTTAAATCCCACTTCTATTTAAATTTAATTTATTTTTATTGATGCAACTTTACTTTTATATAGCAACGCGATCATTTCGTGAAGCAATCTTCAACTTTCTTCAAAAGCATTTTGAATATCGATTCGGCTTCAATAAAAGAGACGTTCATTTCGTTGGTCTATGTTTTGCACTGAGGGTTTCATCAATTGGTTTTCACCTTATAAGTTCTTTTCATCAATACAGCTTCTCGTCAAGCGGCAATAACAATTGACTAAAAAGTTCGAACGAACATTTTATAGTGTACGAGTTGTCTGTAGACCAGTTGTAAATAGACAAGTTGTTTGTAGACCAGTTGTCGTAGATGAGTTGTATATATGCAGACCAGTTGTAGTCAGACCAGTAAACTGTTGTCTGTAGACACTGTTGTGGTGGAACCAATCAAGGTTAATCAAATATCTGTGCTCTTTGCTGCTGTTGTAATAATCAATATCAAAGCAATTTCCACATAAAGCAAGGAGAGACGCACTGAGCGTCATATTATCGTGGCTAGTCAGTAGCCTTAGGCTATACTTGTCAAGTCCTCATAAACGGCTTCAATGACTTTGCCGTATTAAGTCCGCTGTAACCACCCGAAATGTCTGCATGCACTAGTTCTTTATATAGGGGATAGGTGGCGCAAGGTGATGGACACTCAAAATAAATAAAAGATCGATTTATATATAAAATCGTTTATGGGGACTTTTTCCAAAAACACGAAATGAGCACGAATCAAGCCATTTTAAGCAACTTTGAAAATGGGTTTATGGGGACGTCCCCATAAACATTTAAGTCCCCATAAGCTATTTAGTTTTGGGTACGCAAGTCCCCACAAACGGGAGCTTTAAAAGTATATATATATATATATATATATATAATATTGTATATATAGTTTATTTCGATGCAATTGACCATTGTCTAGCTTTCTTATTACGAAATAAGCCGTAATGGATATTTTCTGCTTTTTGCTTTGGAGGGGCTAAGCCGCATTTAGAGGCTATAACCCCTAGCCCTCTGACGACGCCACTGGCCCAAGCATCCGCGCTATGATTATATAGTTGATTGCAGGATGGAGAAAACCCTATACATTCTTTTGTGACGATGATTAATTTTTGAAATATGCGAAAAATCAAGAGAAAATACAGCTTTGCACCACTTTTTGAAGGACTAGGCAATTTCGATATTTCTATACGTCTAGTAATTATAAAACGGTTTCAATCTGAAACGAGGTGTCTAAGAGCCATGTTGTTTCTTCGACAATTTCGACAACCTTGTCTCGTTGTATGGTCAAAAGGTGAGGGTGCAAACTTGTCACCCGTTTTCATAGACTGAGGCCAAGAAATGAAGTCGCTAACTTCATTCTCAAAGTAGATTTCGATGCCATTGATCATTGTCTAGTTTACTTATTACGAAATAAGCCGTTATAGACACTTTCCGCATTTTGCTTTGGGGGGCTGAGCCGCATTTAGGGGGGGCTTAGCCCCCTCCAGCCCCCCCCCTGGCGCCGCCACTGGAAGAAATAGCAGATAATTTTTCTTGCGCCCTCGCTGAATATCTAACACCAATTGCAATGTTATTGAGGTGTGTAAATACATAATTTTATGTCCAGTGTTTTCAGCGTCTTAGTGGGATCTTTGAATTCGACTTCACTACATCCGCGGGTCATCAGAATTCCTGCAGAGTTATAAGACGTCATAAGAGGGAACAGACAAAGCGTCCGTTCAGTCCGAAAAATGCAGAACATAAGGTTTTACTTTTGCACACATCAAAACGGTTTCAAATGAGCTTATAATAGATACTACGTCGTCGCTAATGGCACTTCATTCAACCAAGCATTCAACAATCCATCCGCCGTTGAGATTTTCAATTAGCTGGACATTGTGTGGGTTGATGTGTTGTGCGTGCGGATGGATCTTGCATAGTATTCTATGATCTCAAAAGACATGAACCTGCAAGGTGTAATCCTAGACTAACTTTGACGTTTCAGAGTGGCGTCATCGGTTCAAAGAATCCGAAAAACACCCGAAGCAGTAATGATAACCTTGCACACCTCTCAAAAACTGTAGTATTCTATGTTATAAAATTCAAATACTATGTTGCTCTCGACACTCGACCGAATAAAATTATTCTTCTCATAAATATAGGTGTCTTAGAGCCATTCAACTTGAAACCTATAATTATACCCGCTGCTTTTTTGACGTCCTCTGTTAAAAGCATGTTGAATATAACATTTGAAAGCACTATATTTCCAGCGCCATGAACTTCTCGCCTACTTTGAATCAGTATTTAATCTTGCAATGTGAATCACAAGTCTAGAGACAGCTAATCATTACTTTAACACAACGTCTACTTGCAAATGATTATAACCAATTCGTGCTAAACCTAAGTCAAAAATTATGAGGACGACGCTTTCTTGCGATGTTATTGTCGCTTACATTTACAACATACTATTGAAATTTATGCTGGGAAATAAGGACGAAGTGGGAAGAAGAGGAATAGCAGACAGAGAGTGGACTGACGACATTGAGAACTGGAGCAGAAGAGATCGGTTTAGATTGAGTATATTATCTGCACAAGATCGGGAACTGTGCGCTTTGGAAAACAACGGGCTTTCAATCCATGGATCGTGATGGATCGTGATGCATAATATAAATATTTATAAAGTTCTTCATGCATTTAATTGTAATTATCGTCAGTCAAAAATCATTGTTTCCATTAACATCGGCATGTCTGAATAGCAACTGAACTGAAAATAGAATATGCTCTGAAACTCATTAATTAGGCAATTATGTTGTTAGTATGCTTGCTAGCTAAGTTTGTTTAAATTTGAATGTCATAGACGATTATTTTAGTTGTTCCTAATCTAAAGTGCAGCTGTATTTGAAAGAGACTTCTATTATTATAAACAACTCAGCTAGAGAGTTATTTATAACAATGGAAATACCCGATATAGAGGTGTTTAATTAATGTGTCTACAAGAAATATTTTAACGTCAATGGCATTTGTAATTGTAGAATAGCGTCTAAAAGTTAATTACAATTACCTCGCTACCTTCCGACAGAGGCGCGAGATTAAACACATTTTTAATGGCTTTTCATTGTGCTATATTTACATTTATTCATCATCATCAATATCCGTTGAAGCTCTTAAGTGCTGTAATATGCCGAGCAAATTTCTGTCCAGGGTAACGACCTCTGTTGTCATAGACCCTGGTCGAATCGGATCCATTCATCGAATATCCGTAGGCTCAATGCCCGTAGGAGTCTAACGCCACTCTCTGTCTTAGTCTGTCTCGCGTCCTGTTGCCCAGCTTCAACCGGTCCGCTCAGCAGGTCTGCTCCATACCATTAACATCTTGGGGCAACTAGACCACCTTGTCTGATTGAAGAGAATATTGGGAGAGGGGCATGAAGGACAAACTTGGTCAATACCCGTATGTGTCCCACGCTCTCCCCCGACTCTCTCAACCGGTCTGTCCTGACCGGCCTGTGCATGTCAGCTCCACATCATGACACCTTGAAGCATCTGGGTCGCTATGTCACTTGTGTCGTGGTTTTTGCGGATTTCAATCGTCTTGGTCTTTTACTGCCAGCGTATCGCCACCCATCTGGCAAACCTTCCTCCTTTTGTCCGGGCTTAGGACCGGTGTCACGAAATAGAGTATCCCCCGTATTAATTGTATCCCCCAAATTCAAAAAAGGCGAAAAAACCGCTTCCGCGTGTATTTTCTTTGGCAAATTAATTTTCAGCTACTTTGTTTTGAACAATGACACTAACAGGTATGTTTATTCCTACTAGATAATTTGTTTTGCCCTGTTTTTAGAGCACTTAAAACATATAAAACACTTAAGAACACTCAGAGACACTAAATAAATTCGAGTTACCTTTATCTGAGCATTGCTTAGGAAACTTAAAACAATTAGAGTCACTTTAAATTTTGATTACAGCATAAATGTTTTTATTATGCGCATTTTTCAAAAAAGGGGAAATAATGGTTTATCTCCCCGGATAGTATAGACCGATTAAATCCATCCGGGGGATAGATTAATTCATCCCCCTGATAGCTTTCAGGGGGGATACTCCGTTTCTTGTCACCGGCACAGGGACGTTGTTGGTTCCCTGTGGCGGAGGATGGATGCAGTTTAACGTCGTGTCCAGGACATTTTAGCGTCGTGCCCAGGACATTTTAACGTCGTGCTCAGGACATTTTAATGTCGTGCTCAGGACATTTTAACGTCGTGCTCAGGACATTTTAACGTCGTGCTCAGGACATTTTAACGTCGTGTCCAGGACATTTATATTCATTAGTGTCGTATAATGTATAATCAGAATTCTCGTCGCCTTAGTAGTTTTATGTGATAGATTTTCCGAAATTGCCATGTGAACCTCGCAGATGGCAAACAATGTCCAACAATTAACAATCACGGATCTTAAGTAGTCTATCGAATTGCATTTATACCGTAGATTTATTTATCGCTATTGAGTTGTGTGTGTGTGTTTGTGTGTGTGCGCGCGGGAAAAATCCCATTTGTAAATATGTAAATAAATAGTAATTCATCGAGTTCGTTTTGTTATAAGAACGTTCATATTATTCCAGACCGACGTTGCATGACTGTGATTGGTCGGTGTGAGAAATCATCTATGATTGGTCGGTATGAATTAGAGCGACGTTATAATCTGCGACTTCAAATCCGTGACTACAACTTCGTCAAACTCTCTTTAAAATAAAAGAAGCGTACTCTTGATCGTCTTAAACAAATTTTTGCGGAGGACAACTGTCTCTATAATTGTCATAAGCCCTCATCAAATCTGGGTACATCCATCCATCCTGATCAGTCCGTGGCGGAGGGGTATGATGGGTATCGTTGTATAAAATAAACTGTTCTCATCAGTTTCTACAGCGTGGGCGATTACGATTTGCAAAGCCTGAAAAGAAAAGATAAATCAGTTCGGTGTCCCAGTCTTATATACATTCACTTGATTTCGTTTAAAAGGAGTTTTAAAATACGATGCTCTGCGAGCCATGCCTATAAATTATTAGCATCCGGTTTTAAAGCTGTCTAATGTTAAGGATTTGAATTCTGAACAAGGTCTCTGCACAGAAAAGTAAAGTAAGTAAGTAATGTACTAAAAGTGTTCACATTACAATTAACCACTCGAGCTAAGATTTTTATTTATCGGAGAGCAAAACTCACATAGATTGCACATTGCTCATATTTCCGTTCGTTTTATGTCTTGCTATCTCCGACAAATCTGTCTACGTGGTCCACAATCTACAGGAGAGGCAGCTCGATGTTCTAGAAATCACAGAAAGCTGGCATCGTGGCTCGGATGATGTGCTACTCCGCCTGACTTATCCATTCATGAACGAGAGAGAGAGAGAGGGAGAGAGACAGAGAGAGAGAGAGAGAGAGAGAGAGAGAGAGAGAGAGAGAGAGAGAGAGAGAGAGAGAGAGAGAGAGAGAGAGAGAGAGAGAGAGATAGAGAGGGAGGGAGAGAGACAGAGACAGAGACAGAGACAGAGACAGAGACAGAGACAGAGACAGATAGAGAGAGAGAGAGACCCTCGTCCTGATGGTCGGTCAGTCCGTGGCAGAGGGTATCGCTGTCTACTATCGCTCAACGCTTCGTTCCTCTCCTCTTCAACTGGACATGTAGGTTAGGCCTACTACAGGGTGAGTCAGTAATAATGCAACTAGTTTGAATGGATGTAACTTAAACAATTATTGTTATTCGGATAACGTGTCCAATAGACTAAGTTTAAAGTAATCATCCTCTCTACAACTGTGTCAAATCTTGCACTGATATACGACACCGTTTTTGAAAATAAAATTTCGGTACGTCGCACACCTCTCATATTAGAACTTGAAAATTATTACGCCTATAATAAATGATGATAAACCAAAACGAGAGTTCAATGTGTTGAGTCTAGTTTACGGATCAGCGAAAAACAATTCATAACCTTGAAAGCAGATGATATAGAGGTGTTTAGTACTTGTTGGTTTTTTGTTTCAGTTCAACTCCTACAACTCTAATAACTTAGTGCCACTGTGAATTTTTAATTTTTCTATAATGTGAGCTTCTTTTATTACAGGAGTCACTTGTGCATTTTTTTTGCAACATATATGATTTTTTATTGGAACAACTGTGTCTTTTCGGTGGTAGACCATTTGACCTGGAAAGAACTCCTCTGGCACTCCGCGCCTTTCTAGAACTCCTTATCAATCGCTCCTCTCTTATCTAAAGTGGTCAAGGTCCCTAAAATCAAATCTCAGCAATGGATCGAAAAAAAGAAAGTTACAACCTGCTTATTGTGACGAATCTGATCTTAACGTAGCATCGGTTCACTGCGTTTAAAAGGTGTTTTAGTCAAACGCTGTAATGCCATCAGAAACAGCGATCGACCGCGTATTATGTAAAATGCATCCATTCAATGTAATACCAATCACAAGCAAGAGAAAGAAAATCGGAAAATTTTAATTACCTATCGCGTCTTATTGTATTGCATTGTATTGTATTTAAAAATTTAGTTGAGTGAACCGTTCAGGCGCGTTTCCAGTTCGCAAGACCTCGCGAGAAGAAGTAGACTTTGAAAGAAGGATGGATGGATCCCGATTTGACGATGGCTTACGACAAAAGCAAATGATAAAGATCATTAGACACCTTCAAAAAAATTTTTCTTGGCTATAAATAAGAACATTTGCGCTGCGATCTGATGTCCTGAAATAATTGTCGGTAATCTAGTAAATAACTGATGTTGACTATCACTGAACTTCATCAAGGATGAACATGGCCATTTTTAAAACGCGTTTGGTTGAAGAAGTAGGTTTTTACAGAGGGGAGTGGATCCAGATTTGACAAGGGCTTGTGACAACAGAGACCGTTTCCCTCAAAAAAAATTGTTCGGCATACTACAGTGCTTTTTTTTCTTAGAGGAGTTTGAATAAAATCCGCGATGCATTCACTTTGCAAGGCGATCGCTCGAACCAATCAGATGCATAAATTGCTGACACCGTTTTATTATTTCATGGACGGCTATTTGTACAGTTATGGATGGCCACACATTTAACATACGCTTCCCTTCGACATGCAACATAATAGATTGGCATTCTGAAATTGAGCCAAGATACAATGCATCCTATAATAGTTTAAATTAGTTTAACTGAATCTCGATCTGTATTGCTGTGTCTGTGTCTGCCTGTCTCTCTCTACCTCCCCCCATCTATCAGTTCGAGACTACCTCCCTGACTCTTTTTCTATTTTCTGTCCATCATATATATGTCACCGGCACCGTGCACCTGTGTCTGTATGTCTATCACTCTGTCTCTCTGTATGTATGTCTGTCTATCTCTGGTCTTGCTCCAATTCCCTGAACCCGTTGCTACTGCAACGAGTACTTACATTTGTTTTGAGTTCCAATGATGTGACTCTTCCACAGAGAGCAACTGGACACCTGATTTAAAATGTTGTAGTAATTATATAAAAGTCTTTATTACTTCAATTGTATAATAAATTCTATTCTGTCGTCGCGCTATAATGGCTGTCGCCAAAAGGAAACGCTATTTGTTTTATTCAATAATCGCATTTGCTGTACAGCCACTTCAAACACCGTACTCGGGGGAGCTTCAAACTACATCGTGGTCACTGCACCGAAGCGCTGATCAATTGCAAGTGAAGGACTTGCCCAATGTCTCAAATCGGTGGTTTGAGGTGGATTCGAACCTGCAACTTTCCACTACACCACCGCGCCCCACAATTGCGTGCGTTGGCTTTATTAGCAATCAATCCGTGTTCCTCTTTTTATTCATTTTATTGCATTAGTGTCCGCGAGAATAAGTCCCGTTCCGTCCAAACCACCAATTCGTAATTTCAAAGCATTCTTCTTCGATTTTGTTAGACACCTTTGAGGCCTAAGTAACCGACGCTATTTAAATCACACTTGCCGAACTCGAAATAAATTCATTGCTTCTTCGTCCTTCTTTGCTGCTGCTACTGATGAATTTGTTGAGGTGATTATTTTGTACGAAGCTCGGCTTCATGTTCCTGCATTGGAGAGAGACTCTTCGTGTCCAACCTTGCGACAAGGCTTGCAGTAAGGAGCCATTCACTGGAACTTCTTGTGACCACGTTCATTGCATCGAAGGCAGCGTGGAGACCTACCGTTCACGTTGATCAAAGCTTGGCCTTTCATTGCGTCGAAATCACAACTCATTCTATCCGGAATGATCTCCAATTTGTCGCACTCTACGACGATGTTGCGTACGTCGGTGGTGAATCCGGAGTCTCTGTCCCTCTCAACAAACGCGTTTTGGACGGTGACACCGAGTTTCTCCAGCTGCTGAGTGATGACGTAGGTTGGCACGTAGAAAACTCTGAGACGATGAGTCACTCGTCGGATGTTGGAAATGCGGACCGAATGGCCTTTCACTTTCAGATTATCTTGTGCTAGAAAGCGGGACTTGAAATCGACGATTATGAAGGTGATCTCCCATTGCAGATTCTTTTCTCTCTAACCAATTGCTTCAACGGCTGACACACTGACAACGCCGACGACAAGACTCACAACATCCGGGCGAACATACGGTTTACCTTCTTGCGGAAGAGTAACTACAACGGTTTTCTCCATTCTGTCTCGGTAGATGGCGTCGATCGAAGTAATAATCATGATAGGTTTTGTCATGACCGCGTTACTAAACCCACTAATTGTGCTCGTAAACAACGAATTCTCTTGTGATGGATGATCCTCATGTAAGAATCTTTGATCTTAGCCAAAATACCGCGAGGAATCGTGGTTAGACTGCTTTTCGAGGTACCAGTAACTTGGAAAAAAGTTATTTATTCCTGGTTGGAAACAATATTTAAATAACATGTTGAAAACATTTCAAAGGTGTGTAAAAGTTGACCATGAAGTCCTGTCGTAAGAGTGTACCTTCTCACTTTGAATGGTCAATGCGCAGTAATATATAGTCTCTCGTCTGGACTACTGCAGCGCCCTCTATGTGGGTCTTCCGGTGACTCGGGTTGGGTGCTTGGATCGGGTCTTGCGCTCTGCGGCACGCCTTGTTGGTCGCATCCCAAGATTCGGTCATGTACTGACTATATGCGGGATGTCTTGCATTGGCTCCCTTTTTCACAAAGAATCACTTACCGGATATCTTCATTGGTTTGGCGCTGTCTCGCGGGTGTGGCCCCTGTCTATTTGCAGGAGCTCTGTTGCTCCACCCTGAACGTCCAGCGCCGTGGCTCTCTCCGCTCTTCTAAACAGGCTCAGCTTCTTGTCCCCCGGTCACGCACTTCTATTACACAGCACCGTACCTTTTCTGTCGTTGGCCCTATAACCTGGAATGGGTTTCCTGTGGAACTACGTCTTGTGCCTAGAGCCTTTGAGACTACGTTCTACTCTGCTCTTAAAACTTTTCTTTTTAACCGTGGTTGGGTCGGGAGCGCTTCTGAGTAGATACTCTTGAAGAAGCGCTATATAAGTGTTTGAAATGAATATAAGGTTAATAATCTCTACTATGACCCATTGTAATGAAATCTGATGCTTGCAAGGCCGTTGATACTCATCGAAACTTGACCTGTCAAATTTTTTATCAAATACTCTACTAGTCACTCCAAAGTTTATCGACATCATGAGGCAAGAAAGACTGTGAACGTCGACTAAAATCGTTTCAAACAGTCCACACAATTTGCATAGTTCTCTGATCTATAAAAAGGACAAGTTATTGAACAAAACCGCAGCATAGGAACTAGTGTGATAGCAATTGAAAAGCGGAATTATCTTATATACACACGTCGGTGCTAACATTCCAAAGGTGTTTAAAAACGGTGAGTTTCACCGTATCTAAATAGTGCATTTTCAGAAAGTTAGCACTAACACATGATCATCGCAAAATGGGGTTCTTCATTATTATGACGTTGCAAAAGTGAACAATAGGATATGACGGTCGCCTTGCATGGCTGCCAAATGGATGAATTCAAGCCATGTAAGAACTTGTGACAATCCGTTCATTCACTGATTTGTAGATGCGTCAATTTTTCATAATTAGCGCTCATTGTTAATACCATTTTTTTTCCTGTCCGACAGAGTAAAACACAATAATTGAGTGACAATGGGACATTGTTTCAAGCACATTGTAATCACATTCTAAGGTTGTTCTCTGTGTTTGTCATCTGAACGAGTTTTAAAGGTGATAATTATCATCAATCTCTTTAATTCATCACTGCTGCATAGATGACATATGCGTTGACTTCTTCATTGCAAAAGCGAAGGACTGACAATTACAGAGTACATACAATGTCGTAATTATTAACATCTAAATATAAATGTTGCTACACAACATATCCATTAGTTGCTATTCAGCGATAATGCATCAAAGCAAAGATGAATATTGTCCAACACGATTTAGAATTGACATAATTATTATTATCCACATGTTGGATTTGACTGATTTTGGACGTTGTGAACGAAATCAACAAGCTTACGATACAATCGACAAATTTTATTATTTATAGCCTTATTGAATCCCGAGTTAATGGTGTGTAAACTGACCTTTGATGATGATGATTATTCTGAAACTCAACAGACAGGTTATTGCTATCGGAGCAGGAGGTATTCATAGTTTAACGAGAGCTTATGACAACAGAGGCAGTCACATATTGCAACTCCTTTTTCATATAGCTCCTGTTAATTTCTATCTAGATCTAAATGTGCTTCGCGGATGTGTGCGGACGCCATTCTATTTCTATTGTGTTGCAACATTTTAGAGCGGGGATAATGAAAGCAGCTTCGTGTGGAGCCAGACCTGAGCTCACGAGCAAAGGAGGAACGCGTCGTTTATCATCATCGTTGTGAAATATTTGCTGTCGTTTCACAAGAAATTTCAATACATCCATGCAAGTAATCTCGATTCGATCGTATTTGTAGGTAAAAAATCATTTAAAATTGGCATGTACTCGTTTTGAGCAGTCTTTATAATATTCAAGTGACCGCTAGTTACTTGCTAATGACCGAAACTGTGCGATATTGAAACTCAATAGAGTGGTGCCCCTCCTTTATCGGTCCTTGGGTCTGGCACTGTTGCGGGGCTTACGATGTCTCGCCTGCACATCTTACAAAATATGAGAAGTGTCCTGAAAATAGATAATAAGCAAGTCATATTCATAAGAAATACTACTTGGAAAGGGATATAAATTGAGTGTCGACTGTTGGGAATGAAAAACTTGCTTTGGTTACCTGACAGCGGTACGCAGAGAAAATGTTGAATCTCCAGATATTAGTCATCAATCAATATCAATTTTAAATTTAAAAAACCCATATAAGTCGATTTGTTGGAATTACGTCCTCGTCGCAGCGAATGACTTGCTCCGTGAACTATGTCGAGTGTTCTAACTAATAAATTTCTCCGAGTTTAACGACATCTTGGGCCAATAAATGCCATTAGCACCATTGGAAATAGTGCTTTTTTCCACATCCAATGTTTGTCACAATATAATATGATCGGCATCATGGCTTGTCTTTACGCATTGGTTTAATTCATGAACGGGTGAACAATCTATGAATCTCGCAGCAACGTTTTAGACTGACTGTTAAGTAGTCTACATGCTCCTCAGTTACCCAATCAATGGAAGCGCCAATCACTAGCCTGCAAGAAAGGTGAATTCGAAAGAAATCAACTTTCCTCGCCAACTCTTGATAGTCATAGGAATTTTGAGGAGTAGGAGGAAATTCACTTCATCCAAATGAACCAACAGCATTTGCTACGAGCAATTATTTATATCGGTGATGAAAACGATTTAAAGGTGTTAAACTGCGTCGTTATCAATGGATGGATCCGATTTGACCAGGGTCTATGACAACAGAGGCCGTTACCCTGGACAGAAATTTGCTCGGCATATTACAGCACTTTAAGAGCTTTCTTCTTTCGAAGTTTTTTGTCGTTATCAAGAATGCGCTGAATCATATAAATGATAAACCAGAAGTTCTCAAACTTTTTTCGCACTCGACACACCTTAACTTGCAACCAAATTTTTAGGCACACCATGCAAACGCCATGAATTGTGTTGATGGTGCTAACATTAAAAACTGGCTTGAATATCATGAAGCGGCAACAGATGCCTTTTCTGGCGTTATGACATGCCATCGGTTTATTTCTTTTAAAAATAATATTGACGTCGTCTATTTGCGGCATATGACGGATCGTCCTATGATCAATAGGCCCTAAAACCAATCATCCATTATGACCGATCAGCCTATGATCAAATGATCAGCCTTTGTTCTGTGACCAATAGTCATAGATCCGTTGACGACAATGCAACAAAGAACTATATACAGAGTGGTCATCATTCACAAATTCCGCCACGAAGGGGAAACTCTTCGCGCCGGTCCCATGCCCGGACAAAGGATGAGGGTTGACCTGAGAAGAATAGGCATCTCCCGGGTCGTAAAACCACTGTCCGAAATCCAATGTCAACAAAGCAATCCAAACCATACCGGCACGGACGTCGCCCGGGTCAACAACGTTCGCGTCCCCAGCCGAGCAATCGGAACTAGGTCGAGAAATCAGTTACCGAAAAAACCAAAACCAGAATAAGACCAGGAAAAGAAGCCCTTCATGTGGGAACATGGAATGTCGGAACACTCTATGCAGCGGAAAAACATGATATGTTGAAATGTCAAGATATAGATGCGATATCCTGGGCAATGGGCATATCAGAAATGCGATGGAATAAAGCAGGAAAGACACCTTTACTGAGTGGTAAATGGGGCAAAATTCAATATAGTGGTCACGCGTATCTTTATTTATTGACATTGTCTAAAGATTAAAGCAGGTGTTTAAGGGACTGATCTCGTATCGTGACAGTTTAGCTTTAGTCTGACAGTTCTAAAATTTCGGCAGCCTTAATTGGCGTATTAAAAGTTATACCAAAACTAGCTCAGGTACTCTGCGTTGCCCCGTATATTTCTGAGTACTCTTTCTTAGAATTGAGAATATGGTGGGGTTTCTGCACTGAATAGTTCACATTACAAGAAGCGCTTTATGAACGTTCAGATGAGAAAAGATATTGATAAACATTATTTTCGTTATTTTCTCTTCCATGCATTCATGCGTTCTTACTATCATTTGGTGAATCCGTTTGAATTGCGTGTTTACGTGCTTCTACATAACAAACTGGACTTTTCAGGAAAAGTGTAGGACTATGAGTAAAATAGCATAAAAATTGCCAGGCAATCCTTCAGTAGCTCTATCTGAAAAAAGATAGCGACCAAAATGGCCGCCATTTTCCATTATTATTATTATATTTTTGCAACCGCAGAATAACAATAATTAGGCATTATTATTGTCATTATTATCTTTTGAATTTTCTCCCTCTCCAATGCTTTGTGAGAGAGAACTGGGCCAGAAAATCTACAGAACATTATCAAGAAAAAACGACAGATTTGGGTGAGATATCTGATACGTATGGGCTAGAGTAGGGTAGGACTGACAGTTTATAACCACCTGGGCCCATAACGGCAGCCGACATGGTTTCATAACGGCATTTTTTTGCCTAATTGATGGGCTCATAACGGCGGTTTATTGAATCGATGGGCTCATAACGGCAACCCCAAATTGATGATTCATCGTGTTGACTCAGCAAATTCTTCGCCGGAGCTGGCCCAGGTGACTCATCACAATCACCAGGTAATCTCCCCTTACGCAGGGAAATTCCCAGTTTTTTTTCAACTCCTCAAATATTTATGTTTATTGTGCAATATCACTTTCATATCGCAGCCATATTCACTAAGACTAATTACAGCCTAGTATAATAATTAGCGGGAGTTATACATATCTCTGCCATCAATTTCCACTCCCAAACACACTCAGGCTATTTTACACGGCATAAAAGCCAATGCGCCATCGGGTCTCCAACCACTGTAACATAACTCATTGTCGTTAAATAGCAATAACACGAGCAATGGTTCTTGTTCTTGTCGTGTTTCCCAGAGGTCATGTCATGTTATGTCGCCATCGTCGGATCGCGACGGTTGGCTACATGAATGGTTCTTTAATGCCCAGAGTCTTCTGTCCCTTGTCGCGCTCATTAAGTCAGAGCCTACAAGTCCTGTCCAGTTGAGAACGTTGTCGATCCAAGATATCCTCGGCCTTCCTCGTCCTCGGTTCCCCTCCACAAAACCCGTCATGATGCTGCTTTCGATGCTATCATTTTGCTGTCTCATACTATGACCAAAATATCGAAGTTTTCGAATTTTGGTGTGGGCCAATAGTCCTCTTCTGGCTCCCGCTGACATATACACTTGTTCGTTGGTCATAATTTTTGTCCATGGAATTCTCAGCAGCTTTCTGATACACTTGTTCTCAAATGCTTGAATTCGCTTTTCTTCGTCCTTCTTCAGAGTCCATGCTTCGCATTCATACGTCGCTACTGGCCACACCAAAGCCTTCATCAACCGCAATTTGGTGTCGATGATGATTGATTTGTTCTTCCAAATCTTCGTCAATTTGGTCATGACAGTCATCCCTATGGCTAACCTTGATTTAACTTAATTCACTAATAATTATTTAAAAATAATTTATATAGTGATGGAAATAGCGTTTAAAAGGTGTTTAACTTGAGACATATCTCTTGTAATTGTAATTGTAATCGTACATTAATATAGTGCCACTTCAAGCGATCTCAGAGGCGTTCAACGTGCGAGGCTATTATAAAGAAAATGGCCAAACAAAAAATTATTATGCTATTATACGCAGAACTGTATGATATCGCCTTTGCTACTGATCTCTACCCTACCCTACACTTCCATTTTCTGCTCCTCCCTGCCCTATGCTTCTATACCCTTCCTTTACACTTCTTTTTTGCGTCCACGATCAAACAGCATTGTAATTCCACGTACTGACCGTCTCACAGGAAAAGGTTTCGTTACTAGAATGATTTATACTTCTTAACATTTGTTTTACATTACTTTTCTTGTATATCACTCTATTATTACTTTCATGTATCCTACGGCATTATTTCTCAATGTCCCATTGTGCGCTTGCAAATGGAGTAATACAGGTCATGTTTAACTTCTCACTTTCTTTATTTTCGCTAATTATGCGAGAGATTGTAGATACCTCTTTTAAAGTTAGTAATATGGCTATGTTTAAGCCGCTCGTTATTTTAGAATTGAGTATTCTAGTGGTGTATGTGATCACGCTAAGAAGAATATGAGGTAGACCAGACGAGACAGAATTCGTAATGAAATAATAGAAACGGAGAAAGTTTGGACAAAGAGAAACGCTGGTAGTGATAACCAGGGAGAAGGCTGAGGTAGCAAATACATATTGTATTCTACACAAAACTCTAATAAATAAATAGTCAAACATCATGGTTCTTAGGGGCCGTCCATAAAGTACGTCACGCTATTTTTGACCATTTTTGACCCCCCTCCCTAATGTCACAAACTGTCACAAATCTCGGACCCCCCCTAAAGTACGTCACACTTTGCAACAAATTTGTTTAAAACATAACCATTTACCTAACCCTCTAGACCCTAGGATACTATCCCTAATCTTTCTGATAGTGACGTGTGTCCCTAAACGCTTTGATAGTGACGGGAAATCAACTTTTATCCCGCCAGGCCGGGTTTTAGACACGCCTGGCCGGGCGGTGTCGGATTTTAGGTACTAAGAACAAACACAATAAAAAAGAATTTAAAAAATAAATGTGTGACGTCACACATAGCCTGACCCCCACTCCCCCTGTCACAAACTGTCACACTTTCTTACACCCCCTCCCCCTGGAGCGTGACGTACTTTATGGACGGCCCCTTAACATGTTGAATGCTTATGTTCAAGCTCAACACAATTATTACACACCTCTAAATCGGGTATTCTCATTTATACTAATACCTATCTCGCTGACTTGCTTATAATGTGTCTTCTTAACGTACCGCTAAAGCCGCTGCACTTTAGATTAGAAACCGCTAAACTAACCATCTATGACATTCAGAATAATAATCGGCTATTAAACAAATTTAGCTAGCAAACTAACCGCACAATTATCTAATTAAATTAATGAGTTTGTTAGCATATACTATTTTCAATTCAGTGGCTACTCAGACATGCTGATGGTATTGCCAATAATGATCTCTTGGCTGACGGTAATTTTAACTAAATGCATGGAGAACTTTATAAATATTTATATTATGCATCATCTTTATCACGATCCATGGGTTGAGGGCCCGTTGTTTTCCAAAGCGCACTGCACAGTCCCCGATTCTGTGCAGATAATTATACTCAAACTAAATCGTTCTCCTCTGCACCATGCAGTTCTAAATATCGTCAGTTCACTTCCTGTCTGCCCACTCGGTCTATTTATGTTGTAAATGTAAGCGACAATAATATTGCAAGAAATCATTGTCTTCGTAACCGTTGACTTAGGTCTAGCACGAATTGTTTATTATATTTGCAAGAAAAGGCTGTGTTAAAATTATAATTAGCGTAACTCTCCTGCTGTCTGTAGACTTGGGACTCACAATGCTAGTGAAGCCATTTGCAAACGACCTCATCATTGCAGTTTGTTTTACTCTTGAATCTTGTGCGAAACAATGGATTCGGATCAGACTACTTTTAGCAACTAATAATTGTCGTAATCAACGATATCATCAGCGATGCCCTTCTTTAGCTTTTTTCCCCCGCGGATTCGATGACGTCGATCACAACGACACTACTATACGTTGAAAACAGTGGACACAAGATGATATCTTTACACACCCGAAAAACCATTGAAAATGACGTTAGAAATTCAGCGTGGGCAAAACAAACACTAAATCTGTAAAGAGTTTCCAATTAATGGTTCTGAGAGATTGCAATTACGAGTACAATTGATTACGAAACAAAGTTTATTTTATTTGCTAGAAATTTGATCTAGCGCCCATTCAAGTTAACCCATTTTGGACCAAAACTTTATTACGCAAAATTTTTAAGAACTGTGTTGATATTTTGGACCTAAAAAATAATGTTTGAACGTATGCATATTGTTTTTTGACAAATCTCAAATAACATATGCAAAACGGCATATGTTCGTTTTACGAACATTGGGCTAATAGGCTACTGACAACATGCGCCATATCGAACACGCATGAAATGCCATTGCAACACAATAAAGTGTTAAAAATGGATAACTGCAGAAAAAATCGTTTGAAATGTAATGTTTTAAGCTGCAAATAATGTACTCACATACATGTATCCGTACATATATACAAGCATACATTCATAATACATGTGTACGCACATCCGAACTTACGTACATACATACATACATGCATGAATACAAGCATACATGCATACTTACATACATACATACATCCATACATGCATTCATTCATACATACATTACGTACATACATGCATGCATACATGCACACATACATTCCTAAGTACACCCATACATACATATATGCATGCATGCATAAATACATACACACATACATAGTCACATACATACATACACAGTTACATACATACATACATAATCCATATATACATATATATTATACATACATACATACATACATACATACATACATACATGCATACAAGCATACATATATACATACAATGCCATACATAGTACATACATACATACATACATGCCTGCATGCGTGCATAAATACAAGCATTCATACATACATACACACATTCATTCATACATGCGTGCATACATACATAGATACACACATGCATACATGCATACGTACATACATATACACATGTATACATGCATACCATAATACACAATTGTGAGTTGGTTTATATGTATACATTCACAGTTGCAGACATACACACATACATTACATACATGCATACTACATGCATACATACATACATACTTACATGCATACATACATGCATACATACATACATACATACATACATACATACATACATACATACATACATACATACATACATACATACATACATACATACATACATACATACATACATACATACACAATTGTGAGTTGGTTGATACATGACTTGTAGCTAATACAGGCGTATGTAAATCAACGTTGACTAGACTTGACGCGTCAGTAGCCTATTGGACCAATGTTCGTAAAACGAACATGACCCAGATATGAATTTTTTACAACTCCGTTTTTTACAGTAAAATTATGCAAATCACATGTGCTTTGTGCAAAATATGTGCACTTTTTAAATGCACATCAACTTTTGCGATATCACACATCAGACCAAAATAACAACTTTGCAAACAAAGGACGGCGAACATACGTAGTTTTGCAGTTTTTGGCATAAGTTAAAATCAATTCAAAACTTGAAAAACTATAATTTTTTGCATTCCATCCGACAAATCAGTCTTCCTACTGACATAAAAGCACCTTTACCTGAGATTAAGTGATGGTGTCACCCAATGTGAGATCTTCAAAAAAGGTGTTCGTAAAACGAACGATGGTCCAAAATGGGTTAACTCCCATAGCTATATAGCTCCCAGTCGAACCGCGTTTGAATAAGACAGTCGTAAGAAGAGAGATAAATGAGACTGAAAGACAAAATTAATCGATATTTGACGACTGATAACAGAGAGCTCATTCCCGGTTGCATGGTCAGCCACAGAGAAAGCACGGTGTTGCGTGATTGCAGTCAGTGAAGCGGATCACTGAGTTCCGCTTGTGCAGCGGAGCGGAGAAAGCAGCGACGCTGGACGTGCTTGGTGGAGCAGCAAAACTCCTACAAGTATAATCCTAAGGCTGCCAAACATTTTTGTAGCACTGACTACCAAGGGGGCGGGGTGGTTACATAATGTACATGTATGTGCCATAATGCGTATAGCGTATTCCGCCGATGTTGCGAAAACGCAACATTAAAATTTTGCAGATTACGGTTTCAGCATACAATGAGATAAACATCTGATAAACAAATGGCGTTAATTATTCACATTAGTATTCCAGTCAGACACCTTCGCTTCTCGGAAATACTGACGTGTTATGAGAAAAAAATGTATTGAACAAAACATCTAAGCAGACGCCAAAAAGACCAAATTTTGACAAATTCAAAAAAATTAGTTGACAATAAATAACATTACATTATTTTGGTAACAGCATATTTAGTAAACACTCGCTAAGTTGTGCAGGTTTCTCTAGCTGTTAAATTTTCCAAAGTTTTTAGGCAGGATGTTGCGTTTTCGCAAAGTCGGCGGTAAATGGGTTAAAGACAGTCACAGGCGAATCTACTAGCATATCTACTAGCATTAATGAAGAATTACCGGCTTTATGAGTGCTCGTGCATTTGTTTTTGAGGTGTTAAATAATTAAGTATTTTGACACCGCTTGTCAACACCTTTGGAAATTAATGTCAACATGTGTACGTACTCAAGGCATCATGATTAAGGCAACAATATATTGACATTTTATGGCATCATGGACGCTAAAATACACAATAAACCGCTACCATAACAGCTGTCATCACCGCTCACCATTTAGAAAAGACCTCGGAAAAGACAACGAGTAGTCATTTGATGGCCGTTCTCTTAGTGACCGGCTTTGCAACCATGCGGCGCTGATAGCTATTCTTCAAAGCATCTCTGAACTCTTAGTCACCAATCAGCTGCATGTCTGTTTTATCTCAATGGACTACAAAGGCGCCGGATTCCTTCAGAAACAGTGCAATCGTTGACATACTTTCTAAGCTGGATATACCTGTCTAAATATTCAGTTGGCTTGCAACCTACCTTGATGACAGAAAACATGTAAGTAGTGGATAATGGATATAGAAACAGTGCTGGCTCGAGTAGGCCAAAGTTTCTGGCTCACTTGGCACTCATTGACCCTATGACGTCACTGAGTTACTAGCACAGCCACGCCCCCATCCAATGGCAAGCCTCCAAATTGTCACGTGACCAGTCAATCAAATCTGACCCGCACACCCCTCTCCAAAATGGAATCGTCCAAAGGCTGGGGTGGCGGGCGACCATGGGCTACAGACCCCCTGACCAATGGGAAGCTGTGGCGGTTGGGGACCCCTGACCAATGGGAAGCTGCTGAGGGCGGCGGCTGCTGGCCATTGGTTGAACAACCCGATGTGGCATTATTACATTTGACCCGTCATCACCTGTCAAGTTTATTTAGCGGCACATGGGGTGTGTCCATTTTGACAATTACTAATCTAAATTTAATCTAAGAATTTCTGTTGAGCTAATTACCTTTTTGAGGAAAGTAAACCGGTTTGGTTGGTTGGTGTTGAATTAAAACCACAAAAAGTTGAAGAATTGCGGCGAGATAATCTAAATAAACTAAACGATGATTGAATTTCTAACGTCATTTGAAATCGTTTTTCAGGTGTATAAAATATGAATCTCTATTTCCTTTCTTGCATCAAAATTAATTTGTTCATTCGTTAACAGGATCTATACTGCGCCCTTTAAGGCGACTACACAGAATCGTCCCTAAAACAGCACGGCAGAAAATAACACTTTTTAAATGTGCACAGCAAGTTTCAGAGTGGACGAGTGCAGCGACAAATTCCAAAACATGGCCTGCTGTGGAGTTTCGTGGATGACAAGAATTCTTTTCCACCCGTAGCGGTCTTCTAATAATCTGATGTTCTCAGTCTATTCAATAAATAACTTGTATGAGAATCAACAGTGTAATAACAATAAAGAATGAGCTCATGCAGTGCGTCTTGGCACTTTTGGTATCTCAATCTTTTCATATTCCTGCACATATCCTGAAAATTCCTTATAAAAACTATTTCCAAGATTTGATTTATTTTTCATTGATTACTTCCAGTTGGTAAAACATGGATAAACTGGGTAACAATCCTGATTTTTTTAAACTGACACTATATCACATTTCACTTAGAATTTCCACCTAAACTAAAAAGCATCTCACTTTGACATATTGCATAAACATGTACAATTTAACGATATGTTCGGCCGCCTAGCGCTTTACTGTCCTGTCAGTATTGATCACCAATTGAGCCACAGAATATTGCAGCCTATTAAAATCCTGTTTATGCGTTAAAATGTAAATAAAGTTAATAATATTATCATGAACGCTGATGCACGACATCGATTTGGTCATTCAAATAAATTGTATGAAGTTATTTTTTTGGCGTAGGAAAAAAGACGTCTTAAGAGAGCGAGAGTATGCAGCGAAGAGCCAAGCCATGAGCTTAGTGCATAAAAGAGATGAATGTCATTCCATGTGGAGGAAACTATCACAGCAAATGCCAGACTTTGAGTGAAGACACACCGAAGACGATGCACAAATAGGTCAAGACGATCGGTTGAGTTCAAGAGACGAACAGATGGCAACCAGACTACGACCTGCTTCGGACTGTAACTACTTAGGACAACTTATCTGACTAGACACAACGTTCATGAATAGACTGGTGCCCTGTGCTTGGCTGTCGAGTGGCGCTCTAGAAATTTGGAGATGACGGTTACGAAATGCTGCAGAAATGCTTACGCATAATATAGCATCATAGTCGGAGGGAACTATCAAGGCAATTGCTCGGCTCTGAGTCAAGACGATGAACAAAGCGGTCGGCATAGTGGGGGGAATGGAGTAAGCAAGCGTCTCATATGGCCTCTGTGGCTCAAAAGTCCATCACGCCACCTACACGTGGTCGCCTGTCGAAAACGAAGTGCGTGGTGGGCGACCGAGTTCTCGCCGGTATATATGCGAGAATCCAGAGGAGAAGATCCTGAAGGACGGATGACGGAACTCGACAACGCATGGAGATGGTGTCTCGTGAAAAACACCGAGGGGAAGGCAACGAATCCCGAGTAAATGTCAAATGAGGCTTCTACAGGAAAAATGAAGGGGGAAAGAACAAGAGGAAGACCACGACAGATGATGTTGGACACGATGATGACGAGGATTGGATATCAAAGACTAAAAGAGAAGACCCAGCGGAGGGAGGAGTGGCGACATTGGACAGCCGAACCTGCCTAGTGGCAGAGAACCTGAAGAAGAAGATAGTGAAGCGGAAGAACAGATGTGGCTGAGAGAAGCTCTTGCAAATAGTCGGATATACATATTGGCACAATACTAATTTAGGATTTTGATACATATTTTATATCAAAGAGGTGAAAGATAAACCTGTTTGAAGCTTCAGCCATATAAGTGGAAATGTGAGAAAACCAAGGAAGACGTGCTATGAATCTAGAAGCAACGTTTTATACTGAACGTTACAGTGTAGTATACATGCTCCTCAATTACCCAATCGGTTGAAGCGCGAGTCCCTAGTCTGCACGAAAGAGGAAGCCTAAAGAAATCATCTTTCGCACCACAGCGTCGTTGACTCTTGATAGTCATGGAGTATTGGGAGGAGGAGATGAAAGATTTTGGTCCCTACTGTTCAACCAACAACATTCGCTACGAGCAGTTATTTATACCAGCGATGAATGCGATTTAAAGGTGTTGAACTGACATAGACATAGACATAGACATATTTTTATTGTTCCCAACAATTCAATTGTAGGGGAGAACAGGCACCCTTGATCCTCTTTTTAGATTTTTCTGAATTTCAGTGAATATATAAGCTTCAGTAAATATGTTAAGATATCATTTGATAGAGAATTATGTTGCGCATCATTCAAGATATTTAATCATCTGAACAAATTTAATTTACAAAAGATATTACAGATTTAGTCAAGGTACCCAAAAGAGATCAAGGGTGCCCACAGGTTGGCACCCTTGATCCCCTATATTGGCACCCTTGATCCTATGTAGGAACCCTTGATCTGCTATGTTGAAACATACTATAAAACAGGCTATTTTATTGAAAATAACAAAAGTGATGGTAGAATTGACAAACAGAACACAAATCTTGCATTAACTTTAGCTTTTGGGTTAAACTTTGTACAATTTTTGATTCCATTAAGCAAACTTAAAATTGGCCTATGCCTGGCAATGTGACTAAAAACCTGATCTCTATTGTCTAATTTGCTAAAATAGCCATTTTGTTAAAACTTTATGCAGTTTTGCAATGAGCAGAATGGTGTTAATACATGTGGGGGCCTTACAATGTAAAATATGACATGAGTCTCTATTCTTTAGGTTTAACAGGAAAAAATCACCCGTAGGATGCAAAAAATGGGGTTGTTTAGAATTTGTCATGATCCTGACTCTTCATAATGTTTTATTTTTAAATTTCATATAATTAAACAAATATTGCTTCATTAAGTCAACAAGCTCATGGGCAGACAGATTAAAATTACTGTTTGCAGTCAACTGTGAGTCTATGGTAATGCTGTAGATCAGGGTCCCACACATAGATTAGGAAAGATTGACCAGTAAATATATCTGAACACTGCCTACAGTAAATTGCAAATTGTTTATAACAATTCATGTGCGATTTAATTATTTATTTTTGAGAAATGATTCTTATGGTGCGCGCGAAGTTTATTAGGTTATCTTTGCATACATAATTCGTCACGTGCGCACCATTGACCTGGGATCATGGGTGCACATGCATGCCAAGATCAAGGGTGCATCACCATAGTCTTTCCACAAAAAATATTAAAACTTTATCATCGCTTAAAATATATCGCCAAAATATATTTTGTATGGCAAGAATAATATTTTCTGTCCCAATATATGTAACGCAGATGACGAGATTTGAAGTAAGTTCCATTTTATGAGGTTCGTTAGATGAACGAAAAACTACAATCTTCGGCTATGAAATCATGTGACAGCTATAGAACGAAAACAAAGACATAATGAAAGCCCAAAACACAGCCACATGCAAATGATCACTATTTCATATAGTCTGGTCCCCTGCTACAGTCAAGTAAGTAAGTAATTCCAGAGAAAACAACAGAGGATCAAAGGTGCATCGGGATCAAAGGCAGGGTTGCCAGATGTCGGAAAAATTTTGTCGCGAGATAACGACAAAAAGTCGCGAAAATCGCGAGATTATCACGAAAAATGTCGCGAGAATCGCGGGATTCTCGAGCTATACAAAATTCATTGTCCTCGCCGGAGGGATCACTTGACAGTCATCATGTCGTAAAAACACGTCACTAATGATTTCATTGTATTGTGAGTCTTTCCCGGAGTCTGTTACACATTACCGCATTTATAAGTATTTTTGCATTCAGTAATGAAATCGTCAAAAAAAGGTGTTTAATTTTCCTTCTAAAATGGATGGATGGATCCGATTTGACCAGGGTCTATGACAACATAGGTCGTTGCCATGGACAGAAATTTGCTCGGCATATTACAGCACTTACGAGCAAGGTACTGAACCTCTTTTTTCAGTGTCTTCTAAAATAACTGATGACTTTTTAGTCATCCGTCCGAAATCTTAAAAAAGGTGTTTAATTTCCATTCAACAAATAACTGATGATTTCATTGTAGTCATCCTTCCGAAATCTTCGAAAAAGGTGTTCAGTTTTTTTTCTAAAAAACAGATGACTCTATTGGTCATCCGTCCGAAATCTTTAGCAAAAGGTGTTCAATATTCCTTCTAATGATGGATGGATCCGATTTGACCAGGGTCTATGACAACAGAGGCCGTTTCTCTGGACAGAAATTTGCTCGTAGCAAGTTAAAAAACTGATGACTTTTTTAATCATCTGTCCAATATCTTAAAAAAGGTGTTCAATTTCCATTCGCAAAAAACTGATGACTTTTCTTTGGTCATCAACAAATATTTAAAAAATATGACAAATTAGTTAATTATTTTTAGCCATTTTTCATTCTATGGGTGTTTTCATTGTTTTTTTCGTGCATTTTACATCTAGTGCTCGTAAATGCATTAATTTTTTTCACATTTTCCATATCACAGGGTGTTCAAACACCCATAACACACCCTAGCTACGGCCTTGGCTTCCGTGCAGTTTGCATTTATGCTAAACTTTGACAATAATATATTTAGGCTAGGTTTGTAAAGCATCCTAGAAGTAACTTGTTACCGACGATGATATATAAATTGTCTTGATTGCAATTTTGAAAACCTGAATCTTGGCCTTCTTGTGGGGGCTTGAGCCAACATAGCCCCTCATAAACTACGCCCATGCATGCAATTTAGTGCTTGCGGTAAATTAGACCGTGCTCCTTAAAGAATTAATGCCTTTATTAATAGGTAGACAACACCACACACAACTGGTCAGGGTAATTTTAATCTACAGCGGTGAATTTATGAGATTTCAAAATGTCGCCGTGGCGACCGCGAGACAACCCAAAAGTCGCCCAAAAAGCGCGAGGTCGCGAGGACGAAATTTTCAGTCGCGAGCACTTTCAAAAGTCGCCCAATTCGCGCTTTTCGCGACGACCTGGCAACCCTGATCAAAGGTGCCTGTTCTCCCCTACATGTATGTTTAACAAAGTATAAACATAATTCGCAATAAGAAAATACTCAAAGTGAATAGGTGTTATAAGAGTGAGGGAGCAAATAGGCACACCAAAAGGGACAAATCCCGCTAAGCAGGGGCCTAATTAACAAAGTGAAGTGAGAAAGTGAAAGCTGAAGGGAGTATTGGAGATATTACAGAGATATTACTTAACTAGGGAAAAAAATTATCGAAAAACTAATGTAGTAAACACCACAGGAAAAAATTCAAAGAAAGAACAAAATAAAAGCAAAGCAATCAAACAATCAAATAAATCAGCATCAGCATGAGTAACCCCTCATGCTATTAACACAAAACATTACATAATGTATACACACGTAACAGGACCTGGTGTTTAAAGTGAGTTAAGTTAGTAGCCTTACGAATGTGAATCGGAATTTTATTCCATATGACAGGGCCTTGGAATTTAATGGAAAATTTCCGAACATTTGTTTTAGCAAAAATAATACTGAAGTCTCTATTACCTCTAGTGAGTCCAGGATGCAATGCAGGAGAGAAGTAGGAAGCAAAGGAAGAAGGGAGGAGGTTATTGATGTATTGATACATAAATTGAGATGTCTGTTCAAATCTAATCTGTTTAATATTTAGGAGTTTATGCTCAGCAAATAGGGGACCAGTATGACAATTAACAGTGGATTTAGTAATAACTCGTATGGCTTTTTTTGCAAGGTCCTTAAAACATGGAGATGGGCATCATAGGTAGAAGTCCAAATTAAATTAGAGTAACTAAGGTATGGATAGACTAGGGTGAAATATAGATTGATAAGCACATGAGAGGGAAGCAAGTAAGAGACTCTCTTAATAATGCCTATGCTTTTTGAATTTTTTTTTACTTATTTCGTCTATAGGGACTTTCCATTTTAGGTGCTGATCAATATGAACTGCGTCGTCATCAAGAATAACCAGAAGTTCTAAATCTTTTTTTGCACTCGACACACCTTAACTTGCAACCAAATTTGGCGACATACCATGCAATTGCCACGAATTGTATTGATGGTGTTAAAATTAAAACATGCTAAAGCTAAATAGCTTATTTATTTTAAATTGAAAAAATATAAGGAATGAACATGTTGATACTGAATACTTAATTAGGCCTAATTTTTAAACCTAAATACATCATTTTGTGCAGAAATGAATGCTCTAAATAATGTTGTATTGCAAGTTATGATATCCCAAACCAAACTAACAATCCAAGGAGTGGTAACCACCCCCCCCCCCTTCCCTCTTAGTAGTCCATGCTACAGAAAAGTTTGGTAGCCTGAGGGTTAAAACGACATTGATCAAACATAGTTAGAGATTGGACATCACAATGATTTATCTATTATTGGATTTTGGGAAATCATCGTAAGTTTATAGATCTATTTTTTGCTCTCCTGAACAATTTTAAAAAGAGGAGTTAGAACCCTTGCTCTTTAAACAGACGACATTAGCGATTAAGCGCTGCCACTTTCATTTATCCGACTCTGCACTGGAACAAGCTGTCGTAATCCATCGCATTCTAGATAAGTTATCATCACTTCAGACTGAGGCGCTAAGATCGTCCTGTGGTGCTGCCAAAGGTACTGCTTCTTTAGCGCTACTGTAACAGAATGAATGTGGTGAAATGCCTCTACAATGAGATTTCTAAATTCCCTAAAATTGTGTAACAAATCTCAGGAAATCCCAGTCATCCGCTCAGATCTGCTTACCTGTCGCATTGGACAAATTCAGAACAGCTTGTCAAAAAGACCAATAAACTTTCAACTGAACCCATGCATTATAATACAATATTTGTCGTGCGTACTAAACTTATATATAATTATATCATTGGTAATTAATGGTAAAAGTGTTTAAAGGCAGCGCTCTAACAATTCGTATAGATGTTGAATTAAAGGCATGAAAGCAGTGTGACAAAATAAATTATATATTGCGTTCTAAATAATTATGGCGCTGAACCACGAGCATTTTATCGACAACGAGTGATAACAAAGATAATCAGCGTCGACTTTCTCCTTGGGACTGACACTTGCTGAGTGAAACCAGTGGCTGAAATGAACTATAATTATTATTAAACAGTTTAATCCTGTTTATGAATCGTCATTGAGCGGAACTCCACTACTACAGTAACTACACACTCATTGACGTGTCGTGTCAAAGCAAGATTTAAATTAGACGTCACTTAATCACCAACGGCGCTGCAATTATTTAATGTATAGTCTCGATTAACTATAAAGGTGTCTAGTGCGACCACTTTAAGAAGTTCGATTCCGTGTTTCGTTTGGTGAGTGTTTTTATAGCAAGACTGACCTCTGGTTTCTGCAAATAATCCAATTCAGATTTGATTCAATTTCTATAAAAGATTTACAATGATTTACTCACAGACTTCATTGTGTTGGACGTACATGTAATGGAAGGCTTCTGAATTTGTTTGAATGATCAACTATGAGTCTATGAACAAACATGCTACTGCATTTGATTTAATTATACTCTTCCACTGATCGACATCCCATACCCATATAAATATTAGACTACAAATATAAATAGATAAACTGTGTGATAACAGAACCATTAGTTTCGCCATCTTCCTTTAGTTTATCCGGACCAATGGCGTGATCATCGTGCACACAATTATTGACATCTATGGGCGTTGTACACTGACGTGAAATATATATTTTTGACTTTTTGCCCCAAAGAGGTTTGAACTCACGACCACTGTTTCGAAGACAAATGTTCTGCCACTGATCAATTAGGCGTTCGATTACCTTTCATGTATAACTGTCTTTCAAAATCTCATCATCAAAAGTATTTGTGGAAAAACTCCCTCAAATGATGAATGTCATAAGACATCTTTAAAACGTAATCATCAAATAAATATATAAAGTAATTTGCGCTTTCGCTTTGAGTTGGTATTTCATAATTTTATTCAGTAATAATTATACTAGTCGTCATTCTCTTATGTTCTGTTCTCAGCTATCCTCCATACGACAATAATATTATCCCTCGGAGGCTAACCTATGAAAAAATCACATCTTGGAAAACTTGGGGTATATTTTTCACCCCACACCATTTGAGGCCTATGATATAAATTTTTTATATCATAGACCATGTTTGATCCAAAATGATACTTAATTCAAGTTCAGCATGAAATTGACAAACTATGAAACCTAACCAAGTTAAAATATTAGCATAATCATCAAGTCTACGGTCACAAGTAACGCTTTGTTGCTTTCCACATATAAAGTTGCAACACATAGGCTAGGTCTATGACATCATCGATTTCAACATTATCTAGCTCCGAGACATCATTAGGCCTACAATCAACAAACTCTTTATTATCATCATCACACTCATCATTTTCAATGCATGGATATCAATTCTGGTATCAGTTTAGCTGCATTCATTCATTCATTCATTCATTCATTCATTCAAGTATTTATTCATTATATTCATTATATGCATTTATATAGCGCCTCTTCAAGGGGGCTACTCAGAGGCGCTCCCAACCTCAGCGCGGCCAAATAAAACTGTTTTAAGATGAGAGAGGAAAGTCTGAGAAGGATTTTTACAAAGAGAGCGGAGGGTCAGAGGAAGACCATTCCAGGTCGAGGGTCCCACCACCGAGAAAGCACGGCTCTGCATAGTGGAAGTTCGAGCAAAAGGTACTGAGAGTAGACTTTGTTCAGTCGAACGAAGGGAGCGGAAGGGGTGAGAACTAAGAGTAGGGCTACAAAGCTCACAAAGATAGGCAGGAGCAAGGCCTAGCATGCAGCGCCAGACTAGAGTAGATATCCTATACTCAATTCGCTGCTTGAGTGGAAGCCAGTGGAGAACGTCACGCATATAGCTGGAGATGTGGCTGAATTTAGATATGCGGCCAATAAGGCGGGCTGCAGAGCGCAGGACGCGATCAATGCAATTTATATAGCGCCTCTTCAAGGAAACTACTCAGAGGCGCTCCCGACTCCAGTACGGACAAACAGAACAGTTTTTAAGTGCTTATAGAATGTGTCAGAGAGTGATCTAGGGAACATTGGCTGCAGATAACCTTCGAAACCTCTTCAACACAAAATAAATTATTAATAACAATGGCCATTATATGACGTCAGTCACGTGACCATGCATTTAATAAAAAAAATGTGGAATTAAGCAAAAATCATCTATGAACAGATACACAAAAGCGCATTGCAAATATTCAAAGCAGTAAAAAAATTCAGGGCAAATACTGACAGTGGGGTGAAAAAACACCCCAGGCTAACCTCCGAGGGTTAACCGTGTCTTGCTCAATTATAATTGTCATCCGTTTGTTTCTTACCCCCTTTATCAGTTACGCCGTTGAGAGATCCAGTTCACGTTATGATGTTATCCATCTAAATGGTTTTGGTCCACCTCGTGCACGTGACCTTGTGTGATATAGGCTACCTTGAAGTATATCCGTCTCCAGACAACTTCCTTCTTTCTGATTATGTGTCCACATGACACGTGTCAAATATTGGCTCAGACTATTGACAGTGTCAATATTCTGAGCCAATATTTGATTTCCAGTAATCCGATGAATACTTAATGATACTAGAAATACGTATAATCAAAACGTGTTTGGCCCATCTCTGAGCAAGTATTGTCCATTTTTGTAGAGTAGTGAAAATATAATTCATCCATTCATTTATTCATTCCAGAATTTCTACAAGGCTGGAGTACTAGCAGTAGCAGTGACGAGTTTAGTTGACATCCATGAAGTTTTAGCACCATGTGCTAAACGATAATTTACAATGGCTTATATTAGCCGTTGCAGTGCAGGCTAAAGCGCGCCATAGGCCTAATTATTACGGTCAATTTTCAGTTTAGCGACACTTCGATTACAAAGGCCATTTATTTAGTGTCGCCCTCCTGTTTATCCGTAGTTGGGACTGATACCGTCAGAGTACAAACCGTGAACGAATTAACCCTCATAGGGTCACGATTTTTCCCAACAGATTTTGGTCACCGGGGGGTAAAAAATTACCCCCACTGTGATTCGCATGATTCTCATGACAAACCCCGATTTTTAAGTATAAAACTAAAAGAAGTTATTTTAGAAGGTTCGAGGAATGCACTGGAACCAAAGTAACATAATAATATTTATTCAGCACTGCAGGGAAATCAAAATGGCGGACAAAATGGCGGCCAGAATCTTAAATGGCTATAAGTGAAGTTATGTATGCAATGGAAACATGATTTCAGAGTCTAAATTAACATTTTCGAGGTCAAGGAATGCAATGGAACCAATGTCACATATGTGGCACTGCACGAAAATCAAAATGGCGGACAAAATGGCGGCCAGAATATTAAAATGGCTATTAGTGAAGTCATATGTGCAATGGAAATATGATCTCAGGGTCTAAATCAGCATTTTCGAGGTAAAGGAATGCGATGGAACCAATTTCACTTATATTGCACTGCAAGGAAACCACAATTGGGAAAAATGGCGGCCAGATTGCTGCAGACAATTTCATTTATTCATCCTAATTTTATGACACCAAAACGATTTCTATTATAGGTCTAATGTCCAGATACTGATAAGAAGACATTTTAACAGCAAGACACTCATGTGTACAGCATGCATAATGCTATGTTTAAAAATTCCTGAGTAAAATAGCTAGGACGTGGTACATTCGCGTACTTTTTAGCTGATTTGGGTGCATGAATAACTAATGAAACTGGATGCATTCTGTGCATAAAACATATTTAGGAAAAGTCATAGAAGCGATTTCTTCAACTATTTTCAGGGATTAAAATTTCCGTGAAAAAACTGAGATGGGGGTATTTTTTTACCCCCCGGTGACCCTATAAGGGTTAAGCTGGTTTCTTCTTATATTCCAAACAAAATATTTGCTACATGCCGATAATTTCTATCGAAGCATGCAACGTTTTACAGGTGTGTAATGGATGTTGCCTTTTCTTGCAGCGTTTTCCAGACTATAATGCGCATCAAAATGTCGTCAAGGAACGTCATCTTCTGTGTTGCCGCTCTTTGTCCCATCGTCCGATCCCATGTCTTAGTTGTTCTACCTCATGTTGTATATGATCGTTTGTTCTTTTCTCAATCCATGTGACTCGCAGCAAAAACCATGCTACAGCACGCACGTAAAGGGAATAAACATTTGAAAAAAACAAATTTCGTTTGGACACCATTAAATATTATTCAACTATTGCTATATAAATTATTCAGCGATTTAGAATTAAATGCTGTTCTATTCGGATTTTTTGGAAACATAATTAAACAGACTGATTAATGATTTAAAGATCAAGACACTAGTGTTCGGACGGACGGATGGTACAAACATACAGGGCTTTTGGTTCGAGAGGAAAGCTAATACATGTAGCTACAGCGAAAGAAGGCAACATTATATCGTGCCAGTTCTAACGTTAGTCACCTTTTTGCAGTGGCGGATCCAGAACGTTTCGAAGGGGGGGGGGCCAAAAAATTTTGGGGCTGGGGTCGGAAATTTTTTTGTTGATCTTTCGCTGGAAATCTGATTAACTAATTTAGTCGTTTTTGGCGGAACCAGAGTTTAATTTAGCCCTCACCTCTAGGGGGATTGAGGTTTCCGGAGGGTTACATAATTCACCGTCTGAAGACAATCATGAGGCGCGCAGCGCCGAGAGTGGTAGGGGAGGGGTGTGGGGAGGGGAAATGCCCCTCCCCACCAGAAACTTTTTGAATTTTCACATTGCAATGGTAGCATTTTAAGCTGTTCTCTTAACAAAATAGCTGTACTTTTCAGTGCTTATAAGAGTGCCATAAGATCTCAATAAATATTGACTTTACTTAAAAACTTCTTTCCCGAAAACTAGATTTTTTTAAGTAATCCGCCGGAAATCTTCAAAAAGGGTGTTCAATTTTCCTTCCCAAAAAACCGATGACATTTTTTGATCATCCGTGCGAAATCTTAAAAGAGGTGTTTAATTTTTCGTCTAAAAAGAGTGTCATGACTTTTTAGTCTTTCGTGCGAAATTTTTCAAAAAAGGTGTTTAATTTCGCATCCCAAAAAACTGATGACTTTTTGTAGTCATCTGTGCTAAATCTTAAAAAAGGTGTTTAATTTTTCGTCTAAAAAGAGTGATGACTTTTTATTCTTCCGTGTGAAATTTTCAAAAAAGGGTGTTCAATTTAGCATCGCAAAAAACTGATAACTTTTTGTAGTCATGCGTGCGAAATCTTAAAAAAGGTGTTTAACTTTTCGTCTAAAAAGAGTGATGACTTTTTAGTCTTCCGTGCGAAATTTTTAAAAAAAGGTGTTTAATTTCGCATCCCAAAAAACGATGACCTTTTGTAGTCATCTGTGCTAAATCTTAAAAAAGGTGTTTAATTTCGCATCCCAAAAAACTGATGACTTTTTGTAGTCATCTGTGCTAAATCTTAAAAAAGGTGTTTAATTTTTCGTCTAAAAAGAGTGATGACTTTTTATTCTTCCGTGTGAAATTTTCAAAAAAGGGTGTTCAATTTAGCATCGCAAAAAACTGATAACTTTTTGTAGTCATGCGTGCGAAATCTTAAAAAAGGTGTTTAACTTTTCGTCTAAAAAGAGTGATGACTTTTTAGTCTTCCGTGCGAAATTTTTAAAAAAAGGTGTTTAATTTCGCATCTCAAAAAACGATGACCTTTTGTAGTCATCTGTGCTAAATCTTAAAAAAGGTGTTTAATTTTTTGTCTAGAAAGAGTGATGACTTTTTATTCCTCCGTGCGAAATTTTCAAAAAAAGGTGTTCAATTTAGCATCCCAATAAACTGATGACTTTTGTAGTCATCCGTGCGAAATCTTAAAAAAAGGTGTTTAATTTTTCGTCTAAAAAGAGTGATGACCTTTTACTCTTCCGTGCGAAATTTTCAAAAAAAGGTGTTCAATTTAGCATCGCAAAAAACTGATAACTTTTTGTAGTCATGCGTGCGAAATCTTAAAAAAGGTGTTTAATTTTTCGTCTAAAAAGAGTGATGAAAGGCTAAAATAAATAAAATACTCCCACTACTGAATGAAATATAGTAAGATATAAATAAAAACAAGGAGTAAACATGTGTTATCATTCACCGCACTTTCTTGCACATGTAGACTACACTAAAAACTTAACATGTTTCGCCCTGAAATTTTTTGGCATCTGCAAAAAATAAATTACATCCCAAACACTGTTGTTCGTGTTAACTTGATTTGTAATTAATAGTTAGTTGTACTTGGTTATACTTGTGTTTATTTGTGTTAATGTTTTTAAAATTTACTACGAATATATACACGATTGACTTACATTGTATGCCATAAATCATAGTTGGATACTGTTATAAGATTGTTTCATTTCGTTGCTTTATATTAAGACAATGCAATTGCGTGAGAGACTTAGATTACATTTATATATATTATTTCTATTATAGATTTTAATTACATTTATACATTAATTCTCCTGTGCATGACTGACACCCTGAATTTTTTTTTCGTCCACCATGGATGGGGGGGGCCACGTCCCATGGTGATTTGAAATGGGGGGGGGGCCATGGCCGGATTGGCCCCCCCTGGATCCGCCCCTGCCTTTTTGCGAAAGACAGTCGTCAAACAGATTCTGTCTGCACGTAGTAAAGACGCCGCTACATAAAATGCATTATCTTTTGAAATGCAGGGTGGCCCAAAAAGTACCCCTACGGTTTTTGTAAGCATTAGTTGCTCTACAAATACGATACTGTGGTATGTGACTTAGCTGTTAACAATACACAAAAATGCACAATTATGATATTATTTATTTATTTATTTCAGATAGTTATATATCGCCTCTTCAAATTATAAATTCAGAATCGGTTTTTACAATAATTGTATGATCGGACGGAATAATATTTTACGAGGTTTAATTCAATTGTATAACTAACAGAACCAGAAGCTCAGATAGCAGAATACATTGATCTTAACTACTAACAGAACATACAACATGCAATAATCGGAGCGAATAGCAGCCTACAAAGTAAGTCCGCCGAACGGGGTCTCGAACTCGATACCTCATGCTTTCTATTTCAGCGTGTTATCCATTACTCTACCGCCCCGTGAATTCACTTTCTCAGCCTGTGTGAATTGCAATTCCACGCTCTCACCATCTCGTCATCACCGATGGTTAGAAGACAGCGTAAAACTGACACATAAGTCAATTCGGTGACATTGGATTTCAGCAGAAAGAACATTATAACCAAATATTTGACCTGATTGAAATAGATGAACGACAACATCTTTCCACGGAAATGCCAACGTCCGTTTCCGATGTCGAGAAAAGGGAGGCTGATGAAAGTTGAGAGCTTTTAATTTGTTGGCTCTGCATTTCGTTGCCGCCTGTTATAGTAATAAATATGCACCTTTATTTTTTTTACACACACTTGATCGATACGCAGGTTTTTTGCATCATCATCATCAGAGGATTATTGATATTAATAATGACGCCACCGCTTTCGGAAGCACACTTATTATAAAGCTTGCAATCACAGTATTTATATTCAGATATTACAGATTTTAAAGGTGTTGTATGCCTGCAACGTTTGTTCTCTAGAGCTACGGCGTGCAACTGCGATGCAGTGTCCGCGATGTAGTCAGAAGCGTGTTTTAAGAAGCGTATAAACCAACTCCGATCCTAAGTAGTTCGCTACAGCAAATAGGATAAATAAAATAATAAAATAATAAATGAAATTCACGATACATGCAACAATCTTGATTAACACCAACCTCAATTGTTGGCAGAACAGACAGTCTCAATAATTATTATTCAACTGTAGTATATAGCAGAGCCAAACACTCTGCTCCGCTTACTTCAATGCATGAAAATTCAAATTTACCCATTATTTTTTTGCGATCCTGTTCAACTCAGTTCAATCTTCAACAGCACTCTACTACCCCACACTATGGTGAAACAAATGATCCTTGAAAATTTTAAGGTAATGTCGTAAAAATTAAACAAGTTCAAAGATCTGTAGCAAAACCCCGAAACTCTTTTAGTGTCAGTCCAAAGCATGCAGTGGTAAAAGAGGAGGGCGACGCTAATTAACTTTGTTGCCACATAGTATCACTCAACTGAAAATATAACCTTTTAAGTATCTTCTTCTAATAAAACTAACAGAACAGTATTACACACCTCTGTTAAGTTTTACTGTACACTTTAAATAAAAATGGACGCATCGCAGTTTCCGTTTGTTTCTTAGCGTCCTTGTCTCAACAAGTCATGACTAGCGAACACAGTGATAACAAAATAAGAAAGGCCGTAGCTCCGGGCATCAAGCTCTGGTTGAGCCAGTCCCAAGTTTCGAGAAAGGAGAAGGGCGACGCTAAGCATCTCTCTTATGAGACTGTAACGTTAATCGACAACAAACCACTTGTTCATTTATATTTAGACGTGTAACTGAGGTGTCAGTTTCAAACCAGAAGAAAAATTGTATTTCGACGTTTATCATCATTGCTAAAACAAAATTAATCATAGTTTAATTAAACGACAGAAGCGACTTTATTTTCTTAATCTCGGCATAGCCTACGATTGTGCAGGGCACGAACTAAACTACCTACGATTACGAATTAATTCTAAGGACCGCGTCTTTCTCTCTCAACACCGATCTCGTGTATCCTGTATCCTAGCAAGCCAATGAACCTGACTCCGGGCAAGGAAATCACCACCATCATCATCATCATCGTCGTCGTCGCCGTAGTCGCCATCGTCATCACCGTGCATCATCACCGCCACCACCACCACCGCCGCCGCCACCACCATCATCATTACCCGCATCCTCATCCTCATCATCATTCTCATCATCGTCATCGTCGTCGTCATCATTCTCATCATCGTCATCATCATCGTCGTCGTCGTCGTCAGACAAAATTTGAGCTTGAACTTTAGGGGTAATCGTGAGGACCAGACATTTCTGCCAAGGTCTCTTATGGTCGTCGAACGTAAAGCTGCATTAGCAAACGAAGCTGGTATGCATGTATCTGTCTTCGAGGGCATGCTAACTTTATTGCGGAACTTACACACGTTTCTAAGGTATGTAAGAAGTTCATTTTGTATCGCGCATTTGTCAACATCTGAGGATCGTGAAGTCAACATCACTATAACTTTGAGACAACAAAGAGTTAAAACAGCAATGAAACTGCGTTTTATGGCATCATGGACACCATACTGAAAGCTTTGTATAGTGTTTTGTTGCTAGTTTGAGACTTTATTGTCTAACACCATCTGTACAAATCGCCATTATCAACTTCACATAGGCTACTAGACACAACAATAGTAGAGACACCAATTGAACGACGCTGTGTGATAACAAAGTTTGCCGTCGTCGCACTTGGAATCATTTTTCTGGCACTTACAATGTTCAAGCATGCAGTGGTGAACTTAGAATAAATCAGACAGCGCTTGAAAATAACGACTCGTTGCCAAGCATAAACTATTGTACTTAATTATAATTTTTTTTATTTCAGGTGAATTCATTATTTAGTTCCAAGCGACAATCTTGACTTTGTCTCTTCTTCACATCATGACAGATGAAGCACGTAATTATTTTGAAGCCGTTGCTGTTTTTCTAGCGACATATGAAACAGTTTGTCAGGTGTTTAAGAACATCGTAATAATAATTGAAGGGCTTGGAGCAATAACAAGGTAAGTCGACATACCTATGTCTTGCGAAACAGTATGCCACCGTGAGCGGAAGATGGTAATCTATAAACCATGTGAATTTGGTACAGATCTGAATAGTTTTGAGCGCTGTTTTTCAAAAAACGTTATGTCGACATAACATGTTATTGCGCACCCGACAGAGTTCGACCATAACTCTAATGCAATATCAAGGTATGACAACATACACTGGCGTGTTTTCTTGCAAACTTTATATTAGCGCCGGTGCAATAATGAGGTTATTTGACATAACCTGTTATTGCTCCCACTTTCGTTTGAATTGGGCTATGCCCGTGCTATCAAGAATAGTGTATGTCGTGTTACCGTACACCACAACGGCGCACGTGACAGTGAATTTCATAATAATCCGACATTTTTTATTGAGATCAGTACTGTTGTAACCTATGCGAAAATGAATCGTGAAAAACTATTAGCTTCGTTAGGTCGTAAATTTTTTTTAAGTCTCTAAAAAACAACAGAGGTTGGTAAGGTGGTGTTTGAGATATTATGTTTGATGGTTTAGGCAATAGACCTACGTTTAATACTCAATTTGGCATTGTGAATCGTCGACTTAAATCAACGCTCGACAGTTTAGGCTTCCCAGAGCTGAAAGTGATTTGGAAAAGTTGCCGGGTCTGAGTAAAACAACGGAATTTTTGTTTTTACCTCAAAACTTTTCTGACGACCTTTTATAGTCAATCGCACCGAATTTTCTATAAACTCATTAAACTGTACCAATTTCTTTCAGGATTTCGTAATTGGTATAGTCACAGTGTGACTTAAATATTTGACTCGGCTGACGGGCTGAGACCCGACAGCGGCAGGTCACGAAAATCGATGCCGGGTCGCAGACCCGAATTGACACGGCTCGCTTTCAGCTCTGAGGCTACCTCATGAAACGAAATGAGTCGGCCATATGTCAATGCCAAATCAACCTCTTCCTATTATTATCTCGTCTTAATTTCACACGACCATGATACGAATCAACCCGAAGACGCTGAAGATGCGCAAAATCCTAGGTCTAACAATCGTCCCGAATTCGCTGGGACAGTTCCAGAATTGACCCTTTGCACCTCATGTCCCGGATTGATCCCAGATTGCCTCTGAATTTTGTGTAGATTTTATCTTCACCATCAGTACTGTTCTTATTTTCGCACACTTAACTGGCGCTGGGTTGAAGTATTAAAAACTTTACTACCGACTCCCTAAGCGTAGGTGCTATCATTCCAACGCTTTTTGACAAAGATTGTTATAGTATTAAAAATGATTTGCGAGTCTCACAATCGCAACAGCCTAGCACCAAGTGTATTAAAGATGAACAGTTGGCAAACGTTGATTTCAACACAATATGTGCTGCTGAAAGATAAATTTTTACTTTTTCAGCTTTGGAGGTTAAAAATCATTACGAGAAGCAGATGCAGTTTCGGTTTATCAAATTTTTTACTGATGAATCCAATGAAATGTTGAAACAAAATGATGATGGCTCTTATTTTGTAAAAATGAAAAGTCTGAACCGCGATACAAAGATCTGATATTGCATACAATTTCTACGGTTATGTCATTAAAACGTCATGTCACACTGCTTTTGAATATTTTATATCTCGACAGTACTACAGTTATGGTGACTTACAATTTTCTTGCACGATTCTCGAACTGTGTAATAGAGACAGTTTGGTGCAATAACAAGGTATGTCGACTTATACCACATAATATGTGTGGTATTGCAGCTGCTAGAAAACACTTTGTCGACATAACCTGTTATTGCACCAGAAATTATACCAATGACGGAGTATTCATGCTGCAATAACACGATATGAAGCAAAATGTGTAAAAAATAATAATAATTTCATATCTCGCACTGTATAATGTGACAATTTCGTTAAAGACTATTTTAAGGTACATATTGCTCAAAACAGCTTGTTGATATGTTGTCAAATGGCTTAGATACAGCAGTTTGAAGCGGTGAATCTTTGAAGTCGATTTCCCAACATTCATGATTTTCGACATACCTTGTTATTGCTCCAAGCCCTTCAATTATTATTGTTTCCTGTGTTTTTCAACTTTTTTCCTTCAAACGAAACAAATGATTAATCGGGCTACAAAGTTTTTTATTGCATTTTCCACAGAGTTTTCATCGATTCAAAATCATCGGCCCTTCTCCAGTTTTCCTTTAAATCGACACAATTGAGTAATTAATTCAAAGACTTTTGGGAAACGGTAGCAGATTTGATTAACACTTTGTTACGCACGCATACACATACACTCCTTTGATCACACATCTGCACACAAACACACACACACACACACACACACATCTGCACACACAAAATGCTCATTTAAATGAAATTTGGCATTGATGCTATAATTATTATGCAATATCGGAAACGTAATACACACCTAATCCGCCCGTTGTTCCTCTTCTCAAAAAATGAATACTGTCGTGCTGACCTTGTAACCAACCTGGGAGACTTGCACTAAAATGTAGCCAATGCATAGACGGAGGGTAATTTTCCATTGTGTTCTCTAGCTTGTATTACAAGACGATATTTTACGGAGAATGCAGGTGTAGTTATTGGCGCCTAAATTATAATTGTAGCATCACTTTAACCTGTTTCTGAGGTGTGTAAGGACAATAATTATGCTGTTTCCAGTGTTTACAGGCATTTTAAGACGGTACCTTCTTCATATCCACGCCTGCTTAAATTAAAAAGAATTTAGAAACGTTTTAGGTGATAATAGAGATCCATAAGAACGAAAAAGAAAGACCTGTATAATATTCGCAGTTAGTTTGACCTTTGATTGATCTAGCAATAAAATATTAATCTGGAACAGATATTCCAACCTAACGAAGAATCGCTTGAAGAATCGTAAGTCTAAGCTTTGAGAGACACCTACTAAATGGCTCTAGACAAACTAAAGATCTTGTATGAAAGTAAAGCGCAAGAATTCAAATACCTATTATCACTCTTTCTGGTTCAATCTGCGGGTTTTAGATGAATAGCTTTGAAATTGTGAATAAGGTGTGGACATAGTGAATTTTTTTTTCGCTCCCGTTCACACCTGAATCCCATGGTGATGGGGATCCTGTCGAAGAGCGAACAGTTTGAAACCTGTTGTGGACGGTGATCATTAGTTGCTGTATTGAGACATTGAGTCGGTAGCAGCAAAGATGTGTCGTTGCCCTTCTCCTTTGTCCAGAGCTGGGCCTGGCGCTGCTAGAGTGCAAGTAGCAGCGGGACAAAGATCTGTTGACGTCAGATGTCATTAAATTTTGTTGCTGCAGGATGTCGTTAAATGAATCTCGATCTGCACCACACGTATATCTTGAAGCCACTGTTATTTTTTTATACATAACTGATCTGCCTCATGTCTCATTTTTACTACATTTTGAGCTGTTTGCTGACGATTCGAACGTTTTCATATCGAACAAGTCCCATGAAAACCTATTTCAAATTGTAAAACTTGAACTACCCCTTGTGGGTGACTGGTTTAAAGAGAAAGGTTGTCTTTAAATTTAAGTAAAACATCCTATATTCTGGTTAATTCCCACAGGAAAATTTCCGCTACACAGGCACCCCCATTACTTATTGATGGTGTACCTATCCCCCCAAACTAACCAATTAAACTTTCCTGGCGTAGTTGTCGATCCTGTGTTAATTATAATTATCATGTTCGCCATAACAATTATATACTGCAATGGTTGGGGGATATGGATAATATTATAAAAATAACTGTTATGTCTGCTTTCATGACAGCCTTTCCTTCACCGAGCTGGTTAGTAGTGCATATCAATATATTATAGACAATATATTATTTTATAGCTTCCTTTACAGCGGCGTTAAGCAGGCCTGGTGCATGCCTCGTTGCACCTGGATGAACACGACAGGCCTTATGACAAGGCGAACGAGTCAGCCGCCTTAGAGCTCTCCAGCGCTCACAGGGACCCTGCGCTGCTGGCTGTATTTTTTTTGACTATGATGCAACTTCATCGCTTAGCAGCAATACTGTACAGGAGTTCTTTGATTGTGATTGGGTGTTTGGCAAAGACTCCGAGAGAGCGAATCTGCAGATAAAGTGAGTCGCAATTTCTGCTGTGCATGTAGAATCGGAGTTATTCTAGAATGAACTCAATATTATGGTTGACCTACATGTAGGCCTACATGTCATATAGATAGATGACTTGGTTCGATTAGGCCTATGCTCTGATTGCTCTCCAGGTTGTCTCTTCATTAATTTTTTAAAAAAATATTTATTTAATGTTCGTGGTTTGACGTCATCTGAAAATTTGCAGAACCTGCATGCGATTCGTGATGCGTTAAAAATGATTCTCTAACTTTGTCAGCTATTTGACAATAGAGATTTTCTTATCGATCTGGACAATTATAGTGAAATGCTTGTGATATAGAAAGTTTTAGGTGACAGAATGCACGATATAATAATCCAACGTGACTATTGACTAATACGTACTCACTTGGAATCCACATCTTGGTGTTAAAACAAACCCATTTATGGTCAAGGATTCCAGTGCAACCATCCCAAATTTTCTCATGGACTCAATTATAGCGGTCATTTTCCAAAATGGCCGACCAAAAACGATGGAATTGTCAATATCTCGGATTTCAGATCAATTGGAATTGTTATCTTGGTGTCAAAACATACACATTAAGGATCAAGGATTGTATTGGAGCCATCAAATATCAACTATAACCTTAATAGCGGCCATTTTCCAAAATGGCCGACCTATAAGGAAGTATTTGTCAATATCTCGGCTTTCAGTTCACTTGGGTTCGTCGGCTTTCAGTTCACTTGGGATCGTCATCTTATTGTCCAAGCATACGCATTTAAGAGCAAAGATTCCAATAGGGCTACAACAAAGTTCCCCATGGTGTCAATGGCTGCCATTTTCCAACATGGCGACCAAAATAGGAACATATTACTATCTTAGCTTCCAATTCACTTATAATCATCATTTGCCTTTTAGGGCAATGGATCTGTTCCAGCAATGGGGCCTTCGCAAATTTCCCCATCGTTTCAATGGCAGCCATTTTACAAAATGGCCGACCCAAAGATAGGAATTCCCTCCACTTTTACGCAATCTTTCACCACAATTTAAGAGTTCCTGAGGCTTTGGAATACTTACCCCTTAATATGTATGTTTAAACACGAATATGACTATTCTAAGTAGACTGAAAGTTCCTATATTGATAACTTGGTATTTTTGGTCGGCCATTTTGAAAATGGCCAACGTTGGGGCCATGGTGAAAATCTAAATTGACCCTATTGCAGCCCTTGGCCTACTTTTCGATATTTAGACACCAAGATGACGATTTTGAGTGAATTGAATGCTAAGAAATTTTAAAAAATTCAGAATGCTCGGCCATTTTGGAAAATGGCCGCCATTGATGCCATAGGAAGTTTTAAATGGCCCCATTGGAATCCTTGCCCCTAAAAATGCATAATCTGGCACCAAAATTACGATTCTAAGTTAATTAAATGCTGAGATATTGAAAAAACATTCTGGTCGGCCATTTTGAAAAATGGCCTCCTCTGAGGCCATAGAAAGTTTTAGATGGCCCAATGTAGTCCTTGCCCCTACGAATGTATGTTTAGGCACCAATTTGACGATTTTGAGTGAAGTGAAGTGAATGCTGAGATATTGAAAACAACTATTTTGATCGGCCATTTTGAAAAATGGCCGCCCCTGAGTCCATTTGAAGTTTTAGATGGCTCCATTGGAATCCTTACCCTAAAAAATGTATGTTTAGGCACCACGATGACGATTCTAAGAGAAATAGAAGCTAAGATCTTTAAAAATGTGTAGAATGGTCGGCCATTTTTTTAGTCATCGTCGACATCGACCGAAATCTCATGAAAATTCTCCATTTTCGCCGCCAAAATTTCTGACGACATTTTTTTTAGTCGTCAGCCGAAACTGGTGGATATTTCAGTGTAAGCAAATTCCGATGGCCCTTTTTTGGGGGGGGCTCAGCCTCTTGTAGGGGGCTTAGCCCCCCAGCCCCCCCCCCCCTTGCGCCGCCACTGCTGGTCATGAAGGTGATTGTTTGCAAGTGCCACGTGTCTAATTTTTCTTGATTTATTTTTTATGTCCAGAATTTAGTTTTTCTTCTGCTGATGATTATTATAGACAATGATGCTGATGATGATGAGTTTTTATGATTTGGATGTCTCTTCTTCTTCTAGGATGACGGAATATACGGATAAATCAAACGAAGAAATGGCATCTGCATTCATTGTTAGCACATGTCAGTTGCATCCAACATCGTTTTCCATTATGTCGGATCACTTGCATAACTTAGTCGGGGCCCAGATGCCTGAGTCACCACTCTATTTGATTATGTGTGGCAGCGCTGCGGAATTCTATATCAGACCATTGAATGTAGACATTGGTGACATAGACGTCTTAGTAACCACGACCGATCAACTTTCGTTCAGTGGCGACTTTCCAGTGTTACCAAGTGACCTGACTGGCCTGTCCGATACGATAGATTGTCGCAAGATTGAAGCATACGAAAGTTATCCAGGTTTTGTGCGGTTACGAGGTTTCGGGGATATGCACTACAATTGGAAATGCAAAAAGTACGAATTTCACCATAAAACTGAAAAAAATGGCTTCGCGAATCTCGATATGCAAGTTCTTGCAGTTGATTTTTCCAATGCCAATAAAGGGGACACGAGCACCAGTGGTCCAGCAGTTAAGCACACTGATCCTCATCGTTACGCAGTTGACATGGTCAGGTGCGTGTGGTGCCCACAATGGCCTAAAGAAGCCCGTGGTTGGCTTGAACGCCCTAGGAATAATGGGTGGCCAACCAGCGAGACAATCTCGGAAGCTGTACAAAATGGTTGTCATGTGGTCTACGTTCAGCATTTTTCTTGCAGAGACAATAAACAACATTGGAGATTTTCATTCTCATTGGCGGAAGTGATATTACTTCGGAGTTGGACTCAAATTCAACAGATTGTATATCATTTGTTGAGATTCTTTGCAAAGAGAGTATTGATACAAAAGGATTGTCCAAAGGAAGACGAGGTTCTCTGTATGTACCATCTAAAGACCCTAATGTTATGGACTTGTGAAGAGGTGTCTCCTGAATGGTGGAATTCCTCTTCTGTTATAACAATCTGCTGTAAGTTGTTACTAAAGCTTTCAGACTGGCTGCATAGGAGATGCTGTCCGAACTATTTTATTCCTGAGGCAAACTTATTTCATAAGCAGTGGAACTCCACAATACTTGATAAGACTGTACGACTTGTAAGTGAATTCCACAACTCTGGAATTCTTTGTCGATGGTTCATAAATAATTATTTACAGCCAATGATTGTAGAACTCAAAATAGAGAGCACAATTGACGGAAAACCACATTTTTCACATTACATAATGCCTCTTTTTGAATTTTGGAAAACTAATGAATCAAGATCATTGGAGACATTATTTGTTTGCACATTATCAATATCGTATAGCAGCAGTCGTCTCACGATAAGAAATGAGACACCTTCAGGACTGCGTTTGAGCTTGAATCTAGGACATTGTACAAGATGTATTGATCCAAGACAAAACGGTGAACACTTACTGGGAGAACTTCCAACTATACAGAAAGTTTCATGTTTCACGTACTATGACAAGCTTTCGCTAATTTTACATATTGAATATGGTTTACAATTCGATGAGATTTCACTGGGTAGTAGTCTATTTGTTGAATTTGTAAAAGCAATATCGATTCAGCCTAACATTATAAGGTCTCAGCATCACAACTTTCCAAAACCATATAAGCTTACAGCACAAAGTGGTCTGTTTCAATTACTGAGAGCTCAAGATCTCCTGCAAAATTTAACTGGATCAAACAGCCGCGCTGAATTTAAACTTCTGTCTCTCGTATCAAAGGAATACCTAAGAAAAGCTTTAGAATACGAAGCAGGTTCTACATCGAGTGGCATTGCATCTACAGCTTTGGCATATCTGGCTGCTCTTCACTTTGCAACATCAGAATACCAACTTGCAATACGTTTCTGTTTCGCAATTCATGTTGATCAGAATTCAGACGAGGACAAAGAAACTCTGAATGCAGGATGTTTGCTGTTTATTGACGATATCTCAAGAATAGTTGGATTGTGTGTACTTCTCAAGAAGTTAACTGACAATGGTCTATATTACATTGACAGACGACTTTATCTTGATCTGCGACTTTCACCAGAATTGTTTGCCAAGTATTTAATTGCATTATCTGCCGAACGAATATCCAAACGTTTAGACTTGCGTCATAAATTGCCAGATTCAGTTTTTCCTATGGACGAGTATCTGAAGGCTTTGAGAAAACCGAAGTATGTCGCAGCGATGAAGTCGTGTCGTCATTTTAATACTGCCTGGCAAAACGTATATTGTAGACCAGATTCAATTGCAGAAAGCGAGTCTACAATTGTGAACCCTGCGAATCTTAAAGATAGAGTAATTGATGTTCTCATGGAATACTCTGTGGAATATATGACAGCATTTTACAGTACAATTCAAACAGACTTTGGCATCCAGTGTATCACCGCTGAGTGCTATCGTGCTTTGTATCTCTACAAGTGTCGCCAATACGACGAAGTAAAACATTTGTGCGATCTAATTCTACTTGAGTCTGATCTGCCAAGCGATTTGAAAGAATTTTCGTTGGTTAATATTTTGCTAATACCGCCTCTTGACTCATATTTTGATACACACGTACAGGCTTCGCTTGGATTTCACACACTTTTTATTACCTCTCTCCCCCAAATACCACGTTGACACAAGTTACAGATATAAGCTTGGAGTCAACGTTTGAGCAATGGTTTGCGTGGCGTATGACGTGTCCTGGAAAGTCACTTCAAAATTGTCTTTATGGTCATTACCCATGTAAAAGTCAATATTTTCTTGGAAGACATTTTCTTGCAAGATATTTAAAAGTCAGATGTTACATCGACTCCAATCTTCCGTGTAAAGATGCTGTAACTGAATTTATTAACCATAAAGCCAATCTTCCGTTTGAACACATCATTCGCAGATTTATTTTGTGGAAACTTCGTATTACTGGCGGATAGTTTATAAGTTCCACCACATCAGTGAACAAATTCTGTTTTAGCACGAGATCATCAACTTGTGTAATCGTGTTATCAGCTATACCTGGCTATGTGTTTGTTCCGGCGCATAATTATTAAAAACGTTTAGCTCCAGTACTGTACACCTTCTGAACATTTGCAAATGAGAATATAAACCAGGGCACCCAAAACGAACTGGTCTGGTACCCTGCTCTTAAGTGCTGTAATATGCCGAGCAAATTTCTGCCCAGGGTAACGGCCTCTGTTGTCATAGACCCTGGTAAAATCGGATCCATCCCAAGTTCCTTTAAGTAGACAGACAGCGATGGCGAATCATCGTTTGATTTCAGGCGTCATATGCGACTATAATTAGCGGTTGTGACAATTGCCAATTAGAGTCGCCATTTGTCACAACCGATATCGTAAAAGGTTACGAAACCAGATAAATCCATCTGGTATAGTCTCGTGACATAAAAACGATACACAAAATAGATTCAACGACAGATCTAACCTCTTGAAAAAAGCGACGATTCATCAAAATTGAGCTTCCTCAATGTTCGCACACTGACAGTGCCAGTCCTAAGATTAGACACAAAAGGAGGGCGACGCCAATTATCTTTGAGAATTAAGACTCAATGTCGTTAAACTGCAAAAAGCTAATAAATACAATGTGACATTAAAGAAAGACTTGTCTTTTAGATTGCAATAGTTTGACATGGACACCTTTAATGAGGACCCACATGATACTATGAATATCACATTTTTACAAATATTATAAACTAGATGTTATACCCGGCGTTGCCCGGGAAATTTGTGGTTTTTAACACTACTCCACCATCGTTGACCGCCAAATTTCGGGTTTTCGCCAACCCTCCACCCAACTCCGCTTTCCCAAAAAGCCAAACGTGATCCGCCCTTGCGGGGCGCTGCGGTAATTATTACTGGGCAAGTATGACGTCGTGCCGACTGTAGACTCTTTACTGATTATTGATGAAATCTGTGTTAAAATGCTATTGATGAAATCTGTCTTAAAACGCCAATAACTCGATTTCTAAAGTGAAATTTAGGGTTTTAAAGACTACTCCACTGTGGTACCCATCGTTGACCGCTAAATTTAGGGTTTTCGCCAACCCTCCACCCCACCCCGTTTACCCAAAAATCCAAACGTGACCCGCTCTTGCGGGGCGCTGCGAAAATTATTACTGGGCAAGTATGACGTCATGCCGACTGTATACTCTTAGCTAAATCGCAACGTGAGCGATTATAGATGAAATCTGTCTTAAAACGCTAATAACTCGATTTCTAAAATGAATTAAAAGCTGAAAATAGTCAATATGACCTTAAAGTTTGGGTAAGAATCAATTGGATATTTTTTTAAAAACCGACGCTCTGTCATTTCCGAGATTATTTTGGGACGAAGAGTAAAAATCCGGACATACAAATAAACAAACATATGGAAGGACAAACTTTGAGAAATATATTAGAGATTACTATTCGTTTTTCGATCAATCAGAAATCAGAAAGACAAGCCGCAACACGGTTACAAGATGAAGAGAAAAATAATTTAACTTTTTTTTCATTGTCCACGGGTTACTTTTATTTTTTAATTTTAAACTTTTCGTTTTTTATCATTTGTTTTAAGCTATTATAAAGTACTCTTGGTATGAAGCTCTTATAATAGTTCTTAGTTAGCAATTTAAAGTTATGAGTTCTCGGGCGAAGACCGCAGCGACGCTTTATTACAGGCGGAAACAATCTTCGCAGGACATGGACACAATTATGAGATACTAGTTGCACTCTGCCTGGTCTGCTAGTGCCAGTCCCAAGCCTGGATAATGGAGGAGGGCGTCATTAATGGTTTTTGTTACCACACAATGACGTTAATTTTTAAAATACCACCACCAATGTCAGTATCACATTTTGAGAATTTTTTTAGCGCCTCTCCAGGAAACCCCAGCCACAGCTAGAAAATCCATGCCCATTCTTTCACCTTTGTATGTCCTCGCTAACTGGACCTGTCTATCTCTTCCACAATTTCATGTGCTATTATAGTGGAGCTAATCTATAATCTTGATTAATGTTGCGCTATTCCAGTTGTCTTTAAAATCGTCGCTAAATGACTGCTACAATGCGCACAATATGCATGCACACATACATACATACATATATATATATATATATATATGCGTGCTTATTCGTTCGTCTGTTTTCTTTAGCGCCATTAACGCATCGTTAGCAAAATCACACTTTCTCTTCTTCTCCACATCTTAATTTTTCCTATAATTAACTCAACGCAGAACAGGGAAAATTGCACCTTGACCGATGGTGCTTGATGTTATTTAACGGTGCCTCTACTTGTCAAAGACAAATTAAGCGTTGCCCTCCTTCTTATTTATGACTTTGGACTGGTACTACTTAGTTCATATTGCAATTTCATATTGTAATAGAGCGACACACGATGTTAATAAAACCAACATTCTCCACCAGTTTTAACCCACTGTCACAAAAAGGATAAATCTGTTCCCCCATTTTTTCTTATATTTTAACAACTGTGATGCAAAATTGGTAATAATATGTTGTTTAAAATCTATATGACTCTGTATATCAACCATCGTGTGAATCTTTGTTCCATTCTTTAATTTGACACATAATTAACGAGAAAGTCAGACAACATTACAAATAATAATAAAGCAATGCTTCCTAGGCTATGGCGTATACAAATTTTTATAATAATTGTTGATTCATGCACAACGTTTAAACTATTCACACTGGCATACAAATGATATTGTTTGCACAATTTTACCTTTATTTATTGGGTCTATAGCAACACTTTGCATAATTGTAACCAACATCAAGAAAGTTCTTGATGTTGGAGTCTACTTTAAACACTGCAATTCGTGTTAGAATTTTTACCATTAGGCTACTCGAAAACCTCTCGTATCAACATGCTAATAAAACTGAGATGATTCATGATGTTTCAGAGATACAGAAATGTGTGCGCGAGCGATTATGACTCTATGGCTGCAAGTTCATAAACTGAGATCAATAATCGGCGTAAGTAGGGGAATGTGTTAACGACTGTCGACAAGATTTTGTCCTACATCTACAGACTGTACAGTAGATGAAAACTCACTGGGTGCAATTGGAGACAATACCTTATTTATAAACTTTGTTATAATCATTTTTGAGGTGTGCAAAACGTCATCTTTAGAGAGGAAATATCTTTTATTACAATATGGTAGAGTGGTAGACACTGTTCCCGCACAAAACCGAGATTACGTCTGTCATAATTATGTGTAGATATTCATGCACTGGTAGGGGTGTCATTCATTATATAATCTGCTTAGATATTAGGTATTTATCATGTCATAGACAATGCAATGAATGGGCCTCCGAACACTATAATTGGCCAATCAAAATGTATATAGGAAGAGGAGTTACTTTTGTTTGTCTGTATAATAGATGAGTGTTTGTAAATAATAAAGTTAGTTTACTCTGATCTTCGTCGGAGGGCTAACTCGTGGTGTAGTAAGCAGCCCCAGAGCTGGCATAGGCTTACAACGTACTTAGCCTCAAGTTTAAGTTCAAGTTCAACTGAATATACAGGGTGCGCCAAAAAAAGACCCCCCTAGGTTTTTTGCCAATATTTTTTACAATAAGTAAGAATTTCCAAATGAAATTTTACAGGCTTATAAACAATTCATATTTACACATTATGACCAGATTTCATCAAAATATTTCAAACGGAACAAAAGTTACATCACTTTTAGGGAGGCCACCCCCCGTTTTTTGACGATTCAAAAACGTAACGCAACAAAAAGTAGGTTTTTGCCAATATTTTGGCCAAAAGTAAGAATTTCAAAATGAAACTTTTACAGGCTGATAGACAATTCATATTTACACATGATGACTGAAATTTCATTAAAATATTTCAAACAGAACAAAAGTTATATCACTTTTAGTGAGGACACCCACCTTTTTTGACGGTTTTTGAATCATCCAAAAAACGAAAAAAGGCAGGCCTTAAACACCTTTTATGGCACCGAAAGAAAATCGATGGCCTAAGACACCTCTAAAACGCTGCTTTTATACGTATGCAGTTATAGACCGTAACGAGTTTGCCATAGGTGTCTTCATCGATGTAGCCAAAGCTTTCGACACAATAGATCATGCCATACTATTTAAAAAACTTGAAAATATAGGAATACGTGGTACTGCCCTAGAATGGTTTAAGAGCTACTTCAAAGGTCGAAAGCAGCAAGTCGTCTGCAATGGTGCGCTCTCACAGTTAAGATTAATTAAATATGGAGTTCCTCAGGGTTCCATTCTAGGACCCCTACTATTTTTAATATATATAAATGATCTCCCAAATGCCTCAACACTACTGAAATTTGAAATATTTGCTGACGACACTAATATCTTTGTTTCCAATAAGTCTTATAATGATCTGTTTCATCTTATGAACCAGGAATTAGCTAAGGTAACTGACTGGTTTTATGCTAATAAAATCTCCCTAAATTTGACTAAAACTAATTACATCCTATTTTCCTCTCACCGGAAGAAGATCCCATCCATACCCAAAGATCTAGTTGTTAATGGAATCCCTATTCCTCGTGTAACTTCAGTTAAATTTCTGGGTACCTATCTTGATCAATTCCTCACATGGAACGATCATATAAAACATTTATCTCAAAAAGTAGCAATGAACATTGGTATTATGACTAGAATAGCCTACTTGCTACCCACCCAAACACGTCTTAATCTATATTACTCTCTTATTCATCCATACCTTACATACTCTAATATGGTCTGGGCTTCGACATACGCCACAAGGCTAACAAGATTAAATAAGTTACAAAGAAGAGCCATGCGAATGATTGCAGGTAATCAGCACTCGATGTCTACCGACGCAATATTTAAATCGTGCCGTGTTCTTAATATCGAACAGATTATAAAATTACAAACTAGCGAATTCATGTTTAAATATTTTCGTAACCAGTTGCCTAGAATCTTTGATAACTATTTCACTGCCACGTCCACCCTAAACCCTTATCCTGTACGCTCTGCTGCGAATGTAAGAGTACCTTTTGCTAGGACTAATTCTAGAATGTTCTCTTTGAAATGCGCTGGTCCCCGCACTTGGAATGATATACCTCTCACCATACGTAATTTAACTCATATCTCGCTCTTTAAGATAAGACTTCGATCGCATCTCATCGCTCAGGTTGTCTAGTGCTTGTTAATTATATTATGTTTAGTTAACTAGTTAAGAGTTAATATACACTTATGTTTCATTAATATGTCTGCCATTATTTACTTCGTGTTACAGGTGCCCCACTAGCGGAACCTTGGTTCCTTAGGGTCATGTTCCCTTTTGATCCCTTGATGATAGTTTGTGTTCTACTGTACTTGTGTTTTTTTATCGATGTCTCGGGTTTCAATAAAATTTATGGTTATGGTTATGGTTATGGTTATGGGTCCGAAAGAGATGCTCTGGCCTTAAACACCTCTAAAACGGTGTGAGCCTCTGCTCTTATGCGTACGGGTCCAAAAGAAAAGCGCTGGCCTTTAAACACCTCTAAAACGTAGGGAACCGAAAGAAATGCGCTGGCCTTAGACACCTCTAAGACTAATATCAATCGCTGCTTTTATGCGTATGGGCCGAAAGAAAGACTTCGGCCTTAAACACCTCTAAAACGGTGTAAAGCTTTTATGCGCATGGAACCGAAAGAAAAGTCCTGTCATAAGCTTGTGAGGGAAACGGCCAACAGGGAAAATGAGGGTTTAGCCCCCCACCCTGGCCCCCACGGTGGGAGAGATTCGCCGACCGCTCCCCCTTGACCAGTGTCGGGTCGAGCCAGGTCCCCTGCGAAGGATTGTGGTCGATTGCTTGAAAGGTGTGGCCGCGCATGGCTAACACACAAACAAACAAACACACAAAGTTACCAAAATACATATTAGAAACACATAATTATCTGCACATAAATTTTTTCATGCTAATAGCAATAGGACTTCTAGGTTGACCATAATATATCAAACGCACATTCCTAAACAGTGGTGGAATACACAACAAGAATATAATATAATGTCGAAAATAGCAAGGGAACACACACTTTGAGGTGTGTAAGAGAAACATGATGCAAATCTGGCAACTGCATTGTTGTGTCCCGTGTCCAGGAACTTGGAATTTCGTCCATTGCCGATGTGCTGCGATATTCTATCCGGCAGCAAAAACTATCCAAAAACTATCCGAAAATTAAGAAATAAGCCGTTATAGACATTTTTCGCATTTCGCTTTGGGGGGGCTGAGCCGCATTTAGGGGGGGCTTAGCCCCCCCCTAGACCCCCTGGCGCCGCCACTGTTAGTAAGTAGTTTATTCCACGACAATGTATTCACCTGAACAGAAAGTTACGTGTTTTGAAGGGCGGTGCAGAGAAGTGAAAAACTTACAGACATCCAGACAAAAGGACATTTGGACAGAAAGATTCAGTTTCAAGTCGTGACATCGGCTACAGCCGCTACTGTAACAGCGTAGCGGAGGCAAGACTCTGCTGACATCTGGCGATTATCAAAGAAACTGACTTTGTAGTCTCCCTGCCATTCGCTTGGGGCTTCAATGACACAGCATGCTTAATCTTAACACCAACGTCGTATTTTACACAGATTACACTGTCGCCTAGCGATTAAAATGCGAAGCCTACCTGACATAACCATGAACTTACAAACTCGTCACTGCACGCACTATGGCATTGCCAGTCCCAAGCCTGGATAAAAGAGGAGCGCGACACGAATCATCATAGTGTTGAAAGGAAACAACAAGTTGCTTTCTGTTACATTAACCTATTTACTTAGTAGATTTACTTATTGTAGATCAGACAATCAATCGTAATTTATATACCACCCCTTCAAGTTAACTACTCAAAGGCGCTCCCAGCCGAGGTCAAGCGAAGAAAGAGTCTTCAACAGTTTGTGAAACTGTTTGAGAACAGTTTCGGAGGTGTCGCATAGTCAATGGAAGTCCTTTGCAGGTTATTGGGCCTACAACAGAAAACGAACGCCTCTGCATCGTTGTAGAGCGAGTGAAATGAACCATTCACCATGGACAGCAGAGCGCAGTGATAGCGTTACGTCAGATGGTGTCAGCATTGCAACATAGCCACCTGACAAGTTGTCGCCTTACTCGCATTGGTTTAATAAGTTTGTTATTCCAATGCCTAGCGTCCTCTTGTGACATACAAGCAAAAGTTCGCTGACGTAAATTCGCATGCTGTCGGGCCCGTTCGTTCACTTACCCATTACAGGAAAGTTACTAACAAATCAAATCAAATCATTTTATTCTGTAACCAATCACTTATTACAGTCAAACAAGATTACATGTAACACATTCAGTTGGGAATGGCCACAAGGATGGGCCCTGAAGGGATCACTGACCCCGCTAATAGGGACACCTACATACTTGTGAAACAAAAAAGATGGGACGGCCGACAATTGCTATTAACTAAGATGTGAATTATTGTAATGATTACAACTATACTTCAGATATCTTAACTAAACAAGAGAAAAAGGTGAACTCTTAACTAGACAAGAAAGAGTAATGATTAGTAAATGCAAAACAAGTATGCGCGAGTGGCTTAGATAGACCATCATTATGATACCTCATAACACATTGTTGCTATTACCAACTAGGTGAGAGCGTAACTTTTTCTTAAATAATGATAATGATGGAGATTGCCTGACTTCTAGAGGGATTTTATTCCAGATTGAGGGACCAGTGGCTCTAATAGAGAATAGACGGGAATTAGTGCGAGCAAAGATACTTATGTAGTTCGACGAGTTTCTTGTTGAATGAGAATGGATCTGTGAACCAAGATTAAAGAATCCCTTGAAAACAGGAGGGAGCAAACCGTGGTCAAAGCGGTACATAAATTCTCCTGATTGATAGAGTTTAATCTGCTCAAATTTTAATATGTTAAAATCACAAAATAATGGGGTAGTATGCGATAAATATGCAGTACCAGCCACTTTGCGAATCACCCTTTTTTGGAGTGTTATCAGTCTATGCAGTCTAGTAGTGTAGGTAGATGCCCATATTAGATTACAGTATGCTAAATATGGATACACAAGCGAATAATATAATTTTACACGGATGGCAGGAGGTAAGAGGTAAGCAGTACGTGCTATTATCCCAGTATTTTTAGCAATTTTTGAGGAAATGCATTTTATATGATCTACCCATGTTAAATGCTGATCTACATATACTCCCAGGAATTTTGTGGATTCTACCCTAGAGAGATGAGATCCATTAATACTTAGTAAAGGCAGCTGGGAGGGACAGGGTTTCCTATGAGACCTAAATAGGATATAGTTCGTTTTAGTAAGGTTAAGTGTAAGTTTATTGGCACAGAACCAATCTGCTGCCAATGTCAGCTCCGTATTTACTATTTGAAAGAGGGTTTCCAGAGAACTATGGGAATAGAAGACATTCATATCGTCTGCAAACAATATGAAATATAATTTAGAAGAAACATTGGGGAGGTCATTTATATAAATTAGAAATAGTAGGGGGCCTAGGTTAGAACCCTGAGGTACTCCATATTTAATTGCTTTTAGTGCTGAGAAGGAGCCATTGCAATAGACACATTGTGAACGACTTTCTAAATAACTTTTAAACCACTGAAGTTGAATGCCTCGTATACCATATCTTTCCAATTTGCTTAATAAGATCTCATGATCTACCGTATCGAAGGCCTTAGCCAAGTCAAAAAAAACACCTAGTGAGTACTCATTTCTTTGAATGGCAGCAGAAATTCTATCTTGCATACTTAACAGTGACATAGATGGAGAATGCCCAGCTTGGAAACCGTGTTGGGAAGAAAATATAATTTCGTTCTTTGCAAGAAATTTATTGATACGTTCATACATGATTTTCTCAAAAAATTTTGAAAAGTAGGGAAGAACGGAGATGGGCCTGTAATTAGTAAAATTGTCTCTGGCACCCTGTTTAAAAATTGGCACAATTTTAGCTGTTTTCAGAGCCTGGGGGAAAATGCCATAAGTGAAAGAACAATTTATGATTTCAGCCAATGGCTGAGCAACCATAGCTAAATATTTGCCAGCTATGCATGGGTCAATATCATCTATCCCTTTACTATGTGTGAGACGGATTGAGTTAGTTAAGTTCAAAACCTCCTCTGGGGAGGTTGGAAGAAGGCCAAATGATTCTGAAAGTGGGTTTTTCAAAAATTTAGTAAAGGAATTTGAAGAATTTGGTATTTCATCAGCAAGGGATTTAGCAATATTAGCAAAATACTCGTTAAATTTATTTGCCATTATATCAGCATCATTAGTCCTGGTTCCATCAATGATTAATCCCTCAATAGAGGAATCAAGATTTCCCATTTTTACTATTGATTTAATCAATCTCCAGGTCTGTTTTAGATCATTATTGCATTTGCAAAATTCAGCAGCATAATAATTTCGCTCAGCTTTCATTCTCACAGTTTTAAATTTATTTCGATACTTTACGAATTTGTTCTTATTGTCCAATGTGGGTTTCTTAATATATTTTAGGTAAAGCGATGCCTTTTTTTAGTAGATGTTAACAATCCTTTGGTCATCCAGGGCTGTTTGAATTCTTGTCTATTCTTTATTGTTTGGTGACTCACAGGAAAGGCTTTTTCATAAATACTTTTATACTGACTCAAAAATAGGTCATAAGCAGTGTCAACATCACCAGAGGCACATGCTCCCATGACCGAAGACCACCTCGAGTGGGAAAGCATTTCCCCAAAGTTTTTCATTTTCTCATCAGTTATTATTCTAGAAGCATGTGATCTCTTGTACATAGGTTTAGAGGACTCAAAGTTAAACCTAATGAGAATCGGCAGATGATCAGAAATATCAGATGCAATGATGGTTGAGTCAATAATATTAGACCATGCATTAGTAAAAAGATTGTCTATAAGAGTAGAAGATTGAGGTGTGATTCTTGTTGGCCTGGTTATGGCAGGTAGAAAGTGGTGCGAAGTTATACAATTGTAAAATATATTAGAAGCCTTATGCTCATCAATTTTAAGCAAGTCAATATTAAAATCACCAATTAATACCACTTCTTTGTTTGTTAGGGATACTTCAGACAGTATGCTTTCTATCTCAGTATTGAAAAAGTCCACGTTCAGGCCTGGGGGTCTGTAGACAACTCCCATCAAGAGTGTACCCCTTTTTAAAAAGATTTTTACAAATAGCCCCTCATATGAAGCATGAGTGGAGTTGTTTTGGGATAGATGATATATTTGAAAGGAGATATCCTCTCGTATAAACATACCCACTCCCCCGCCTATACCGCCCAGTCTGGGTCTATGAATGAATTTATATCCTGGTAATGTAACAAAATCCTCCGACTCAGTCTTAAGCCAAGTTTCTGACACAGCCAAAACTGAGATGGACAATGACTTCATTAGAGCCTCAATTCCAGTTAGCTTCCCTAGTATGCTTCTGCAATTTATATGGAGTACAGAAAAATTTGGTGGCGTAGTACTGCTTTTAGACTGCAAGATATGTGGTGAAGAGTAAGTACAGTTGAATGGTAGGTCAGTGAAGTAATTATGATCAGGATCAATGTCAATATTGTTTAACAAGGAGCGACTATCACCATCATCCATTGTCAGCACCAGCTCCAATTCATCATCAACAGTAACAGTTCTTAAATTTTCAAAACCAAATGCACACTCTACAAATTCCAAATCGCTCTCAATATGATTAAAAGGAAAAATATTAACAGCACAATCAAGGCACAACTCCAAACTAGATGAGTTAAGAGATCTCTCTTCATTACCGGTACAGTGGGGTTTGCTACTACACGCCATACAAGTAAACATATCTGGCAAATTCTTAACTAAGGCCATATATGGCTACAAAAAAAAATAGACTATATGAAACACAGTCAACAGTCTCTATAAACAGTTCCAACACAACCACAATAATCAGGTCAGCATAAAGTGCAGCAACCGCTAGATAGACTGACAAACAGAAAAAAAAGAAATCATGCTAATTGCACAGACATTATGAAGCATGAGTGAAAATAATATTGATAGAAAACAGTGAGATGCAACAAGAAAACGAAATTCATGAACCTGTGTTCAAGTGAATATTCCACCGATTTAACTAAACTCAACCTGGAATCTCGAAAACACGTGCCATGTAATGGAACAGCAAAAAACCCCATAAAACCACTGGGTTAAAACCAATGAATCAATTAAATCAAATCAGACAATGACAGAATTCTTCTCGGTTTCTCTTCTTGTGCATTAGTTAGTCTGGTATGAGTGACCCCACCAGTTGTCCAGGCTGAGAACAGTTGCTTTTCTCTGACCAGGCTCCGAGCTTTCGCGAAGATAGAGGATTGAAGCTTAGTGAGATGCTCATTGATGTACACCGCAGGCGTTCCCGTGTTGGTGTTACGGAGGGACTTTTTCGCGAAGTACACTGCGTTTCTAGCATGCCGGTTGGTGAATTTGACGATAAGTGGACGGAATGCATTTTTCCCATATCGGGGAATGCGATGGGTGTAGGAGATGTCCGATTCCTTGATGTCGAGATTTAGACGCTTGCTGCAAAGGTCTATTACAGAAGACACCTGTGACTGACCGGTCTGAAGAAACGATCTTGATGAAGTAGCTGAGCCGTAGTCATTAGGGATTTCTGGTAGCCCAAGGATTATCAAACTGTCAGATCTTGTGTTGCGCTCCATATCCTCCATTCGTTCCTTCAGCTGCGTATTCTCAGTTTCAAGAGTGCTTATCTTTTGATTTTGCAATGCAAGTGATTTCGAGATCAAGTCATTAGAGAGCTTCGTGACCAGTTCCTCTAACCGAGAGGTGTAGCTGTTCATCATTTTCTCGATAGTTTCTTTTACCGTTTCCTGAATGACTGGTTTTAGAGTTGCTGTCAAGCGTACTGTTAGAACCTCTATCACTTTATCGTCTTGCACCATGTCCACTAATTCCTCTATTTTCAAACCTTTTTTTAGCCATATTCACAGTTTGAGGTAGCAGAGCTTCGAGGCCAATCCAAACGTCCCGTAACTACTGTCGCAAATGAGTTCTCCGTAGATGACAGGTGTGCACGAACAGATATGCGTACCAAACCGACCCACAAGCATGCGTCAGACACTTTGCAAAGTTAACGTTTAAACAACCGCTTTCATGACCGAGTTCTTTTTCCCTCGTAGATGACAGGTTAAATACAAACGGCTAATGCGCATCAATACGAACCATAACATGCCTCCAACATTTTGTTAATTCAACATTTGATTAGAGGTTGCGCACGATTTTGTTATTAGTCGACCACCATCTTTGGGTGCGTTTTTAATCTCTCTAACGGTCTGCACCACGTGAAGGTTGGCACGGAGGACTTTGGTTCATCAGCCCAGGTCGGTTCCGAGTCTACGATCAAAAGATGCGTCGGTCAGGTCACCTCCCTGCTTTATTTTAAGCAACTAAATTGGCTGATGAAGCCTAAACTCGGTTTAGACACCTTAAAGACAATTTCGAAATATTGTTATAAGCCTATCACTCTCACTGCCAGTGTTATCTGACTCAATATTTCCATGTAGAGCTTTCCTATCTGCACGAGCAATGCTTCCCCATTTCAACCTGCATAAGCCGCCACAAACTGTTACAGACTGCACTTTTTCGCTTGATCTTTTTCGCTTGATGTCGGCCGGGAGCGCCTTATTGTAAGTATTTTAAGAAGCGCTGAACATATATATATATAATGTCACACACATTACTCCGCGCCGTCATATGGAACAGTTGCCATGTCCTTCGCGACCAATTTCCCCAAATGACCAGTACGGTTTACAACCTTCGACCCCGACGTCATAATTTCCAGCTCCCGCACAAGGACAACTTAAACTTTATTTCCAGAGTCCTCTACAAGAACGCTTACAACCATTAAATCATTCTATCTCATTAACAATGATTTTTTTTAGTAAGACGTTTTAATTTCATTTTATGATGTTTGTCTCTCTTGATGTCACCATGTAACCAGGCTGCTGTGTGTCAACCTGGACTTTTTCACGAATTAAACGAATATCTATATATTTGAGTTAAAAATGATTTATTAATGTCACATCCAATGAATAATGACATATTTATAGCATTGGAAAGCAAAGAACTAAAGGTGTCAGAAGATACAACATGATACAAAATTCAGGACATGTTGCTTTATGCCAATATTTATTCGACAGAAAATAATAAATCGGTAAGAAACCGAATTATTTAAGAATTATTTAACTGCCCGGTAGCTGCGTTAAGCGCCTTCGTGAGGTTATTGTAAGGCGCTATATAAATGTTCATATACATACATACATACATACAAGGCTCAGTAAATAAATTGTTTAAAGGTATCTAAGTATTGCCTACTACAAATGTTTGTAAAGTTATCCCGAAACGAATATCCACTCATTGCCCGTACTATGATTGTGCCAGTCACAAGAAATGTAAAAGTAGGGGGAGGGGGACAACGCTGTACACGTAATAATTCTCAAGGCAATCACTTAATAAATATAAATAATAGTTAGTGTTCCTTCTTATCGCCAGATTGTTTGGACAGCGAGATTGATTGAACACGACAGTGAATGTCATTCCTTGAGACGACTGACTCGTTAGACAGAAGATAGAGAGAAGATAGAAGCGAACGAATCTATCATCGGTCCATGTCAACTGGTTTTAATTTAGGCCTACCTAGCATGATAAACTTCTTGCTTATTTTCTTTGCACCTGTTCCGCAAGCTTTTGAAAATCATTCTCTTTTATTATGGCTTGGTGTGTCATGTCGGGAGCGCCTCTGACGAGTTTCTTTTAAGTGGCGCTACATAAATTTATGATTGCGATTGCGAATGCTTTTTCAATTAATGCATGGAAATTTGGTTGCAGGACATGGTACATTAAAGCTTTGGTAGATCGGAATCAAGTGTATCAATCTAATCTTTACAATGCTGTCAATTTCTACTGTTAATAATACAACTAGTACACATTTTGAATGTGAACAACACCACCGAGTTAATACTGTTTTTGGCCTGTGTTGAATTTCTAGCGCGACTAACAAGCATTGTCCAGGCGTGTTAGGACATCGCTTTATTTCCATTGTGTTGCAGCAGTCAAGAGCTGCAATGCAGTGGACCTCAAGATGTTAATGTCATAAAAATGTTTATGCAATAATATTATACAGACGATCTTTTCTATAAAAAGGATTCATTGCTAAAGCCGTTTTTGCGACATGTTTTCAACAGTTACTATTCTTTCGATCAACAGTTACAATGTTATAATAAAGATAATTAGCGTCGCCTTTCGTCGTATTCCATACCACATTTTTGGACTGGTGCTGACATAAGAATCATGTAATAATTAGCGAAGTACAATTATTTTTTACGTGATATAATTATTACAATTGCGAGTGAATGATTTGCCCAAAGTCCAGACACGGCGGATTGAGTCGGATTCGAACTTGAAAACCTCCGGCTGCAATGCAACGAACATCCCCACTAGGGCCACTACACCACCGCTCCCGCAAAATTGTGCATGTATTTATCACCTGCCATCAAGCGTTTGTGGCGTTAGTTATTAGTAAGTAGTCAGTAGACATTAAAGAAATTTGGAACCGTCTATTAAAAGGATTTTAAAAATCTCGATTATCTAAACAAATATAGCATTTTTTAGTAGAAAAGAGAACATTGAGATTGTCGATGAAAAGATGCTTGCTCTCTGACAGTGCCAGTCCCAAACCAGAAGGAAGCTAAATTGATTAAACGACCATGCCTAACTGGAACTGGATTGGTGAAAATGATTCACGCCTAAGTAGAAGCCGGATTAATGAAAGACAACTATGTTGCGCGGGACGATAAATTTCGAACGCTATTCACTAGGATGCGGTGGTCTTGACTTCAATGGCCATTGGCCCTAAGATGTTGAAAAAACACTGTGAACGAAATGTTCATTGGGGGGCCAGTAGCTCAGTTGAGAGAGCGCTGGTCGATAAACTGAGTACTCACTATTACGAGCTGGGTTCAAGCCTCGCTCAGGGCATAAAATTATGAGAATCTTCTGTTAGGTGCCAGTAGCGCTTTCTGTTGTGTTGTTTGCCCCGGGTCTATTGAAAATAAGATCGCCCCTACCACTTCTGGCTTTGGGCTTACCTGGAACGTTCCAGCACTTAGGCCATTAGTGTTAAGCTACCGAACTGTTGTAGCCGACCTGCGTGTCGTGCGAAGCTAGCCGTATTTCGTTTAACTTGTATCTGTACAGTAAGCATTCTGCGGTCTGTCTGTCAGATTGAATGTTAATAAACGAAGATTATTATTTATAATAATTAAGCTACCGAACTGTTGTAGCCGACCTGCGTGTCGTGCGAAGCTAGCCGTATTTCGTTTAACTTGTATCTGTACAGTAAGCATTCTGCGGTCTGTCTGTCAGATTGAATGTTAATAAACGAAGATTATTATTTATAATTAGTATTAACGCACACCTCTGAAAAGAATGCGAGCAGCGTTATAAATAGAGCGGAGAAATAGAGTCATTTATCTACAATCGTATTTCTCTAGGTTAATAAGTAGTTTTGTTATCGTCGCTCTATATATATACTGAGCGCATCGTCCTCGCAAAGCCACCAAGAAGGACCGTACCTGCTCGGTGGTTCACTCCTCGCTTTGGAACGCTTCGCTGGTAACTTAGGATCCGGTCTAATGCTGTTTATGTACATCTCAAAAACTGTTAGCCTTGCAAAATCAGGCAATATAATATTCGCTTTGATAATACGAATTATAAATGCGCGTTCACATACAATGTAGGAATAGTAGACCTAAAATCTTAACTGATTTTTTAAACAAAAATTACTCAACGCTGGGGTGGGTGTGTGGGTGGGTCAAATGATACGTTACGAAGCGTTTTAGGGTGGGTGGGTCAAAAACGGTCATTTGCGGTGTTACATAATTGCGCAATAACCCCATATACAGCACTGTATTAACATCCTCAGAAAGTGGTTTTACTCAAGACACCTTTAAATAGTTATTTCGGCAATCCTGGGAACGGCGGTCATAAATTCCGAAACATGTATTTTCGTCAGAGGAAGAGACAACTACTGTTAAGGCTGCATTTATTCACTTATTTTCTTCATTCTTTACTTATTCACTTACTTACGAGCTTCTCGGGCTTTTAAAGTCATTGTTTACGTTGTTTTGACGGCATTCCGTTGGGAAATAAATCAACCTGACTTGTCGTAATCGTCGTTGGTCGTAATTATAGCGCGGTGTATAGGATTGGCGCATAGAAACCACGCTTGAGAAATAGAAGCTGGATGAAGACCTTTTATAGGTGAAATGGAGGCTGGATTGATGAAAAAACGCAAGAGAATTGGAATCTGGATGAAGGTTCTTCTGCAGGTGAAATAGAAGCTGGATTGACGAAAATAACGCATGAGAAATAGAAGCTGGATGAAGGTATTTCTAGATCTGAAATAGAAGCTGGATTGATGAAACGGCACGGGAAGACTAGAACAAGTGAATTCTTTTGTATATTTAGGGAGCAGGATAGCAAAAGATGGGAATTGCGTGAATGAAGTTAAATCAAGGTTAGCCATGGGGATGACTGTCATGACCAAATTGACGAAGATTTGGAAGAACAAATCAATCAGCATCGACACCAAATTGCGGTTGATGAAGGCTTTGGTGTGGCCAGTAGCGACGTATGGATGCGAAGCATGGACTCTGAAGAAGGATGAAGAAAAGCGAATTCAAGCATTTGAGAACAAGTGTATCAGAAAGCTGCTGAGAATTCCATGGACAAAAATGATGACCAACGAACAAGTGTATATGTCAGCGGGAGCCAGAAGAGGACTATTGGCCCACACCAAAATTCGAAAACTTCGATATTTTGGTCATAGTATGAGACAGCAAAATGATAGCATCGAAAGCAGCATCATGACGGGTTTTGTGGAGGGGAACCGAGGACGAGGAAGGCCGAGGATATCTTGGATCGACAACGTTTTGAACTGGACAGGACTTGTAGGCTCTGACTTAATGAGCGCGACAAGGGACAGAAGACTATGGGCATTAAAGATCCATTCATGTAGCCAACCGTCGCGATGCGACGATGGCGACATGACATGACATGACATGATGAAGAAACGCTTAAGAAATGGAGGTTGGATGAAAAACCCACACTTTTGCCCATCCAATACTCCGCCCTATCGATTTATGGAATTTTATAATTTATGACCGCCGTTCCCAGGATTGCCGTTATTTCCATGTTGTATATCAACCGATTATATTAAATCGCAGATTGGTTTTAATCTTCTTGCTAGAGATTATTCATGAACAAGGTGCAGTTAGACCGAGCGTTGAAAATATTCTCACTATTATGATCTCCGAAAAACTGATGACAAGCTACATTTGACTTTTTTTTATGTACATAGTTCTGTACATATGTACACAGTTCACAATCAATTTGCATCTTTTTAGGAAGGAAATTAGTAGAGAACTATGTTTTTAGCGGTAGCGCATTAATCAATCACAGCTTTATAAATATTCAGCAGAAAGCGTCCTATTTCACCGTTAGTAAATCGCCGTTCTTTGAATATTCAATAGTCAACGTCATGAAACGTCATTAATTAAATCACCACTTTAAGAATATTGAGTAGCAAGCATGCGGTTTCTCCGTTGTAAACAAACGTCGATTTTACTATAATTATTAGTTCATTTATGTGTTTCAAGAGTTCTAAAACAATTCAAATATGTCATACTTATTAGTTATTATCCGAAAATCAACACTAGGCCTATTTCGGTAATTTTTTGAGGTTATGGTGGTCCAATTGAATGATTTGCACGTTTTCACGGACGAGTAGCCTACAGTGTCTTGACGTGTGCGCCATTTGTAGGCTCATCAATCAACACCTCAAAATTACATTGCAACACGTAGAATATATCGCTAATCGTCTTTGTAATTACAGAGTGTCCTTAACCCTCGGGCTACCAAGAGGGGGTGGTTGCCACCCCCCCCCCCCCCTAGGGTTTTTGCGAATCAAACGCGTTCCGTCTGGAATAAAATTTTGAAAAAATTAGTAGCTGTAGAGGGTTCATTGGGACACATTTTGAGCTAAAACTTTTGATGATGCCCCCTACCGTTCAAAAGTTACACCCGATATACCCAAGGCACCAGGGGGGTGGATACCCCCCCTAGAATATCGTCTGTAACTTTTCTGCCCTTTAATATTAGGGACACAAATTATACCATTCTATAGAGGGAATGTGGGGCTACATTTCCATGCTTACTGAGTTGTCTTTTGACAACCGGAAGTGCTCAAAATAAACTAAAATACATATAAAGGTGTTTTATTTTCATAAAATTGTCATGTTTTTGCTATTATAACTTATCCATAATTTATTTTTTAATAGAAATAAATTATGCCATTCTGTAGAGGGCATTTAGGGCTATTTTGTGATACTAAATAATTTGTCTTTTGATGACCGGAAGTGCTCAAAATAAATTAAAATGTGTGAAAATGTTGGGGTTTTTTTTACAACGCAAGCCGATATGTCTGCGTAAACGTTTTTCAGCGGCTAAAACATGTTTTTTTTTGTTTTGATTGATCATAAAACAGACTTATTACTAGTTTTTATAGTTGAATATTGGACTTTATTATATGTAAACTACTTTTTACATATAAATCATGTGTAAAACATACAGAATCTAATATATTCCTTATGCGTAAGTATACAATTTGTGGAATCGACGGGTACCCATGGTAAAAAATTCATAATTTCGAGGGGCATTCATATTTTCTGAACCTAAATATACCATTTTGTGCAGAAATGAATGCTGAATCAAATGGTGTATTACAAGTTATGATATCTCAAACCAAACCCAAAATCCAGGGGGGTGGTAACCAACCCCCCCCCCCCCCCCTGGTAGTCAGTGTTACAAAAAAGCTTGGTAGCCTGAGGGTTAAAAGAGGTGTGTCGCTGACAATTCTTAGTCTTCTTCGTAAAACACGTGACTGATTGGTTGATTTCATTATAGAGTTATAGATTGAATTATTATGTAAATCAGTAATCGGATCTACAATTCTACATGCATGCTAAATTATGGTGACACTGCTTATTCTTCAGCATGTAAGTCGTACTTGGAAAAACCTAGCTCCACCCAAACAAAGACGCTTAGATCAAAATTGGATGGATTCAGATGTGACGATGGCTTATGACAACAGAGGACGTAACCATCGACAGAAATTTGTCTGGCATATTACAGCACTTAAGAACTTTTATAGAAATATTTGCAAACGTGTTTAAGGTATGTAAGTTCTTCGCTTCGTTTTTTTTTATATTCAACACCTTTAGGCTTTTGTATGAGGGAATTTGTTCTGATATAGTCAAAACTACCAAAAAATCTTATCACACTAACCTGACGTATAAATTTATTTGTGTGTATATGCGCGTATTGATGCATCATGCAAAGTCGCTTAGCTCAACATTGCGTGTTGTAATATAAAGCCACGTTAATCAATAATGCCACAAAGTCATTCATTTAATTAATGACTCATCTAGCTAGATGGTTGGATCCGATTTGACCAGGGTCTATGACAACAGAGGCCGTTACCCTGTACAGAAATTTGCTCGGCATATTACAGCACTCAAGAGCAAGGTACTGAACCAGTTGATTTTATTATATAGCTAGAGTGCTTTGCTGGTTGTACTTATAGAATTAATTGTATATTTAAAGCAGGTGTTCAATAAGTCTTGATCTAGACAGTATCTAGAAATGGAGTTAGCACTTTTGACCTCGACACCTCTTTTAAAGTTAGTATCAATGTTATATAAAATGCTTAAATGCCTTTAACATGAGATGACTGTCGGCTTTGGGGCACACTTCTTAGTGAGTATGGTAGCTGGATATTAAGAAACCAAGCTTTAAAAGTTTTCCTACCACATAATTAAGCCGTTCTCGCTCGTTTAAATTAGGCAATCTCCACCAAACAAGAGAGCGGTAGGCCTACAACATTCGCGCTACAATTCAAGAGCCAACTACGTCGTAAACACATGCACCAGCAAGCCCGTGAGTCGCCAAAATAGTCAGCGCAAAATAGACTTATTTGCTCTAAGCCATATCAATCAACCAGTCAATCAATCAATCAATCGTGATTTATGAAGCGTCCCTTCAAGGTACCTACTCAGAGGCGCTCCTGCTATGCTACTAATAATGTAAAGAGAGCCCGATTCTTTCAGAGTGGGTTACACCACGGATAATAAAATAAATTACCAGGACTCAGACAGAACTGTTCATATAAGTTAGAAGACCTAAAGGACTGAAAGAAGTCGGATAATTACATCACAATGACGACGATGATGATGATAATTATAATGATTTTGATAGTGCCGTCTTTTCCAGAAGTTTGCTGGTTCAATGCAAAAGCTGAACATAGACCATGAATCAATCGCATTATCTTTTTTATTCCAATATTTAACGTCGTCATATGACATCAATGGTCGTTGACGACAAATGCAATTCTATGCAGTACATTGAAAACGTAAATCATAATTATAGAGTTTCCAAAAGACATGTCAAAAATCATCTACAAAGTCACCAATGGTCGTTGTATTATAACAAGAAATGCCAGAGTTAATATCAATCGCATTGGATGAAACTGATTTGACCAGGGTCTATGACAACAGAGGCCGTTACCCAGAGCAGAAAATTTAATTTGCTCGGCATGTTACAGCACCTAAGAGCAAGGTACTGAACCAGTTTTTTTTATTGTAACCTACGATATTTATATAGCTGAAATATGTACTTGAAATAGGTGTCGTAAGTATACAACGACGTTTTATACGATCGGTCATTATCAATCGTATTCTTGTACACTGCAAAATTTATATATCAAAAATAAGCGCTTGAAAGAGGTGTGTAAACACACAGACACTTTATGTGATCGGAGCCACTATGACCTTATCCGACCGCCTGACAGCCACACAGCAGAATCAGAATTGAAATAGATTACCCCAACCTCTGCAAAATTATCTTAATAAAACTCATGGGAGACCTTTCTCTCTGCCCTTGACTGGGGGTGACTTTATTCAGGCGGTCGGGGTGGGTTTTGTGTGACGCCTGGTGCAGCGCTCAAGGCAACCTGGTTCACATTTCTCAAAACTTTGCGAGGACCAACCGTCTCCGGTGTGAGAGGCATAACTCGGTACTTGATCTGATTTGCAGTAAGATTGCAATGAGCCAGCGGGTCAATCGATGGCCCGCGAACCGGTTATACCTACAGGAGTTGGGAGGAGAAAGCTTGACCTTGTGACCCTGATGGGCGGTCTCGCATAACGTCGTTGCCAAAATTTAAGTATAATTATTATGCTTAATGACTTTAAAATTAACATCGAATGACACACTTTACACATGCTGATTAAAGTTTAAACTTCGTGACATTGATGTAAAACTTAACCGAAGTAGGCCTAAGCTTGTGTAGGCCTACTTTGCAGACACCAGTTAAATTCCAGCTCAACTTACCTGTTTCTCTTTTCCCATTTGTGTAAACCGGAAACTACCGTTCGAATTGCTTGGATCTTTGATAGTTACTGTCGGCGCAAAGTGGTTGACCAAATTCTCATTGCTTTCCTAGCTGTCATCAAAGAACCTCTTTGAAACATATTTTCGCAGTGGACAAAATTTTCAAACAGCAAAACTAAGCAAAATTTAAGTTAATGGCCTAATTATCGAAGTTCCCAGACTAAGCAACATTAATGTTCTTCGTAATTTCCGATTAATTTCAAAGCAGAATGAGCAATGAGCTTATCTGATCCGTGATACTTTTCATCAGTATGTAAAGTTTTACTCTTGATGCAAATCCTCAAAATTGTATTTCAACATGACTATAATTATTTTATACAAATAAAATATTATGCATATTTACAGTTTTCGCTGTATGTGTCTGCATTTAGCTTCGTAAAAATAGTATAATAAAGCTCTAGGCCAACACAAAATTGAGAGTGCAGCCAGTCACTGGCGAAGTGAAGAGAATCCACCTCAAAACCGCGTAGGGATCTAGGGCGTCTTTCTCTCGCAATCGCTCAGCGCTTCGGCGTGAAACTCCGATGCAGTGTCCCGCTGTAGTCGGGAGCACCTCTGAGTAGATAACTTTAAGGGACGCTATAGCAAGTGCACAACTGCGCATACAAAGAAGCAAACAAACAAACAAAATGATTAAATGCCCATTCAATACAATACAATGCAATGCAATACAATACAATAAGAAACAGGCCTAAACAATTAGAATTTACCGAAACGTATTGTATTGCATTATGCTTCTTACAGAACGAGAGGACCGCTCCGCAGGAAAAAAACGGGATTTTAATATCAGTAGAATTTTCAGTGTTACGCCAATTTGTCACAATTATAAATGTCAATTGTTCTCCCACCTTCGATATCCAGCAACATGTATGTGACTGTAATTGCGCACTACAGTGTGTAAGTACAGGTCTTTACTTTATTGCGCACGTTATCTGGGAATCAGAATAGGGAAGGATGCGGATTGTGCAGAAGAGGTGAAATCAAGGTTGACCATGAGGATGGCGGTCATAATAAAGTTAATTCAGTTGTGGAATAACAAATCAAACAGCACAGGGACAAAGCTGCGACTGATGAAGGCCATGGTGTGGCCAGTAGCGACATATAATGGATGCGAAGAGTGGACGGCAAAGAAAGATAAAGAGAAGCGCTTCGAGACTTTTGAGAAGAAATGCATAAGAAAACTATTGCGTATCTCATGGACTGAAATGAAGACAACAGAACAAGTGTACAGACTCGCAAAAAAAACCCGCAAGTTACGTTATTTTGGGCATGTGATGAGACAAGAACGGGACAGCATAGAGAGCAGCGTGATGACGGGCCTGGTAGAGGGAAACGGAGGACGAGGCAGACTAAAAATCTGCTGGATGGACAATATCGAGGCATGAAATGGATGATCAGGGGGTCAATCTGTTTCGCACCGCATGAGGAAGACAGCATTGAGCAGCGCGGATCCATTCATGCAGCCAACCGTCGCTCAACGACGATGACGGAATGACATGACAATTTTTTACCAACTTCAGTGGCGGCGCCAGGGGGGGGGCTGGAGGGGGCTAAGCCCCCCCTGAATGCGGCTCAGCCCCCCCAAAGCAAAATGCGGAAAATGTCTATAACGGCTAATTTCGTAATAAGAAAACTAGACAATCATCAACGGCATCGAAATCTATTTGAGAATGAAGTTAGCGACTTCCTTTCTTGACCTCAGTCTATGAAAACGGGTGACAAGTTTGCACCCTTACCTTTTGACCATACAACCGGACAGGGTTGTCGAAATTGTCGAAGAAACATCATGGCCCTTAGACACCTCGTTTCAGATTGAAACCGTTTTATAAGTATTAGACGTATAGAAATATCGAAATTGCCTAGTCCTTCAAAAAGTGGTGCAAAGCTGTATTTTCTCTTGATTTTTCGCATATTTCACAAATTTAATCATCGTCACAAAAGAATGTTTAGGATTTTCTTCCTCCTGCAATCAACTATATAATCATAGCGTTCATGCTTGCGCTAGTGGTGGTGTCAGAGAGCTAGGGGCTATAGCCTCTAAATGTGGCTCAGCCCCCGCCCCCAAAGCAAAAAGCAGAAAATATCCATAACGGCTTATTTCGTAATAAGAAAGCTAGACAATGGTCAATGGCATCGAAATCAACAATATAATTTATTATATATAATATACATATTCTATATAAATATATATATATTAAGTTTTATAGGTCATTTCATTCATTGTATTGCAAATTCTACACACTTAGTGAACCAGTTTTGTTGCATTTAGTAGCTGCCTACTATTAACCGTTTCTTCTTTATTGATTGGAAGCTGTCAGCCCTACCACAAGTGAGCTGGACTCTTTAAAGTGCACTAACAACTCTGCAATATGTGAAAATGTTAAAATCTTCCATAGTGGTATTGCATCTGTACTGCACTTCATGCATGAAAATAATATTACAGACTGCTGATTATCCAGAAGATTGCGTTTTATCCAGAAATGCCTTTGACACAACAATGTAGTTGTCAGATTTGCATCATGTTTCTCTTACACACCTCAAATATGTTCGCTTTTGTAATTTTCGGTATAATAATTATTATATTCTTGTTGTGTATACCACCACTGTCTGGGAATGTAGGCCTACATTTGATATAATGGTCAACTAAGAAGTCCTATTGCTATTAGCATATATATGTAAAACATTTGTGTGCATATAATTATAATTATAATTATAAAATAATTGTGTGCATAATTTTTCTTATATCTAAGCATGCATATTTTTGTATTAAATTAATGAATCTTTAACTGTTTTCTGTCAATAGTAATATGCAGGCAGATAATTATAATAGTGTCCTGTGAATGCTGTTGGACACCTTTATTGTGATTTATTTTTATTTGTGATTATTTAAATTGAATGTTCAGGGTAACGGCCTCTGTTGTCATAGACCCTGGTCAAATCGGATCCATCCATTATTGTGATTACTTTTTTATTGTAAAATTTCTGAGTATTAATACTGTGTTGGACACCTTTATTGTGATAACTTGGAACTCGAGTCCGTGTCCATTGCCGACTTTTTTTACGATAAAACTGAATTGCACACCATTTTATTGTAAAATTTCTGAATATTAATACTGTGTGGGACACCTTTATTGTGATAACTTGGAACTCGGGTCCGAGTCCATGGTCGACTTTTTACACGATAATACTGAATTGCACACCATTTTATTGCAAAATGTATTAATATTAATACTGTGTTGGACACCTTTATTGTATTAACTTGGAACTCGAGTCCCTGTTCATGGTCGACTTTTTATACGATAGTACTGAATTGCCATTGTATTGTGGATTTTCTGAATATTAATACGCTGTTGGACACCTTTATTGTGATTTATTTTTATTTGTGATTATTTAAATTGAATGTTCAGGGTAACGGCATCTGTTGTCATAGACCCTAGTCAAATCGGATCCATCCATTATTGTGGTTACTTTTTTATTGTAAAATTTCTGAGTATTAATACTCTGTTGGACACCTTTTATTGTGATAACTTGGATCTCGAGTCCGTGTCCATGGTCGACTTTTTATACGATAATACTGAATTGCACACCATTGTTTTGTGTAATTTCTGAATATTAAGGCTGTGTTGGACACCTCTTATTGAAATAACTTGGAACTCCAGTCAACGGTGTTTTTGAGTGCTTGCATGTCGGTATATCAAAGACAATAGGGACTTTACATTACCTCACGGTCTGCACCACATAGCTACTCGGGCTGCTATGTGCACACGCACTGTATATAATGCATTGCCTTTCGGCTCAGGTGACTGAAATTTGGGGTATGGTACAGCGCTGGCACGGCATAGACTTGACGCGGACGCTTTTGAGGACCTCCCATTCTTCTTTGCTACTTTAGTTGGACACCTTTGTTTATGAAATTTCGGAACTTAATCTAGGTTTGCGGCCGGATTCTCTAAAAATCAAAAACCTCAACAATTGCTGACTTCGTTTAAATAACCCACTCAATCTCCAACTACATCCTGCAATGGAATATTTATGTGGAGCGCGTTTGTGCCAGTGCACAATTTCTTGTAAAACCCTTCGCACGATTGCAATATGACCGCCCTGGGAAGAAAATGTTCTAGTTGCGTCTCTGGGAGGGAGGAAGGCTTGGGGCTTCAGCCCCCCCAAACTTGAAATCCTGGCGCTGCCACTGACCAACTTAGGAAAGAAGCCGAAAGCTTAGACACCTTTTTATTGATTGCATGAGCGCAATAAATAATATAGTTGTGGAGTTTTATATGATATCTTATCGTTCTAGAATCAGCCATAGCATTGAACCAACAATCTCTGGGTAACACGGTGTTATCATGATAATATTTATTATAATCATCGTTACCTAAAATCAATGTCTGCACTTGCCTGGGTTTGAACCGATGATCTACCGGTCGACAGTCCAGCACGCTAACCCCTTCACTATTGAGTACGGAATATGTCCATAGTAGACCAGAGTGATTATGATGTCCTTTCAGAACGACTCTGGTGTGAGACAGGATTGTGTAATGGTGCCAAACTTGTTTGACGCAGTGATGGACTGGATGATGGAGCGTACGACACACCATCGTGCAATGGATGGAGTTAGTGTACGTGTAGAGGATGATCTGTTTTTAGGACGACGTTGACATGTTGGCAAAGTTGGTGAGACTCCTGTAATCGGCCATGAAAATACTTCAAGAAGAGGGGCACCGCTGGGTCTGGATTGTAACTGAAGAAAAATCAAGATTTAGACTCTGAGTGACTTCATGCCTCAGCTGAAGGGAATAGTAGTGAACGACCAGATGGTTTGCAGTGTACCGGAATTTGTATATCTATCGGATCGCTGCTACATGAATCTGGTGGATGTATACACGACGTTCGACGCAGAATGGCCATCACCAGACAAGTTATGGGAGACCTTGACCGTAATGTCTGATCATCGCCATTACCCCAGGAGACCCTAGTTGTATAAAGCTTGTGTACTATCGATATTCCTTTATGGCGGCAAAGCGTTGATCTTGACCAAAGCGGACGAGAAGAAGGTGGACGCTCTGGATGAATGGTGTTTGAAGTGGATATGCAATGACTTCATCACGAATATGGAAGTTCGACAGCGAACGAACGAACAACGTTTGACACTGATAATGAGAAAGAGGCGACTGGACCAATTTGGCCACGTGACCAGGCTCCAGCCGACCATCGACGCGACTCAGTGGAGAGACCTCGTGGGAGACCGCGAGATATTTGTCTGTCCTAAGTCTCAATGGATCTACGGCACATTGACATCTTTGAGGCAATCGGTTTGGTAGAGGATCCTAACAGGTGGAGAAGAAATGTTGACATACATGCAGCGCCACAGGAGGGCATGCTTCATGGATGAATGGATATGATACCATGAAGGTTTTCAAACTGTTGTAACACTAACACAAGTGCTTGGATTTTGCCAAGTCGATATCGAAAACCACCATCCGCTGAAAGCAGTGGAAATAAAAATGATTTCTTTACACATATCTTCGAATTCGTCATCGTCATCTGAACATAAAATTACAGTATCAGTACAAAGGACCTTGGCTTTTTTACTTGGCTTTTTTACTTGGCTTTTTTATTTGGCTTTTTTGTTGCCCACTGCATAAATAACATTATAACAACAATTAAATAACCTTCGCAATAATATAACTATCCCTCCACCCACTAACTAGTAATAATCTGACTTATTGAGGCTCTGTGAGTCTGAACTGTTTGCTTTGAAGCTCTCTGCATATTGGTTATTGGTGACGTCACGTACAATTTGGCGCAAAATTGCAAATAACTTGATTAGTTGATAAAGATAAATGATAAATTTTATAGCGCCATTAAATCATTGACGTCTTGGAAATTCTTCGATTATGCTAAATTGGTAAAGTAAAGAAGATCAACACATTCCAATGTAAACTGTTAAAGCTAACTTATTTGTAACTCAAATTTTTTATAGAAATGACGGATGTCATTACACACCTTTTAAACACTTATCACAGGGTTATAAATAAGAAATTGGTTTAAGAATATGATTGGATGATGCTTTTGGCGACAAAAAATGTTTATAGCAACAAATAAAACAATTTTTGAGGTGTGTAATGAAATTATTTTGAGTTGCAGTGATTTCAGAACGTATGGGCTTCTGATCTTCAAGGAAATCAAAGCAGATGAGTATTCAATTCCAGAAACCGCCGTAGAATAGGAATGCTTTGTAGGCTGCTATTAGCGCCGTTGCATTGGATTGGAGGCTGTCAAGTGATTATGATTTATGCTAATTAAGATAACTGCGTAACTGTACACGCTAAGAGATTGCGGTCTGGCAACCGTGTTGTTAAAAAAGCGGAAATTATAAATTTTCTATTAATCAGCTGTTGACTAGCAATAGTTTCAGTTTGACAACATTGATCAAAGATTATTATCGTCGTCGTCCTCCTTTATTCACTTCAGGTTTTGCTAGAGTGCGAGCAGTGACGGAGTCGTTAATGCGCCCTATTAATAGTTATGGCTTAAGGGGAGATCTAATTCAATTAGAAATTGCGGTGAAAAGGTTTTTATTTACTCGGAAGTTCATGAATTTTGGGTGTCTAAAAGGCGGAAGAGAGTTCGGCATCGGCAAAAGAGGGTTGTTTCGAGGGTTGTTGCCCTTGCGTACTTGGTCACCGACCCCGGTCTCCGTAGATGTTGAAGTCGGATGAAGCTCCCCCGCCACGACAAGGCGTGCACATCGGACATCTACGCCGTCGAGTGGCACCAGGGTCCAGTGGCTCGAACGGCGCTCCGGGGGAGCTTTGTGAAGTGATGATAAATTTATAACCATATTGCGCCCATAACTGTGTTTTAAAGGTATCTATAATGACATCCGTCATTTATCGAACTTCAAAAACTAAAACGATAGCGTCCACTGGGGTTGGGGGAATCCATGTCACTAACATGCTAGCAAATAATTTTGGTACTAATTTCTTAGACACCTCTAAATTATATGCTACTGACTGAATAAAATTTCAATGAAAAACATTAAGCCTCAATCCCATTGGCTTAACTGCGTCGAAACTGAATCAAAATTTTTCCCGTCGTGGATATTGGAAAGGGTAATTACTTCAAAATTGAAGATATTGAAATATTGAAATGAACAAAAAAAGAAATTCAAATTAGTAGCAACTGACGTCAACTTTATACAAACAAAACTGAAGCTTTAATCGCCGTATACACACTAAACAGTGCGCCGATAAAGGTCGTCTTTAGACACCTTTAAAATTGAATAAATCAAAGTTATAATTATAAACTTGGCAAAAAGGAGAGATCTTCAGAAATGTCGATTGTTAGATGTCGCGTGGTGGAGCATGACATAGATATTATTTTCGACGCAAACGAACTATTCGTACTGAAAACCTTTACGGATATTATGGATATTATGGATAAGCTTTGCGATACAGTTTCTGCGTGAATAAATTGTTCAATATCCGAAAGGATTATTGACAGTTTTAGCTTAATTAAAGTTTGCGGAAATGTCCACGACATTTTGTCTCTGCGACATTTTGTCTCTGCGACATTTTGTCCACGACATTTTCTCTCTGCGACATTTTGTTTCTGCGACATTTTATCGGGGACATTTTGTCAGGGGGCATTGAGAGCGATGGGCTCACAATAATTACTCAGTGCCATTGATTGAAGCTCTTAACAATAATTGCAGACTAACGATAATTCGTGGAGCGCGGTGGTGTAGTGGTGTAGTTCGGTGCCTTGGTTCCAGATTCGAATCCAGCTCAATGCGCCGTGTATTGACCATGAGCAAGCCCATCGCTCTCAATGGTTCCATGGCAAAATGTCCCCGACAAAATTGTACAATAATTGCCAATAATCATTATCGTTGTCTTTGGCCTCGTCATCATCATAATCATAATCACCATCATCGGAATCGCCATCATGAGGTTAACAATCATAATCATGATCTTTGTCATCATCGTGATCACGATCGTGATCATGATGATGACAGTGAGATGATTATCATAATTGGTATTAAATTTTAAAAAAGTCGGCCCATTTGTCCGTTATTTTGGCCTTCATCCCATTACATGTAAGTAGATTGTTTGGACTTAATTAAACGTAAATTTTTTAGACACCTCTAAATAGATTACTACCGTAGCAATAAATACTTTATTCCGTAAACGATAACAGATTGATGATGGTATAGGTAACAGGTAACAAAAGCGCCTAAAATGTCGCGAACCAAGAATCGTAATATTGTCATGTTATGAAACCAGGGAGAATCTTTTCATAAAGAAGTTACATCAGCACCATGATTACTGCTGGTCACTGTCAGCTGGTCGGACTGGAATGGGTCTACCAGCGTTCTACCACTCTTCTACGAAGACGCATCCGCAAAATTGAGGTCATGTTTAAGGCAATAAAAGCTTGATGCACTTCACTGGTCTCCCTCCCCCCTTACAGCAGCGGATCACGAAAGAATCATCGCTTTGGTCAGGTGGTCCTTCATTTGTTTTGTTCCAGCCTATCTTCACGACCTATGCTACCCTACCCTGAGTGGACCGACTCGCCACTCTCTCCGCTCTACTTTTGTGAGAATAATGTCACCTTTCTCTGTTCCTGAACTTCCTGTTTTCGTAATTGCCACCTCAGAAGTCGAGTTCTTGAATCGCGTATTCATCTGCAACCATTATCACTGTCACTGGAACCGTAATGGGCGACGAGTGGCGTAGTTATAGTATTGTTATTAGTAAAAGATAAATGTCTGAAAGTAAAGCTGCTAGCAGTTTTAGAGGTGTTTAAAGCCAGCATTCAGAGATATTTGTAAATTTAAAACTACCGACTATGACGTAATCAGTAGCTTTAACGTTTTTATACCTTATGTATCAAGGATCTGTATCTTAAGCTTAATATTTGTAAAGAACTGACAGCTAGGTTGATAAGTTGTCAATCGTGGTCCATACTTATATAGCGTCGTAAGCATAGGCGGAGACCTGGTCCGAACTTTGGGGGGGACGGACGAGCCGCCGAATGAAAAATTTCGATTTTCAGCACTACAATGGTAGCATTTCAGGAAGTCATATTAACAAATTTCCACGTCATTTTAGTGTATATAGTCTTTGTTTAAGACTTCAAAAGTGCCCCGAAAATGTCGAAATGCTATGAATTGATAATCGATTAGTAAAGCTAAAAGAGGTGTGTAAGATATATCTCCAATTGGAATACTCTGTTTAAAAAAATAATAGTTCACTTGTTTGATGATAATAGTTTAGTGCAGTTAAAGCAGGTATGTAAGAAACATCTCCAATTGGAATTCTCAGTTTAAAACAATAATAATATTTAATTTGTTTGATGACAATAGTTTAGTAAAGTTAAAAGAGGTGTGTGAGAGACATCTCCAATTGGAATTCTCTGTTTAAAAATAATAGTTAACTTGTCTGATGATATAAGTTTAGTAAAATTAAAAGTTGTGTGTAAGAGACATCTCCAATTGGAATTCTCAGTTTAAAACAATAACAATATTTATTTGTTTGATGATATTAGTTTAATAAAGTTTAAAGAGGTGTGTAAGAGACATCTCCAATTGGAATTCTCTGTTTAAAAAAATTATAGTTAACTTGTCTGATGATATAAGTTTAGTAAAATTAAAAGATGTGTGTAAGAGACATCTCCAATTGGAATTCTCAGTTTAAAACAATAATAATATTTAAATTGTTTGATGATAATAGTTTAGTAAAGTTAAAAGAGGTGTGTAAGAGACATCTCCAATTGGAATTTTCTGTTTAAAAAATTATTGTTAACTCGTTTGATGATAATAGTTTAGTAAAGCTAAAAGAGGTGTGTAAGAGGCATCCATTTGGAATTCTCTGTTAAAAAAATAATAGTTATTATGTTTGATGATAATAGTTTAGTAGAGTTAAAAGAGGTGTGTACGAGACATTTCCAATTGGAATTCTCTGTTAAAAAATAATAGTTAATGTGTTTGATGATAATAGTTAATTAGAGTTAAAAGAGGTGTGTAAACATCTCAATTATAGATATTCGTTTTATTGACAAAATAACCGATCGACATAACGCGACAGTTAACAAGCACAAAGGAGCAGCGGATAAAGCCTAGTAAATGTTTTTATACAGCATCCGTGTTATGAAGCTTTTATTGTTTTTATTGGTTAGTTCGAATGGATGTAGCCTAGGGCGTAGATTGTATTTTCCAGGGAGTCTATCGGAGAAAAATTTGCGAAGAACATGATTGTCATCTATAATAATAGCTGCAAAGAGTGCAGCATCAGCAGACTCAGCCATAATGGCTGCTTTGGGGGAGTCGGATGGAAGGAATCCAGCTCGTCTGACACGTCCTAAGAACCTTTCGATGCGGTCGACCTCACCAGCGCTCAGCAGTCCCCACCAGGCGGGAGAGGCGTACAGCAGACGTGCAACTGTAGTCGCTCGAGTAATGACCTGCAAGGCCGGTCCTGGCAAGCCGTGAGCTCGCAGCACGCGCAAAGCGTAAATTGAAGAGGCACACGAGCTTAGAGTATTATCAACATGCTCCGAGACAGTTAGATGTTCACCAATTGTAACACCTAGTATTTTTATAGAAGTTGCTCTATTAACTCCTGTGATGGACGACATGGAGGCCAATGAAGCATGCGATCTCTTAACAACTGCCATTTCCCTGGTCTTTTTTGGGTTAATGTGCAGGTTTTTGCTGGTGGCCCAAGTTTGTATGTGTTGGAGTTCACTTTGGGCTGATCTGATGTTGTTCGAGCCGATTAGTAGGTAGGTGTCATCAGCATATTTCAATAGTCGGTGTGTAAACATCTCCAATTGGAATTCTCAGTTTAAACAACAATAAACAATAATAGCAGTTAACTTGTTTGATGATAATAGTTTAGTAAAGTTAAAAGAGGTCTGTAGGAGACATTTTCAATTGGAATTCTCAGTTTAAAACAATGATAATAGTTAACTTGTTTGATGATAATAGTTTAGTAAAGTTAAAAGAGGTGTGTAAGAGAAATCTCCAATTGGAATTCTTTGTTAAAAAAATAGTTAACTTGTTTGATGATAATAGTTTAGTGGGTTAAAAAAGGTGTGTAAGAGACACCTCCCATTGGAATTCTCTGTTAAAAAATAATAGTTAATGTGTTTGATGATAATAGTTAAGTAGAGTTAAAAGAGGTGTGTAAGAAAAATCTCCAATTGGAATTCTCAGTTTAAACAATAATAACAGTTAACTAGACTGTTTACTTGTTTGATGATAATAGTTTTGTAAAGTTAAAAGAGGTGTGTAAGAAACATCTTCATTTGGAATTCTCAGTTTAAACAATAATAACAGTTAACTAGACAGTTAACTTGTTTGATGATAATAGTTTAGTAAAGTTAAAAGAGGTGTGTAAGAGACATCTCCAATTGGATTTCTCCATTAAAAAAATAGTTAATGTGCTTGATGATAATAGTTTAGTAGAGTTAAAAGAGGTGTGTAAGAGACATCTCCAATTGGAATTCTAGATGTATGTTAAAAAAATAATAGTTAACTTGTATGATCATAATTGTTTAGTAATTGTATTATATTTAACTTGGGATTTTAAATCGTACGTTTTTATTACCTATTTTTAATCCGATGTATAATTACGATGTTCTATGTCTCATTGTTCGTTTTCAAGAGGAGTAAAAAACAAAATACTTACATACTAACTTACTTACTTTCCATATTATTTCCAATGTCCAACTGGAGGCTGATTCCAGCCAGAAGGAAACCTGAAGGGAATGTAGCAATAGCCCGGTTATGACGTTGTGGCGTTATTTATTATTATTAATCAGAAGTTTAACGACATCTTATAGCTACAAAGGCTGTTGACGTCTTTAAAGATTTCAACGTATGTTCTTTCACTTTTGTTCAACTGTTCGGCAGTTTTGTCCTTTTTCTCTCTGTTTTCATTTCTTTTTTCTGAAGTTTGATGGCAATATTATTATTCATTTGGACATTTCATGATGACCATATAATATAACATCGAGGCTACTTAGTTAAATTAGCATCAAATATTTAACGCATGTTTACAAACAATTTTGAACATTCATTGGTCAACAATTAAATTAATTGCAGATTAGATATTCAACATTAAAATTAAAAAAACAAAGTATTCACCCATCATTTGGAGCCATGAACAATAATAGCACGAACAAATATTTTCAATGCCTGTTTAATCTATTAAAGAATTATTTAGAAAAAAAACACCCACACACACTCAAAAAACAATAAACACGATATAAACAAATCCAAGGAAATTAATACACTTTTTTATTTCAATTGTGACGTTGGGTGTTGTCAAGGTTTTTTTAATAACTGGTAATACGTTAAAAGAGGTATCTATTCCACACAGTATAATGTTCGCAAACTGTTCAACGTGGGACTAAATAACTACTGGTTAGAGCATGTATTGACAGGGAATTCATATCATCAAAAATATGTACTTCATCCGCTAAAGTTTTCTTTCTCTAGAACTCTACTGACGTGCGTGTGTACATGACTTAACGCTTAAACATTGGGGGGGGGACAAATGCATGGGCCTTCCCCCCCAACGCCTTCATTGGGGGGGACCGTCCCCCCTGTCCCCCCCTAGGTCTCCGCCCATGGTCGTAAGAAATCCTTTTAAGGTGTCAAAGTACAGCGCTCAAGCCACTCTTATGGGATTAGTTTGTTTGTGTTTAACGACGCAGCTTTACTTTAAAGGCTATTAAAACCCCTTCCACTGTCTGTTCTCTGACAGTGTCAGTCCCCAGGCAAGTTGCAGCGCCTGGATTTCATTCTTTTTTTTTGAGGGGGGGGGGGCTGAAGTCTCCGGGAGAAAATTTGCCAATTTCGTCAGCCAAAATTTCTGACGACATTTTTAGTCGTACGGCCGAAATCTCATGAAAAATTTCCATTTTCATCCGTCTAAATTTCTGTCGACTTTTCTTTAGTCACCCGGGTCGGAAATCGTGAGGAAATATTTCAGTTTTGCATTTAAAAAAACGCGGATGGCCCTTTTTTGGGAGGCTTAGCCTTTAATAGGGGGCTTAGCTCCCCTAGCCCCCCCCCCCCCCTTTAGCGCAGCCTCTGCCCCAGCCCTGGATGAACAGGGAGGTCGACTCTGTTCTCACACAGCTTTGTTAATTATAGTAGACGAAGTTTAGTAGAAAAAACACCAATCGACTCAATAAATTTTCAGAAGCTAGAGACTTCGCATAGTTGTTAGGTACACCCACTGATGAAAATACCAAAAGTCCCCATAAATCCGTGCTGTGCTCGAGCCGCCATCTTGGAAGATGGAGACCCAAAATCGGTTTTTTGGCAGTAGCTTCCGAACTGTTACAGCTACTAAAATATATAGATATAATTGCAAAAATAATCCTTTTTGAACGACAAATACGTTGGATATAATTATAACATTTCTTTCTAGGATTAAAAACGAAAAGGTTACGCATAATATGGTGGGTATTATTATATATAGCAATGCGACGTACGAAGTTTTATGGCGGGAAGAACAAACGCTGTGCTGCGAGCAATGATTTAAGTAAATCTTTCGCCAAAACTGACATCTGTCAGACTACAAATCAAGGATGAATGTGTTATTCCTTTGTGTAGTCTATGTATTTATGTTCTCTCCAAGTGCAATGCTTTACTTACACACCCGTAAATCGTGTACATATGAAAATATAAATAATCCAGTTATATTGTTCCATCTGTAATAGTACATTGCACTAATAGACGTAGACAGCTCTAATTATAGGCTAAATATTAATCCATTTGTGCTGGCCGATGGGCTCACGTGGTTTCTGCTAAAAAGTAAAACATCTTGCGACTTGAGAGAAGGTTTACAAATAATTATGACCAATGATGTGCTTTGATGATGTGGCATGCTTACATTGCTCAGCAGTCCACATTATCTCTGAAATTTGTTTGTGTGTAATTGTTCTTGTTTCCTGCTCTTTTCTCTGCTGCGTCGACGTCACTGGGCAGCTCAATAAAGGAGGTTCTTTCTAGTAATGGATATATGGTCGTTGCATTTGTGTATGATTCATGACGTCACATGCAGTGAGCGATAAAATAACCATAGGTTACAGGATTATTTCCGCAGAATTGCGCTTTCACTGTCATAGAGCGTAAACTTAGAAACTAATACCACTCTTTCTATTTCCATAGCAAATTACAGTTGGAACTATTTCTATCAGGACTGAGAAAATGGATCATTTTTTATTGTGGATGACAGTTAAAAGTGCTACAATTAGATGTAGACATTAAAAATAGCCCCCTCCTCACCCCTCCCCAACTCTGCGCTTCACGCATCAGCGATCGTTCTGCGGGCGATCGATCGCTCCCCCCCAAACCCTGAGGCCAAGTCTCCGCCTATGCAGCATAAAATGCTGCCGTTGTAATTTTGAAATTCAAAGCATTTCGACATGGGAAGGGGCACTTTTGAAATCTTAAACAGGGACCATGAGCACTGAAATGATGCGGAACTTTGTTAATACGAGTATACCTGAAATGCTACCATTGCAGTGAGGAAAATAGAAATTTTTCGAAGTTTGGGGGGCATATCTCCCTGCCCAAACCCTCCCCTGCTCGTGCTTCGGCGATCGTCATTCGGTATGCGGACGTTTCATCCCCGGACGGTTCATCCCCGGACGGTTCATCCCCGGACGGTTCATCTAGGACGATTCATCCCCGGACGATTCATCCACTGGCGGTTAATAGAGAATAATATGAATTGTGCATTAGTCGGGCAGGCATGGGGGGTTTATCAGGGGCTGGGGGGTTAAACCACCCCCATGAACGGAAACCAAACTCCGCCCATGTCGGCAGGTTAATACATGGTGAAGCGTTTATCTATTCAATTCCATGTTTTATAGAATTATGTGTTCTTTTATATCCAATTAATTGCATGTTTCATAGGCTTATGTGTTCTTTTATGATAGGCCTATTTAATTTCATGTTTCATAATGTGTTATTTTATTTTATCTATTTTACTCCAAGTATTTTAGACTTTTTAAATCTATTTATCCATGTTTTATAGGCCTATGTGTTCTTATATCATATATATTTTATTCGAAGTATTTTTGACTTTTTATATCTATTAGATTGCATATTTTATAGGATTAAGTGTTCTTTAATTTCTTAAATTTCCGTCCGTGGGTGAAACGTTTCGGGGATGAACCGTCCGGTGACGAACCGTCTACTGGATGAATCATCCGGGATGAATCGTCCGGGGATGAAACGTCCTAGAATCCGCCATTCGGCCGCTCGTCCGTCCCCCTCAAAGTTCGGACCAGGTCTCCGCCTATGTGTAATAGATATTCCTAATTTTTTCAATTTTTTTAAAAATTTATGTTCTCAGCCTTGTTCGCTAATATGGACCTGTGCAGCTAAACTTGTCTATCTGAGGTTAGATTTTTCCCATTGATATTTAGCGACAGTCTTCCTTGCGTTCTCTTTCTTTGAAAGTATGTTTGATTTCAATGTGGACCCAATATCATTGAAGATAAGGAACACATCTGATTGTCGTAATTAATTAATAAACGTCAATTAAGTACCAATCACGAGCGTAAATAATTCAGTAACAGTCAATTGTCATTAATATTACAAGTTACAATTGACTTCAACCGATAATAATGTCGCAAAAATCTGTTGTACCAAAAATCCATCCGAATATAAGGTTTAACCCTCAGGCTACCAAGCTTCTTTTGTAACATGGACTACCAATGGGGGGGGGGTGTTACCACCACCCCTGGATTTTGGGTTTGGTTTGAGATATCATAGCTTGCAATACACCAATGGATAGAGCATTCATTTCTGCACAAAATGATATATTTAGGTTTAAGAATATATGAATCTACCTCGAAATTATACAACTTTCACCTGGGGACCCATTGATTCAACAAACGTGTACTTTTGCATGGGCAGAATATTAGATTCTGTGTGTTTTGAACATGTGTGTTAATAATTATGTATGTATATATGCATGCATGCATGCATGTATGTATGTATGTATGTATGTATGTATGTATGTATGTATGTATGTATGTATGTATGTATGTATGTATGTATGTATGTATGTATGTATGTATGTATGTATGTATGTATGTATGTATGTATGTATGTATGTATGTATGTATGTATGTATGCATGTATGTATGTATGTATGTATGTTGTTGGGTCCCACGACTCTCTACGACTGGTTCTTGGGATGGGCTTTTGCCACGGACGGTTGACTTTGGTGGCCTGGGGGGTGACACCTGGTGACAGACTTGTTCTATATAAGGTCTGACTTCAGGGGGCGTCGCTCTCTTACTCTCTCAGGAGCTTGCTCTTTGTGGTGGTGGCTCTCGTGATGGTTAGTTAAGTTAGAGTATGGGACTCTGATGTTCTCGGCTGCAGGGTGCCTGCATGGCAGTCTTCTTGTCAGAGTTCGTTAGATTAAGTTTAGTTAACCCTCAGGCTACCAAGCTTTTTTGTAACACTGACTACCAAGGGGGGGGGGGGTGGTTACCACCCCCCCTGGATTTTGGGTTTGGTTTGAGATATCATAACTTGTAATACACCATTGGATTCAGCATTCATTTCTGCACAAAATGGTATATTTAGGTTTAGAAAATATGAAGGCACCTTGAAATTATGAATTTTTTACCATGGGTACCCGTCGATTCCACAAAATGTATGCTTACGCATAGGGAATATATTATATTCTGTGTGTTTTATACATGATTTATATATAAAAAGTAGTTTACATATAATAAAGTCCAATATTCAACTATAAAAACTAGTAATAAGTCTGTTTTATGTTAAATCGAAACAAAAAAACATGTTTTAGCCGCTGAAAAACGTTTACGCACACATATCGGTTCGCGTTGCAAAAAACCCCAACATTTTTATACATTTTAATTTATTTTGAGCACTTTCGGTCATCAAATTTTAAATTATTTAGTATTAAAAAATAGCCCTAAATGCCCTCTACAGAATGGCATAGTTTATTTATATTAAAAAATAAATTATGGATAAGTTATAATAGAAAAAACATGACAATTTTATGAAAATAAAACACCTTTATATATATTTTAATTTATTTTGAGCACTTCCGGTTGTCAAAAGACAACTCAATGAGCATGGAAATGTAGCCCCACATTCCCTCTATAGAATGGTATAACTTGTGTCTCTTAATATTAAGGGGCGGAAAAGTTACAGACGATATTCTAGGGGGGGGGTGGTATCCACCCCCCCTGGTACCTTGGGTATATCGGGTGTAACTTTTGAACGGTAGGGGGCATCATAAAAACTTTTACCTCAAAATGTGTCCCAATGAACCCTCTACAGCTACCAATTTTTTCAAAATTTTATTTCAGACGGAACGCGTTTGATTTGGGAAAAACCTAGGGGGGGGGGAATGGGAAACCACCCCCCCCTTGGTAGCCCGAGGGTTAAGCTTTCTTTCGTTACACCTCGACAATGGTGTCTGTAGTTAAGTTACTTCGTCGTCAGCCTGTTGCTGCTTGAAGACGTTCGTCGCAGAATGCCGCGCCGTCGACGACTTCCCACTGGGGCTACAGTGTGGTAATTGTATCATTTTCGTTCTCTATGTTGAATTATACCTTTAAACTAGACACGAGTTATTTTATGTGAGCTGAACCAAGTAGGGACCTCAACTTAGGGGACACTGCTCACAACATATGGGGGCTCGTCCGGGATTTTTTTTTTCCGTTAAGGAATGGGGCTCGCGAGATTTTTTCACGATATTGGAATTTTGCGTCAGTGGGCGTTTTTCGTGATATTGTGAATTTTTGAGGGGCGTGTCAGCTCTATTATACGGTAGACATTCCGTTTGAAATTGTTCATTTGTGGGTTGGCCGTGAAGATAGGTCAATGGCTCTTGATTTTGGAGAAAGTTTTGAGAGTTTTGCGAATTTCGATGGGCGTGTTTGCTCTCGGTTATACGGTATTAATTCCGGTTTGCATTTTTGAATTTCGAGTTTTGAGAGGCGTGTTGCTCTCGTATACGGTAGTCATTCCGTTTTGCATTTTTGACTTTTGAATTTTGAGGGCGTGTCTGCACGAATTTATACGGTATTAATTCCGGTTCTATGCGCTATACGGTATTTATTCCGGTTGACATTTTTGCGGTTGAGTTTTGACGTCGCACTCTGAGGAGTTTTTCGGAAGTTTGTTTGGAATGTTGAGAGTTTAGAGTTTTTCGAGTTTTTCTTGAAATTTGAGCGAATTTTGAGAATTTAGAATTTTGGGGGCGGGGCAACCAAATCTTTTTTCTCTTTCGGACGTTGTGAAATTGAAAATGTCTCCGTGGAAGACTTTAGAGGAGACACGGGAGAAGCAAGTGGCTTGTAAAGGGAGGAGAAAAAAGAGGAAATTGGAAGAGAAGTTGAACCCAATAAATCGACGCAGAAATGAATTTGCCATTTTTTCGGATCGTCTTGTTAAACGTGAACAACGCGACGGGTTGTTTTGTTCGTCAAGTCCGCAGGTTGAAAGTGAAATTTGGGATGAAATTGAGAGGGAGAGATTGGCCGATGAAAATCGATTGCGTTCTTTGCAAATTTCTTCAGAGAATGGGCGTAGAAAATGTTGGGAAAATTTGAAGGAGGGTCAGAAAATTCGAGACTTGAAACGTGGGACATTTTCTTCAGCTGTTAAGGAAGGCGTGTCAGTTTATCGGCGTGATTCTGTTTGCATGGTCGATAAGAATGTAAGTAGGCCTATTCAGTCCGAAGGTGTGTTTCGAGCTGACCTACATCATGTCAGTGGCGATACGCAGCCAAAGGAACAGATGCACGTGTACGACGATGCTTTTGATGATGTGTCCGAGTGTAATTTATTTGAAGACAACGACGTGCAGAATGATTCTGTATTGGGTTCGTTGTATGACACGGTGAATGCTGTTCATTGTATGCATGATTTCGTGTGTGATTCTGATTTTTCGGATGAGTCTGTTGATTTAGGCATTTCGTTGGAAGGTGTGTCTGTACTGGACTTAGATATGAGTACACGGTTGGATGAGCATGGTAGTTTAAGTGCTTTGCATGATTCTTTTGTTGATGTTGGCTGCCGGACAGAGGCTAACGTGTTGTTGACTGTATGTGATGAGTGTACGCAGGAGGTGAACATAATGTTTGATGATGTGCTGGATTTTGTGCATACGTTTGAGGCTGATGAAGATGGAAGTTATTCTGTCTTTGACTTTGTGTCACACGGTTTAAAGTTCATGTGGTGTAGGACATTGACTGTTCAAAGCTTGCATCAGACTTGTTTGAATGTTTTGCATGAGCGTGAAGATCGAAGTTGGCTTACACGTCATGTGTCTGACCGATTGTTGGCGGAAATAGGCCTTTTGAGGATGAATGACTTTGTTAGTAACGTGATTGCATGTTGGCATAGTGACTTGGATGATGAGGATGGTGCGAAATTGTTTGTGCGCAGTAAGTTTGATTTGATGACCTGTTGTCGAGCGAAAGAGAACTCGGATTTACTGGATGATTTTGCAGAGACTGTTGAGTTTGAAGCGGGAATGAATGTTGTTGTGCATTCGCCAGTTTCTGTGGTTGATTCGTCGCATGGTAGTGTGAATGAATCTTTGGTGTTGCACTTGAGGGGGACAACTGTTGTGTGTGACACGTCATTGTTGTCTGTTGTCTCGTTGCATGGTTGTGCAAATGAGAATATGGTTGTGCAGTCTATGATAACGACTGTTGTCTACGAGAATAGATGCATGATGGGTTGGTGTTGTACGGTGTCTACGGTTGCACTGTTGTCAATGAATGTTGAGTTCTGTGGTCGAATGACTAAGGTGAACAAGTGTGTGTTGTCTACGCATTGTTTCGTCTGTGAACATGGGTCGAATGAACTTGTGTTGACTGATGTTATTGTTCTTGTTGATGAGGATGTAAGTTCTGCAGGAACGGGGCAGTTTGTTTTGGATGGCATAGTCCGTTTTCACATGTTTCTGGTTAGTGCAGTGAGAAATACTGTGACTAATTCTTTCGATGATTATCTGAATGATCGTGATGCTTCGTCAGATTTATCTGAGTTTCAGTTGAGTTGCGTTTACTCGACTGCTTCGAGAGTTATTTTTCAGTCGGTTGACTTGATGGAATCTTCAGTTGATGAGGTCGTGTGTTGCGTTTCGAGTGATTGTTGTCAGACTCTTGACTCTGTGAGTTTGTCTGTGGATGTGAGTGTATCTTCTTTGCATGAAGATTTTGCAGATGCGTTATGGTCTGTTGTGCCTGAGAGGAGTGATTTGTTCGCTGGTATTTCGTTGCCAGGGGTTGATGTGAATTGCCATGACGCTAATTCTTTTGTTTTGTCTTGTGAGAGCGGTTCCTTGCAGATTGACGGCGTGGAATCGGTGGTCTTCGATTGCGGGAGTCTGCGCTACGACTGTGCGAGGCTTCGGAGAAGGAACGTGAGCGCCTTCGTGGGTCAATGGATGGTGACCACCATCTTGGCTTTGACGGGTTCTGGGACGACTTCGCGCGTTTCCTTCGCGAGTGACAAGTACGATGGCTTGTCGCTTGCGTCCCTTCTGTCGAGCGAGACAGTGTCTTCGCTCTTGTCTCTTTGCGAGTCGGCGTCTTCGATGTTCGCTATGGTGTGTCTGCTCACACTGTGGTTTGGCTGTGTGCCGCGGTTCTTCAGTTTCTGTTTCCGTCCATCTGCGTCCAAAAGAAATTTTGCGAAAGAGTTGTTGGAACTTGCGTCTTCGATTGTTTCGAGAATGTGTTCTTGGAACATGCGGCTTCAAGCGCTTCGATCGTTTTCGTTTGTTGATCTTGTGTGCAGATTTTCTTTTGGCGATTGATGTGTAAAATTATAATGACTTTTCGAGTTTCCTAATCCATGTGAAATATGTATGGAAACTTCATTTTGATTTTGTTTCGAACTGTTTTCTCGAAATCTTGAGTAGAATGTTTTAGGGGGAACGTTCATGTACTTGAACGTTTCGCTTGTATAGCTTAACTGATTGTGTTCTTGTCATGTATTTGTACTTGTCGTAATTTCTGATTAGTTATGCGATTCTTTTCTTTGAGTCGTGTAACCTTCTTTCGTGTGCATGCTAGTTAAGTCAGAAACCCTTCTGGTTTCTGCCTTTCGTGGTCGTTCGGGGGTATGTTGGGTCCCACGACTCTCCACGACTGGTTCTTGGGATGGGCTTTTGCCACGGACGGTTGACTTTGGTGGCCTGGGGGGTGACACCTGGTGACAGACTTGTTCTATATAAGGTCTGACTTCAGGGGGCGTCGCTCTCTTACTCTCTCAGGAGCTTGCTCTTTGTGGTGGTGGCTCTCGTGATGGTTAGTTAAGTTAGAGTATGGGACTCTGATGTTCTCGGCTGCAGGGTGCCTGCATGGCAGTCTTCTTGTCAGAGTTCGTTAGATTAAGTTTAGTTAAGCTTTCTTTCGTTACACCTCGACAATGGTGTCTGTAGTTAAGTTACTTCGTCGTCAGCCTGTTGCTGCTTGAAGACGTTCGTCGCAGAATGCCGCGCCGTCGACGACTTCCCACTGGGGCTACAGTGTGGTAATTGTATCATTTTCGTTCTCTATGTTGAATTATACCTTTAAACTAGACACGAGTTATTTTATGTGAGCTGAACCAAGTAGGGACCTCAACTTAGGGGACACTGCTCACAACAATGTATGTATGTATGTATGTATGTATGTATGTATGTATCTATGTATGTATGTATGTATGTATGTATGTATGTATGTATGTATGTATGTATGTATGTATGTATGTATGTATGTATGTATGTATGTATGTGTGGCGTCCGACCCTCAACAGACAACGCCTGCGCCGCTTCTCTCTTGCCCTCGGCCGCAAGCGCCTCTGCATGACCGGGTCGGTCTTTCTCGGTGGCCCCTGCACCATCAAGAGTCTCCGACTGCCCAAGACCCGAGAGACCCGCGCTCTTGCCAGGATTGCCTGGATCTCCCGAGTCGCTGTCGGCGGCGTGCGAGCCGTTATCACTTTCACTGACGGTCGAAGAAGCCCCTGATACCGACGCCTGCGACCGGGTGTGCAGCGCCGTATCGTCGGACCCGCTCTCTGCCGAGTCCGCGGTCGCCGAGTAGGCGACGTCCTGAGATGGAGGATGGCCGACTCCCAACACAGGGTCCGTTGTCCCACCGGCAGAGCGGCCTCGCCGTGCGCCACCCGTCGCGCCTTCGGTCCTTGTCTTCTTGCCCGTTGCGTCTTTACTCTTGCGCACCATGCTGCACTTGGCGGCCACCGAGCCCTCGCCACCAACGGGGACTACTGAGCGCATTCCCTTTTCCGTCAAACACAGTGACTGGAACCATGACCATTCCAACGGCCCGAGGCCGAGGATGCGCCACGACCTTGTGCCCATCTTTTAGTCCAATGTATTTCACGGAGAGACGGCTCACGCTGCCCACACACCACCGGGCTGAGTCAAGCTGAAACCCGGGGAGCGATAGAGACCGGCAGCGGCCGAAACTCCCAACTTCACACACGTAGCCTGTTACCGGAACACGCGCCGCCGCCGTGTACCAAGTACGCGGCGCGCTTCCCGAGTGCTCGCCTCACTCGTCCAACGATCAACAGTGATCACCGGCCTTCCCCGAGACTTGGTCTTCTCGGCCGCTCGGAAAAGCGGGGTGGTGGTTGCTGGTCTGTTTCCCGTAGAAACGGAAAAAAATAAAAGACCTGGCGGTCTTGGGGGAACAGGTATCGGGTAGCCCCGTCTCCGAAGAGACTTATTATTTGTCGCTATATTCTACTGGCGCCGTTCGCCCTAACTCAGCAGTTACGGACCTCAGGTAAAAACCCTCGATAACACTTGGTCTTTACTCTCAAAATTTACTCTGCTTCCCACGCTCCTAGTTTGCTAAGGCCACAAACTATCCTCTACCCGAGGGGAGCGACAACTCTCTACTGTACCAATAATCAACCCGAAGAACTTGGTGCCCCTGCTTTACTAATGCGAGCGTATATCACCGAGGCGTCGGCTTCATGCGCCCCGTGGAGTCACCACTCTCCACCCGTAACCTTCGCGTTACGCTCAAAAGACTCAACGATCGCTAAGACAGCAGGATCGTGAATGCAACACGTAGCTTCCCTTGCAGGTAGGAACCCAACCCAAGCCCTGCAGAATCACTAACACGTGTAGCCAAAAGGTAACCGGATACTTCAACAGGGGATTTCACCCTATACAACTGTAACCTTCCGCAGACCAACGGAGCTGCGGCGTCTCCGGCCTTGTAACCGTACCCCTGAAACAGAAGATTGAACCCCTAGAGATCGATGACTGAGTAACGAACCCCGACAGATCGTCCACCTGAGCTCTCACAACTGCGTATATCAGGATCGCCCAATTATGTTCGAATGGCCAATGCCAATCCTGTAGAGACAGTCGAACACAACCGATTTAACTATGCACGAATTCACGAACACAGTACGTATGGAGTAGTCGGCAACTACTCCACGTTATAAGCAACGCACCGTGTGGCAGGCTTTATTCCACCGGCAACACGCTATGCTTTGGCTTAAACGTGGACATCGGTCTTCCGTATACAATGACCGAAACCTAAATTTTAACGAAACCGGTTTCAGTTTCTTTTCTACTAAGCCAAATGGCTACCTAACGAGAGTCAGGGTTACTCCCGCCATTTACCGGCAAGTTATATTTTACGTGTACTTGTCTTGTGGCCTGTCCGCCACACTCTCCCCACCTTTCTTTGATGCGGAGCATCGTTTGGAAACATGGACAGTATTTATCAGGACCCTCCCATTTTTCTAACCTACCTACTTAGGTTCTTGGGAGACAGCACTACCCCCTCTGTCTCCCGATCAACAAAAATGAGTGTCACTCATAACCCATTCACACACCAGATATGCTCTTTATTATTCCATTTGCACCAGTCATACTCCGACACCATCATCACAGTGTCAAAGATTCTCTGTCTGAATCTCGTTGTCACGATCACGACGTCCAGCAGCGTCGTTTGTTGGCCAGCTTCCAACCAACTCTGAAAATAACAATTAACACAAATACATAGGCACATCGGAGTAGACTTTGCAGTCAAGGATCGACCCTACGACAGCAAATCGAACCTCCGCAACTAGCTGGTGCTAGTAACGACAGAATAGAACAGACATATTATTGTAATAACCAAAGACTGGAAGTTTGCGTTCCGGCAAAAATCCAAGAATCCGCCGCAGATTCACGAACAGTCTTTCCTTATCCCAGCATATACTTCACGTGCCGTTCATCGATGTAAACATCGGCTGCAAGATCAGGGAAACACAAACGTAACAGGAACATCTCCAACCCGAGCTCGATTAGAGTGCGAGGAACCGGAAACCACCACGGTTATAGAGCGAACACAGACAGTCATCTCAGGACGTCAACTTACATTACCCCGCCCATCGCTAACTTGTAGCGATAGCTGGTACAGGTCAACTAGCATCCACCATTGCCATTTAACCCAGGACTTCGACTTAAAGGAACCCCGCCCTTCGCTAACTCGTAGCGATAGCTGGAACAGGTGCGACTAGCGTCCTCCACTGTCATTTAAACCAGGACTTCGACTTAAAGGAACCCCGCCCATCACTAACTCGTAGTGATAGCTAGAACAGGTGCGACTAGCGTCCTTCAGGAACCTCGACTTAGTTACCCCGCCCGAACGTTGCCTACAACGTCAGACTGCCAGGCGCGAGTAATTCCACCATCACTCTATTGGCATCTCATCCATCTGTCGTGAGAGATTCACCAACCTCAGAAGCACTCTGTCTCTTACCCGAGCTCCACTCAACCGAAGCTGAGGGACCTTAAGGAGAGAAAAGTTACCAACTCTGTCCACTGTCCTGGGAATATCCGTTGTTCCCACACATCACCGTCTGATAGTGATTCTACTCAACAAGAGTTATTCGCGAATTGCGTGGACAGTCCCACCACAATTAAGCGGTCAACAAATCAAACGAAATTCAAAGGAACTTGACCAGTATCAAGGAACAATCGCCATCACGCGAATACAAGAAAATGCAGGGCGCGTTCTCAATATGATCAGGTACCACTTTAACCTGCACTGAAAAAGGTTACATCAAAAGGAACACTGTCCACCGACAGAATCTAAAACCCACCACACTCAAGCGGTGTCGAGACCCAGTTCAAGTCTCGCAACCCACAAGTATCACTGTGGCGTCAAACAAAAGAGCTGTCAAATGTAAACAGAAATCTTTCTCAACCCCATCCAGAAACACATCGCCATTACGCGATGACTTTGGCTAGTCATCCATTGGAGACTGACTACCACTTCGTCGACTGGGACTTTCGACGGTATTGTCCCTCATGGACATAGGTAAACCTCCGAGGTGTTCCCTTATAGCTGGAAACCTCCGACACACTCTTTCCAGGTCGAGGTCGAGAGAGGAGTCACTGTCATCCTCCTCTTCCTGCAGCCAACTGTCACCGCTCATCACAGGCCAGATCTTGTCCTCAGCCTGCTGCTTCCGCTCCATCAACATGTCTTTATCCAAAGCGCTCCCGGTGTTATCTTTTTCCGCCGGCCGTACCGTGGGTCTCATCTCTCTCATCAAAGCATACTCGGTGTCTTTATCCGAAGCGCTCCAGGTGTTTACTTTTTCCGCCGGCCGTACCGTGGGTCCAAACGTGTCTTTTTCCAAAGCGCTCCCGGTGTTACCTTTTTCCTCCGGCCGTACCGTGGGTACACGTGTCGTTCCTACCCTTGACGGAACCTGTCGACCGAATCCTGACGTCTGTGTCATCAGATTCTTAGTGACTTGTAATACTGTCACTCGTTCCAACAGGCATTCAGTACTTTGCCTCACCGTGGTGTCTTCGTTTCCCACGTTCACCATCCTGACCCAGACCATCGACTCTTTTCCAGGGATCAAGGTTCGCCCAACTACCAATCCTTTGGATAATTCCTTAGGGGTAGTGACCCAGTCCTCTGTATCGACTCGTAGATGCGGATACACCACCGAAACCAGTACATCCATTTCACATCTGGCCGGTATTACTGTGTCGTTTCGGATCATAATTTTCCTGCACCGGAGTTCTGCAGATGTAGTTTTCAGCGGCACGTTCAGTTCACCCAGGCGAACATAATGACCAGCGAAGTTCCAGCTCGCCTGATTGGCTTCGAGCCACGACAGCCCCAAGATGACTTCCGTCACTTGGTCCGTCACCAGACAAGGCAGCGTAAATGATTTCCTGCCAATGTGAATGGTCAACATGGCTTCACCCTCCACTCGGATCTCGCTCCCGTTCGCAGCTAGCAGTCGTTGCTCTGACGGTACCACTTTACTCCCTGGTACGAAGCATTTCGGCACCAGCGACATCTCACTGCCCGAGTCAAGAAGACATTGACGTCTTACTCCATTCAAGCGTGTGACGATGTATGCCATACTGCTTCCTTTCACCAATCGGTTTTGTGACGGTTCCGGGAAAGGTTCAGTACTCACCGGATCTTCAGCAGCTTCTGTCCTCAGCTGCGGACAATTCCTGCGGATATGTCCTCTTTTGTGGCACAGGAAACATACGATGTTATCGTTCCTCCAACCACCTGGTTGAAATCCTTGCCTCTGAAACGGTCCATTGTTTGTCCGGTCCGAACGATTCCATCGCTCGTAGGGTTTATTTGCAACAAACCCCGACTCTGACTTCGGCTTGAGCTGACCGAGTTCCTTGGTCAGATTCTCAATTTGACGTTCCAGGTCGACCATTCGCTGATCTTGTGGATCCCCGACTACCGGAGTCGTTCGATCGGACTTGGTAGCTTTCACTCGACCATGTCTCTGCTCCGAGTTACCACCAGACGTTGACTGACGACCGTATGCTTCCAACCGGACAGCATGTTTGTAAGCGGTCTCGAGATCAACCGGTTCCCTCTCTCGTACCTTCTGAGCCAAGTCTTGATTCGTCAAAGCGTCAATGAAGGCATCACAAGCGATCGACTCGACAACGTCATTTGTCGGTCCAGGATATGCTAGGACCATCAATCGCCTGATCTCCTGCACAACATTGCTCAGCGTCTCAGACTGACCCTGTCGGTATGTCCGTAGCTTGGTTCGGAAGAGATTCGTTTGATTCTCTGAACCATACCTCGCCTTTAACTTTTCCACCAGACCTTGCCAAGACACATCCTTTTGGGCACCCATGTCCCACAACAATTGTGACGCCGGCCCTGTGAGAGCACACATGAGCTGATCAGATTTCTCGCGATCACTCCAATTGTTGCATCTGGCGCACACTTAAAACTTAGCCAGAAAAGCAGCGATCGCTGTTTTCCCGTCGTACTTTTCAAGTTTGATCCGGATCCCACGGTCCACTGAAGCTCTGTGTCTCGTCTGACTGACAGAACGTTGACGTGTTCTGTCATCACCGGAACTCCGTCGAAGCGAATCACTGTCATCGCTTGATTCGTCGTCCTCCCCGGTCCTTGATCCGACTCGTTGCTTCACACGAGTATTAACTTGTTCTCTGGCAACTCCTCTGTCTCTGTGTCCTCTGGCCTTGACGGGAGACCGGATACTTTCACCCGACGAATTGCTATCGTCGCTGGTCACTACTGCCACACGTCGTTGTCCTTGGTCTTTCTTCTTTAGAATAGACCGACTTGACGACGGGTCAGTACGCTGTGTCGGCACCGTGATTTTCACTTTTCGTTTTGTCCGACGATGATGACTTTCATCATTCGTCCTTGTTCTCTGCTCATCCGGATCCGTCTGTGTGGATGCATCGTCCGATGACACCACTTTTTTCTTTACCCTGACATCCTGCTGCACCAGTCGTCTGACTTTCGGAGACTCACAATGCCGTGATTTTGACACTCGTTGCTCCGGTAATGCACTCTGTCGTACCGTTTCTTTACTGACCTTTTTCTCTGGTGCTTTACTCGGACGTCTCACCATCTGCTTTGGCGATGACTCCTGTCTTCGCCCACCGGAAACTGACAAGGCTTCCACCCTCTGAGTGAGCAGAGTTACACATTGTCGGAGAATTGACAGTTCATTCCTTACATCGACAGCCACGTCATTTCCTGAGACGCTCTCAATCGTCTCCAATCGAGGAACATGCCTGCGAGATGCACCAGCAGTCCTACTCGACCGTTCTTTCCCGGAGAGTACCTCCACACATCGCTCAGGTAACCGATACACATCCCTGTCAGGACAAGAGGGGACTACACGTTCAGAAAACATGGGTCTGCTGTCCCGAACAGCTTCAGAAACTCGTGGAACAGAACGGAGCCAATTCTCAACACCAGCAACAGAAGAAGAAGTCTTAAAACGGTCGCGAACCAATTCAGCTTCTAAATCAACAAACTCTCTTGAGTCACCGGTAGCCAGATCAACAGGCACAGCCACACCAGATTGAGCAAAACCACCAGCTACGTTCAAATCAGGCCAACAAATTTTTGGACGAGCGCCAAAGTACTCACAATCAGGTCGAGAAACATCCATGGAAAGATTCCCGGTTGAAAAGTCAACATTCAAAGGCGGAAAAGGGACAGTGCGTACCTCAGAAGTTTTGACCCCACTTATGGTACCACTTTGTGGCGTCCGACCCTCAACAGACAACGCCTGCGCCGCTTCTCTCTTGCCCTCGGCCGCAAGCGCCTCTGCATGACCGGGTCGGTCTTTCTCGGTGGCCCCTGCACCATCAAGAGTCTCCGACTGCCCAAGACCCGAGAGACCCGCGCTCTTACCAGGATTGCCTGGATCTCCCGAGTCGCTGTCGGCGGCGTGCGAGCCGTTATCACTTTCACTGACGGTCGAAGAAGCCCCTGATACCGACGCCTGCGACCGGGTGTGCAGCGCCGTATCGTCGGACCCGCTCTCTGCCGAGTCCGCGGTCGCCGATTAGGCGACGTCCTGAGATGGAGGATGGCCGACTCCCAACACAGGGTCCGTTGTCCCACCGGCAGAGCGGCCTCGCCGTGCGCCACCCGTCGCGCCTTCGGTCCTTGTCTTCTTGCCCGTTGCGTCTTTACTCTTGCGCACCATGCTGCACTTGGCGGCCACCGAGCCCTCGCCACCAACGGGGACTACTGAGCGCATTCCCTTTCCCGTCAAACACAGTGACTGGAACCATGACCATTCCAACGGCCCGAGGCCGAGGATGCGCCACGACCTTGTGCCCATCTTTTAGTCCAATGTATTTCACGGAGAGACGGCTCACGCTGCCCACACACCACCGGGCTGAGTCAAGCTGAAACCCGGGGAGCGATAGAGACCGGCAGCGGCCGAAACTCCCAACTCCACACACGTAGCCTGTCACCGGAACACGCGCCGCCGCCGTGTACCAAGTACGCGGCGCGCTTCCCGAGTGCTCGCCTCACTCGTCCAACGATCAACAGTGATCACCGGCCTTCCCCGAGACTTGGTCTTCTCGGCCGCTCGGAAGAGCGGGGTGGTGGTTGCTGGTCTGTTTCCCGTAGAAACGGAAAAAAATAAAAGACCTGGCGGTCTTGGGGGAACAGGTATCAAGTAGCCCCGTCTCCGAAGAGACTTATTATTTGTCGCTATATTCTACTGGCGCCGTTCGCCCTAACTCAGCAGTTACGGACCTCAGGTAAAAACCCTCGATAACACTTGGTCTTTACTCTCAAAATTTACTCTGCTTCCCACGCTCCTAGTTTGCTAAGGCCACAAACTATCCTCTACCCGAGGGGACCGACAACTCTCTACTGTACCAATAATCAACCCGAAGAACTTGGTGCCCCTGCTTTACTAATGCGAGCGTATATCACCGAGGCGTCGGCTTCATGCGCCCCGTGGAGTCACCACTCTCCACCCGTAACCTTCGCGTTACGCTCAAAAGACTCTCAACGATCGCTAAGACAGCAGGATCGTGAATGCAACACGTAGCTTCCCTTGCAGGTAGGAGCCCAACCCAAGCCCTGCAGAATCACTAACACGTGTAGCCAATAGGTAACCGGATACTTCAACAGGGGATTTCACCCTATACAACTGTAACCTTCCGCAGACCAACGGAGCTGCGGCGTCTCCGGCCTTGTAACCGTACCCCTGAAACAGAAGATTGAACCCCTAGAGATCGATGACTGAGTAACGAACCCCGACAGATCGTCCACCTGAGCTCTCACAACTGCGTATATCAGGATCGCCCAATTATGTTCGAATGGCCAATGCCAATCCTGTAGAGACAGTCGAACACAACCGATTTAACTATGCACGAATTCACGAACACAGTACGTATGGAGTAGTCGGCAACTACTCCACGTTATAAGCAACGCACCGTGTGGCAGGCTTTATTCCACCGGCAACACGCTATGCTTTGGCTTAAACGTGGACATCGGTCTACCGTATACAATGACCGAAACCTAAATTTTAACGAAACCGGTTTCAGTTTCTTTTCTACTAAGCCAAATGGCTCGTGTTCTGGGTGTCACACTTAACAGTGCTCTGACATTTACTAAACACCTGTCACTTTTGACCCGTTCCTTGAGACGACTTAGGACAGTGGTTCTCAACCTTTGTTATATCCCGGCCCACCTTGCGACATCTGAATGTTAACGGAACCCAACTCACTGAAATATAAGGGAAGTCATCATTGCGACAAAAATTATTATTCAGATTTCAGTTCATAGTGGCCGATAATTTAACTTTGGCCAACAATAATGTAAAATGAAAATAACAGAATGTAAGAAAACTATTTGAAAACTCTCACTTTAATTGTTAAATTGTGATATCAACTCTCACTTGCATTCTTGTAACGGATTATCATGTTTGTCAGACATCGCTATTCACACAGAGTTGGTTCTTGTATTTAGTCTTAATAACATTCACAGCAGAAAAACCAAGGTACGTAGTCGAAAACGACAATGGCACTGATATAGCCTAATCAGAAACATGGGCGCCCGCACATAGGGGCAAGGGGGGGGGCACTTGCCCCCCTGGAAATTTGAAACCTATGTTTTTTTTAACTACTACTTTTGGGTTTTTAACAAATTTCTTTGCATTAATGCACCATTGATACGAATGATACGGACAATGAAAGTCAGAAATCCACATTAAGAGATCTCCGTATAAATAAATAACTGCGGCGTCTCCGGCCTTGTAACCGTACCCCTGAAACAGAAGATTGAACCCCTAGAGATCGATGACTGAGTAACGAACCCCGACAGATCGTCCACCTGAGCTCTCACAACTGCGTATATCAGGATCGCCCAATTATGTTCGAATGGCCAATGCCAATCCTGTAGAGACAGTCGAACACAACCGATTTAACGGACAATGAAAGTCAGAAATCCACATTAAGAGATCTCCGTATAAATAAATAACTGCGGCGTCTCCGGCCTTGTAACCGTACCCCTGAAACAGAAGATTGAACCCCTAGAGATCGATGACTGAGTAACGAACCCCGACAGATCGTCCACCTGAGCTCTCACAACTGCGTATATCAGGATCGCCCAATTATGTTCGAATGGCCAATGCCAATCCTGTAGAGACAGTCGAACACAACCGATTTAACTATGCACGAATTCACGAACACAGTACGTATGGAGTAGTCGGCAACTACTCCACGTTATAAGCAACGCACCGTGTGGCAGGCTTTATTCCACCGGCAACACGCTATGCTTTGGCTTAAACGTGGACATCGGTCTACCGTATACAATGACCGAAACCTAAATTTTAACGAAACCGGTTTCAGTTTCTTTTCTACTAAGCCAAATGGCTACCTAACGAGAGTCAGGGTTACTCCCGCCATTTACCGGCAAGTTATATTTTACGTGTACTTGTCTTGTGGCCTGTCCGCCACATATGTATGTATGTATGTATGTATGTATGTATGTATGTATGTATGTATGTATGTATGTATGTATGTATGTATGTATGTATGTATGTATGTATGTTTGTATGTTCGTATGTATGTATGCATGTATGTATGTATGTATGTATATATGTATGTATGTATGTATGTATGTATGTATGTATGTATGTATGTATGTATGTATGTATGTATGTATGTATGTATGTATGTATGTATGTATGTATGTATGTATGTATGTATGTATGTATGTATGCAGGTATGTATGCAGGTATGTATGTATGTTTGTGAATATATGTGTATATATGAATGCATGTACGAAGGCATGCGTGTTTGCACGCATACGTGTAATTATGTATGAATGTATATTTGTATGCATGTATGTATAAATGTATGTATGTATGTATGTGTGCATGTAGGCATGTATGTATGTATATATGTATGTATGCATGCATGTATGTATGTTTGGAAATATATATGTATGTATGAATGTGTGTACCAAGGCATGCATGTGTGAATGCATGTTTGTATTTATGTATGTATGTGTATGTATGTATGTATACATCTATGTATGCATGTATGTATCCATGTATGCATGTATGTATGCATGTATGTATGTATTCATATTCAGTATCTGTTTCAGCCAATATAAGTTCATTAGCTGCTGACAAACGTTTACACAGAAATTTCGATTCGCGTTATAAAAACCCAACTTTTTCACACATTTTAATTTATTTTAAGCACTTCCGGTCATCAAAAGTCAAATTAATTTATATGAGAAAATAGCACTACATGCCCTCTACAGAATGGCATAATTTATTTCTCCCAAAAAATAAATTTTGAATATGTTATAATGGACAAAATATGAACTTTTTACGAAAATAAAACCTATTTTTCTATAATTTAATTTATTTTGGGCACTTCCGGTTGTCACAAGACAACTCAATGAGCATGGAAATGTAGCCCCACATTCCCTCTACAGAATGGTATAATCTGTGTTTCTTCATACTAAAGGGCGCAAAAAATATAGCCGATAATCTAGGGGGGGTGGTATCCACCCTCTGGTACCTCGGGTATATCCGGTATAACTTTTGAACGGTATGGGGTATCATCATACATTTTACCTCAAAATGTGTGCATATGAACCCTCTACTGCTACTTAAAATGTCAAAATTGTATTCCAAACGAAACAAGAAATATTCGGAAAAAACCTAGGGGGTGGCAACCACCCCCCACCTTGGTAGCCTGAGGGTTAGGTGTTTTTGCAGCGTTACTATATTTAAAAACATTCTAGTGTTCGTGTTCTGGGTGTCACACTTAACAGTGCTCTGACATTTACTAAACACCTGTCACTTTTGACCCGTTCCTTGAGACGACTTAGGACAGTGGTTCTCAACCTTTGTTATATCCCGGCCCACCTTGCGACATCTGAATGTTAACGGAACCCAACTCACTGAAATATAAGGGAAGTCATCATTGCGACAAAAATTATTATTCAGATTTCAGTTCATAGTGGCCGATAATTTAACTTTGGCCAACAATAATGTAAAATGAAAATAACAGAATGTAAGAAAACTATTTGAAAACTCTCACTTTAATTGTTAAATTGTGATATCAACTCTCACTTGCATTCTTGTAACGGATTATCATGTTTGTCAGACATCGCTATTCACACAGAGTTGGTTCTTGTATTTAGTCTTAATAACATTCACAGCAGAAAAACCAAGGTACGTAGTCGAAAACGACAATGGCACTGATATAGCCTAATCAGAAACATGGGCGCCCGCACATAGGGGCAAGGGGGGGGGGGCACTTGCCCCCCTGGAAATTTGAAACCTATGTTTTTTTTAACTACTACTTTTGGGTTTTTAACAAATTTCTTTGCATTAATGCACCATTGATACGAATGATACGGACAATGAAAGTCAGAAATCCACATTAAGAGATCTCCGTATAAATAAATATGCTCTTATAACTTTCTGCCTTGCATGTTCAAGCTCTTTCTAAGAACTGTAACAATGACCATTGGCTTTCAACCCTCCTTAGGGCGTCCATGCAAACAGCGGGTCGATCGATTATATATATGACCTATACTTGAGTGGAATCCAGCTGTAATGCAATAAATCACAACTGCAAAAAATTAAATACTAATGCAAAAATTTGAACATTTCTCAAAGTACACTGAAATTGCATCAAGGAGAGCTGCTTATTCACCAGCATTGTATTTATATAAACGAAGTCCGCTATAAGCCAGGCTCCATTTTGTCCAATTAGCAAGCTGCCAGTACAGAATCCAGGGAGGTAAAACTGTAGATAAACTTGGCTCTGCCTCAAGATTTACACACAAAACTGACAAAGAGATCTGTTCAAAAGAATTGATACCCACACTCATCTGATCCTCAGATCCTCCACCTTCCTAAACGACACCCGCATTAACTTAACAGTTACTCTGGCCCTTTGGCTACTCTTGGGAATGGGCTTCTGACTTGATGCAGAACATGTGAAACTGCTGGTGCCCTGAGATTGGCTTTCGAGTGGCGCTTTAGAAGCAGCTAATGGAGCAATTGCCCCTTGCAAACGGACATGCGTTCATTTAGTCATTCGTTCATTCTATATGGAATTATATAGCGCACCTTTAGGACACTACTTTTTAACATAGATCTGCTATTTGATTTGTAACAAATTTCTAAGGAAACTATTCATATTAAAAATTATGCACAAAATGAAACTGAGAAATTTGCATAAGAAACCTCTTTGAAAAATACCCGTATTCCTAATTTCCATGCAGCATTGCATTTTCAAGCTCTTGCTACTACAAAATTTAATCGTGACTATCGTAAAAATTTTGCCCCCCCCCTGCGAAAATTTCTGCGGGCGCCCAAGATCAGAAAGCTTGTTTAAGTAAGCTATCATTTTCATTTAAATGGTAAGCACATGAGGCGCAGGGTGTTGATTTAAATCACGAAATGTAAATGTCGTGCTAAAGCAGAATTTGTTCACTGATATGGTGCAACTTATAAACTATCTGTCTGCAATACGAAGTTTCCGCAAAATAAATCTGCGAATGATTTGTTCAAACGGAAGATTGGCTTTATGATTAATAAATTCAGTTACAGCATCTTTACACGGAAGATTGGAGTCGATGTAACATCTGACTTTTAAATATCTTGCAAGAAAATGTCTTCCAAGAAAATATTGACTTTTGCAGAGGTAATCACCATAAAGACAGTTTTGAAGTGCTATTCCAGGAGATTTCATACGCCACGCAAACCATTGCTCAAACGTTGACTCCACGCTTAATTTAACTTGCATCAACGTGTTATTTGGAGGAGAGAGATAATAGAAAAGTGTGTGAAGTCCAAGCAAAGCCTGTACGTCCGCTTCAAAATAAGAGTTAAGAGGCGGTATTAGTAAAATATTAACCAACGAAGATTCCTTCAAATCGATTTGCAGATCAGACTCAAGTAGAATTATATTGCACAAATGTTTTACTTCCTCGTATTGACGACACTTGTAGAGATACAAAGCACGATAACACTCAGCGGTGTTACACTGGATGCCAAAGTCTTTTTGAATTGTAGTGTAAAATGCTGCCATATATTCCACAGAATTTTCCATAAGAACATCAATTACTCTACCTTTAAGTTTCACATGATCCTCAATTATTGTAGACTCGTTTTCTGCAAATGAATCTGGTCTACAATACACGTTTTGCCAGGCAGTATTAAAATGATGACACGACGTCATCGCTGCAATATACTTCGGCTTTCTCAAAGCCTTCAGATACTCGTCCATAGGAAAAACTGAATCTGGTAATTTATGACGCAAGTCTAAACGTTTGGATATTCGTTCGGCAGATAATGCAATTAAATAATTGGCAAACACTTCTGGCGAAAGTCGCAAATCAAGATAAAGCCGTCTGTCAATGTAACATAGATCTTTGTCAGTTACCTTCTTGAGAAGTACACACAGTCCAACGATTCTTGTGATATCGTCAATAAACAGCAAACATCCTGCATTCAACGTTTCTTTGTCCACGTTAGAATTCTGATCAACATGAATTGCGAAACAGAAGCGTATTGCAAGTTGGTATTCTGATGTTGCAAAGTGAAGAGCAGCCAGATACGCCAAAGCTGCAGAAGCAATGCCACTCGATGTTGAACCTACTTCGTATTCTAAAGCTTTTCTTAGGTATTCCTTTGATACGAGAGACAGAAGTTTAAATTCAGCACTGCTGTTTGAGCCAGTTAAATTTTGAAGGAGATCTTGAGTTCTCAGTAATTGAAACAGACCACTTTGTGCTGTAAGCTTATACGGTTTCGGAAAGTTGTGATGCTGAGATCTTATAATGTTAGGCTGAATCGATATTGCCTTTACAAATTCAACAAAGAGACTACTACCCAGTGAAATCTCATCGAGTTGTAAACCATATTCAATATGTAAAATTAGCGAAAGCTTGTCATAGTACGTGAAACATGAAACTTTCTGTATAGTTGGAAGTTCTCCCAATGAGTG
>OX457049.1:7374911-7572411 GCA_949752735.1 Lumbricus terrestris
CCCCAAGAACAACAACCAAACTCCGTCCATAATTGCATGTCAACTAATTTTTTACGTCAATGGTTTTATCATGTATCTTCAGACTGGCGCGTTTCTATTAAGCTCCAATAAATTTGCCGCCAATAATTGGCGGCAAATTGCATCTTTCATGCACGAGGTACGCGGGCACCTGGCCTATTTTGGAAAAGTACTATAATAGATGGTATTTCTCTAACTCACTTTATGGGAAAGTGGGCGAAATACGTTAAGTTATACAACAAGAATTGGGAACGACTCCCAGTTTCTGAAGGTAGGTTAGATCACTCCCGATTCACTGCGATACATAGGCCTAACCCTTACGGTACATAAATGTACGATTCATTTATTGTTTGTAAACCAATTAAGCCGTCACTAGAAAATGCGGTGAAATTCATTACTGAATGCAAAAATACTTATAAATACGGTAATGTGTAACAGACTCCGGGAACGACTCATGGCACAATTAAATCATTAGTGACGTGTTTTTTACGACATGATGACTGTCAAGTGATCCCTCCGGCGAGGACAAAGCGATTTGTACAGCTCGATAATCTCGCGATTTTTGCGACTTTTGTCGTGATAATCTCGCGATTTTCGCGACTTTTTGTCGTGATCTCGCGACAAAGTTTTTCCGAGATCTGGCAACCCTGCTTTCCACTTGCATAGGCCACTGCGCTCTGCTGTCCTTGGTGACTTAATGGTTTCTTTCACTCGCTCTGCAACAATGCAGAGGCGTTCGTTCTCTGTGGCTGGTCTAACAACCTGGAATGGAATTCCCTTGACTATGCGACATCTCCCAAGCTGTTCTCAATTTCACAAACTGTTGAAGACTACTTGTTTCGCTTGAGCTCGGTCAGGAGCGCCTCTGAGTAGGTACTTTGAAGGGGCGCTATATAAATTACGATTGATTGATTGATTGATTGAGTAATGAAGAAATGAAAGTGACTATTTTGCTATGTTATGATAGTATATGGCAGACATTCTAATAGTCCACTTTTTTTTACATCCGAAGGTGTATTTTTAAAATAAGCCTGTCCAACAAAGATTTTCATTAAAATCATCATCACCGAAAGCAATGAGTGTAGTGAAAATGAATTAGATATAGTTATTAGGACATGTCTTCGTGCATTCATCAATGTGTTCATACTCTCTGAGTAGATGCAGAATTTACTACACTGGCGCCATTACCCACAGCGCATTGCTTACAAAATTTCTGTCTTAGTCCGTCGCTGCTTTGAGGGTTCAGCTCCTTTATATTTGCAGGAGCTCTGCTGCTCCAACACGCACGTTCAACACCGCTGCTCTCTCCGCTCAGTTACACAAGCGGAACTTGATGTTCCTCGGTCACGGACTGCAATCAGGCAACGCCGCGCTTTCTCTGTGGCTGGCCCTGCTATCTGGAATGAGCTCCCTGTTATCTTCGTCAAATACCTATTGGCCTTTCTGCTTCCTTTCTGTCTTTTTTTAAGACTGTCTTATTCAACCGGTGTTGGACTGAAAACGCTCCTGCGTAGGTAACCTTGAAGAAGTGCTATATTAGATTATCAGTAAATAAATAAATGACACGAATTATTTTCCAGCTGATATTTTTATACCTCTTTTAGGTTAATAAGTTTAGTATGTTTATATTTCTCGTAATATTATGCCAGGAATGAATCGAACACTAAACTGCGTTATAGAAAAGTTATGTTATACACATACTTAAATCAAAAACAGAGGTGTCGAAAAGCATCGCTCATAACGAATGTAACATCGAGAAAGTCACAATACATTCAAGAACTGTGGCCAGACCTCCTAGAAAACCGCGGAGTTTGAAAACATGATCTTTATGGTCATAGTCATCTCCTGACGGCATCCATTTTCCGCTGATGTTTACGTGTATTTGATGTCATTATTTTGTCTTCGGTCATTGTGTTGTCCAATTGATCTTTTCTCATTTAGAATAGTTTTACTTACTACAATAACGATACTAGAAGCAACCCTATGCTATAGTGACCGGTACGGCGTGCTTTCCAGATAATTTATGACATCTATGTCAGAGATTCAAGATATGCCAAATAAATTTCTGTCGAGGGCAACGTTCTCTGTTTTCACAAGCCCTTGTCAAAATCTGGACCCATTTATCCATCTGGTGCGATCAACTCCGCCACTTGTTGTTCTCTGCCAGTGCCAGTCCCAAGTCTGGATAAAGGAGGAGCCCGTCGCTAGTGGTCTTTGTTACCACACAGTCACGTTAAACTGCAAATACCACCACCAAATAGTACGTTCAAACCATGAACATTCCACGTGCGCTAACTAATATACAAAAGTGAAATCGATAAAATAAATGTCGTAAAATATCTAACACGAAAGCAAGTAAGAAGGAACAGTGACTAAACTTTGACGAGGGTTTATGACAACAGAGGCCGTTTTCCTCGATTTAAACAAAAATTGTTTGGCATAATACAGCTCATGGTAGAAAACCGCGGAGGTCATCAAGTAATATTAATGCATCATCACCATAAATCCTTAATCATCGTCGTCCTCCTCCTCTCCCACCTCATCATCATCATCGTCGTCATCATCATCATCATCATCATCATCGTCGTCGTCGTCGTCGTCATTGTCATCTCTTTACGCTAGCCATTTGAAGAGTGTATAGGTGGAAACGGAATATAGTTGTATCAACTACCTTGAACGGGCGAATAGGATGGAATGATGGAATGGAAAAGAGTAGACATGCGTTGGAAATGTTGTCGACTTACTATTATCAACATAAAATTATATGATTGCCCGTGTTCAGTCCTCTTCCTTATCGCAATTTACTTCACAATGATACCTATTATGAGTTAAAATTTAGAACTAATACAGACTTTATAGACACACAGTTGAAATAGAAGTTGTCCGATTAGACACCCTTATTGTATATATTTTCGTTGTATAATAGTTGTATTTTATAAAAAATCTTTCATTCAGAAGGCGATCACAAGAAATTGGCACGGCCTACTGCAACAGGTCAGTGCATATCATTGTAATGCAGATCATACGAGTTCATTAGATAGTGTCGCTTAGGAAAGTCTTGCTTGTAACATCTGTATGTGGAATATAAATACGAGGCACTGTGGCCGATTGGTAAGATTAGATGGTCTGTAACACGGAAGATACAGGTTCGATCCGGTGAGCTAACTGTGTTGATACCCAGAGCAAGTCCTTCACTCACAGTGATTGCTCTGCAATTCAATTTCGGTTGTGCCGTTAATTATGGGTTCTCTGAGTTTGTAAGAAAAGTGATGTCAAATCGCAGTTATAATGTTGTCCTATCTTTAAGCGTAATGATAAGAAAACCCCATCCGAGCGCAGCGCGAATTTTTCAAGGAAGTCGTATTTGTTTCTGTATTCAAGTTCCGACAAAACAAACGCGCAAATTGGGTTATAACAGTTTATACGCAGTTTGGTTATACGCAGATCGTTTAAAGACACCTGTTTTAAGTTTTACACTCAATATATAAGAAGTTGCAGAAAGAAAATATTTCGGTTTCCTTGCATAAAACGCTGCTGATGAATTGCGTCGAATAAAACAACGAGGACATTTAGAATGTGCACACTCTAAGAAATAACTATCGGAATCATTTTGAATTCGCACACATCGCAGCAGAATGGCGACGACGACTGTTAGAATGTTTATGCCTTTGATATTGTAATTCAGACATCGCATTTGTGTATTCGAAGTCTCCATCTCTGTTTGTCTATAGCTCCATCACTCTGTGTCTATTCCTTATGCTGTTTGCATGAGAGTCTGCTCCTGATGCGGACAGTCGTTTTTCGTTCAGTTACTCGATATTTACATCGTCTGTCTATCTCTGTCTCTGTCTGTGTTTGTCTGTATTTCTCTATCTTTCTCTCTCTGTGTTTTCTCCTCTCAATGTCCATTTGTTTGTGCGGTTGCTTTATGCTGTCTTTCTGCCTCTCTCTGTAAATGTCTTTGTCTATCTCTGACTCCCTGCGTGTGACAACTTTGCTTGCTATGCCTCTTACTCTGTCGTCCACATTGCATTGACCCTCTCTGCGCGTCTGTCTGCCTGTTGCTCTATGCGCATATTTGCTCGATTAACAACAAACAAACACAATTGTAATATTGAACTCATCTTTGCGAATTCATCGACGCAGCTAAAATGATAACAACAAAATTCCCGGTTTAGGTTCAGTGGCTTTCCTTAAGGACTGAAGTCACTGAACCTAATCGGGGAATTTTGTTGTTATCATTTTATCTACGTCGATGAATTCTTATATAGATATTATTTGCACCGATATGTAGGTGTTTAAATTTTGGTCTTAAGACGTCTCCGATCTGAAGGTTGGCCGCACCATGAGCCGTCTGCTTCCAAATGTATAAATCCTCTGTCGCCCTCTATAGTTCAATCGTAGTCACACGTGTCCAAGACATAGATTGTTCGTGGTCTTCCACGTGCTCTCGATCCAGCTGTTGTGCCATTCATTATCTCTTTTTCAAAACGGTTTTCACTTTTCCTCATGATGCAACCATTTAAAAGCAATGGGCTTAGAGAAGGAGAAGCAAATGCTATGACATAATACCAAACCTTTATAGCGAAAACTATCTGCTCTATATTTTTGTGGCGACTGCAACTGTAACAATCAACTTCACCTGGCTGCAGCTACTAAGAGCAAGAGGGAAACCATCGTCTTAATAATTACACTGGTAATTATAGTATGCATGTATGCATACTTGTATCTATTCGGAAATTTACATAGTGCCCTAAAGACGTGTAAAGGGTCCGAAAAGGCCCACGAGTCATGCATGTTACAGTAGGCAACGATGAAGATGTTTGAACGTTAATCCATCTTCTAGGAAAAATGACCAACAGCAGACTATGATCGCAAAACTACAACAACAAACAGCGGACTAAACACATGCAATTAATGATTAACGTTGAACGAGAAAAATCATCTGGCACTAGTATAAAGAGAGTCAGCAACATGATGATGCGTTATATGCCTGTTTTAAAGGTTTTTAAATTGCTCGCGCTAACACTCGTTGTTTGCATCAGCATTTTGCCCATATGCAAATGTGCAGCATTAAGTTTAAAATAATAGTAATGTTATAGACAAGTTTAAGCCAACATCCTTCGCATAACAGAAACATTCTTTGCGTAATAAGAAACTTACAGCATCGGAACCACTCAGTGAGATATAAAATATTGATCGAGTTCGAGCATTATATAATAGCTTTTCAAAATAAATTAAAGGTGTGGACAAAACGTTGCCATGCGAGACCATGATAGCAGTAAAAATAATTTTGAGAGGACGATAGTACAATAACAGAATATTTTTCGTTATAATCATTATAATCGACGTCGACGTCGTCGTCGTCGTCGTCATCATTATCATCATCGTCGTCGTCATCGTCGTCATCGTCGTCGTCGTCGTTTAACTTTATTGAATGAATTTTATGAAGTTTATTGAGTTGAGCGTCAAGAATTCGGTTTGGAAGATGGGACATGATGCAAGAAATTCGAATAATTGGAATAAATTGAGGGATAAACCAACAGTTGCGTATAATATTTGCATAATATTCCCATGGTACATAACATTAATGTGGGACGTTATAGGCTAAGCATATTTTTCATGGCTCTTTAGGGAATTTCATCTGGGCTTTAGATGGAAGTTTGGGTCGTGTTAGGTAATTGCTTTCTTAAGGAACCGTGGAGCTTATGTGATATAAACATTGGATGAAATCGCATTGTTGAAAGGTGTTTTCCCTGGTCACGATTTCTGTGTTGGAACCTAAAGTTAGTCATTTACGTGCAATGGGGTGGGGGCTAGACAGCTGCAGCTCTCAACAAAACAATAATAGCGATAATAGTATTCTGAGAATTTACATAAAAAATAGAAAAACTAATTTACTAAATTTAATGTAAGACGACTCCAAGAAAGCTTCTTATTGTCGTAGCATTCAAAACGAAAGAGAGATCTCAAAGATAAAGTTCGTCAAGCAGGTAATATAAAATATAGCAATGCTTGGATGATGTCCATTGAGTTTTGATTCTGATGTTTAGCTGTACAATAGAACTGTGTCATTAACGAGATGTCTTGCGTGAAATGGTGTGAAGCTAAAATTAAAGACGCCAATTATAAAGAAAACTAACTGTTCGTTTAAATTCATGTGAGACATAAAAAAACTTTTTAAAGTTAAACAACATGCAATGACAATAAAGCCTACTTAGAGCCTCTTGAGCAACTCATTTAAAGGTTTCTAATAATAATTATTTTCTAACGACAGAGACCGTTATAATTATCTTTTCCTTCTCTGCACACATCTCTAATCTTAATCGGTCCAGCTTCTATCATCTGCGACGTTTACGTGCCATTCGACGATCTGTCCCCTTGTCGATTTTTTCTTCTATGGTTCATGCCTTCATCTGTTCTCGTATTGACTATACCGCAATTCATTGTTTCCGACATGGAGGACCGTGATCCGCCGATTCTTGCAGGAAGAAGCCAGCCGAGGAACCTGGAAGATCAGGTTAGATTTCTTCTTTAGATAGTCAGACTAGTCAGTCGACTCTCGGTCGGGAGTAGGGATTGGCGTTCCATCACAACGAAGCATACCAGCGATGACGTCGGACGGAAGAGAGTCAACATCGAATGCAGACAAAGCCATCCAGCTTGCATAGACGTACGCCGAGACGAGCAGCACGAACAACTATCAATCATGTATCAAAGAATTCGTAAAATCATATACAACTAAATGGTCTTTGGAATAAGTTACCTACATAGTCTCCGTAATGAGCTTCTTTGTCTTTCTTTGCCCCTTTTCCGCAGGCGTTTGAAAACCATTCTCTTTGGTTGTGGTTTGGTGTCAGGTCGGGAGCGCCTCTGAGGAGTTATCTTGAAGTGCACTGTGTAAATGTACAATTACAATTACAATTACCTTAGAGTCTGTACAAATTTCATTTAAAAATTCTTATATTTGGGCAAGACATTGTCAAAAAATCGAGCCTAGTAGGGTAAGTGAGGGCAAGTTGACAGGGTTAAGAGTTTTTTGGCCCCTGATCATTTTCTTTGATGCCAACAAAGTTGGGTTTTTTCCACAACGTATTGATTGATAGCACCTACATTATAGCACAAAATCAGGCATAACAAAATATTCTAAGTTTGCTAAAAATGAACTTTAAAATTTTATAAAAGTCAACCAACTTGCCCCAGTGCTGGGGCAAGTTGGTTGCCTGCTTGGGGCAAGTTGGTTGACAATCTAGACATACATTTTTTCTATTTTCAATGATGGAAAGTTGGTGGTCCCAAGCTTGGGATTGTGGTTGTTTCAGTTTTAAAACCTTCAGCATTAATAAAGATGTAAGAAAAAATTACATCAGTAAATTAGCAAGGTAGTGTTCTTGGTTATCAACAAAAGTCTCAAACTATATAAATTTGTGTTGAAAATTCAGTCTTGATAAAGACGATAGATAAATTTATTGAATAAAATGGCAATATCTAAAAATTGCAAATCTAAAAAAAGGTCGCAAATAAAGCTTCCACGTCCTTCATAGGCTGAACACGCCACATGTCACCAGGTTTGGCACTGGTCGCGTCCCGCCAACTTGCCCCCGCCATCTTGCCCCCACAGGGGCACTAAACAAAACCCGGGAGCTATGATTTGTATACTGGTGATTTGGAAACACAAAATACATCAGTAACGACTCAAAATAAATGCTTAACAAAATGATCTATTTCTCAATTTTTTTGCATTCATGGGGATTAAGATAAACGTTATTTTATAACCACGAAATGTGTTAAGAGGTAGATAGGAAACGCTAATTTCAAGAAAAAATCAGCAACCGAAGCACCTTAGCACGTTGTCGCAATTCCCCAAAAGGACGAGCTTGTTTTCTTCTTTACTACATGTCCTGTTAGACTGGTTTCCTGCCACGCGTTATAATTTTATAGCGCAACAATCATCTTGCCCCGGCCGTCAACTTGCCCCCACTCACCCTACACGTCAAAGTCGGATCCATTAAACCCCTTTTTCAACTGTAATCCTCTTCTTACAAATTATCGGAAACTCAAAAAGAACAAGAATAACACGTTAACAACAATAACTGGTTTCAAGCATTAATATAAAAGCTACAACATATAAAAAGGTGTCTTAAGAGAACGGACTTGTTTGCCCACCTGGCGTAGTTCACTTTCAAAACATTCGCGCGCTAGACTGTCTAGTGTCTACGACTCTACATCCACAAGTTATTAGATTATTAGATAAACGTTCCATCAGTCGACTCTAACGTTAAATTTAATTAATTTTCTGGTTCAGTGCCTTCCGTCAACTGCCTCCGAGCCTCTGCTCGTGACGTTTAACAGCTGCCTGGATAAAACGGAAAGATATTCGAGTCCAAGTGTTTCTAGTGTAGAGTGTATTTGAGGGATACTGTAACAGTCGTTGATGTTTTTTAACATTGTTTTACCTCAGTGGAATTCACAATGCAATTACATCAAGGATAATTATCAACTATTGTTTAGCCCGTTGTACTAAATGAAAAACTTCTTGTTGCATGTGTTAACGACACTGCCATATCAAAGATGATAGTGTCGCACTCCTCACTTTATGCAGGTTCACAGAGAACAACCAGTATCGGTGATAACGAATTGACTAAGGAACTATTGAAATAACGTCACTATTTATAGCTCGTTTAAAATACATGTATATAAAAAGGTGAATATGTTGTAGTAATTGAATTTTTAACGACATTCTATAATCACAAAGGTAATTGATGTTAATTCCCCTTGGAATAAAATGTTTATGCTCTGGCAGTGCCAATCAAAAACCTATATAAACGAGGAGGGCAACGATAAAATAAGGTTTCACTGTATGCTCTGGTAGCGACTGTGATTACTTCTCGCCATTATCACGTCTGCTGTACGCCTCTCCAGTCTGATAGGGGGCTACTGAGCGCTGGTGAGATCGATTGTAATGAAACGTTCCTCAAGCTGGTCTCCTCGGATTCAATGCCCCGAAAGCGAACACCATGGCTGAGTATTGAATACGTCATTTTACGATTCGGCGATGGTCGCAGAGTCAACTGCGATGAATTAGACATGACATTGTTTAATGCCTTCAATTGTCACATCGGGGTCGCTTTTAAATTCATTCTTTCAGGAAGTTCAATAGCGTCTCTTGAAGGGGACAACGAACTCTTACACGGCGAATTTGTTTAAAATAAGACCGCCCCTCCCACTCATGGACCATTCAAGAATCCTACGAAGTACAGACCGAATTAATTGACGCATAAAAAAATGTCCAGTCACTGGTGTAGTCAGTGTGTGACTCAGTGGTTACCGTCCGCCAAAATCGACCGCTTCTCTTCCACCAAAACATTAATTCAGTTTCCACCCACCCCCAAAGCGGAGGAACTATAATATTAAACACTGGTTCTATGTTGTGATAGTTGCTGCATCGACCAGGTTGACTCGTTTCAAACATGAATATAAACTGGTTTTGGAGTGTAATTTAGACACCTCCTTTAAAGTTCAATCCAGGATTATATAAATTGTTGGCAACAAAAATATTTAGTCTGGACGCTATTTCAAGTCTACATTAACAGAATATGATGTATAACGAAACTGTGCCGCGAGCATTTTCTGTGCAGGGTAGAAACTCTGGTACAGCAACTACTATCATAAAGAAGGATTTCTTCCATTTTGCCATGTCATGCCCGTGCTTTTATAGTGTTTTCAGTTTAACGACACATGCATGATAGCAAATGATATTAAGATAAGATAAGAGAAGAATATTCTTTAATATACCAATTGCTATCCGCATTTTGGCGTACATACAAAGTATAATAAACAAACGTACATAATTTCTATATCCAATCAATGTCAAAGTGTTTTAGAATAGCATAAAATCCTAAGTCCAAATCCAATATAAATTTTAAATTTAAAAAAGTTCTTTTAATGACCAACAATTTATGCTGCACTTTGGTTTATATGGTATTACATTTAAATATGATAAAGCATCCTTTTTATAAATGATTTCCTCGTTAGGTTGTCCGCCCTAGGAATGATTCGGTCATGTAGTCTTGGCCTCATGGAATAAGGCTGGGGCCTCAATGGTGCGAGGAGTGGGTTCAATACATGCCCTGGATTAAGTAGGAGGGCAGCGAAGAGCCTCCCGTCCGCCGTGCTACACAGAGCCCCGAATGTAGGATTGTCCTCATGAAGATAGTGCAGTCGGATCAAACGGTCCAATATGGCCTGCAGTCTGCCGCGTTCCTGTTGCCCTGCAAATCCCCACCATGCCGGGGCCGCATATAACATGCGTGCCACTGTGGTCATCCTACAAACGTCATGCAGGCTTGGTCCCTTGAGGCCGTGTGCAGTCATGATTCGCAAGGCATAAAGCGACTGCCTTGCCTGGATGCATATTCGCCTGATATGGGCTTCAAACCCTAGGTTTTCAGTCACGACAACCCCTAAAATCGTCATTCATTCATTCATTCATTCATTCGGACATTTATATAGCGCTCCTTCAAGAAAAACTACTCAGAAGCGCTCCCAACTCCAGCGCGCACAAAAAGAACAGTTTTAAGTTTAGTAAGGAAGGATCCTGGTAGAGTCCCAGGGTGTAGGCGTAGCTCAAAAGGAAGGCCATTCCAGACCACTGGTCCAACCACAGAAAAGGCTCGATCCTTCATGGTAGTAGTACGAGCAAAAGGAACTAAGAGGACTCCCCTATCAGCAGAGCGTAGCTGACGACGTCCTTGGATACCCAATGTAGAGCTGCATAGCTCACGGAGGTAAGTTGGGGCAAGGCCCTGACAACATCGCCATACCAATGCAGCTACCCTGAACTCGATACGCTGGCGAATAGGGAGCCAGTGAAGTACCTCAAGCATGTAGTTTGAGACATGATCATATTTACGGATCATACTTTGGACCCGAATAAGACCCGGAATCTCTGCTGGACCGAACTGTAGCATTCCTCGTCCCGGATGGTGAACAACCATCTCCTGAGTCTTTCTTTGATTGAGAGTCAAGTTGCAGCGTTTGGCCCACTCCGTTACATGATCTAGTTCTTCCCTAATCGTGTCACTGTTGATGGCTGGTACCAACAGGTAAGTATCGTCAGCGTATTTAGCCATGCGGTTTCTGGGACGTACTGTTTTGAGTTTCGAAATGGCCGTTAGAAAGTTCAAAGGACCCAGACCAGATCCTAGAACAATGCTAGCGTTGATGTCAGCTGCATCCGAGACCAATCCATTGTATTTTGTTACATGTCTGCGGTTTGTGAGGAAGGTCACAATCCAGTTGTGTACACAGTCCGGAATGGGCAGTTCGGCCAATTGCTCCGCAAGATACGCATGTCTGACCATATCAAAAGCTTTAGAGAAGTCGAGAGCTATCAAGTGAACGTGAAGGTTGTCTTTGAGAAGCTCCAGAAGACCCTCAGTCAATGATGTAAGGGCTGCGGTGGTTGATCCGGTGGGGCGGAAAGCATACTGGTCTGATAATTGATGGTTTGAGCAAGGATCCGTCAGAAAAGGATAAAAGAAACGGTGCGCTATGATCTTCTCCAAGAGTCGGCATACAATGGACGTAACAGAGATCGGGCGAAAGTCGACAGCTTCCAAAGGATGAGAGATCTTAGGTACCGGTGATATTGTACTTGATTTCCACTGCGGCGGAACATATGCATAATGGATCGACGAGTTGAATAGCACTGCGACAGGCTCAGCAAGTAGGTGTGCCGCTCCCATGAGCATCCACGCTGTTAGTCCATCAGGACCCGCAGCTGTGTCACCAGTAGATGCTAACAACAAGCTGAAGATGCCAGCATCGAGGCACGTCTAACTCCGAGTCCACCATCTCTAATTGGGAGTGTGGCTTGTAGCCATTGGATGTTGAGGAATTTGAACTATATCAGATTTTTAGTATTTATATCAATAAAGATGTTCAAGTTTTTGCACCTCTGGGGTCCATTGGACCCTAGAGATTAAACACCATTTTATTACTAGTCTATTACGATATATTAAATCAGCATTGAATGTTACGTCGATAACACGTCTATTAACATGTTTCGGCAACAATTGGTGTTTTGACGACAATTATGTTGAACTGACCAGTCGATCAACAACAAAATTTAATCATAGGACCCTTGTCTTCCCTGTATGAAATGATGGCTCATACGATGTACACTTTGGAAAGCGCTGGGAAATTATAGACGCCATAAATAGTTACAGTAGTACATTTGCTCGTACAGTTTGTTTGTATGTGCTCTTGTTATAGCGCACCTTCAAGCCCTCTACTCTGAGGCGCTCCCGACTGCAGAGCGGACACTGCATCGGAGTTTCACGCCGAAGCGCTGAGCAATTGCGAGTGAAGAACTTGCCCAATGTCCCTACGCGGTGACTTGAGGTGGATTCGAACCTGCAACCATTCGGCTGCAAGGCGATGAACTCACCATTGTAACACTACCGCGTCCCAAAGTTGGTGTATCAGCATACCTCGACACAGTGCGAACAGTGTTGAAAATGCGGCAAACGACTTGGAGACGGACTGTTAATTTTACGTATCTCTGACTTATATAGAGTAAAATTATACTTGATAGAGGTGTATTAGAGTATCTGAATTTGCCTCAAGGAACGCAGTCATTTTCACCACGCGCATGCGTAATTCAACCGCTGTACATCATGGACAATAATATTAACCCTCAGGCTAACAAGCTTTTTTGTAACACGGACTACCAAGGGGGGGGGTGTGGTTACCACCACCCCTGGATTTTGGGTTTGGTTTGAGATGTCATAACTTAAAATACACCAATAGATTCAGCATTCATTTCTGCACAAAATAGTATATATATATATATATATATATAGGTTTAGAAAATATGAATGCACTTCGAAATTATAAATTTTGTACCATGGGTATCCATCGATTCCACAAAATGTATACTAACGCATAAGGAATATATTAGATTCTGTGTGTTTTGAACATGCTTTATATATAAAAATAGTTTACATAAAATAAAGTCCAATGTTCAACTAAAAAAACTAGTAATAAGTCTGTTTTAATAATATGTTCAATAAAAAAACACGTTGTAGCTGCTGAAAAACGTTTACGCAGACATATCGGCTTGCGTTGTAAAAAAACCCATAGTTTTTACACATTTTAATTTATTTTGAGCACTTACGGTCATCAAAAGACAAATTATTTAGTATAAAAAATAGCCCTAAATGCCCTCTACAGAATGACATAATTTATTTCTATTTGAAAATAAATTATGGATAAGTTATAATAGAAAAAAACATGAACATTTTATTAAGCTAAAACACCTTCATATACATTTTAATTTATTTTGAGCACTTTCGGTTGTCAAAAGACAACTCAATGAGCATGGAAATGTAGACCCACATTACCTCTATAGAATGGTATAATTTCTGTGTCTTCATATTAAAGGGCGAAAAGTTATAGTCGATAATCTAAGGGTGGTGGTATCCACCCCTCTCTGGTACCTTGGGTATATCGGGTATAACTTCTGAACGGTAGGGGGCATCATCAAAAGTTTCAGCTTAAATTTTGTGCCAATGAACTCTCTACACCTACCTAAAACGTCAATATTTTATTCCAAACGGAACACGTTTGATTTTTGAAAAAACTAGGGGGTGGATCCCCCCTTGGTAGCCCGAGGGTTAAAGGATCTTAGACTAGCGGTGCGTCATTTCTGCTGGTCCCTCGAACCCGCTCTGCTACCAGACAGCGTCGAGCCTTCTCGGTTGTTGGCTCGCCCACAAGGAATGGGCTCCCGCTTGCACTACGCTTACTACCTCGGAATAATTTAGTTGAAAGACCGTTTCCATCTAGAGCGTTTTTCTGAGGTCATTTATAGTTATGTTTGGTCCTATACTACTCTTATTATGTCGCTTCCATTCTTTTTTGAGGTGTGCAACGTATTCACTCTTTTTCTTTCATCAATACATATATCCAACCATCTATCCATCCATCAATCTATTCATCTATCCATCCATCCACCAATCATTCATTCATGTGGGGCGCGGTGGCGCAGTGATGGCGTCGTTGCCTTGAAGCCGGAAGGTTTGAGGTTCGAATTCACCTCAAGTCGCCGGGTAGGATCTTGGGCAGGTCCTTCACTCGCAATTGCTCAGCGCTTCGGCGTGAAACTCCGATGCAGTGTCCGCGCTCTAATCGGGAGCGCCTCTGAATAGCGGTTGAGGGCTGGAAGAGGCGCTATAACAAGCGCGCATACAAACAAACATTCAACCACAAATTAATTAATTAAATAATCCGGTTCGGTTGACAAACCGCAACCGGTTACAACATATTCAGTCATGAAGCACGAATAATGAAGTCGTTATGCATTTCAAACAAGTCACACGAACGCAAATCACAGAAAACATAGATCACAAAGTTGAGCAATTCCACACTCTGAATTCTGAAGAAACAAATTGCTTGACAATGTCAGAAACGGGTTAACGACACTGATCAATCTTGTAATGGCATCAGTTTATTTGCACTTGAAGACCATGCATAATGACACTGCAGTTCACCCAATAAAGATGGATGGATGGATCCGATTTGACCAGGGTCTATGACAACAGAGGCCGTTACCCTGGACAGAAATTTGCTCGGCATATTACAGCACTTAACAGCTTTCTTCTTTTCATCCAATAAAGATGCTGGTTATCAAAAAGACTTATTGCAGAATGTAAAGAATAAAAGAGGTGTTGTTACACTGAATAATTAGATATTTGATTTGGTAGTTACCGGTGTCGAGCGACGTCGTTATATTACACCTTACTTTACAATGTTACATCACATTATAAAATAGTTTCTCTTATTACCATTTCAATTCATAATCATTATTAAACATCTAGTATGCCACGCTCTCATAATGACATTGCAAGTTCACCCTATAGAAACGGATGGATCTATGTCCTATTATTGTGTGAGCATCAGGGGATCTTTCTACTCTGATCATTCCCTGCACTTCTTCTTCTGTTATAGTACCTACAATAAATGTATGCTCCATCCAGTTGATGTTCGCCATTCATCTCTATGTTCACATTTCGACAGTTTCCAGTTTCTTTTTGTGTGATTCTAAAATGAATTAATTTTGTAACATTATCATTTGACCCACGTCGTGTTATAATCAAAGATCTTCGATGTCGCCCTCCTACTTTCACCAGCCGTTGGTCTGGTACTGCCAAAGTACAAGCAGCGAAGAAATTATTAGGTAACTACAAATACAATTCCATGTCTTATAGGTTATATCGACATAGAGGTGTACTATATAATGAATATATCACTAGAGAGAGCATCAAGTCTCTATATTGAAGTCGGTCTAATTAGCTCCAACCAATCACATCATAAGGTCTAAAGGCTCCGACCAATCATAGGCGGTATAAGAATTCGCCGTTTGAATCAGAGTGACGTAATTTTTGACTTCAAATCTGATTGCAGGGCAGATGCGTCATACTCTCTCTAGCGTATATATTATATATATCATGCATCTCAATGGTTCAAACTAATTGAGATCAGATTGAATTAAAAAAGCGTGCAGTTTCGATCTTTATAGCACCATTTCAAACAGATCTCGTGGTGTCTAAGTCAAAATAATTTGTCACCTGCAAACGTTTAGTTAAAATAATCTTATTACTCCATGGTGCACCACTGGTTGCAGTATGTCAGTGCCAGTCCCAACCCTGGATAAAGGAGGATGGCGTCGAGAATGGTCTTTTTTACCACAAGGTGACATTAAACTGCAAATACCATACAAATAATTTTATGATACGGGGGCTATAAGCTCACTTTACGTTACAAAAAGACCAATGCACTTTACAGTTTAATATAATCCAAATCTAGTATTCTGTTTAATGGCCATGTCGTCAGTTAGCTAAATCGCAGTCTGTTTAACAACGCCACTTCATTAAAAAGCGAGCTGGCGTTGCCCTACTCGTTTATCGTACCTTGGGACTGACACTGTTAAAGTGCGAGCAGTAGCGAAGTGATTGGTTGACTTTATAACGATCTAACGTGCTATACCAATTATAGTAATTCCAATCATGAGAGTGGCTTTTCATACATGAGTTACATTAAATAAGCATGCTTCTTTATTTAAATCTTCACATGAAATTGTTTATAAGGTGTCTAACGGACTCGGTGGTCATTTGGTGGTCATCTTGATCTTGTCATAACCAGTGATGACGAACAAGTTGATGATCTCAAGGTGACTCCTCCAACACTTTCGGATCATTCCGTCATCCAGTTCATCCTTCCTTCCATCCATCTTCAACCAATTCATTCCATTCGCATGCAGAGAGGATGGAAGTCTTTCGACTCTCAAGCCTTCAGCAACGCTCTTCTCTCTACACCGTCTCCTGCTCTCGACGCTCTAAACTGCTGCAACACAATGGAAATGAAGCGATGTCGATACACACCTGGAGAATGCTTGCTGGTCGCGATAGAAATTCAACACAGGCCAGAAATACTGTAGTCAGTTACGTGGATGTTCCTTATTGGTCACATTCAAATGTGCATTAGTAGCATTAACAATAGAAATCGCAACCATTGTAAAGAATAGATTGATACACCAAAATCCAAGGCAACCAAAGCTTTAATGTAACATGTTTTGCGACCAAATATCCCTGCATTCATTAAAAACGCATTCGTAATCGTAATCATAAATTTATGTAGCGCCACATAAAAGAGAAACTCGTCAGAGGCGCTCCCGAACTGACAGATAACGAAACCATAATTAAAGAGAACAATTTTCAAACGCGGAAAATGTGCAAAGAAAGAAACAAGAAGTTCAACACGAAGACTGCATGCTGGGTAAATTAAATCCAGATGACATGGACCGATGATAGATTGGTTCGCATATAATTATCTTCTTTCTATGCAACGAGTCAGTCGTCTCAAGGAACGACATTCACTGCACAATCAATCTCACTGTCAAATCAATCTCACTGTCCAATCAATCTCACTGTCCAATTAATCTGGCGATAAGAAGGAACAATAATTATTATTAATGGTTATTAAATGATTAAACTTGAGAATTATTACGTGAACAGCGTTGTTCTCCTCCCTCCTCCATTAACATTTCTTGTGACTTGCACAAACAGAGTACGGACACTGGAGGGATATTCGTTTCGGGAAAACTTTCGTAACATTTGTAGTAGGCAATACTTGGACACCTTTAACACTCGAGTGCCCAAGGTATTTTTTGGTACACCAAGGCCCAAGGGGGTCCGCGCGGACCCCAGCGTTTTTATGGTAATATATTGAGAAGGGATTGGAATATCGTTACAGAATTAAGTTCTATGTATTCCCAGATGAATTTGCAATCGATTGATGTATCTTATACCACAATAACACCACCTGGTGTAAAATAATAGTGTAAAATCTCTTGATACACATTTTATGATTGCTTGCGTCATTTACCGAAGGAAGTCTATCGTTTTCATGCTAAAATCTTGAGAAGGGATTGGAATATCATAACAGAATTTAGTTCTATGTAATCCAAAATGAATTTCCAGTCGACTGATGTATCTTATATCACAATAGCACCACCTGGTGCAAAATAATAGTGTAAAAATCTCATGATACACAGTATAATGCTTGCTTGCGTCATTTACCAAAGGAATAGCAGCAAATCTTGCGGTACCCTTAGTATACGATGTGGTTGTGGGGTACAGGGTTGGACAATACTCACGCAAAATATACCATTCGATGCCGAAATGGTTGCTCTAGGAATACCTAAAAGCATTTTGGCATATCTATAGCCGTTAAAAAGTTATCCGGAAAAAACGGGCCTGGGGTCCGGTCGGACCCCCCTTTGGGCACTCGAGGGTTAAAGAATGTTTACTCAACCTCAAAAGAGCAGTTACAGCACAAAGAGTTCTGTGGAGAAAACTGATCCGAGTGACTTACCCCTCCCCTACGAGGGAGTAATTCCAGCCGGAAGGAAAAGAAGAAGAAGAAAGAATTTGTTACTTAGCCTAAAAAATCAAGATTCTTACCGATTTATTAGTTGCCGTCGAAAAAAAATTGGCATAAAGCAACATGTCCGGAATTTACTCTTAGTTTGTATCTATAGACACCTTTAGTGCTTTGATTTCCAGTGTTATAAATATGTCATTATTCGATGGACATAAGAGTCATCTGCAGATTTCCAGCATAAAAACCATCATCACTGAAAATTTATAAGGTGCTGATGGAACGGTCAATTGTAAGAACATACGTTCATTCGGCTTTCGGGACCTACCAATTCGTTGAAAAGATAGAAGACCAATTTGCTTTTCGACCCTCTGGACCGACGACAACTGCCATCGTAACCATTCTACACCACATGACTAAAAAGCACACGAGCTTGTGGTAATAATCTCTATGGACTTTTCAAAGGCATTCGACACAGTCCGTCACGAATGGCTGGCTACAAAATACGCTGAAATTGCCTTTTACTCAGGTCGCTTTTCAGTTCGTTGCCCACTCAAAGTTTGGCTAAACTCGTCATTCCCTCACCCAGTCACAGTTTGGTTGGCTCAGCTCCACTTTACTACTGAGACCGATTTCCATCTTCCTGTTCTGGTTATTATAGAGAAACGTCGAAACCAAAGTCTTCGGTCTAAAGATCAGTCATAGTCGTCGGTTGAGAAAGAGGTAAAGACATTCGTCGACCATGAGACACTTAACAATTGCTTCCTTCCAATCCTCAACACTAGAACCGAGCTATCTCTACAGAGGATCCGCGGCGTCAGAATGATGCAGACGTGTTGGAACTCTGTACACATCTCAGGAATTGACTTGAAGTGAACGGTTTGGGAAGGTTTGTTTAGTTGAAAAGAGGATTGAGTTGTTAAAGCCAGAAGTCGTGCGTCATCCTGATGGAATAACTACGGGAACCTTACTCCAGATATAGAAAGCAGAGATCAGTTGTCAGTTTGCCTTCCTTGTAGTTGTCCAAACCCTGGCAGCCGTTGCTTCTGCGGCGCGTGGTGCCAAACAGGCTGGACAGCATTGGAATAGATCAGTAGTAGTTGCAGTTTGACGTCATTATGTGCTAACAAAGACCACTGGCGACGCCCTCCTCCTTTATTTAGACCTGTGACTGGCACTGACAGAGTGCAAACAGTGGCGGGTTGGGCAATAAAGAGCAAATGAGTGTTTCGTATAACAATGGGAGTTAAGAAATTGGCATAAAAGCTAGTGTTTATTTCTTCAATGTAATACAATTTATTCCTTGTCAGAGGTGTGCGATTTCAAATTAAAACGATCAGTTTCACCATGGAATCCGACATAGATAAAAGTCATACGTGGATTATAATCATCCTCGAATGCCGAAATCACTGCGGAAATATGAAATTTTGATTAGAAGAGTCCGAAATTTTTCAAGAAAAAATCGATGTATTAACGACACTGTTAGTCTGTTATAACCCAAATCATTCTCTTCACCATCCAGCGAGACTTGCAGTAAAAAGAGTATTCAATATTTATAGCATAATAATTTATAGTTAGAAAGGTGTCTAATATCTATATAAGTATTTATTTATATATTTAGTTATTTATTTCTTTACCGGCCAGTTAATATAGCGCTCCATCGCTGTTTCTACTCAGGATCGCCTCCAACCTTTCCTAATCGAGTATTATCTTTCATAAGATGAACATTCGTGTTGCCAGTATTCAATGGTGACTTCGTTAATAAGGTAAATTGCGTTGGTAAAGTTTAAAGTTTGACAAAGACATGTCATAGAGAAGATTATTAGCGTCGCCCTCCTCCTCCTCCTTCATTGTCCCTCGTCATGGGTCTGGCACCACCCGTGGATTCGTTTGCATGTAAGTTTATCAAGCAGTGGGTTTTTCGTCTCTGGTAGTCAGTCATTCCAATAATGCTTAGAGTCTTAGAGTATAATAAAAGAAGAGAAATGCGTCGACGCCTTCCCACGTTGTGCTAGCCGAGTAACTTATAGGATCGTCATTCGTTCATTCATTTCGAGAATTTATACAGCGCCTCTTCAAGAAACCTACTTTGAGGCGCTTGAATTTGTCAATTATTATTGTTACGATTGTGCCCAGGCTTAAACGAATGAAGTAAATTCATCATATTGGCGCTTCGTAAAATAAACCCTTCATGAACAGTCAGCGTAGCACATTGCTTTATTAGTTGATTATAATTAGCTTCACGGTGTAAAAACAATTATTATCAACATCGCCATCATGCGTTCGCTAGGCTTTGGACTGGCAGTAGGCCTACATGTGTTCTTGAAGTGACGGGTTTAAACTCTCACAAACACTTGAAATAATTCAGGCTTTGAACAATTAATTATTGGAAGACATGACACTTTAAGGAGGTGTCCAATCAACAGCTACGACTGCTTTTTATTTCCGTAGTTAGGATAGAACCATTGAGATGTATAATGTTTGTATGTATGTATGTATGCGCACTTGTTATAGCGCCCCTTCAAGCTCTCTACTCAGAGGCGCTCCCGACTACAGAGCGGACACTGCATCGGAGTTTCACGCCGAAGCGCTGAGCAATCGCGAGTGAAGGACTTGCCCAAGGTCCTTACGCGGCGACGTGAGGTGGATTCGAACCTCGAACCTTCCGGCTTCAAGGCAGCGACGCCACCACTAGACCACCGCGCCCCACGCATAACATTATAACATTAGCGCTAGAGAGAGTGTGACGTATCTGCCCTGCAGTCAGATGTGAAGTCATAAATTAACGTCGATCTAATTCGAAACGACCAATCATATGCGATTTCTCGTACCGACCAATCACAGTCTTACAACTTCGATCTAGAAAAACAACTAAAATAATATCAACAGTTGTATAATTCGGACATGTCGATGTTAACTTGTGAATACTGCAAGAAAACTGCAATATTCACAAGAAAACATCGACATGTTCGAATCATTATAAAAATGTTGATAGTATTTTAGTTATTTTCCTGATCGATGTTGTATGACTGTGATTGGTCGGTATGAGAAATCGCCTTTGATTGGTCGGCACATATTTAGACAGATATGATGTGATTGGTCGGCACGAATTTAGACGTCGACTTCAATAGAGAGACTTGATACTCTCTCTAGTGATATATTCATTATATAATACACCTCTATGGCTCCAACTCGTCCCGGTTGATCTCACTTTCAGCACTTTGTACTGTTTCCGATGATCATTGTTTTTGCTTTTTGCAGTTTTTATTCCGAATCCAAATCCTCTAATATCGTAGTGTATCGCAGTCTGTCAAGTTCTGAAGCTGGTGAGACGTCTCTGCCACCACCATTCTAGAAGACGGTACTTAGACACCTTTAAATGGTTTTTAAACACGCTATATATATAAAATATATTACGCTTGATCTGGATACCCCGACATTGAAGACGTCACCGATTATTTTGCAAAAACGATTGAAGAAAAAAATAATAAGCAAACATAAAAAATCTCCTTACCGGATATGAAACATCATTTTGAAAGCAAAAACACCTCCACGTCTTCAAACATAATTTTCGAGTAGAAATGGAATAAAGATTCAGCGTCGTAATATTATTATTGCAGGAACGCGGTAGACTGCAGGCCATATTGGACCGTTTGATCAGAATGCATTACCTTCCTGAGGACAATCCCACATTCGAGGCTCTGTGTAGCACGGCGGACGGGAGGCTCTTCGCTGCTCTCCTACTTAATCCAGGACATGTATTAAACCCACTCCTCCCACCATTGAGGCCCCAGCCTTATTCCATGAGGCCAAGACTGCATGACCGAATCATTCCTAGGGCGGACAACCTAACGAGGAAATCATTTATAAAAAGGATGCTTTATCATATTTAAATGTAATACCATATAAGCCAAAGTGCAGAATAAATTGTTGGCCATTAAAAGAACTTTTTTTAAATTAAAATTTATATTGGATTTGGAATTAGGATTTTATGCTAGTCTAAAACACTTTGACTTTGATTGGACATAGAACTTATGTACGTTTGTTTATTATACTTTGTATGTAAACCAAAATGCGGATAGCAATTGGTATATTAAAGAATATTCTTATCTTATCTTATCTTACTATATTAAACATATTTCACACATGTTATGGATGCTCATCAAACATCGGAAATTGTATGGGTACATCCTTGTATTGTAATTTCTATTGTATCTGACCACTCTTAAAGCGCTTTTCGCAGCAAAAACCTTCCAGAAGCTCTCCCAGTGTGTGCAACCCCGAAAGCATGGGCGGAGTTTGGTTGCCGATCTTGGGGGGCTAAAAAAATTCTCGGCCCAAAGCAGTTGATGATTTTTTTTTGGTCATCGATTTGAAAATCTCATAAAAACATACCATTTTTCCGGACAGTGGCAGTTCTTTTAAAAAGTATATCATTTTGAAATGTCCATAAGTTCAATTATAATTTTTAAAGGTGTGCAATTGCAAATGTGTGCCAAAACTAAAAAAAGGTGTCTAATTGCAGATGTGTGCTAAAACTAAAAAGCCCATTGTTTTGAATTGTTCATAATTGCAAGTATAATATATAAAAAGGTGTGCAATTGCAAATGTGTGCTAAAACTGAAAAGTCCATTTTTTTAAATGTTCATAGTTGCCATCATGTAAAAAAGGTATGCAATTGCAAATGTGTGCCATAACTTAAAAAAGGTGTGCAATTGCAAATATAAGCTAAAACTAAAAAGTCAATTGTTTTGAAATGTTCATAATTGCAATTATAATTTTTAAAAGGTGTGCATTTGCAAAAGTGTGCATTTGCAAAAGTGTGCTAAAACTGAAAAGTAAATTGTTTTGAAATGTCCATAATTGTAAATATAGTAAAAAAGGTGTGCATTTGCAAATGTGTGCCAAAACTTTAAAAAGGTGTGCAATGGCAAATGTGTGCTAAAACTGAAAAGTCCATTCTTTTGAAATGTCCATAATTGCAATTATATTAAAAAAGGTGTGTGCAATTGAAAATGTGTGCCAAAGCTAAAAAAAGGTGCGTTATTGCAAATGTGTGCTAAAACTAAAAAGTCCATTGGTTTGAAATGTTCATAATTGCAATTTTAATTTTTTAAAAGGTGTGCAATTGCAAATCTGTGCTAAAACTGAAAAGTCCGTTGTTTTGAAATGTCCATCATTGCAACTATAATAAAAAGGTGTGCAATTGCAAATGTGTGCCAAAACTAAATATTTCGGTTTTCTCAGAAACTTGACGTGCTGCAAGAACAACAAAAACACCACTGCATTCAGCAGACCATAATCTACTATAACAAACAGCTGAAGTTTTTCCAGTAGCAAAACAATCAATTGGCCAGTGTTACTGGAGTAATGTTGTGCAAACCAGCTTCGCAATTACCGAGGCAGCTGAGATCTGTGTCTCGCTCTCTCACACAAGACGTGACACGCCATCTGGTGCAAAGTTTGATCCTGAGCCGAATTGATACCTGCAATGTTGCCTTTGCCAGCTTGCCACAGCGCAGTATCATTCGGATTCAGGCGGTCATCAATGCTGCTGCTCGCCTAGTCCTGCGATTAAATAAGTTCGACCATATTTCTACCCCGATCCGAGACCAGCTTCAGTGGCTTGGGATGGTTCTAGGACGATTGGCGTAATTGCCGCTAGTAAAGAGAAACATCGTCGGCTTCTGTTAATTCTTAGATATATTCACAAACAGCAAATAGCACATCAGAATATTAATTACGCATCCAAATAAACGTATTTTGTTCTGTACGATTAAAGGCCTATCGCAGACCATCAAAGTGCTACGTACGTCAAATTAGGCCTGATTTGCTTGTCTTATGCTTTACCCAAAACCCTCAGTTCTTGTTGTTGTATAAAAAGGGTTTTGTAAAAAGGATAAACAAATGCTCTTACTTAGTCTAATTGCGTGTATAGTTGCAGATCTATCTGACTAGTTACCTGTCTAATAACGCATGGCCCTTCAGTATATTTTCACATTTCACTTCTTATAATTTCATTACAAATTTAGTACAATCATTATGTGGTAGATTGAGTCTGTGTCATATTGCTTTATATAAATGTTTCTCTTGACTATTATAGCGGTATTTGCGACATCTCTCTTTCATCCTTAGTTAATAAATTGCAATGACCACTAGACCTGTGATCAATCGTCCGGTGATCAATCGTCCGGTGATCAATCGTCCGGTGATCAATCGAGCTCAGTGATCAATCGTCCGGTGACCTCTAGGCCGGTGATCAATCGTCCGGTGATCAATCGTCCGGTGATCAACCGTCCGGTGATCAACCGTCTGGTGATCAACCGTCCGCGCACCCTTGGAATAGGCGAGCGCATCAAGTTCAAACTTTGCACCATGATGCACAAAATGTCTGAACAACCGCGCACCACCCTACCTTGTGGACAGCCTCAGATCGCTGGCAGATGATCCTATTAGGTCACGTCTGCGGTCGTCCAAGACCGACGACGTATCCGACCATGCAACCAAAACTAAAGCGGGTGATCGTGCCTTTCGCTAGCCCATGCGCTTGGAACAGTCTTCCAGCATCAGATCAAGAAATAAAAACTGAATCTGTTTTTAGAAAACAGTTGAAGCTGCGCCTGCTTCCGGGCTGTTTGCATTTATGCTAAACTTTGACCATAATATAATGAAGATACAGTATGTTTGTAAACCATCCTAGAAGTAGATTTCTACCGACGATGCTATACAAATTGTCTTCATTACAATGGCAAAAAACATGAATCTGGAAATTCTTGGGGGGGGGCTTGAGCCCCCCTAGCCCCTGATAAACTCCGCCCATGCCCGAAAGAAAAGGTAACACTAAAAATAGTCATTGTGCCAAACTAAAATGACTGATATAAATGACGGCGCTTCGATTACAGAAACTGTAAAGTGATGAAAACTATAACATAGTTTTATGTATTTATGTATTTATTACACATTGAAACCTAGAAACATAGACAAGACCGAAAAACCTAGATCTGGGTGTAAAAAGCTATGAGTGGCATTCCTGCTAGAAACATGAACTTTGTCTAGTTTTGGTTTTATTTCTAAAGGTGATTGCTTGAAATCCATCACCATATGTGGAGCGTTTCATCTTAACATCCTTTAAGTCACCTTCAGTTAGCACCTTAGTAGTACCAGATCAAAGCCAGGATAATGGATGAGGGGCGACGCTGAATTTCTTTTCCATCACGCAAGGTCGTTAAATTAAACAACGAACAAACGAAACATTATTTTTACAATCACATTCTAGACCGACTAATTTCATAATTATTATTGAGTCCTCGTCACAGCTGGGATGGATTATGTATGGATGGATCCGATTTGACAAGGGTCTATGACAACAGAGGCCGTTACCCTGGACAGAAATTTGGTTAGTGTACTACAGCACTATGAACTTTGAATGGATTAGATAAGAGTTGATCTTTAAAATGATAGGAATATAATAAAGTGAAGGTAGTGATGGTGATGGCGATGACAACAAGAAGTTTAGTAGAAATTTCTGTGCTAGCAATTTAGTGGCAGTAGCACTAAAAGTCGCAGTTGTAGGAATTCAATAAATATCAACAGCATTTTGCATCGCAAGAACGGTCATGACTCTTACATGTAGATGTTTGATTATTATTATTTAAAAGATGGAATAATAAACAATATTGAAACTAATTATTCTCTTTGATCGCGTGTACAATGTGCCTGCATGCATGGTTGCGCATGTTCATAAGTTTGTATGTGTTTTTCCATATTACTATGCGTTCATATTTCGGTTTTTTATAGTCTGTTTGTGTTTGCTTAAGTCTGTGTTCTGATTGTGTTTGTGAGTGTTTGCTGTGTGTGCGTGTGCGTGTGTGTGCTTTTGCGTGCGTGTATGTTTAACCCTCATCCGCACAAGAGGGGGGGAGCTGGGCAGACCCCCCCGTCATATATTTGCTGCATAACTTGTTTAGGAGTGATATTTTCTCAGATTGCTTTTATGACTTTGTTCCTATTTTACTGAGGTACAATTAGCACATCTAAACGACCAAATCGATTTAGTGATATGGGAGTTCTGAAGATAATACTGGCCAATACTACAATGATGACAGTTTGGACAGTGAGAGCAACAATAAAGAATGTGAATATGAAGAGATGCCAATGCCTGAAGAAAAACATTCATGTGTTTCTTATGATGAAGACAATGTTGAAATTGAAGATGATGCTAAACACGATGATGAGACTGGATCTGATAGTGAAGATAATGATGACGAAATTGTTTATACTAATGAAGCCGATAGACCTAAATCGAAGTAAAGATCCGGATAATTTTTGGCAGTCAAAAGCAATGCCAAGAGGAAGTGCTCTGTTGCACAATGCAGTGAAAGAAGATGTGGAATAAAAATAATACGGACACATTGAGAATATTCAAGATAGTTTTGACAGTTTTATAACAGCCGAGATGAAAGACATCATCATTCGACATACAAACCCGAAAGCTGCAGATAACAGACTATGTATGATACATGATTACATTTTAGGTTTAGTTCTATTTCATTATTTTTAAAATTTATTTTCTAGAAAACAGTCATGTTGACTCTGATCATAAGAGCATTCAGAACTAATTTTACTAAAATTATGGTTTCTTTATTTTGATCTCAAAATTTTACAGATAGACAACTATTGCGACGATGAACATGTATGTATGACAAACCGTCACAATTAATGTAATTAAACATTTAATTTCAAATTCATCATTAAAAATGATTTATATTGCATAAAGAGACTGATACATTGTTGTTTTGAGTTACTCTGATATCGTCTTACAAAATTGGCATATAAAAATTACTATTTCCTATGAAAAACTCACATCAAAACGGGGGGTCTGGCCAGACCCCCCTTGTTCAAACTGAGTTGCATTTTCCCTTGTTCGGATGAGGGTTAAACTCGCTAAATAAAATAAGCATAATTTCAATGTCACTGGACACCTTTGAAATAATTTAAGCTGGAAATATAAATAAGTATGTTCCGCTGCCCATTAATCGAACGATCTCCCATGTTCAACAATCCAGACGACAGACTGCAACCGATAAAAGTATTCATAATTATACAGTTTTGATTAACGTTACAAGAAGGCCATCCTAACTGCCTTTCTAATTATTATATTACATTGCACCACTTTTATGACGAAGTCATTAGTGTGCAAACACTCAGTAGTTAATATCTATTTAACCACGCCACGTCATAACAACAAATGATGGCAGTCACCCTCCTCGTTTCTACGAACCTAGCACTGACGCTGTAAAAACGAGAGCAGCGGCAGGGCTAACAAGTAATAATGTAGTTAGTAAGTAACAGTCTTATTCAACTGATGACAATCTAATAACAAAATGGATGGTTGGATTCGATTTGACCAAGGTTTACGACAACAGAGGCCGTTACCCTGGACAGAAATTTGCTCCGCATCTTACAACACTTAAGAGCTTCTTCTAACAATTTGCAAAAAGTTATAGCCCCATGTGCTACCCGCGTTTTTCAGGTGTGTATGGACACCATTTTATTTCCATTCTGTTGAACCGTCTTGGGGCTGTAACGAAATTGATTCTCACTGAGTCCACGAAGCAAAAGATTTCCACAGGTCGCTGTTAACTTTATATTTAACTGGTTACTCGATTAGTAACATGGGCGGATCCTTTGTCCACAACTTGCGGGGAACGAACGAGTGGCCGAAGGAAGGACGCGAGATTTTGGGCGGACAGAGTCGACGAAATTTTCAATCCGTCCGTCCATCCATCCATTCGTCCATATATCTATTTATCTGTCTAGATTATAATGCGCCCCATAACCCGCTGTTATGCAATGAGTGCCGGGTACACTGGCTGGATCCTGAATATAAGACACGCCCTCATATGCAGTCCCAGAGGCTGAGCAACGAATTTAAAGATGATTATCTTCCCTTTTATCCAGGATTGTGATTGGCAGTCTCATCGTGGAAGTTGTGTTGGAACGCTCACATTATGCAAAACATTTGAAATATATAAATATTTACGGTCGTTCCGTTTGATGGTAGACGCTGTTTAGGTACGATGGCGATCATGGTGATTATAACAATTACTGGGAATACGACAACTACGATGAAGGTCGTGATGATGTAACAACATAATTTTTTCTTTATTTTGTGAAGTTAGACAGTTTGATATCGGCAATGTCTCTGAATATTACTAGGATTTCAAGGCAATTTTGAACACCTTCAAATCGTGTCTATAATATGATGTAAATTCTGTTGGTAGACAAGTCTTCAATAATACGGCATTGACGAATGTTCAAACTAGCCAAAATTAAATGGTGTTAAACATGATTTCGCTGAACTACGACAGAATAAACAACTACCAATATTACAGAAAGGTCTTTTCGCATAATGCGCTTTCTACATCTGTTCGCTTTTCACTTATAAAATTCCTCTTAAAACTATTACTAAATAAAAAAATAACTCCGCAGTTGACTATTCTATGTCGTAGTATTAGGGCTAGGCTAGCGTCAAATTATAAATACATATCTTATCTTATCTTATCTGACAATTTATAAAGTGCTTCTCGCAGCAAGAGCCTTTCAGAAGCGCTCCCAGTGCGTTTAACTCCTTGAAAAAGGCAAGTTTTTAGACGAGAGAAAGACGAGGATACACTACCAGAGAGGATGGCACAGCGAACTGATGGGGGAAGCTCATTCCATAAGGAGGGACCAATGCAGGCAAATGATCTGGATTGGGCCATGGCAGTCCTGACTCGGGGGACAAAGAGGTCAAGCCGATCAGAGGACCTAAGAGGACGCAGCGAAGTGGCAGAAAGGGGGCGATGCATCTGATGCAGCATTGCCATCATCATCATCGTCGTCGTAGTCGTCGTCATCGTCGTCGGTTCTTTACTGCAGCTGTGTTGATACAATGTGTTTGATGATAACAATCATGAGTATTATTTCAATTGACAAGTCCATTTGGTCCAAGCGATTTCAAAAGTCCAAGCGATTGCAAAACTTCTAATTTCCATACTTAATGTTATGTACATGTAATACAATTCGACTGCAAATTTTTAGTTCGATATCCAGGTAAACTAATGACTCTCTTACTGCGAGCTCTTGTGTAGATATTTAAAACTTAAGAGAGGTGTCTTGTAAACAACTACTGTTTATACGTCTAGCTGCGTGTTCGCTTCGTCAAAACTTAGAATACAATGTCATAGTCTACCTGAAAAAATCCGACGGTGCTTTGTCAGGAACTTTCTGATCGTATCATTCACAAATAATCCTATAATGCTTAATTAGAACTGGTTATCGCCTTCTTTCGAAGTGAACCCGATGGCACAGATAATAATGTTGTTTTATTTCTTATGTTATGAATACAATTTTATGAAGCGCCGCCATCTAATGAACTCGTACTTTATGCATTACAATGATACGCGCTATGACCAGTATGCCAATCGGTTGGTATTCTCAAACTTAATGCAATTGGATGGATGGATCCAGAATTGACGCGGGCTTACGACAGCAGAGGCCGTTGCCCTCCAAAAAATTTGTTACGCATAATACAGCTCTTACACAGCTCTATTATTGTTATCTCAAAGTTTAAGGTCATACTATGACAACAAAGGCCGTTGACGACAATACAAGTGTACAGAGCAGTAAAAATGAACTTATAGCATCGAAATAACATCATGCAGGTGTCTAACGGAGCGTTACAATCTCAATTGCTATCAAGTTTTTGATAACATAAAGCAGTTCATTTTTACACAATGTCAATATGATAAAAGGATATTATATCTAAACATTAGACAGTAAAATTGTATGCTGATTGTCTCATGCAACTAATTACATTAGCCTACCATAGTATATAAAAACTATATATGTCCTAATTCTGGGAGCAATTATAAGATGAAGAAGTCAGCAGAGCAGAATAGACCTAATCATCGATATGAGGATGCGGTTAACGGCTTTTACGCATAGTTTTAGAGTCTTTATAGAGGCTTTCGATCCCACCATTGCTTTGGAAATATGAAAAACGATTGATCTTGTAAAGATTGTAGGCAGTGGATGCGTGTAGTGATAGGTAGCCATGCAGTGCAGGATTTCAAGCTAATCAAGCATATGCCTAGTATTAGTAGGCCTACTTGGTACTTGGAATACATAATTATTTCAAGTATCAGCAGCCGAGTTGAGCAACAGCGTGCAAACTATACGTACACACATAGAAGTTTACAGCTATAACAAATAGGTGCAAAAAAATAACTGAAAACTAAGTGACAAATGGAAAGTCTAATTTGTAAATGTTTTAGAACGCCTTTCTATGCTCTGAGAGCGATCTTACTCATTTACACAGGCCTCGACTCATCGCCATTTGGCCACGTTCAGCGATGGGAATTTCCTTCTAAATATAAAACTAGCGTCATCGTGGTCGCAACAACAAACATTGCACAATAAAATAATAATTCAACTGATTACATCTTGATTTCTTGTTCCATATATAAAATTATATTATTGATTTTATGTTAGTAAGTTACTTTTACGCGGATAATTTATATAGTAATAGTAGGAAATACTGTTTGAGAGATTCGGTTAACATGGTCAGTAAGAGAAAGAATTGGATCCATGCAGAGTAAAACCCAGATCACGAACAGTTGGAGAAAATTTGATATCTGGGTACAGTGTGCTGAGGAGCTCCATATCAACCTTGGCAATTGGACGACTTTTGAAAGCGCTCGCGACTGAAAATTTCGTCCTCGCGACCTCGCGCTTTTTGGGCGACTTTTTAATTGCCTCGGGGTCGCCACAGCGACTTTTTTGACGACTTTTTAGTCATCAGCGATTTCGGCGAGCGAAAAATGGGGGAAAACTGGAAAATTCACTTTAAAAATATTTAGGAAAAACCTAGGGGGTGCCAGCCTGTTAATCTGTAATGGATGCACGACACTAGCGAATTTGAATGTAAAGTGCGATATATGACGATACCCATCATAGACACCTTTAAAACACAATCATGAGCGCTATAATAAAGTAAAATGATGCGTCGTTTATTGTCATCGCTCGAATGCTGTCAGCTTTATATATCGTACCTTCACATAATATGCCAAATCGTCGTCCAGGAAATGTAGCCACAATTTAGCTTAGACGAAACTTCTATTTCTTTAATAACTTTCTTCGGCATCTAAATTCGCGCTATAGTAATTCTGAGGTCAGACTTCTATTAAGAAAGATTAAGTTAATAAACCTTCATGCATCGTTAAAGAAACTCGGCACTAACGTAGTTTTGGTAAGGTCTATCAGATGACGATATCAAGACACCACTGAAACAATTCGAGGTTGCGTTATAAAGAATTAAATGTTGAAAACTTTTGCGCTCACTATAATCACATCGTTACTCCGCATCCATCATCGATATGAGACTCTAATTATTGTCGTCATTCGTTGATAATGGTTATAATAATACGACATAATTGTATATCAGCCTAAATGTTTATTAATTATTATGCATGATGCCCAACATGTTGCATACATTGTAAAAATATAACTCTCACTATCGTACCTGCGTCAGTTCAAAGTCAGTTCATCGCTGAGAATGTAAACTTGCATCTTGAAGATCCTACCCCACAAGAGACAGCTGGCTTCGAAGCAATAATTAGTATTGCTGACCAATTTGGATTAACCCAACACGTCGCCCAGCCGACTCACGAGAACGGCGACTGACTTGATGTCATCATTACGCGAGATGACTGTGGGGTAATGGATCTCTGCATCTACCCGCCAACCATTTCCGACCATGGTTTGGTTATGGCTAATATTCCGTTCGTTCACAAATTCTCCGACTGTTCTCACAAAACAGGTTCGAAGCTGGAAGAAGTTGGACCGTGACGCCTTCAGAATGGCGATGGTCTGAACACAGAGTCAAATGCTGCATTGAGTTCCACATACGCTGCATACAATGGTTTCCTGTACTCTCGCTTTTTCTTGGCTATCAGGTTGAGAGCTAGCATTCTGTCAATCGTCGACATATACGGAGTGAACCCACTTTGATGCTTCCTCCTTCAAAAACAATAATGCCGCAGCCACAGTCTCAGCCTCAGCCTTTCAGGTCGAAGTCTGCCTAACAGACGACAGCAACAGTGCCATTCTTTATTGCAAACTACTGTACAGTCATCTTCGTATGTAAACTTAAAGACTCTTCCACGGATTTATACCCAGTTAATGACCTGTCAATTGAAAATTTGTCCCTCAGCAGGATTGTTAGATAAAATCTTGCCATATTATTACCGGTTTTGATTGGTCCACTGGCTACACACAAAAAATGGTGACTCATGAATTTTCATTTTCCTATAATATTTCACTTCAATAACCTGTTATTGGCTGCTGCTACTTTATTATTTATTATTACTGAACTTTATCATTACTTCGTTTTTTCACACATTTGACTCGTAACCTGGTGCGGTATGTCACGTGGATTGTATTATTTTCAAATTAGACGAAAAATACACACACACACACACACACACACACACAGACAATGTTAGCGTGTTGTAGTCAAACTCTTAGCAAATGACGGTTGTGATTAGACACCTTCAAATAATCAATATTTTATCCACAAAGAGGAAATTTGCGCTAAGCAGAATAATTGACTTATAACATACGAAGATTTTTTAAATTTTGACTCAACTAAATAATTAAATAAATAAATAAATAAATAAATAAATAAAATGAAGGAGCGAACAACAACAGAAAACCCTTGTACCGTAATTTTTCCACCGACGATTTATTGCAACATTTGCAGAACATGAAAATGATAGAAAAAAAACACTACAACAATCACCAATAATAATCTAGAATTGACATGACAGCGGTATGATTAGGCTACAAATCATAGTTTAAACAGATGGTCACATTCACTAACAATTACAGAATTCAAATGTATTTGACATCCATGCACGTTCATCATCACCTCGTCCTGCGGCTCATTCGACATTTCGGAGAGCAGCGGGAAGCATTCTCGCGTCTATGCTGATATTTTATTTTATCCTAAACCCCTTCCTATCATTTAAACCCTAGGAATCAATATATATTTCAGGGACATGTGCGCGTGTGCAGTGTTCATAAGAGCGCTGAAGTGTGGCTGGATGTGTGCGCGCGTCTACGTGTGTGGCTATAGTTTTTTCTAATGGAGTTATCAGTTCCCACGGCATAGCCGGAACTTCAAAACGCATTGTTTATAGTATTTATAGTAAGAAGTTGTTACATTTTCTGTCTTGTTATATTGGTTGCGCAATATAGAAATGTTTCCTTAAAACACTGACAAAGGACTTCGCTTTTGCAAAATGCATGCTTTACAACAGTGCTTTGTACTTCGACAATCATAAATATTGTATTATAGAATTGCATTATATGAATAAACCTACTCATGATAATTATTATAATGCGCATAATTATCCGCACAAACATCCGCAAATGCTTTTGCAAAACCATATAAAGACATATTACATCGATGGTAATTCTATAACATGGACATAACGAACGATGCTGCTGCAAGACGGAGATCTGGAATTTCAGGCAGTTCAGGCAAACTTATAACAGCGCTTTATGCGCTTTTTAAGGTTTGTAAGTACATCGGATTTTGTTTCTCATGTTTTCAAAAATCTTAAGTTCGTTGTTGACGATCTCACGCGGATTCCAGCAGTTTGAAATCGTTTACGCAGCATAGGCACAAGAAGAAGAACTGTGTATTGTATAATACTGCCATAATGTCATTTGTGTCATTTATTGTATCGCTACCTACTAACATGCGAAGACGACGTTTGAATTTTAGATGCGATTTGTAAAGATTTTAAGTCTGCAATTCTCGTTATTATCGTAGGTCTACAGGCCAAGCTCTTTCTTCCAAAACTTCATAATTCGCTTCACGCACGAAACAGCGTAAGTACATATTAGGCCATCCCAAGGTCTGACTTACTTTATTTGACTCATAGCCTTGGCGATGCTCTCTCATGCGACAGCCGTTCATATATGAGCGGCTGTCGCAATTATAAATATCACACTTTTCATACTTCACGCATTCACACTTTCACACAAGTTCACACTTTCTCTCTTTTGTGCTTTGTGTGTAGTCTCATGCACAGACCAACCCATCTCCCGAAAGTCCTATCGTTTTTTTGGTCTTACTTGTTTTCCCCTTTTTCTATGAATATATCCGTTGACAACTATCTTTGGATATCTTTCATTCCGCGTTCTCGTTATGTGGCTGACGTAGCGTCAGCATTTGCTATGTTGAGTTCCAAGAATATATTGATTAGCAGTCAATAATAATATTACGAGAATCGTTCGTTATGTCCATGTTATAGAATTACCAATGAGGAGGAATAACCTCAAACGTCGGACATTGTTGACTCATTCGTAAAAAGAAGACACTGGTAGCTTATCGCCTCCTCCCTATTATAGCGTCATATGCTGACGTTTGAAAGGTGTTCTACGCGAACACTCTAGCAAATTATCTTGTCCAGTCGTGATTGTAATCTAAACATGTCTAAAGCGGAACTCGAAAGCCAAGCGCTGGGCACCTGCTTATTCACGAGTGCTGCGTTGAATCAAAACAGTTGTCCGTAAGAGTAGTCCAAAGGTGGTCCGGGCCGAGGTAGCCTACCATAGGATCAGAGGGGCGGAAAAGCTACATAAAATAAAATGGAGTCCTTACACACCTGGAAAACTTATTTAAGTCGGAATATAAATAAGACAGAAGTCAAACGCTAGATTAATATTACACGGCAAACATTTGTTCATTTTGAAAACAATGTAATAGCATTAAACATTGATAACTATAATTAACTCCTGTCCAACAAAGATTTCTATTGAAACCATCATCACCGAAAACAATGAGTGTAGTGAAAATGAATTCAATATAATTATTAGGAAATATCTTCGTGCATTTATCAATGTGTTCATAGCCATCGCCCTCCAACTCCCCGCACTACACTTGTGATTGACTTGTAAATGTATTCGCAGACGGTTGAATGGATGTGGATGATAGCAACATCTTTGGCGATAAAAGTCGTTGCATCAACAGAAATTAATTATATTGAACAAAACTAATAGTAGTTTCGATTCATTTCCTGTTTTACAGCCTTAGACTGTTCGCCTGTTAAATACATTTACAATGTTGGCAAATAACTTCAAATAAAATTTTGTCAACAGAACAATTGATTGGAGGAAGATCCAGATTTGACGAGGACCTGTGACAACAGAGGCCGTAGCGCTCGACAGAAATTTGCATGGAATATTACAGCATTTTTCTAAACTGTGCTCCTGGAATCCAGCACTTAGATAGTTTTAAGGTTGTTCAATAATATCAGACTGAATAACTGCTTTGCATTCGGCGTATCACAACCTCGGTCTGTCAACCTATTAAACTCAGGAGATGAGATGATTATGGCCAGCTAACGAAACAACAGGGAAGTACCAACAACTAGCTGAGAACGACATGACTCTGCACAATGAAGTGGCTCAATAATCCGTTGCCGACCGCCTCGACGCCCGACTCTAGCTGCCAGAGTCGTAGAAGAGCCTTGTTTTGAGAGCCTAGTTTGTCTCACCAGGCTTATGACGGTTTTGTAACACTGCAACAATGTAATCTATAAAAAGAGTTATTTGAATTGTTTAGTGACATCTTGTTGCTGCCAGGGCAAAAACAACAAGGATCCGAGAACTTAACGCTGTTTTAGGAATTTAGGACATCAATGGACGCGCCAGTTCCAAGACTACTGTAACAGTGTGTAAGAGGTCAATTATTACCAAATTAAGCTATTTACACTTTACTGTGATTAGTTTCTATAGTAATATTCATTTTCTGAATCGTTTTCGTTACTCTCGATATAAATGACATAATGGAATCATATTGTCAATCAAAAGCGAAAGGGACATGATCTCTTATTTCAAAATATAACACTTAAAAGAGGTGTCTACAATGCACATTGAAACACCGTTTGTTTAGTTTCATTCATTCATTCATTCATTCATTCATTCATTCATTCATTCATTCATTCATTCATTCATTCAGTCATTCATTCATTCATTCGTTCAATCTTTCATTCATTCATTCGTCCATTCATTCATTCATTCGTCCATTCATTCACTGCACCGGAGTTTCACGCCGAAGCGCAAGAGCAATTGCGAGCAAAGGATTTGCTCAGGGTCTCTACACGGCGGCTTGAGGTGGGTTCGAACTCGCGACCTTCCGACTCCAATGAATCGAACATACCCCTATACCACTGCTCCCCACATAGGGCCACATCTCAGATACACCTTAGAGGCGCTGCATCGATGTACGGTGAATTACTGTGAATTACTGCAGATAAGTCAATGGAGAGAACTTAGTTCTGAACTCAATCGCCGCCAAATCGTTGACGTCAGGAGCTGATGACGGGAAAAGGCCACTCCACGGAGACCTCACTTGCTGGCTCCTACAGGATATGTTGGGGGCCATTGACAAATCCCAAGTGGCCAGATAACCCTATTGGCATAGTTATTATTGGCCGATGCTATCCCGCGTCATTCCTGTATGCCGTAACGCGCTATATTCTTCTTACAACCACAATTAACTTGGTATCCAAGGACACAGTTTCAAACTTTGCAACTAGAGGCGCTGCATGCCGTTGTTCATGAACGCAATTTTAACACAGTTTAGATAAGGACATTTTTTGTTTTGTCTTTAATAGGTCCTGGGTTTCCCATAACTTGCCCATGTGTACTGAATTCATTGGCCAAAATTTCAACGAACGTATACGGTCAAATTAAAAGTCACTGCATGGTAGCCGTAAATTTCACAAACACTGGTCAAGTTGATGGCCTAGTTATATATCTTTTTAATGCGGTATATATAAGCGACAGAAATATTTAAGACAATGCACCACTGGGCCGCTGCCAAGGGGTAAAACCCTGTAAGCCTGTATAGTGGGAGGTCAATGCCGTGGTACATCGTACCTTGCTCCTAAGTGCTGTAATATGCCGAGCAAATTTCTGTCCAGGGTAACGGCCTCTGCTGTCATAGACCCTGGTCAAATCGGATCCATCCAAGACAATGCACCACTGGGCCGCTGCCAAGGGGTGAAACCCTGTAAGCCTGTATAGTGGGAGGTCAATGCCGAGGTACATCGTACCCGTAAACCTCATACAACTAAAAAAAACTAAAAATATAAAAGGGCGAAGGGCGCCATATACAAATCAAATCAACGACAGTCAAAAACGATTCTTAGAATGATAATTATTTAGCTGTATATTTTTAAACGAGAAGGTCTGCAGAGAGATAAATCTGGTAGCAGTTAGTTTTTGGGCAACTTTTTCAAATTTATGCAATATCTGTTTCTGCTTTAACCCTCAAATGACCAACTGGGGTCCCCGGGGACCCCAGCACCATTTCGGCTCGTGCTACTTTTTTGCTAGTCAATATTTTTTAACGACGTTTTATGAATTTGTCACTTAGACATCGCTCAAGGTTTACGTCTAATTAAATCTGGTTTAACTTTTACGGTTATTTTTTAAATATGAAATATCTGGTGGGGTCCCGCGGGACCCCAGCTTAAGGATGATTTTCCTTATGGAACCGAACGCTACTTTATGCAAAGATATCATGGCAGCGAGAATAGGTCCGGTACAAATTAGTGCAAAAGAAGTAATACAAGAAATTATAGAATAGATTGACGTTGGAATATACGAAAGCACGAGTAGTGACCATGTCCAGGACATGACCTCGTGCATCCTGAAGTAACGGTACATGAGATTTTACAACAAGGCAAGTGAGCAGTAACTTACCGTGACAGGTGTAACTTCAGGCAGTAGGCCAATACATAAAATCCAAACCTGCAAACTATTGCATCAAGATATGGTGTACTTCGATGTTGTCACTTCATAGCCATTGACATAAAATTATACCCGGCAGAGACAGAGTGAACATGGTGCAGGTAAGGCGAAGTGCAAGAGTTGTGAAAGAGCTGGTATCACCATGGCGGCACAGTCTAAATAACGTTGTAGCAGATAACCTTATACATCTGGTGATCTTGCTGAGAAGCTTCCTCCTGATCGAATGACTTACGTTGGTACAATTCGAAGCGACGAAACTCAGTCCCTGGAGCAATGAAGGCCAGACATTGGGCGCCAGGAATTGAGCTATTTGTTTGGATATCATGACCAACTTACTCTTGTATCGTCGGTTCCTAAACCAGGCAGAGCATTGGCTATATTCACTCTGCAGCACGATGCCACCACTTATGCCTAGATGAATAACAAGTCGGAAGTAATCCTCCATTACAATGAAAACCAAAACTGGGGTGTTGACAATATGGATCACCTGGCTACAACGTGCACCACAAGAAGTTATCCCGCATGTTAGATGCTTTGTAAGAGACCCTTGTAATGGCATGGCCCTGCTACTGCGCTATATAAATTGTCGCAATTATTGCTATTATTATTACTAGCTCAGTAAAACTATTTACATAGCTTATTTAAGCAATTTGGCTATGGTACCTTGTCCAATATTGACGCATTAAGCACTGAACGCGTTATCGACCATTGGGGTCCCCCGGGACCCCAGTTGGTCATATTAAGGAGCAAAAAATGTTGGTCGCATGAGGGTTAAGGGTGTCTGTCTACTTACTGCGCCAACTAAACGTTTTTGAATTTTTTCTTCCAATGACCTTCGATATCATATTATTTTTTTCAATTATATTAACACAGTCTAGTAGTAGTAGTTGCAGTTTAACGTCACTGTGTAGTAACAAAGACCATAGATTTAGTATTCCGGCTATATTGTGTCCATTAAAATACACTAAGTTCATCATCATGGACAACCAGAAATTTTGTTTCGCAACTCTTTTATGTTTTGGTTATCAATGCTATTGATGCGCAACAACACTAGAACTGATAATTAGATAATATTCATTAATTCATTCATTCATTCAGAGATTTATATAGCGCCCCTTCAAGAAAAACAATTATCAGAGGCGCGCCCGAATCTAGCGCTCCCAAAAAGAACAGTTTTAAGTTTAGTAAGGAAGGTTCCTGGTAGCAAAGCTCGAGGGTACGCGTACCCTAAAATAGAATACGTTAAAATACGTACGTACCTTTCAAAAAATAGAATACGCGTATGGTACGTACCATACACGAAAATTTTATTCATGGTTTACTCGGCGACCCATAGCCAACGTATAATCTGACGTCAACTGTAGGCCTTTATACATGTATATGCGTCACTGAAACCGATACTTCCGGTAGCGTATAGCAGTAAATTTAATTCGATAAATTCTTTGATTATAATAATAATTTAATGCAAACTGTAGGCCTACTGTATTTCTGATGAGAGCTAAGTACACGTCGCTGGTTTGCAAATTGGTGTAACTCGACAGTTGCAGTATATCTATAAGCTTATGGCCTACGCATCAGTCAGCGAATCAGCGATGCCCAGAGAACGCGAGAAGGAATGGACGCACGTGTGAAAGTTTTGAAAAATGCGAACAATAATGTTATTTGATCGAATGCAATTTTTTCGACAAGCAGTTCTGGGTTGGATCAGGCAATCGCATAAGAGCACATCGTTGAAGTGCTTCTGCAGAACTCAGATGACTGACTGACATTAGTGCATTAAGTGCAATATGCATGCTGGATAACCATAGATCTACAATATAGCATTGCAGCAATTTATTACGCCGTATACTGGGTTGTGAGTGTTTGCTTAAATTAAATTGAACAATCTTATAATGAGTAATGACGAGGTTAGCGTATTTTATTATTGTTTACGTACCCTAAAATAGGGTACGTTAAAATACGTACGTACCTTTCAAAAAATAGAATACGTACGGTACGTACCCTCGAGCTTTGCCTGGTAGAATCCCAGGGTGTAGCCTAGGTGTAGCTCAAAAGGAAGGCCATTCAAGACCACTGAGCCAACCACTGAAAAAGCTCGATTCTTCATGGTAGCAGTACGAGCTAAAGGAAATAGCTTTCATCGTCGCTGTTTTTATGCTGCAAAACGTCCTCAAAGTCTCAAACAGTTCGATTGGCTGTCTGAAACGGGTCCTCCGCTCTGCCATACCCCCAGATTTTTTAATGCCTCATCTTAAATGCTGGATGTCTTACATTGAATCCCTTATCCATGCATAAGGACGACAATAGACAAATAGCACAGGTCATACACTTTGAGAATATTAAGTTTACTGAATAAAGGGTTCGAATGGGATAAATAGGGAGAGTTAGAGATAATACGACATGCAGCTTTCTGAAGCTTTAGAATTCTGTCCAAGTTGCAGGTTCTGTAAAGAGAAGCCCAAACAACACAACAGTAATTGGTATCTGTGGTTCTAGTAAGGTTTGGTATAAAAGCTTGAATTTTTCAGTTGGTAGCACATGTCTGACCTTACGTAAAATGCCCGCAACCTTGAACACTTTGTTGGTAACCATGTCCACAAAGTGTCCAGGTGATGGTGATTATGCACTGATAACCTTTGATGGAGTTCAATCAATGCCATTGCAACCGAGAGCGCAAGCGCACAGTCAGCCACACAAATACAATCCTAAATGCATGCATACGTATTTGTAAGTTGTATACACTCATTTACATGACTATACAAAACACAGAATTTAACGCGTGTATTCCAACGCACGGACAAGACTGTAATCATTAGCGCTGACCTCCGCCGCTCTGCACGCTCGGGACTGGCAACGCAATACAAAGAGAAGTGGAGGACATTTTCACCTATAAATTGACTTTCTTGCATAAATACTCAAATTATTTTGTCAAACGCAGATGTGTAATTCAATTATCACAATTTGCTGAGTTAAATTAAAAGAAACATTATGGGTTCATCGAAGCAATTATTTTTATTTCTTTGTTTCTCGCATGTGTAGCCATACCGACCCTTCAGTCTAACTACCCAGAGGCGCTCCCGACTACAGCTCGGACACCGGCTTGAGGTGGATTCGAACCTGAAACTCTAGGGCTCCAATGCACCGAACCCACCTCTGCACGACCGCTGTTAAGCTTCTTTAACGTTGCAAGAGGGATAAAACGTTATCTATGCAGGTTCAGGATAATCCAATTTTTTGCATTTATAAAGCGTTTATTGTGTGATCGCCATTAAGCTAAGTCGTTGTCGTTGTTTTGTTAGTTGACGCTATGTCAACAAGATGATAATGAGCGTCGTCGTTGTCACAATGCGTTCTAATCCTAAACGAATGTTTCTTTTCAATTGTTTATTCATAAAAGAAAAGTTGCGCTATGCTTTCTCAGTTTTTGCAATGGTACGAACTGTACAGAAGGAGACTAGACTAATTTAGATGATGGATGGATCCAATTTGACCAGGGTCTATGACAACAGAGGCCGTTACCCTGGACAGAAATTTGCTCGGCGTATTACAGCACTCAAGAGCAAGGTACTGAACCAGTTTTTTTTAATAAATCAGCGAAAAACAGTTCATAGCCTTGAAAGCATGTGATATAGAGGTGTTTAGTAAAGGCTGGTGTATTGTTTCAGTTTAATTTCTACAACTCTAATAGGTTTAACTTAGTACCACTGTTATTTTTTTCTAACGTGAGCTTCTTCTTTACAAGAGTAAAATGAGCTATTTTCAAGAACCTACATAAAGCAGGCTGTTTGGCCAGACGACATTTTAGTTTTACAATGGGTTGAGCAATCAAATTAATAATCTAATTGATTTTTTGAAAATTCTATGATTCGCCGCACCGGTCGATTATGCTTAGAAAAAATGATTGAAGCGACGAGACAGGATAGAGTAGCAGTTCGTGTGAAGGTAGACTTTTCAGTTGTAAGCTATAGACTTGGTTTGAGAAAGGACGTGATGAGATTCTGTTTGGATCGATCAACACTATTATAATCGCATCGATGGTGACAGTACATGTCCCTATATAAAAGACTCCCTTTCAAAGTCTCCCTCAGAGACTTCATTTCGAAACAGAAACCTTCCTTGGTGGATCTGTTTCAGAATAAATTCGTCCCTGGATTATATTCTAAGAATTAAGTCACCAGAGGAGAGAACATTTCGAAATGAAGTCTTCCCCCGTTCAGATGATTAAAATTTAAAGGTGTGCAAGTTAAACCGTTAGTTTGCGTTACCAAATTATTTAATTAGAAAATATGCACACTGCTATAGAGACAATTTCTTCCAACACAGTTTCATTTAGGAAGACTCAGTTTGGATGGACCATAAACGTGACTATGGCGTTTATGAAATTCAGGGAAGATATTTACAATCACTTAATGAACGACAGTTATCAGGCTTTGAATATATAGCACATGGTACACATGAGTCAAAGGTGTCTAAATTTGGCGCATTATTATCATGCGATATCCAGTGTCAGCTGTTAGCGGTAGTTATCTCATTCGATAATTGAAGGAGAGGTGGTCAAAATGTGGAAACACGCTACTGATAAACTGAAGATATTGAGAGAAAAAACTGACAGAAGTCGATGGTGTAGTGGGGTTGTTCGTCGCCTTGCAGCCGGAGGGTTGCAGGTTCGAAATTACATCAAACCGTTCTTCATTAAACGCATGGCAAGTGCCGTGTACGAGTTAACTCGTGTTTCAGTATATAAATATATAAATATATATGCCACCAATATCACAAATGAACAAAACTGACCTATAACAATTACTATGATTATAACGCATATATATTTCTGCAACATTCTGGATATTTTGCATTCAGCACCCTCTCGTCTAAAGACACTCATTCTCACTTAAGAGGTTCTATAGTCACAACCGAAGACACATATCTTCACCAAATGTATATTCACTCCTCCTCTTTCTCGTTGAACCCCAAACCACTGGCATTCATCACCCTGATTCACAGCGCCTTCGCCCTCCCATCCCCCTCATGATGGATCTTGAATTTAAATTAATTTTTACCATAATTATGTCAGTCTTTCGATTACATTTTAATTACAATGATTCTTTGACTATGCTGACAGTCGATCAATATTCTCTTATATAGTATATTTGGAATTCATTAAAAAAGGTGTTCAATTGCGCCACTGCAATGGGCGCCATAGAAATCTGTAGATTATGATTTCGCTCTAGGCAGATGCAATCGTTTCAAAGGTTAATAATGTTCTGCAAAATTTTAGAACATTACTCGAAAGCCTAGCGCAGGGCGCCAGCTTACTCACAAGGCTTGGGTAGACATCTCTATCGCGATTCAATTAAACAAATTAAAGAAGAGGTCTCAATTACCTTCTTGAAGGACAGCAAGTTCTTCGATGTATTTCACATCCGTCTGCTTGCGTCACGTGTTGCAGCCTGTCTGTTTTGCAACACCTTCACTCCATACAACTAATCTTGACCATTCTTCTCCGCCACTGGCTGCCAGTTCCAAACCTGGATAAAGGAGGAAGGCGTCGCTAATGGTCTTTGTTACCATACAGTCACGTTAAACTGCAAATACTACTACTTTTGTATAAAAGGCATGCATATGCCTAAAGTCTGTCCACTTGGTTCTTATATGCCAAAGCTAATAATTAACATAGGTGTGTAATTAAGATTAAATTTGATCATGACATTGTGTCCAGCTATATGCTGGAGACATTACACTAGCTTCCTTCTCGGCAGCCCATTGAATATAGGATTGCTGCCCTAGTTAGGCAATGCCAGCTTGGAATTGCCCCACACTACTTGCTAGAGCTTTGTTGCTCCACTAGTACCCAAGACCACCGCCCCCTCCGTTCTGCACAGAAGGGATTGCTATTGGTCCCTTTTGCACGAACTGCGACGATGCAGCATAGAGCATTTTCTGTGATCGGCCCAGTTGTCTGGAATGGGCTCCCACAGGAGCTACGTCTACTTGCTGGGGTTATTACTGAAACATTTTTTTAATTAAACTCAAAACTGTTTTTTTTACCTTGCTAGAGTCGGGAGCGCTTCTGAGTAGTCCCCTTGAAGAAGTGCTATATAAATTCTTGAATGATCGAATGAATGAAAAGTCATAGTTTCAATTTGATGATAATGAACGACCAATGCAGCAAAAAAATGCGTAGATTTCTATTTATAGGTTCAGGAATTGCATTGAAAGAGGTGTGTTTTATGCAGTTATTTGCTTTTTAGTGTAAGGATATTAGGCTTAAAGGATACAGACTTACAGTTTCAGTTTAACGGCACTTTGTGAGAATTCCTGGGAGTAATTTTTTGGTTTGATTACATTATCGAGAAATGCTGGAAGAGGTTAAACCTCATTAGAGCTGCAAGTGGCTGAAGATGGGGTGCTTGTAAAAATAACGATTTTAACTATTTATAGAGCTTTAATGAGGTCTGTTTTAGATTATGGCGGCGTTGCTCAGCCTATCAAGTAGACTGCTCATGCTAATTAAACCGCGATAAGATGATTATTCGTATCACAAAAGTTCCTGACAACATCTGTCGTCCGTCAGAACCGATGACGTAGACTTTGCGCGAGAGAAACTTATCATAATCAACGAAAGAATTTAAAAACGTAAATTAATATTAACATTATTCTTTAGAATCAAAATGTCAATTGCGGTTTGCAGCGTCTAGCGACATCTTGTAGTTGCCAAGAGCAAGCCACCTTGTCTTATTTTCTTCAGCTTTCATGTGAAATATAGTCAATAAAAAAAATAATGGCACCATTATTTTTCACAGTTTATAATGTGAAATTAGACATGTGCGAACTAGCCAACAATCGTTAGAAAGTCTTATAATATAAAAATTTCGAACGCTTATTGGTTTTATTATAGGATCATCAGCCTCATTTTTAGAGGTGTTTAAATGCATTGTTAGTTGCTGTACTTTTAAAAAAAATTGATTAGCGTTGCGCTCTTTCTTTCTCCAGACTCGGAACTGACAATGCTAAAGTGGGAACAGTGGAGGATGATAGTTAAGATACATCGATCATAATAATCTCCTCATTCCTCTTCAACACTATTTTCCAGACGCTTCACTTCAAGCGTCATGAACCTGGCCATTGTCGTATATGTCGAGCGTAGGCCTATCTGCAGGGACTCTCTCGATCCCCAATACCCGCAGTCTTATAATATTTTTTCATAATGACGCCCGTCACTGGCTTACACGACCGACGTCATCTACATTTCGCCCTTCGAATTACGAGTGTACCTCGAAGAAATTCAACATGGTCTAGCCATAATCGCTAACCTGGCACTTATAACCTGCTCTTGACCGTCGACTTAACCGCCTCATGTGCAAATACTATTCAGCACGAGAACGGACAGATCGATATTTCACAGGCTTTCAGTGTGTGGAATGTGTTTCACTGATCCTACTCGGTGCTGCAATTTTCAACGGGAGTGCTATGGTAAGTGTACTTAAGGGCCATCCGACATAATCATAATAACCTGCCGCCTTCTTATGTTCAAAATTCAATGCATGTTGCTACAGCCGGAAAGTAATGAGCCAGTGTTGCTATGTATGTGATACAATGTCATTGAAGCAGTTTGAGCTTGTAGGTCTACACAACTACATGTAAGTCACAACTTAGGCCTATAGGGCGTAATCAACATCTCAATAAAAATTGATTTTGGTCTACGAATCTATAATTTATAGGCACTATACTAACATTTCCCAAAGTGGTATTATTGTTTGAGATGAAAAAAACGCTTTGTTTTCTTTCTGTAGTGATGGTTTATGTACGTGTACCCTCCTGTGGCTAGCGTCAGTTTAAACTGACAGTTATATTTGTGCCTACAACTGCCTACGTCTGCAATATTTAAAAAAAAGCTGGGTGAATACGATGGTTTTGGGTCAAGACAAACAAGAAAATGTGAAAGACACCATTAAATCCTGTCATGGATTGATATGGGTTAAATGAACTGGACTAGTTAGCTCCACCGGTAAGCGAGAGCGACATATGTCTGTTGGTTACAACGGACTGCGGTTCAAGCCCCGGGCAGGGAGTTGACATTTAGAGATTTAGATATCTCGGGCTAGCACATGTGGGACGCGGTGGCGCAATCTGCTGCGGAGCGACCTTGGGCAAGTTGCTTACCCATCATTGTCTGTGGGGAAGGCAACGGGAAACCACCTCACTCATCTCATCCCCCGGGTGGCGCATGCCACAGGACCTGCCTTGGGGCAGAGAACCATCGTCATCATCTTCTTCATCTTCTTCTTCATTGTCCATGGGCTGACAGCCCGTAGGTGTTCACTGCGCACTTGACTACTCTCATAGTGAATTTCTGTCGTCTTCTTTTTACGGCGAAGTATCTGCACCCATTCGTCCAACCATTATCTTTAGGGACTAGCACTGGTTCTTCTTCATCATCATCAAAGTTAAATGTTTAAGTCTGAGTGTAATCTTTTAGCCTTAATAAAAGCATCAGGGTATGCATGTATCAATCGAAATCCAGACGATTGACTGAGTTAGTCAAGAAAGTCTCAAATAGAATAACTATAAAGCAACATAAAGTTTGTTCATCAAAGAAGCATCAAAAAAGAAAGCAGTGCATTTGTTTGAAGATGTTGGCCCCCTTTTTACTTCATCCGAATAAATTATTAAACTGATTGACTATAATTGCTGGATGGAGATGATTACATCCAAACGAAGATTTCTGTATTTATTTTGCTACTGACACCCTAATTTTATGGTGTCTAATGATATTCGTTATTTTATAGATATTTGTTACGAATAAATTAGAAACCGAGCCAATCCATGTTGCCTTTGCCATACCTGATAATCTAATAAAAAATTCAATAGCGACAAAACGATAATTATTGTAAGAGTAAAATTATAAGCATCGTCGTTTGGGCTTTAGAGTGACATTGAGTCCAAACCCTATGCTGCATCTATCATGCACTCTGTCCATCTCTGCAGTAATGCAGTTATCTTAAGAACGGTTACATGACATTTGATCGGACGACAAAAGAACGTGCGTCACTTGAACGGCGACAGTAGAACGGGCGACAGATGACCGCCGAGACTATTGAACGGCTGGACAGTTGATCGGGCGACAGATGACCGGAGGACAATTGATCGATAAAGTTTGTTAATTTTTATGAGCAATCGAGCATTTACTGTCTTGGACATGTAGGCCTACCAAATTCAATGTCTGGTTGTGTGACAAATTTAGCAACTGAATTTAAATAATTAGGCTGTATCAACATTTCTGACTTGCCATAGCTGGCGAGTGGCGACCATAATTATTGCTTCATTTAATTCCCCTGTGGCTATCCTTGCTATCGAAAGTTTCCAGATTGCGTGTATTCCATTTGTCGTTCGCTGACCATCTGGTCGTCTGGGTCGGGCCTTACATCTGAATCGTTTTGTACATTCGACATCGCCATGATATTCTGCCTCTCTTGTATTGTTTTTCTTTCAAATAATCATAATTTCGAGGTATGAGCGTCGTTTTACCGTTTGGGGCTACATCCATGCATTAACTCTTTGGGGGCGGTTGTCGACAAAAGTCGACACTAGGGGCAGAGGGCGGTTGTCGACAAAAGTCGACATCAACAGGGATGGGCTATAACATATATTTATGGATATATAAATATGCGTATATGTATATATATTTTTATCTTTATGTATAATATAAATATATATCATGTATACACACATATACAAAACTTGCCATATATATATATATATATATATATATATATATAAGTGCATCAATAACAATAATATTTAATGTAATGCTTCTTGTACAAAAGCAACCTGCACATTTAAAACATCAATTAAAATAATTTTAGTAATATTATTATTTACATAAGATACAAATGCCATGTACAACTCTGACACAAACTGTTTATTCACAAAATACAACCTTCAGTTATAAGTTTAATTAACCGATACACTAGATTTTGATATAAATTGACAGTCAATAGAGTTTTAACAGAAATTTCATGTTTATATATTTGACATGTATTTCGCAATTAAAATATGATGAATTGTCTCTTTGACGTGACACGTGTCACACAAACCGCTAGAATGTCTTTTTATAACGAATAATCGTTGATTGGTGTTTCCCACTCCTAGACGCAATCTAGAAATATCAATTGGATGGTGTTATGCACAAGTGGACCAACCCTCAATTTCATTATTGTCCAGAAAACGATTATTTTTAACGTATTCTTTCAATTCGAGTGGAAAAATCTTGAATTAAATCGTGTATGCGTACAAATGTATTATTCATAAAATGGTAATATAGTTTTCAATAATTTGTTAGAGAATTTGAAAATAAAAGGGAAATTTGTTAGTTGGTCCATTAGTGTCCTGGGAATTTGTGGTCATATTGTGGGTTGGTCCATTTGAATCCCAAAGAAATTGTGATTAATTGTTTCATTCTGATGGATCTTATGACTAATAGTAGCGTTATTGGTGGTACCAGTAGTCGTATTAGTGGTGGCAGTTGTAGTTGAAACAGTAGAAGCAGCAAATACGTGTTTATTTTTGTTTCGTCCAGGCGCGTCCGTATGATTTGCATGCACAGATGAAAAATCCATGTATATCTGTGGCTTGAACGTGGCTTGGTCCACTTGTGCATAACATATTTGCGAAGTTGGTCCAAAAGTGCTTAGCAATTAATTACTTAATTAATTAATTATTAATCATTCTGATGGGCTAGAAGGTTGGTTCCAGTGTCAAAACGTGCGGAAAATTATGCTTCATTTCATAGAAAAATAAAAATGAAAAGTGAAATTTTGGTGGTTGGTCCACTTGTGCAGAACACCATCCAATTTAGATATATTAACGGATGCGGTGTGGAATTATTAATTGCTTGTTGATACCGTTTGAAAGGTGTATAAACCGTGCGCTCTGAATGATCTTAATAATTATCAATAACAGTCTTCATTTATTTGTTGAACTGACACAACGCAGAACAATTTCAATTCAAATATGGTAAGACGAATAATCACAAGTCATTTTAAGAGTCGAACTGTGTGCCCATTATGCTTCCATTGTACAGAACCAACAATATGGCAGAAAACGAAAAGTCCAGCCCACAAACCAATACAATACTGAGTATACTGACTAGTCCACACAATAGACAGACATTGGGAAGGCTTATTCAACAGCAGATTAAACTTCCTCAGACTTCTCTATCCATCACTCATCTGGATTTGTATTTAAAAAAGCCTTTTCACTCTATAGAAGCTTCAAGCTCTTACCCCGACACACCTGATCTTCCACCTTCCAATTCTTAACCTAATGGCCACACATCGTAACAGCTACACTTCACCTCTGATCCTTTGACAACTGAACTACAACCCATTTCGGACTACTCTTCTGGACAATCTCCAATTGGATAGAGCGCTCGTGAGTAAACTGGGGCCCTGGCACTTGTCTGTCGATTGGTGCTTTAGAAATTTGTTGATTAGAATATTATTACTGTTACGATTGCGGTCAATGAAAGATTGTCACCGGTTAACTTGCGATATAAAAGAATCATATTCAATCTGACTTTCGTTTTATCATCCGATATAAATATAACACCGGATATCAGAGTTTAAAAGGTGTATAACCAACAGGTTTCTTTACCATCGCCGCGTTCTAGTTAATACGTGACTTCAGACATCTGAGTCATATGCTACTGTAGGCCTATTCTTAACAGACTGAATTTTAACAAAGACGATGGAAACCATTATGGCAAGAAGTTTGTATTGCCATAGATGATGGCAAACCACCAGCGCGGCATTGTTATCAAGGAACAATCTTTTATTTGTCAGGACATAAAATTTACTATCTCAACGTAGGCGTCTCTGCATACATACATATATATTTTTATGGATGGATCCGATTTGAAGAGGGTCTATGACAACAGAGGCCGTTACACTGGACAGAAATTTGCTCGGCATATTACAGCACTTAAGAGCTAGGTGCTGAACCAATTTTGAGTTTTATATGTATAAATTTACAAAATATATATCATAGCCTGTTCCAACTATGGTCTCATTTACGGCAAGCTATTCTTTGAGAAATTTGTTGGGGTTTCAAACCAATCAATTATTTTGCTGTGACTTACGAGTTAAATATAACAACAGTGAGACTCGTTTCAAAGGTGTCTTCGATGAACACGTTAACAAATTGTAGGCGCGTTCGCATCGTTTATTTTATGAATGTAGAAATATTGTGGTTGACAGCATTTTATGCGGTGCTCACGTCTACAACGAGTAATGTCCGTAAATATAATCATCGTCGTCATCATCATCGTCGTCCTCAAAATCATCATCATCGTCGCCGTTATTCTTATCATCGTCGTCGTCATCCTCGTCATCATCATCGTCGTCGTCGTCATCACCATCATCGTCGTCGTCGTCATCTTCAGCATCATCGTCGTTGTCATCATCATCGTCCGTCATCATCATCATCATTTTGAGCAAGAAAATGGGTCTTGCCGTGCACTGTTGTTCAGAATATCAGTTAGACGATTATTATCGGGTCTGCCGTATTATAGGTCTATAATAATTATGTTAAAGACGACTATATTATAATTGGGACAGCCGTAAAGGGGTTAATAGTTGTATGCATGTGTGGTCAAATTGTGGTCCCTCTGGCCCCAAATCGAAATATTTACATTTTTATATGTGCGAAATTTATACCGACCTATAAAAACATGAAGTTGTTTTTTTTATCAATGAATCATGAATGACTCACAAGTACAGGAAATCTTAGAGTTGTGACAGGTTGCGATAAAGTTACATCTCTGACATTACGCCTGGGTTACACACTGGAGACCAGTGCTCAGAGGTCTTCAAAGATATCGAAACGCTGCTAATGTTGTAACTATGTTATTGGACGTTTTAAGAGCTATTATGGTAAGGAACGATTGTGACACTCATCATCATCATCATCGATTTTACACACAGTCGTTGAAGAAAAACATTGACACAATAATTTATTTAGTTTAGTCGCGATCATCAAATCACTTTCTTCGGCATTCACAAAAAAGAATTCATAGATTGGATTTAGATGAGTAATGGCAGAAATGGATGAAGCCTCATACAACGTTGAAGAAACTCAACTGTGACTTTTTAGGTAGAATCTAGCAAATGAAGGATGTCGCTTCACACCTTTAAAACACTTTTAAAGACCGTTATAAAACCATAAATTACGGTTGAACCCTCACATTCTTCTTCGCCCTTTCTCATCCAAATCACACTCATACAGTGTGGTCAGTCCATTATGATGACAACATTTATAGGACACTAGCTGGGGTACCCGACGTTGCCCGGGAAATTTAGGATTCGATCCGCTTCGGCCGCAACCCCACCACACAACATCCCACCACACTCCGACCTCTGCCGGTAGCCTACACCACCGGAGAAACTTGGGTTTGACGAAAATTTCCACCACATCTCACCTCCACCCCACCCATTCCACCCCTCAACCCCTCCTACCCCCACTCCACCCCCACCCCACCTCCCACTCCATCTCCTCCACCACACCCAACCCCCACTCCCACCCCACTCTTCCACCCCATCCCCAACCCCCACCCCTCGACCCCCTTCACGCCACCCCACCACCTCCACCCTATCTCACCCCTCCACCCCACCCACTCCCCCCGACCCCCTCCACCCCACCCCTCGACACCCCTCTCCGTCAACCCCCCCACTCCACTCCACCTCACCCCTCCACCCAACCCACCCTTCCCCACCTCGCCTCCTCCGGTACGCGAACCGTGAAATCCGTCCTGGCATCAGAGTTGACCTTAGACACCTTTAAAACGGATAAAGTCACTGCTTTTATATGTTGCAAGCGAATGAAAATTTATAGCGAAAATCAGTGTTTTTGACCCCCTCGCACCCTGGCCCCCTAGTGGTAGAGATTTTTCAACCACTGATCCGGGGGTTCTGATGGACCTCTATCTAGGAAAAAAAATTCAAATCAATTGCTCGGTTTTTTTGGAAAATTTTGGGGGGTTTTGCCCCCCACCCTGGCCCCCATGGTGGTAGAGAATCGCCAAACCCTCGACTTAGCGTCTCGTGCCGAGACCTACACAGTAGTGAAGGTTTGAAGTGAAAAGCTCAAAAACTGTGAGCGTGCATTCTGGACAAAGTCACATGCATACATACATAGTCAAGTCCTTCTTTATAGATATAGATAATAATTATATCATCTGCATAATACTGCTGAACTAATTGCAATAATTACACTACTTTTGTGGCATGCATCGTACATGCAGCAGTGCCAGTTCAAATCATGTAGGCCTAAACGTTTGTACACACCTGGCAAAGATTATCACAGAATATGGCTGGTGGGAAGCTTGGGAAGCTAATTTGGTTAACACACCTTTGTTTGATTTATGAACAAACGATACAAGAGTAAGTTGGACAATGCGACTCACAATATAATTATTTAAAGATCATCGACCCATCGCATTCGTTGTCATAGAAACGCACATCCAATCACAGACGACGGTGCCACAGCAATGCTTTCAGACATGAATCTTTTTACAATAATAATTATTGTTGCTGATTGTGATATTTTATCAGTGACTTGTTTTTGGTTAAACAGATGCGATTTGCGTTTTGCGCATCATAATTATGAAACTTATTCAGCCATAATTATGACAATTTGTAAAGGTGTCTAAGTGGACGCCATAAATTTAGCATTATTATTATTGTTATCTCTAACTATTTTTTCAGGATTCCTGCATAAGACACTTTATCAAAAGGTAATGGCTTTGAGCTCCGTCTAAATATCTTGTTTGATATTATTTGCTCCGTTTTGGTAGCTGCGTCGCGTTGTTTCAGTCGTGTCTTGACATTCAGAACCATTCAAATGTTCTCCAGTATATTCAATATTCAATAAAGCACGTCATTAAGCACCTCTTTTGAGGTTATAACAAAGTTATGAAGTTCAAATAAACGCTTTTTATATATTTTGTCAGATTAAAAGCCATTGCTGAAAAGATTAAATAGACGCTCATAATTTATTAGTTTTTTGTCAGGTTTCTTGCATAATGCACTTTTATCAAAAATTCAGGCTTTGTCGTCGGACTAGTCTGAGGAAAAAGCTTTCTTCAGGTCTGGGTGTAACGTTGGACGAAGAACAAAAATGTGTCCCAATGAACCCTCTACAGCTACCAATTTTTTCAAAATTTTATTCCAGGCGGAATGCGTTTGATTTGCGAAAAACCTAGGGGAGTGGCAACCACCCCCTTGGTAGCCCGAGGGTTAAGATGACTGCATCTGCCAGAACCATGTTGTATTTAAACGTTTCATTTACCTATTGAAAAGCGACCCCGGATATGGCGTTGATGTTGTCGTGCTGAAAACCAACATCACGTCGTCATGTGAGCAATAGTAGCTTCAGTATAATAAACAACGCTCTGTGATTTAAAAAAGGTCATCGCCATCTTCATTCAGTCAAACCGGGGATTGCCAGTGAGCGAAAATGGTCATAAATAAAAAAAGAAATTGAATATTATCATTTATATTTAAACATTTAATCGCGTGTATGCTGGTCATGGTTAAACTCATCGCTTGTATAGATGAATTATTGACTCTAATGTGATGATGAAATAAGTATAATAGCCGTTTGAATGTGTGTACAATGTAAACATCTTTGGAATCGCCCTTTATGACATCTAATCATGTCCCAACATAATACGCATACAGACAGAGATTCTGCCTGCTCATCAACAGGCAGATCACACTGTAAACATACACACACAATTCAAGGGATCGGTCGTACAGAGAGAGAGAAATTATAATAAAACTTATATCCTTTATTGAACAATCCAGTTGACACTACCGATTACAGCGTATACGGTTAAGCAACTGAAACAACTTACGAGCACACAGATCACATATGACATGAATCTTGGCTACTAACAGAACAGACAGCCTGCAATATCAAGACGCTAACAGCAGACTACAGAGCACGTCCATTAAAACACGGGGGGTGGGACTTCGATAATCGAACTCAAGTCCGTTGAGCTCCCCGATGGTTTGTTATCCAATGCTCCACCAGGCTCTCCAATTCGGCAAGAATTCCTTTCCAACTTCTGTTCGAGTTACAATTATTTTTAATCAATACGGCTCCAGTTTTAGCAAGGATGGATGGAAAGATGGAAAGAGATGAAAAGAGTTTGTCGTTTGGGCGGATGGAGAGACAAAGATATGGAATTGAAAAGAGCGTATTGCTGTTTTTTTGTTCTGACTTTTTAAAGATTTTTTTCCAATAATTTTTGAATTTCAATTATGTCAATTGTGAGCTAATTTTGTATAGTCTATTTAGTCAGTTGATGTTTAGGCGTACGACTAGACCAGCTCAAGGTCAGCGTCTAGACAGTTAGGCCTGCAGGTGCCAGACTGGCGGGAAAGTTAGCGCGGCTCGGCCGACCGTCGCCGAAGCGCGCGAGAGAGCGAGAGAGACAGACAGACAGACGGACAGATACACGAAGAGAGGCAGAGAGAAGGACAGAGCGGCCAGGGGAAGAGTGTACGCCCAGACAGTGTAAGAAGTAGTAGAAGAAGGCGTTGATAGTAGAGAGAGAGTAGAAGACGTTTTAGAGAACAGTGGAGTTTAGATAATAATAGTTGCGTTGCTGTCGTAGAATTCAAGCGTTTGTCGTCGTTGATCTATTGTTGTGTTATTTGCGTTGTTATGAAGAAGAAGAAAATACAAGAAACAGAGCTTTGTTGTAATTGAACAAGTTAAGAACTTTAGAGATTTATACCCTAGCTTTAGATAACGAAATACAGTGACTAGGCTAGGTGTAGGCTACGCTACTGGGCCCGTATGTACATAAGGGCTTAAGTCTTATATATGGCTTAAATATCGTCTATGCGGGAGAAGTGTGTTAATTCGGTATGCATGGCTCGAGCTTAGCGAGCTGTGCTAGGTATAACGTTATGCCAAACCCGAGGTAGGAGTTGGCCGGCTACTCCCATTGTGAACAATAGACGGCCGACTCTAGCTGGACAGCGCGAACAATAGGCAGCCGTTCGATATTTCCCTACGGGCCGCTTTAGGTCTGATTCTGCTTACACCACGCTGACACACAATCGCATATAAATATCTTTCACGCATGCGCGCTCAGCTATAACCTATTGAATGGGGGGAAGAGCAAGCGTCATGCATCGTCGGCTACAAGGAATGTGTAGCTTAGTTATTCTGTCTGCTATTTTGTTTCGTGCATACGGATACATTCCAATGGCTATATCGGGAATTACTAAGTCGCGTTTAGGCACTAAACATCGATAGCCTTATGCCGTGTCTTGTACATACCGCCCCTGAACACAAGGGAAAAAACGGGAGAAAACTTTGAAGGTCAATTGGGTGTTGACATTTTTGGTGATAGCGGTGGGATACTGAATTCAAGCAACGGACGTTGGGATAGTGAACTCAGTCGGAGGAATATTTTCAATCGGAGCAACATTTTCAATTGAAGGAATATTTTCATTTGGAGGAATATTTTCAATCGGAGGAATATTTTCAATTGGAGCAACATTTTCAATCGGAGGAATATTTTCAATTGGAGCAACATTTTCAATCGGAGGAATATTTTCAATTGGAGGAATATTTTCATTTGGAGGAATATTTTCAATTGGAGGAATATTTTCAATTGGAGGAATATCTACGGTGGATTTTGCTTACGAAGCATTTTCGACGTCAATTTTCGGAATATTCACCGTCCGTAAATTGAAGGTGAATATCGAATCAATCTGAGGAGCTGACCAAACGGGAGAAGGAAACTGAGCATCCGAACAACTGGTGAGAAGATACAACGGGTATACGAATAACATTACGACAACGCCAGAGAGAGGTATACAAAACTCGCTCCTTGTATAAACAAGCCATAAGAAGTAAAGTCAGCCAATTGCAGAAAGCATAGTCACTCCCTCGATTTCTTCACGCAAATCAGTTGAAGTAAGAAAGTAAGATGGAGAAACTTACGGAACAAAAGCAAGCGAGTATAAAGAAGATGTCGTCTGCTCGATTAATAAAGTTATTAATTGAAGAGGGTCTCGACATAGAAGAAGTCGAAGAGATGTCAAGGGAAAATTTGATGAGAGCCCTAGCAGAGGTGTGGCTAAAGGAAGCTGAAGAGAAAGGCGCTGTAGGTGGCGTTGAGGAGAAACCACAGGTTATGTCTATGGAGGCGTTGATGCAATTTATGATGATGAAGGAGGAGCAACGCAGACAAGAAGAGAAAGAAAAAGAGGAGAAACGTAGACAGGAAGAAAAAGAAAAAGAGGAGCAACGCAGACAAGAAGAGAAAGAACGGAAACAAGAAGAGAAAGAAAAAGAGGAGCAACGGAGACGAGAGGAGAAAGAACAAAAACAAGAAGAGAAAGAGAAAGAAGAGAAACGGAGACAGGAGGAGAAAGAGAAAGAAGAGAAACGGAGACAGGAGGAGAAAGAGAAAGAGGAACAAAGGAAACAAGAAGAGAAAGAACGGAGACAAGAGGAAAAAGTAAGAACAGAACAAGCAGAAAGGATGAGACAAGAAGAGATACAGATGCAGAAGCAGCAGTTCCAGCTTCAGCTAGAACAAATGAAAAAAGATCGTGACGAAGCAGAACGAAGAAGAATGGAATTGATGATAGAATACGAGAGGGCAAGGAAAAGTGATGAAGAAATACGAAAACAACAGATCGAAGAGCAAAAGATGCGTGAGGAAGACAAAGAAGCCATGCGTTTGGCAGAATTACAAAGAGCCGAAGAGATTCGACAGGAAGAATTGAAAATGGAGAAAGAAAATTTGGAAAAAGCGGAAAGAGAAAGGGAAGAACAATTAGAATTAGAACAAAAGAAACTCGCTCTTAAGGAAGCTCAGCTCCGAGAAATGGCTATAGAAAAGGAGGAACGCAGAAGACAGTTAGAATTGTTGCAGCAAAAGATAGAACAAGAAGAACTGCGTAGGGTAGAAGATCAAAATAGACTGAGGGAACGAAATGAAGACGAAAGAAGAAGTCGTGAAGAGTCAGAACGAACCAGGGTCAGAGAAAGTGAGACAATGGTGTCCAAGATTAAAAAGATAGGTGATGCAATGAAACACGTATTACCTAAGATGCCATATGATATGATGGAGGTGCCATTATATTTTGAGACAGTTGAGAATGCATTCAACAGTTTTACGGTGGAAAAGCAGTTTTGGGTCAAATTGCTGTTGCCACTAATGACGCCAAGAGCAAGAACGGTGTTGAATCGATTGTCTTTCGATGATCTAGACGATTACGACATAGTGAAAGAACATTTACTGAAAGAATTCAAATTGACAGCGAGAGAATATCGATCACGATTTGGAGATGCGAGGAAAACGGCGGAAGAAACATACACGATGTTTACAGCAAGATTAAAGAACCTGTTGAACTATTATGTCAGAAGTAGGCGAGTGGGTAAAAGCTACGAGAAGTTATTTGATCTGTTGGTGGCGGATAAATTGAAAGAATGTCTACCACCGGGTCCACTACAGTTTGTACTAGCAAAGGAGGGTACTGAATGCTTTGAAGCTAGTAATGTTGCAGAACTTGCAGACGTACACGTGAACAATCGAATTGGTCTAATGTTTCAAGACAAACCGAGATATGAAGCATGGGGTAATAGTTCGAAGCAACCCAGGTGGAATAGTAATAACAAAGAAACAGGAAACCAAGCCAGAAATAACGAAGCGAGGAATGATGGTGCTCCTGGAAGACAGTTTGGTCAAGATAGAAGAGAAGCAACGGGTGACAGACAAATGTACAGTCGAATTCCAGTGATGGGACGCCAAAGAGAAAACAATACAGCGTACAATTACAGGCGGGAGAACACTGAACAGAGAGGGATTATTAAGAAACGTTGCCATAATTGTCAGTCAGACCGACATCTGATAAAGGATTGCAAAGCACCACCAAGAACGACAAATCTGAGAAATAGATTTACTCGAAGTGCAGAAAATCTCAGAGTAAATCAGATACAAGTAAGGAATGCACCGAATCAGTATGAAGAACAAGACAACCGCGAAACGGAAGTGAAGTCAGTGATGAAGTGCACGCCTCAATTTGCTATACAGAGAGAAATAGTAAATTCTGCTCCAATTAAAGATGCTGGTCGAGAAACAGAAAGCAAAGATGAGTGTCAACGTACAAAGAAGTCTTTACTACAGCATGTCAATGTAGAGATACGTGGAAATGATGACAGTTGTCATCCCGTGCAAGTCAGAGCGCTGATCGACTCTGGTACTGAGATTCCAGTAATCAATGAGGAATTGTTGAAAGGAGCGACAGTGGAAGAAATTGGCAGAGTACATTTGCAATGTGTGGCTGGAGAACCCATTCCAGCTAAGTTGGTGAAAATCGAAGTGCGGATGAGTTGTCATAACGAAGGAGGAGATTGGAAAGACAAGGGAGTAAATATCGCGCCATATTTAACCTTAGTGTGTGCCAGCATTCCGGCAGTCTTGTGCAAAGATAACAAAGAGAAGTTCTTGCTGCATCCGGAGATAATCGCAGAACTGAAAGAGGTTCCACCAGTGAATGTATTACAAGAAGAATTGCAAGCGAATGTGACTACAAGAGCACAGAGTCGGAGAAATGAAGTGGAAGAAGGAGAAGAGGAAAAGTCAAATGAAAGTTTGCTAGATGAGGATACAGAAAGCGATGATGAACAAAGCATTCAAGAAGAAGAAGGAATAACATCCGGAAACAATGAAATTGAAGAAGAGATGGTTGCATGTGAACGTGATAATGATTATGATGATTCTGGAAGTGATGGTGAAATGGACACGAGTATGAGGGATTTGTTTGCCGAGAATACGAGTGATGAAAGACAATTGGCAGACGCAATGAAATTTGAAGAGCAGCAGAGAAATGACGAGTCACTGAGGTCGTGGTGGAAGATAGCTGAAGACAAAGGATCAGAGTTTAGTGTGGTGAATGGGTTGATGTATAAGAAGCATCAAATGTTGGACCAGTTGGTGTATCAGTTGGTGTTGCCGAAGGAAAGAAGAATTCAGGTGATGGAATTGGCACATGAGTCAGTATTTGGCGGACACTTGGGAGAAGAGAAGACAAGGGAACGTATCAAGTTGTCCTTTGTGTGGCCAAGAATGCGTAGAGATGTGGTGAAGTTCTGCAAGTCCTGTGAGAAGTGTCAGCTGAAAGCACGAAGTTTGGTGATGGATCGAGTGCCGATTACACCAATACCAAGAGAGGATGTGCTGTTCAGAAGAATGACCATGGACGTCGTAGGACCGATCGAACCGACTTCAGCAGCAGGGCATAAGTATTGTTTGTGCATCGTGGACTCATGTACGAGATGGCCGACAATATTCTTGATGAAGTCATTGACCGCGAAGGCTGTATGCGAAGCTTTGATGAAGCTGTTCATGGATGTGGGAGTTCCGTCAGTGATCACGAGCGACAGAGGGACGAATTTTACAGCCAGTCTAACAAGAGAATTTCTGAAACTGATGGGATGTTGTCCTCGATTCGATTCGCCAGGACATCCAGAAGCGGCAGGATTGGTGGAGAGATGGAATCAAACGTTCAAGAAAATGATTCATCATGTCGTTGTGGAAAATCCGAGACAGTGGCATAAAATTATTCCATTTACAGTATGGGCATTGAGAGAAGTGCCTAACGCAACTACAGGAGTGGCACCGTATTTGCTGGTCTATGGAAAGTTGCCGAGAGGGCCACTCACCATCCTTAAAGAAAGCTGGACCAAAGAAATAAATCTACCACCGAACATTGGAGTGCAACCGGCAAAATACCTGAAAAATTTAAGAGCCGACATGGAAAAGGCCTTGACATTCGCCGAGAGTTGTGCTGGAGAAAAGCATAAACAGTACGCCAGTCAATACAACAAAAGAGCAAAAGATAAAGAATTCGAGCCAGGAGAGAACGTCATCGTGCTGTATCCTACGTCAACCAATAAATTGATCTCACGATGGCATGGTCCATGCAAGGTCCTGCAAAGAAGATCCAAATATTCGTATCTGGTGGACATGAACGAAAACGGTCGACGGATTATTCATGCTAACAAGATGAGGAAGTTCATTACGAGAACATTGTCTTGTGGTCTGATTGTGGAAGAGGATGAAGAATTTGGATCAGTGGTAGAAATACCACTGAAGGAAGACTATTCAGAGACAAAACAGAAGTCACTTCAATTGGATTACGAACAAATTGGACATCTGACCAGCGAACAACAGAAACAATTACTTGATGTACTGAATCGATATGCAGACAGATTCTCAGACAAACCTGGATTATGTACATTGGTAGAACACGAAGTGGTGCTGAGACCAGACTTTCGCGAAAAAGAATTCATGGCATATCGAATACCATTAATATACCGAGCAGAAGTGGAAAAACAAATACAAGAGATGCTGAAAGAAAACATTATTCAACCATCGTCAAGCAGAATGGCAAGTCCACTTGTCATCGTCAAAAAGAAGAATGGATCCTTGAGATTGGCTTGTGACTACAGGTACATTAACTCTTTTACTGAAAATTGTCGATATCCTATGCCAATCGTCAACGATGTCTTGAGCAAAGTTGGAAAATCCAAGTTCATTTCTGTTCTGGACTGTCGCAGTGCATATTGGACTTGTCCTGTGAAAAAGAGTGACCAATGGAAGACTGCGTTCGTTACACATAATGGACTGTATGAATTTACGCGTGTCCCTTTTGGAATGATTAACTCAGGACGGACTTTTGTAAAAGCGATAAATATGATTTTGCAACCGATTCATGATTTTACTGAACCTTATGTTGATGACATTGCAGTGCATTCTAATGATTGGGACATTCATTTGAAACATTTGGAATTATTTTTGAAACAAATAAGACTGCATAATGTAACATTGAACTTGAAGAAATGTGTGTTTGGTAAGAGTGAGGTGAAGTTCATCGGTCACCTCATAGGATCAGGGAAGAAGATGATGAATCCAGACAGGATTGACAGTTTAATTAATTTGAAGAAACCTGAAACCAGAAAGGAAGTGAAGCAAGTCTTAGGATTTTTTGGATTTTACAGACAGTTTATTTGTAATTTTGCTGAAATTGCTAAACCATTAACAGACTTGACTAGCAAGAAAGTACCTGATAACATTGTTTGGACTGATGTACATCAGAAAGCCTTTGATTCCCTTAAGCAGATTGTCTTGTCAAATGTGATTCTATATATGTTTGAGGTTGGGAAACCATTTAATTTGTACTGTGATAGCAGTGATTTTGCTGTGGGAGCGGTCCTGTCTCAGGTGGACGAGGAAGGGATAGAACGTCCCGTTTCATTTATCAGTCAGAAGCTGACAGATACTCAGAGGAGGTGGGCGACGATTGAGAAGGAAGCCTATGCGATCATATGGGCTTTAAACAAGTTGAAAGAAATTCTTATTGGTTCTAAAATCAATGTGTTTACGGACCATAACCCTTTAGTTTATTTGACTGAATCAATGTCGAAATCTGCTAAATTAGTCAGATGGTCTTTATCATTGCAAAATTTTGACATTCTATTGAACTATAAGAAAGGTAAATTGAATGTAGTAGCTGATTGTCTGTCTAGATTGTAGTATAAGATATTTTATGATGTATTATGTTATGGACTATTTGCATTATTTAGTTAAGGTACGTTCGCTAATTTTTATAGATAATTCTTCTTCTATCTTCTCTTCCGTCATCGATATGACGATGAGGCCTTTATGAATTGTCTCCAGACTTCTCTGTTCCTGATTGTTTCTTTGATTTCAGCTAAGCTGGTTCCCTTCTCTTTCAGATCTTCTTTGATGTTGTCCATCCAGGTCTTCCTCTGTCTCCCTCTGCTTCTCTCTCCTTCAACATGTCCATGGAGTGCGGCGTTTGGCAGTCTTTGTTCCGCCATTCTTCTCACATGACCGAACCACCTGAGTCTTCTCTTCTTAATTTTTTCTATTATTGTTTCAGCAACTCCTAGTTGCTCTCTTGTTATTTCATTTCTGATCTTCTCTCTCCTGCTCCTGCCTATGATTCTCCTCAGCCAGCTCATCTCTGCTACCAACAGTCTTCGTTCGTCTTCCTTCCTCAAGCACCAGCACTCTGATCCATATAGTAATACCGGTTCTACTAAGGTATGATAGAGCTTCATCTTAGTTTTGATGGATATGTTTCTTGCCTTCCACATTTTCCCCAGTTTTCCGAATGCCGCACATGCCAGTCCAATTCGTCGTTTTATATCTTCTTCACATCTTCCATCTTCTGTAATCAGTCCTCCAAGATAGACGAATCTGGTAACTTGTTCTAGAATTCCGTTCTCTGTTCTTATCTGTAAATCCTCGTGACGCTTTCCAATCACCATTGTTTTTGTTTTTTCCACATTGATTTTGAGACCCATTCTCCTACTGCTTTTATCTACTCTGCTTGTTATATCCTGTAGTTTCTCTTGTGTGTTAGCTATCAGATCTATGTCGTCTGCAAAACGAAGGTTGTTCAATGGTCGTCCATTTAGGTTTATCCCATGCTCTTCTTCTCGCTTGGCAAGTCTCATCACTATTTCCAGTATCATATTGAACAGGTCCGATGACATTCCACATCCTTGTCTTACTCCTACCTTTATCATAAACCATTCCGTTAGTTCTCCTTCCACTCTCACTGCACTTTCCGATTTGCTGTATATGTCTTCTATCAACATTACCAACTCCTCCGGTACTCCACAGTGTCTCAGTACTCTCCATAGCCCCTCCTGCCACACACTGTCAAACGCCTGTTTGTAGTCAATGAAGTTGTTGTACAGCGTTCTGTTCATTTCAACGTACTTTTCTGATAGTTGCCTAATCACAAATATCTGGTCCATTGTTCCCCGTTCTTTTCTGAATCCTGCTTGTTCCTCGCTCATCGCTTCTTCTGCATACTTCTTCAATCTTCTCTGTAATACTCCGGTGTAGACCTTTCCTGGTATGCTCAATAAGCTGATTGCTCTGTAGTTGCTGCATTCTGTTTTGTCTCCTTTCTTGTATATTGGTACTATTATGGCTTTGCACCAGTCCTTGGGGCATTCTTTGTCATAGTAGATTTTATTGCACAGTTTATGCAGCATCTCCACCGAACAACTCCCTCCTGCTTGGATCATTTCTGCTGTTATGTTATCCTCTCCTGGTGCTTTTTTCCTTTTTAGATTCTTAACTGCTGTTTCTACTTCTTTCTCTAATATGTCCAACATTTGTTCTTGGCTGTTGTTTTCTGGTAGCTCTTCAAGTACCGTTCTGTCTACCGGGTTCCCACTGTTGTATAGCTCCTCATAGTGTTGCTTCCATCGTTGTTTGATTTCTGTTTTATCCTCCAGTAATTTTCCTTCCTTGTTCTTCACTGTGGCTAATTTTACGTTGACTGTTCCGCATATTTCCCTTGCCACCTGGAAGAGCTTCCCTGTATTTAATGCTCCTGGTGTACTCTCTAGTTCTTGGCATTTCTCAACTATCCATTCCTCTTTACATCTTTTCGCCTTCTTTCTAATTTCTTTCGTAATTTCTTTATATCTTTCCATGTTTGCCTCGCTGTGTGTTTTTGTCTTCCTCATGTTCCTTCTTTTGTCGCTCAGTTCCAGTACTTCTCTAGTTATCCATGGTTTTTTCTTCTTCCTTTCTTCGTTATAGATAATTAGCTCTCTTTAAAAGAAAGGAAGGAGGTAATGTGAGCTAATTTTGTATAGTCTATTTAGTCAGTTGATGTTTAGGCGTACGACTAGACCAGCTCAAGGTCAGCGTCTAGACAGTTAGGCCTGCAGGTGCCAGACTGGCGGGAAAGTTAGCGCGGCTCGGCCGACCGTCGCCGAAGCGCGCGAGAGAGCGAGAGAGACAGACAGACAGACGGACAGATACACGAAGAGAGGCAGAGAGAAGGACAGAGCGGCCAGGGGAAGAGTGTACGCCCAGACAGTGTAAGAAGTAGTAGAAGAAGGCGTTGATAGTAGAGAGAGAGTAGAAGACGTTTTAGAGAACAGTGGAGTTTAGATAATAATAGTTGCGTTGCTGTCGTAGAATTCAAGCGTTTGTCGTCGTTGATCTATTGTTGTGTTATCTGCGTGTGTTATGAACGAAGAAGAAGAAAATACAAGAAACAGAGCTTTGTTGTAATTGAACAAGTTAAGAACTTTAGAGATTTATACCCTAGCTTTAGATAACGAAATACAGTGACTAGGCTAGGTGTAGGCTACGCTACTGAACACAAGGGAAAAAACGGGAGAAAACTTTGAAGGTCAATTGGGTGTTGACATCAATAAAATCGAACTGTGTCGACTAATTTATATATAGCTAGAGTAAAACCATTAGAAGGTGTCTAAGCGTTGTTTTGTAAAACAGTTGTTGCAGAGACGTCTCACTAACCGCATACACTAACACAGTGCATCAGTAACATAGACTATAATTGCAGAATAAATGTGTTATAGTGCATTAGTGTAACATGGGGTCTGAGTTCTGAATAAATGTGTCAAAAAGACCACTGCAAACACTACAGTGAGAGACGACGGTGAGATTGGGGGTCAGCGTGAAACTGCGATGCAGTGCAAGCGCTGTTGTTGGGAGCGCCTCTGAGTAGTGAGCTTGAAGTGGCGTTATTGGCGTGGAGAAATAAAATAATAAAATAAATGCATGGTTCTAATTGTTGACGCATACGAAAGGAGGACGAAGGGAGGATACTGGGGACAATTAAGTAAGTATTTTATTCATTGATCGGACCCACCACCGTCATCCGCCGAGACTGAGAAAATGAAGACGACATAATGAAGGCGCTCAGTCTCAATCCAAATGGCCGTTCTGTCTCTACTGTGAACGAAGTTAGCTATTATTATTTCGCAATCGATGTGGGTGAATGACGTGTATATTCTGATTTCATATGTACAGTTTCTGTTTCTACTGCTTAGATATCCTCATGTAATAACGTTTAAAGGGGGTCGAATGATTCCGTTCTGCAAATATTATTATTATTACTCGGCGATTCGCCGACTAATCAATAAAAAAAAACACGCTAGAGCAGCGGTTCCCAACCCGTGGCCCGCGGGCCAAAAGTGGCACGCATGGCCTACAAAAGTAGCCTGCAGCATCTCGATGAATTAAGAAAATATGTGTAAAAATTGACAATTTGGAATGATAGAATATATAATTCTTTTCTATTACAAATTATTTTATTTGGACGTTAATAAACTGCAGCAAACATTCTTTTTTGACTCAATTACAGCAATTATATACGCCTTTAGTTAAATAACCCTCGGAGGCTAACCTGGGGTGTTTTTTTCACCCCACTGTCATTATTTGCCCCGAATTTTTTACTCCTTTGAAATTTTGCAATACGCTTTGCGTATCTATTCATAGATGACTTTTGCTTAATTCCGCATTTTTTAAATTTTGCAAATTGAATGCATGGTCACGTGATTGACGTCATATAATGGCCATTGTTATTAATAATTTATTTGTGTTGAAGAGGTTTCCACGGTTATCTGCAGCCAATGCAGCTAAACTGATACCAGAATTGATAGCAATGTATTGAAAATGATGATAGTGATGAGGATAATGAAGAGTTTGTTGATTGTAATGATATCTCGGAGCTAAATAATGTTGAAATTGATGATGTCATAGACCTAGCCTATGTGTTGCAACTTTGTATGTGGAAAGCACGCAGCAAAGCGTTCCTTGTGTATAGGCCTAGATGACCGTAGACTCGATGATTATGCTAATATTTTAACTTAGTTAGGCTTCATAGTTTGTCAATTCCATGCTGAACTTGAATTAAGTGCCATTTTTGATCAAACATGGTCTAATTTTATATCATAAGCCTAAAATGGTATGGGGTGAAAAATATACCCCAGGTTATCCAATACGGTATGTGGTTTTTCTAGAGGTTAGCCTCCGAGGGTTAAATTTTAGCCTTGTGGCCCCTGATGTCCTTCAACTAAGAAAAAGTGGCCATCGTGTCCTCCAACTTAGAAAAAGAGGCCCGACAGTCAAAAAAGGTTGGGAACCACTGCGCTAGAGACTCTAAGATTGGTACACAAGAAAAGAGAGTTGATGACTAGAAGAAACAGAGCACATGTAGATGAAGAATCATACAGGGTGAAAAGCAATGAAGTACGGAAAGCGGAAAGAGCAGCCAAAGCTAAATGGCTTGGGAGTCAATGCAAAGACGTGGAAAAATATCACGGAGAATGCAAAACAAGAGAGGTATACAAGATGATCAAGAACATCAACAGAAAATGGCAACCGAAACTTGCAGCAATTAGAGATGAAAAGGGGAAAGTACTTATGAATAAAGAAGACATTGTACAAAAGCAACGGCAGGCGACGACGGTCTTTGAACTTTATAATTAAACGACCAGACGCATTGTATCACTTGCCTCAGTTACAACTTGCTAGCAGTTCAATCTTTGAGTCCGATATGCAGGGAGATTCGACGCAAAAAAGTTTGCAGTGGCCAACTATTTATGCAAAATGTTTAAGTTTATAACCGGTGTTTATGCAGGTCCTAATTTTGGATTGATAAATTCACTGTGCGGGCTGAAGGCAAGTTTCTTTCATTCGTCGGATGTCGTCCTTGTTTTTCTCCATTTCGTTGCTACTTCCTGTATTCTGTTCTTTCTGTCATAATTCCAGAGGTTGAAAGAATAATGAATTATTTAAATCCGAGAATGCATTTTTGCGTCATTTTCCGAAAGGAATATTGACTCCTCAGTTGTCAGAAGCTGTCAAACTGGAATTCCATCAGTACGTCCATCCGTCTGCCCACCCAACACTTCGGCTGACCCGGTTTTGTGAGTTTTCGCATATCTTCTTTTAAAAGACAAGAACGTCTGTTTTCGAAGCCATAATTATTCTTTATGGCAGATTTTAGATGACTTAGAGGATTATAAAGGACTTAGGACATGGCTTGAGCTGTAAAGTAGAAACGAGAAAAGTGATGAGCCAGCATAACCGCAGAGGTCATCGAAAGACAATAAGATGGAGAACGACAAAGACATAATTAACTTCGCTCGCCCTAGCTGTGGTCAGCGGTGCCCATCCATCCGTCACATTACTTCAATGCCAGGTCGTTTAACGGACGATCCTGTGCTACAAGGAGCCCTTTGTTTGAGGTGATGAAGAAAGCAGACGAAATGTCTGAATTGGTTTTGGCAATACAGGTTTTGGCCTGTTCCACGGAGAATTCGTGACTCGGAAACCGAGTCACCGAGTCAAATTTCGAGTCCGGGGCTTCGAGTCCGAGTCCGAGTCCTGACAGTCCGAGTCCGAGTCCGCAGAAAATCGGTCTCGAGTCGGACTCGAGTCTTTTGCCGGACTCGAGTACTACATCACTGGCAGCTACCGTCAGCAAAATGTGTCTGGAATATTACAGCAAGCACTATTTAAGCAAGAAACCAACCTGAAAACTTATGTAGAAAATGTTGCTATTTATAGCGACTAGTGATATTTATTTAAAGGTATATTAAATGCATCATTGGCGTGCGTTTAGAAAAAACCAAACTAGTGTTGAGGTGGCTCGTATACTCTAACTTTGCTGATTCAATAATCTTATTCAAAAGCTTACAATATAGCGCCAATTTGACAATTACCAACCAGACCAAATCGGATGACGGTAGCAACTAAGCTAAATTTAGTAGAAGTTTTTATGTTGAGTTAAACGAGGATTATTATCGTTAAGTTTCACAAATATTCCGAATATGCTATATTGAATGCAGAAATCTCCTTCTGTCATTCCTTAGTCCCTTAATTTATATAGCTCTTATTCAGCGAGACTAGAACATGTCTACCATGGAATAGATGTACAACCAGACCATGTATAATGGCAATGTATAATTATTATATTCCAAGGGTGCGCGGACGGTTGATCGCCGGACGGTTGATCACCGGACGATTGATCACCGGACGGTTGATCACCGGACGATTGATCACCGGACAATTGATCACCGGTCTAGTGGTAATTGCAATTTATTAACTAAGGATGAAAGTGAAATGTCGCAAATACCGCTATAGTAAAGAGAAACATTTATATAAAGCGGTATGACACAGACTCAGTCTACCACATAATGATTGTACTAAATATGTAATGAAATTATAAGAAGTGAAATGTGAAAATATACTTAAGCGGCAAGCGTTATTAGACAAGTAACTAGTCATATAGATCTTCAACTAAACACGCAATTAGACTAAAACGGATATTAAAAAACAACAACAAGAACTGAGGGTTTTGGGTAAAGCATAAGACAAGCCAATCAGGCCTAATTTGACGTAGCACTTTGATGGTCTGCGATAGGCCTTTAATCTAAAGAACAAGAGACGTTTATTTGGATGCGTAATTTATATTCTGATGTGCTATTTGCTGTTTGTGTATATATAAGAATTAGTAGAAGCCGACGATGTTTCTCTTCACTAGCGATAATTACGCCAATCGTCCTAGAACCATACCAAGCCACTGAAGCTGGTCTCGTATCGCGGTAGAATTATTGTCGAACTTATTTAATCGCAGGACTATAGGCGAGCAGCAGCATTGATGACAGCCTGAAGCGCTGTGGCAAGCTGGCAAAGGCAACATTGCAGGTATCAATTCGGCTCAGGATCAAACTTTGCACCAGATGGCGTGTCACGTCTTGTGCGAGAGAGCGAGACACAGATCTCAGCTGCCTCGGTAATTGCGAAGCTGGTTTGCACAACATTACTCCAGTAAAACTGGCCAACAAATTTGAAGTTTTTTTGCTACTACTACTACTAATAATAATAATATTCCTTTTAATGCTTCAATCTGACACACCGCAGAGCGATTACAAGTACATGTTATACGAAATACGGCCCACTGTAGCACGACACGCAGTTCTGCTTTACAGCAGTGGGTTCGGTAACTTAACTAATGGCCTAAGTACTGGATCACTTCTGATCGGCCAAGCCAGAAGTGGGAGGGCTATCTTTATTTTTAGCAGAACCCGAGTCAAGCAACACAACAGCAAAGCGCCATGCGGCAGCTAACATAAATTTTAATAAATTAATGCCCTGAGCGGGGCTTGAACCCGGGTCGCGCGGATGACTCTCAGTTTAACGGCCAGCGCTCTCTCCACTGAGCTACGGGACCCCCCACTACTGGAAAAACTTCAGCTGTATCTTATAGTAGATTATGGTCTGCTGAATGCAGTGGTGTTTTTGTTGTTCTTGCAGCACGTCAAGTTTTTGAGAAAACTGAAATATATAGTTTTTGCACACAGTTGAATTTGCACACCTTTTCTTATTATAGTTGCAATGATGGACATTTTAAAACAATGAACTTTTCAGTTTTAGCACGCATTTGCAATTGCACACCTGTTTTAGTTTTAGCACACATTTGCAATTGCACACCTTTTAAAATTATAATTGAAATTATGGACATATCAAAACAATGGACTTTTCAGTTTTAGGACACATATGCAATTGCACACCTTTTTAAAGTTTTTGCACACATTTGCAATTGCACACCTTTTTAAAAATTATAATTCCAATTATGGACATTTCAAAACAATTTACTTTTCAGTTTGAGCACACATTTGCAATTGCACACCTTTTAAAAGTAATAATTGCAATTCTGAATATTTCAAAACAATGGACTTTTTTAGTTTTAGCTCACATTTTCAATTGCACACCTTTTTAAAGTTTTAGCACACATTTGCAATTGCACACCCTTTTAAAATATTATAATTGCAATTTTAACGTTTCAAAACAATGAGTTTAAAAAAATATTAAAAATAAATAAATAAATAAAAATTTTAAAAAGAAAATTCCCGAATCTTGCTTCTAAGTGCTGTAATATGCCGAGCAAATTTCTGTCCAGGGTAAAGGCCTCTGTTGTCATAGAGCCTGGTCAAATTTGATCCATCCATCAGGTTTTTTAGTTTTAACACATATTTGCAATTGCACACATTTTTAAATTAATAATTGCAATAACGAACATTTCAAAACAATGGACTTTTTAGTTTTAGTTCACATTTTCAATTGCACACCTTTTTAGAGATTTTGCAAAAATTTGCAATTGCATACCGTTTTTTACTATAATGGCAATTATGAACATTCAAAACTATGGACTTTTCAGTTTTAGCACACATATTTTCAATTGCACACCTTTTTAAAATATTATAATTGCAATTATGAACATTTCAAAACAATGGTTTTTTAGTTTAAACACACTTTCTCAATTAGACACCTTTTTTTAGTCTTGGCACACATTTGTAATTTCACACCTTTCTTTATTATAATTGCAATTACTGACATTTCAAAACAATGGACTTTTTATCAGAACTGTCACTGTCCGGAAAAATGGTATGATTTTATGAGGTTTTCAAATCGATGACCAAAAAGGTCATCAACTGCATTGAGCCGCGATTTTTTTTTAGCCCCCCAAGATCGGCAACCAAACTCCGCCCATGTCTCTGCGTCACCAACATTTAATAACAGTTTATGACATAAGTCACGAGACACATGCTTTTTACATAATGATGGAATACGCCAGTGGAGGATCCTTAAAAGCTGTTCTCTCTGCGCTCTCATCTGATCTTCCGATGGCGACCATGAAAGACTGGGCGATTCAGATTGCTGAATTCATGGCATATCTGCATGAAAACAACATCATTCATAGAGATCTCAAGTCGCCGAACAGTGAGTAGGCCTACTGTACTAAACGATAATCATTGATCGAAACATCAGGATAGTTGGCAGCTGTAGCAGTTGTAGAGGTAGTGATATCACTGTCTATTTTTGCCATGGTATGAGTAGTATTAGTAGTAGTAGTTGTAGTAGTGATATGTGTAGTAGTAGTAGTAGTTAGGGTGATTTAAAAAAATATCGAATTTTTTGGTGCTCTCGACATTTTATGCTCCTTTTGGTAATAAAATATGCCCCCAAAATTTGAATGAAATTGGACAATGTTTAGTTCTGCCTCATCGACCTTCAAATTATTTAATTTTATTGTGATTTTTCAAAAAAATTGCATTTGAGTGAATAACCAGTTTTTCTGAAAACTTCATAGTTTAGTCTAATAAAAACGATGCAGCGCTGCCTAAGAAGCTATTATCCATTGTTTCAAATGCCAATATATCTTACCTGATTAAAAGTAATTAAAATTTTAATTGATTCTATTCGAATTTGATCCTCACGCTTCGTCAATGTGGAGTTGAAGGTTGATGCTAGTGAAATATTTCCTTCCGAACAGTAACCAACAATTTAAAGAGCTTTAACAATTTTACCAGCATCTTAATTTTGGTTATTCTTACCATTTATCAACATCTTCTTGAATAAATGACGTAGGCCTATAGACCTGACTGCAATGTAGAAACGTGTTACGAAAAGAAACCAAATGGTGCCAATTCCTCACCAATATGAAAAGGCCCATAAGTTTACCTTGAGTGAATGCTTTCGAACCAGTTTTACAAGTTGAAAATTACTTTGTATGCAGATAAAATTCTGTTTTCTTTTGTCTCAAGTGCAAATCACAAGATGGAGCAACAGCTAGTGCATCATTATGCATTGAGACATGGCATTGTGATCTATGCATTCACATAAAGTTTAAATTTTTTTATTTTTTAAACAACCAGTGACTTCATTTTGTGTTGATTTGATTTAAGTTCAACCATCCATTGAGCACGGTTGAGTGCACTCGGCACTCACAAATATGCCTCAGGTATAATCTGATTCACTTTCCAAACTTGATGTAGACAACTGCTCGTCACTTAGATGTTCCAATGCTTCTTGTGTTTTTCCTTTTTTACCCCGTATAGGTCTACGTATTTCTTTCATTTATTTTAATTTATTTTCTTCTTTTGGACAAATTTATCTCTAGTCCAAGTCCAACTGCACCATCGCAAAATTTGTTCCTGATTGCTCATCCACAAGAAATATTCTCATAGCAAAGTTTTTATCTCTTTCAATTTTAATTATAATTATATGCCTTACTCATGGCCTCACAATGACCAATCTGAAAGAGAATATTATTAAGTGATTGCCAACAATCATCTTCTGTCAGTTTCTGCGTTGTTCAACTACAATTCTTGCTACATCAGATGCATCTGCATTTTTCTAGTAATGCATTCAGTTTCCAAACAATGTTTCTTAGAACTGCATTTGGGCCTTGCTCCTGTCTACCTTTGTGAGCTTTGTAGCCCTACTCTCAGTTCTTCAGTTCTCAACACTTCCGCTCCATCCGTTCGTCTGAACAAAGTTTGCTTTCAGTCCCTTTTGCTCGAACTTCCACTATGCAGAAACGTGCTTTCTCGGTGGTGGGACCCTCAACCTGGAATGGTCTTCCTCTGACCCTCCGCTCTCTTTGTAAAAATCCTTCTCAGGCGTTCCTCTCTCATCTTAAGACAGTTCTATTTGGCCGCGCTAAGGTTGGGAGCGCCTCTGAGTAATCCCCTTGAAGAGGCGCTATATAAATGCATCTAATAAACAATGAATGAATTTCATTGAATTGCTATGATTTTATTTATCATTTCTTATATGTAACTGGCTGCAGTGTGTCAGCGAGAACTCAATAAAAAGAATATATGATTATCATCAACAAAACATGGACCACCAAACTTGGCAGGGAGATATCCATCCAGACAAACGGAGACACGGAAGCAATTTACCTGGCATGGAAGGAACTGGAGGAGGTGGACGTGCGGCCCTCTGCTGCCTCTTCTGCTTTATAGCCTCCATTCCACCATGCTCCTCAATGAAGTTATAAATGAACGTTGCCGTCTCACTGTCCTTCAGCTGTGATAGCGATATACCGATTTCACCAAAGAATGCCTTCATATCGTTGTCCAACTTGTCCACCTGAGATTCAAATACGAACAGTAAACTCGTCACAGGTATGAAAGGTATGGCAGGCTCAACAAAAACATCTAACTGGATATCTAACTGCATCAAATCTCCCGGCGGCTGGCCATCTATGCCTAGGATTCGTATTTCGGTGTGACCAGGCACATGCATTACAAGTTGAGTTAATTAATTAATTAATAATAATAGCTGTATGGGACTGAAGTTGTCATCAAAATGATAACTTGTACATTATGACAACAAAGTCACAGACGTCACTGGGATTGATTTGATTGGTGAGGATCATTTATGCATCAGATCATAATAAGCATGACAGACATTGTGTACTCAATGTTTTCATATCTACATGTGAATGCTAAAAGCATCACAAGCCATATACACTGAACTTTCATCAAATGCAGCAAATGTAAAATCTCTTCTGAATAATGACTGAATAAGCAACACGTCAAAGTTTGACTGCAATAAAATGTTTGTGTGTCGCAGCATCAGTCTTAACTACATTTCTTCTCAACTGTGTATATTATATTCCATATCATCTCTAATTTACCTTTACAGCACATTTCACAGTGTTCAAACTCGACATAACCAATACAGCAACTTAGCCCTTTAACGGCAACAAGTATTCTTTTCACAGTACAATTGTATTGTATTGTGCGTTCTTTTTTAACGTGTTTGCAAGAGCGTTTCAGAAGTGCGCCTAGTGCATGCGGCTCCGAGAGAAAAAGGCCGGATATGATGCGAGGGAAATAAATACTTCCTCATTTGTAAAGGTTTAAATCGAAATGATTCTTACAACAAATGTTCCCTTCTCAGCATCCCAGCCAACATGTTGCACATGCCTACAATAAGAAACCGTTGCATTGTAACATCATCAGAACCAGACAATATCCAATCACAGAAAAATTATTACTAGCCAATAAGTAAGTGATTCCCAACCTTTTTTCACTTGCGGCACACTAGGGAAGAGTGAAAAGTTTTAAGGGACACCTAACAATAATTACCTTTTTATAATTTGTCACTATCATCTAATAATATTTTAATCTTAATATTCTAATTGTCTAATAGTGTGAGTCTAGTCAGTCTACTACATAGTCTAGTCAGTGACCTAGTCTATTCCAATAATAAGTATTATCTAATATTTATTTGCACAAATAACCAGTATTAACTTTTAAGAAATTTGATGATTGTTAATGATCATTAATGTGATGGCTGTGCCTGGTTTCGAGAGTAAATAAAATTGAAATGAGGATCCAGAGACAACAAGCACACTTGCATTTCATCTAGATGGCAGATTTCGGCATCTGTGTGAGCCTTCTTGCGTTATGCCAACAATTTAGCGACTTTATAGCTTGCAACCAATCCCTTTTCTGGCATATATCATGAAGTGCATAAGTTTTTTTATCTCTTATTTTGCTGTGCCACAAAATTTTCAAAAAATTCTTTTAGTTTATCCTGCAATCGTAAACTCTAAATTTCTGTAGAGTTTTGTTTTAAAACATCATTAATTAATAACATATTAAAAATTAAAAATTTTTCGATGGCACACTTGCAAAGTCCTCGCGGCACACTAGTGTGCCACAGCATACTGGTGTGGAATCACAGCTACAAGTGAATGATTTGAAAAATGGGACAGACCCCTGAACTGACACAGCAATCACAGTTGTAACTAACCTGACCTCTTTGTCAACCAATAACAGCCAGTGTATTCAACTCAAAACTAGGTCACACCTAATTAGTATTCAAACAGCACCCGAACCTGATACACCTGAGTCAAACTAATTTCTACTGTAATCAAATTTCGCAACCTAATAATTCTTCGATCTCTTACACTAATAATCTAAAATTGTCCTAGATCCCTTGGACGAAAACCCCCAGTTTTGTAACGGAAAGTGAGGCCACACTACGGCTCAATAGTTTAGTGGAAACGCTCTCCAGATTTCAAAACAGAAATCATGTTACTCATTTGCATATTGTCTCTCTATTCGTTGTAATATAGGTTATTGCTCTATATATCATCAAATCAACAAGTCATTGGTTTACTATAAAAATAATATTAGCATAAAGAATATTTATATAATTATATCAACATGTACAACACACCAATCCTGCTTCTAAATGTATGTGGAAATGTCAAATTAGATACAAGTCTTTCTTAAATATATCTACTTAAGACCAGTACTAATTAAAGTTATTTTGAGGGATATAACTATAATATCTACCCTCCCGCTTTGAATTCTTTAACTCGTGTCGTCGTTCACCATCGTCCAATTTTCATCGCCTTCTCACTAGTTGTATATCTCCAGAGTTGCAGGCCTCGATTCTTTGCAGATATTCTTTGCCGTACTCTTCTTACCAGATGTCGTATAACTTCGATGTAACAGTTTACGATTCCAACAGTACTTGTTCGGTATCGTATTTGCCGATTGTTGCTACCTTCGATTAAAGTTCGAGAGTTCGATATAAGGTTCGTAGTTTATTTATTACTTCGCTATGACACGAGAAGCATGCTTGAAGATCTGTGATACCCGCTGAGAACTGCAGTATATCAGCGTCGATAACAGGTTAGTAATGCGCTATTTCGATCGTTCGTTACGTCCTTTGAACTCTCTATACTGTCCACACTTCAGGACATTAAACTATCGTTGCTTCGTATTCCATTCGTCCAGAATGTCACCGAAACCGTCCAGTAATATCCGACAACAATTATCGACAACTTGCGACAGTTCCTACGGCGGCCATAACCCCCGTCTCTCTAGCCTTTTTTTCCTCACTGCGCAGGCGCAGCAGACGATCTTTTTACTACTCGTGTCCCATCAGCTAATGCCGTTGCTGTATTCCGAAATGTTTGCTCCGATTTAATATATATTTTGCCCTAAGTACTGGTCATAGCACTGGTCAATTAATTGAACATAACAATGTATAATTTCCCCTTAGAATTATTCACTAAACATTAACTAGGGCCTCTCCCTAACTTAACATGTGCAATTACTATTCAACCAAATATATAACAGGATAAGAACGTATGGGTGGGACCAAGGATATCGCTACAACAATCCCCCACAAATTAAAATTTGCTACAAATTTTCTTTTCAATATCCTTATTCAAACTACCTATACTTCTTATACTATCACTATTACTTAGCCATCGATACTAGCACTTACACTAGCTATAGCTACGTAACTATGCAACATTCTATTCAACATTAACCCATTAGTGCCTGACTTTTTGTTTTTTCATGAAAGTGTGAAAATAGTGTCATTTCGACCTAATGAACATCAGTGCCAAACACCATTTAGCCTGAAATTTGTGTTTTCCATTTATTACCATTTTTCTCCTACCGTCCCCGTTTTGGGGACGCTAGGCACAAATGCCCCCGTCAACTTTTACAAGGTTTCTAGGCTGGCATAAATCAACTGTGAAGGTTTCATATATGTTTCATATATTTAATCATGAAAATAAGCAAACATGCAGCTAAAGAAATCAAGTTCCAAAAGTAAAACTCATTGTTTGCTATAATTATTGTGAAAAAATGTCAAATAATCAAATAAAAAAGGCAAATTTATTGTTTTCGTGCCTTGTTTTTAGACAGCAGCAACCTCAGCAACGCTGTATTCTACTAGACTGAAAGGATGTATTTTCTTTCCATATGAAATCTGTTGGCAATAGATCTTAAACAGCTTTTTGTTAACCAGGAGGATGGTAAAGAGTGGAACATTTACCATCTTACTACTAGTGGAACACATGGTAAGCTTAGTGCGTAATGTCATGAAGTCCCGCGTAGCTGCTGAATATAGTAGCCTATTCCCAGCACTTTCAATTTCCACATCCACTTTATAAGCAACATCAGGAGCCTAGTATGACAGTAGTGTCAACATTTTCTGGATGTGACCGAGATGCTGTATGCATGTGCTGATGTTTTGATCCATCTCATCAAGTCTCCACATGTTTGTCGCTGTGGTTGATAGCCTATGGCTGAGCGATGTTCTCAAAATATTCTTTTTGGACAGTGATGACTTTCTTGCAGTGCTCAGTGTTTCGATGCCATGACAATTAGGAGTGTCACCAGCTTGTTGTCATTCCAACTAGTCAAGGTTATTCCTGGCGCTGAATCCAGTCCATAGTCAAATGCATCACGGTCTGTCTTCTTGACCTTGCTCATAGGCTAAACAGGACACTGCAGCAGCAGCCCTAAGTTGATTGGTTCTAGCTGTCCCGGTATCTGGGTGTTGAGTTCATGCTGCTCAGAATTCAATCTTATTTAGAACGGTAAACAAGTTTGTGAAAATACAGTGTATGCTATATTTGTCATCAGCTGGAGACAAGCCGTCTGAAAGCTTGACAACGACAGGTCAAACTTACCAAGTTGGTTGTCAGTAATTCTGACTCACTCCTTGACATGGATCCATATGAAATCTGAATTCCTCAGAACTATCTGGATCATTTGGAGGACATGACATTGTATAAATTCTCCAGGAGTTCTTGCACTCTCTAGCATTGTGACAATGTCACTTACAGTTAGTGGTCTTCCCTTCCAGCATTTGCATGGGTATTAGATGGACTCCATATGGGTTTCACACATGCCCCACATGGAAATATGGGTACTACATGAGTTTCACGCTTGCTTGCTGTCGGGATTGGGCTTGGCATGCTAAGAAAACTCGCATGCATATATCACTGTAGTTGCAAACATAGTGAAAGTCACCTATTGCTACGCATAAGTTGACGGGGGCACTTGTGCCTAGCGTCCCCGAAATGGGGACGGTCTTTTCGGGCATAGTAAAAGTATTAACCAACAATGAATCATTGGTGTAAAATTTATACAGGTAGCTAACAGCACAAATAACGTGGGTATGTACTCACATTTTCGATTGCAGCAGGTTTTCCTCCCGATAATATAAATTTATATTGATAAATTAAAAAAATTAAAAATTTCGGAAAATCGAAATAAAAATCTATCTGGCATATGCAAAAACAAACAAAAATCAGTCTTATTATACCTCATTTGAAAGATAATTTAGTAGACCATCGGACACGATAACTAGCAATACGGAGTATTGCTTGATATTAAAAATAACTCTATCCAAAGAGGCGTCCCCGTTTTGGGGACGCTAGGCACTAATGGGTTAACAGCTAACATCTATTGTGAAAATCCAAATAATATCACCTTTACCTCACCTATACCTTTAATTTACATTACATTTACATTGATTTTCTTATCTACATTTCTACCTCTATTTACTATCAACTTCCGTTTGTAAGACCTCTCCTCTTCTTTGGACAGCACTTCCTGTCTCCCTCCATCATACTATTTTTCCTCGAATCTCTCTACACGCGCATCTCTGTTATTCCTCCACCTAATATTACCCTTAGGACGTGACCACTCTCTGTCATGCCATGACCTACTCTTCCACCTACTCACATCATTGTTATCTCCACAACTCTTATTTCGCATTCTTCCAGACTCCTCAGCTGGTTCTCTTCTATACCACTGTCCATTATTTCTCCAATTACATCTACATGTGTTCCTCATATTCCACCCGATATCTCTTCTATCCACATTTGGATTCTCTACGTATTCTCCGTACCTCCATTCATTGGATCTCCTAGACTGGTTTTCATTTCGCTTATTTCTGTTCTCTTCGTTTCTCCAGTCCACTCTTTCCTTCCAACAATTACTCTGATTTCTACGACTATCACCTAACTCACTCTTTCCGCCAGTGATTAAGTATTTATCAAGTGTTTCCACCAATCTCAGTGGCTTATTTCTGAAGGCCTTCTTTACTGTTTCACTTTTTCGCTCTTTTCTATCTTTGTCATGTGTACGTGTATTGCCCCCGGCTAATATTCTTTTAACAGGTCTCTCTGCCTTTGACTGTTCTATTGTATTGGGCCTAAATGCTATGTAAAGACTACCATCCATCTTTTCTTCAAGTGCGTCACGTTCACCTTCTAACAGATAATCTTTTTTGAACATCACTCTCTTCTCAACGTCACCCGTGACTACCTCCTTATTAGCATCATCCCTTGTGACATCATCCTCATGGGTATTCACTCCAACGTCCTCAACCCTGGATTTATTTATACTTCCAATTCCTTTTGGTTTCTTCTCAAATAAACCTGGATTTATTTTCAGTTCCTTAACCAAGTTTTCTATCACTAAAGCCTCTGCTTTTCCTTCAAATTCTTTGCTCTTGATGTCAATTAAAGCTGTTGGATACTTTACTTTTGATCCATTAGCAAATCTGCAAATCATTTTGCGTCCAGTATATTGGTAAGGTAACTCTAAACCCTTTCTGATTGCTAAACATGTGGCACCTGAAACATGTGGCGCATTCACCTTTTCCCCATTCACTAACATCATACTCATATAAGCACTTAGAGTTTCCTACTCTTCAGCTAAATAGCAAGATATGGTCACTTCATGTTCGACCTCTTTTGCTTCTCTGTCTTCAAAACACTGCATGGTGGCGAGAGTTTGCGATTTTGCACCATGTCTAATATTATCGCATTTTAATGCATAATGGAAAACAGATCCACAATGGAAGCAACCTCCTTTTGGATTCTCCCTATCAACTTCACTCCGTTTCCGGTTCCTGAAATCCCATTCATTATTGAACCGACCTTTATCTTCGTAACTATCTTGCTCTCTGTTCATGTTCCGTCCAAGACTACTACTTCGATGCTCACTATTATTCCTTGTTAATTCTCTAGAACGGCCTTCAGGTTCATTGTTTACTTCCCTAGGACTTGGTGTCCACTTCCTCTCGCTAATTTCTCTAGCCTCCACGTAATTCTGTGCTTGTTCGAGCAATGTTTCCAAATCCACCTTTCCCTTCTCTTTGAGAAAGCATCTCATATCATCATCGCATGTCACTAAGAACTGATCACGCAATACCAGTGTCTCCAGTCCTTTATAATCATTCTTGAATCCGGCCATTTCCAACCATTGCCTCAAATACCGTTTCAATCTCTCAACATACTGAGTTACAGTTTCATCTGTGTCACGTTTAGAAGAGCGAAACTTCTTTCTATACCCGTTCTCTGTCAACTGGAATCGTTTCAACGTTCCTCCTTTAATTTTCTGTAATCTTGTGCCTGTTCTACTTACAGCCTCTCGAAAACTTGCAATGCCTTTCCTTCTAGTGATTTTACTAGTGTTAATGCCCACATTCTCTCTGGAACTTCTTATGCCATGCAGGTCCTCTCAAATCGTAGTAGATAGGCATCAAGACAATCTCTGTCTTCCCTAAATACTGGCATCTTCACATGCTTGGCATTATTATTCTGTCCACTGGTTTCCCTACTATAACCATTGCGGACCCAATCGTCTCTATCGCCTTGTCGTCTATCTTGCTCCATTCTTAGCTCCAGTTCTTTAAGTTTTATCGTTTTCTGGTTGTCGAGTTCAACCTTTTTCAGATTGGCTTCTCTCTCTTCCGAACTCCTCTTCTCTTCCATCTCTAGCCTTCGTAATTCTAATTCCTCATTACGTCGTTTGTCAGCTAACTCTTCTTGTCGTCGTTTGTCAGCTAACTCTTCTTGTCGTCGTTTGTCAGCTAACTCTTCTTGTCGTCGTTTGTCAGCTCTCTCTTCTTCCCGTCGTTCTCGCTCTGCCTCAATTTGTCTCTGTTCTCGTTCTCGTTCCCGTTCTACCTCGATTTGTATCTGTCCTCGTTCCGAAATTAATTTTTCCTTTTCGTAATCAGCCAGTAATTCTGCTTGTTTAAAGGCCTTACTTTATTCTTGTCTCTCTCTGACAAAATCTCTAAGCCCTTGATCCGAATAACCAAGATCCGATCCAATTTTAACCCACTTTGAGTACTCTTGGGCCATTCTGCGCTATAAAAACTTCCAAAGAACTATTTAAGTTTCCGCGGTGAATCACTTGAACCTTAGACCTGACCTCTTTGTCAACCAATAACAGCCAGTGTATTCAACTCAAAACTACGTCACACCTAATTAGTATTCAAACAGCACCCGAACCTGATACACCTGAGTCAAACTAATTTCTACTGTAATCAAATTTCGCAACCTAATAATTCTTCGATCTCTTACACTAATAATCTAAAATTGTCCTAGATCCCTTGGACGAAAACCCCAGTTTTGTAACGGAAAGTGAGGCCACACTACGGCTCAATAGTTTAGTGGAAACGCTCTCCAGATTTCAAAACAGAAATCATGTTACTCATTTGCATATTGTCTCTCTATTCGTTGTAATATAGGTTATTGCTCTATATATATTATCATCAAATCAACAAGTCATTGGTTTACTATAAAAATAATATTAGCATAAAGAATATTAATATATATCAACATGTACAACACACCAATCCTGCATCTAAATGGAGGTGGAAATGTCAAATTAGATACAAGTCTTTCTTAAATATATCTACTTAAGACCAGTACTAATTAAAGTTATTTTGAGGGATATAACTATAATATCTACACTCCCGCGTTGAATTCTTTAACTCGTGTCGTCGTTCACCATCGTCCAGTTTTCATCGCCTTCTCACTAGTTGTTGATCTTCAGAGCTGCAGGCCTCGATTCTTTGCAGATATTCTTTGCCGTACTCTTCTTACCAGATGTCGTATAACTTCGATGTAACAGTTTACGATTCCAACAGTACTTGTTCGGTATCGTATTTGCCGATTGTTGCTACCTTCGATTAAAGTTCGAGAGTTCGATATAAGGTTCGTAGTTTATTTATTACTTCGCTATGACACGAGAAGCAATCTTGAAGATCCGTGATACCCGCTGAGAACTGCAGTATATCAGCGTCGATTACAGGTTAGTAATGCGCTATTTCGATCGTTCGTTACGTCCTTTGAACTCTCTATACTGTCCACACTTTAGGACATTAAACTATCGTTGCTTCGTATTCCATTCGTCCAGAATGTCACCGAAACCGTCCAGTAATATCCGACAACAATTATCGACAACTTGCGACAGTTCCTACGGCGGCCATAACCCCCGTCTCTCTAGCCTTTTTTTCTCCTCACTGCGCAGCCGCAGCAGACGATCTTTTTACTACTCGTGTCCCATCAGCTAATGCCGTTGCTGTATTCCGAAATGTTTGCCCCGATTTAATATATATTTTGACCCTAAGTACTGGTCATAGCACTGGTCAATTAATTGAACATAACAATGTATAATTTTCCCTTAGAATTATTAACTAAACATTAACTAGGGCCTCTCCCTAACTTAACATGTGCAATTACTATTCAACCAAATATATAACAGGATAAGAACGTATGGGTGGGACCAAGGATAACGCTACAATAATCTTTACTTATCTTACTCAGTATTAAAAGTTAAGAATCCGATGAGTCCATCTTGAAGAACATCTGTTAAAATCTGTGACTGCAAATACAAGTTTTCTCTTATTGACAGAAGCGGAAGGATAGACTGCACCTCTCACCTAAAGTCTGTTTGAGTTCCAATATCATCCTTGGATATTTTCACTTTCTTCCCTTTGTTTTTCTCGTCCGCTTTGAGAGTTCCGGTTGACGAAGGAATGTTAGACGGTTGAAAGGATGGAGCTAAAGAAAAAAAGCAAAACAGTTGGCAGATAAATTGACAACGAAGCCACACAAAATTTGGGCAGATAAGATGACAACTGCTGAATGCAATAGTTGACACTTTCTTGCCAAAACCGGCTTTAAAATCTAATAATGTGACCAACATAACACAATGGCCACAAAACAAACACGAAATCTTGAAAACAGAATACGGATAGCTAGGGGTAGTAACATTTCATTCTTTCCACTCTAAACTGTCTTACAATATAAATATTATTACATTCCATCCCATAAACGTAAAGCCCAGCCTTTGGTTTTTACAATCTAGCATGTTAACCTTGAGAATTGCAGTGCCATCTTCTGAAGCAAAAACTAGGATACAGCGAAATAAAGCTGAAAAACACTAGCCGCAAAAAAGCATTAGCACCAGCTTTCCAGGTAAGAAATTTAATTTACACAAATATCTGAATGCTGACAGCACTTGATAGCATCTGCTGCATAACATAATATCAAGTTACAGCGTTGTGGTTATTCACGAACACTTTGATTAATGACTATCACTACACAGTGGGCACAGTGGTGACGTGGGTATGTTCGTTGTCTAGTAGCCAGAGGGTTGCAGGTTCGAATCCACTTTAAACCGCCATGTAGGAACCACGGCAAATCCTTCACTCGCAATTGCTCATGCGCTTTGGCGTAAAACTTCAATTCAGTGCAAGTGCTGTAGTCGGGAGCGCTTCTAAGTAGCAATCTTGAAGGGGCTCTATAACAAGTGCACATATATACATCAATTGTCTTTCAATAGTGGGGGGTTGGCCCGGTGGTGCATAGGATAACACACTCGCATGGAGATCAGCAGACTCAAGTGCAATTCCCGAAGCCCTTGTAGGATGAACGTCCTTAGTAGGCTGCTACCAGCGCCCATGTACTGCAGGCCGTCTGTTCTGTTAGTAGACTTTTTAAGATTTGTGTTCTTGTGAATTTTTTCAATAGCATAACTGTAAACTCTATGACCGGTTGTGGTCTGTCAACCGGATTGTTCAATACAGGAAATTGTTATTAATAGTGTTTAACTGAAACCAACTTACGTGGATGGTTAACCGCTGCAGGAGGTGGAGCAGGAGCTGGTCCAGTTCTTAATCCAGGTGGAGGTGGAGGTGGAGGTCGACTCTGGCCACCCATGGCACCACTATCACCCCGTTTAACTACTGAAACACAGACATTACTCCAGCAATAAGTTGTGTATTATTATCATTTCTTATATGTAACTGGTTGCAGTGTGTCAGCGAGAACTCAATAAAAAGAATATATCATTATCATCAACAAAACATGGACCACCAAACTTGGCAGGGAGATATCCATCCAGGCAAACGGAGACACGGAAGCAATTTACCTGGCATGGAAGGAACTGGTGGAGGTGGACGTGCGGCTCTCTGCTTTATAGCCTCCATTCCACCATGCTTCTCAATGAAGTTATAAATGAACGTTGCCGTCTCACTGTCCTTCAGCTGTGATAGCGATATACCGATTTCACCAAAGAATGCCTTCATATCGTTGTCCAACTTGTCCACCTGAGATTCAAATACGAACAGTAAACTCGTCACAGATATGAAAGGTATGGCAGGCTCAACAAAAACATCTAACTGGATATCTAACTGCATCAAATCTCCCGGCGGCTGGCCATCTATGCCTTGGATTCGTATTTCGGTGTGACCAGGCACATGCATTACAAGTTGAGTTAATTAATTAATTAATTAATTAATAATAATAGCTGTATGGGACTGAAGTTGTCATCAAAATGATAACTTGCACATTATGACAACAACGTCACAGACGTCACTGGGGTTGAATTGATTGGTGAGGATCATTTATGCATCAGATCATAATAAGCATGACATACATTATGTACTCAATGTTTTCATATCTACATGTGAATGCTAAAAGCATCACAAGCCATATACACTGAACTTTCATCAAATGCAGCAAATGTAAAATCTTTTCTGAATAATGACTGAATAAGCAACAATAATAATAATAATAATAATAAAAATAAAAATATTAATATTAGTAATAATAATAATAATAATAATAATAATTAGACTTATCCATAGCTAATCTCATCGCACTAATTATAATGATAAGGTCCTCATCTCCATGCATTTTAGTAAAACGCGATTTTTTCTAAACATACGCGTCTTATTGTTTTGAAATCTTGCCCCATGCCTTGAAATAATCTAAGCTACTAATATCCAGGTTTTCTCCAAAAAATATCTGTTAACACCAAATATAACTTTTTCAGGAGAGGAGATTAGAAATCTAAAGTGCTCATGAGCGGCGAACATAATAACGAATTATGCTTTTATAAACATTGGCTCCTCTTCTTATACTTTCTGCCATACAAAGGCGACATATTAGCCGTTATACGCTAACGTAACGCTTAAGCACTCACCAGTGTCGCCCTAATCGCGATTGTAATTCTACATAACATTGTATCCGTAATAAACGACGTCCGTCAGGCTCCATGTCTGCTGGGCTGTCCGGCTGTCTACCTGTCCGTCTGCGTGTGTTCCTCTATATGTCTGTACGTGTGACCGTTCAACAGACTGACTGACTAACCATCCGTCTACGTGTCTGTCCCGCTGTCTGTCTGTGCGTATGTCCCTTGGTCAGTCTGTTTACCTGTCCTTCTGTGTGTCTGTCTCTCTGTCTGTCTGTACGTATGTCCCTAGGTCAGTCTGTTTACCTGTCCTTCTGTGTGTCTGTCTCGCTGTCTGTCTGTGCGTATGTCCCTTGGTCCGTCTGTTTACCTGTCCTTCTGTTTGTCTGTCTCGCTGTCTGTCTGTACGCATGTCCCTTGGTCAGTCTGTTTACCTGTCCTTCTGTGTGTCTCTCTCGCTGTCTGTCTGTACGTATGTCCCTTGGTCCGTCTGTTTACCTGTCCTTCTGTGTGTCTGTCTCTCTGTCTGTCTGTGCGTATGTCCGTTGGTCCGTCTGTTTACCTGTCCTTCTGTGTGTCTGTCTCGCTGTCTGTCTGTGCGTATGTCCCTTGGTCAGTCTGCTTACCTGTCTTTCTGTGTGTCTGTCTCGCTGTCTGTCTGTGCGTATGTCCCTTGGTCCGTCTGTTTACCTGTCCTTCTGTGTGTCTGTTTCTCTGTCTGTCTGTGCGTATGTCCCTTGGTCAGTCCGCTTACCTGTCCTTCTGTGTGTCTGTCTCGCTGTCTGTCTGTGCGTATGTCCCTTGGTCCGTCTGTTTACCTGTCCTTCTGTGTGTCTGTCTCGCTGTCTGTCTGTGCGTATGTCCCTTAGTCAGTCGGCTTACCTGTCCTTCTGTGTGTCTGTCTCGCTGTCTGTCTGTGCGTATGTCCCTTGGTCCGTCTGCTTACCTGTCCTTCTGTGTGTCTGTCTCGCTGTCTGTCTGTACGTATGTCCCTTGGTCCGTCTGTTTACCTGTTCCTTCTGTGTGTCTGTCTCTCTGTCTGTTTGTGCGTATGTCCGTTGGTCCGTCTGTTTACCTGTCCTTCTGTGTGTCTGTCTCGCTGTCTGTCTGTGCGTATGTCCCTTGGTCAGTCTGCTTACCTGTCCTTCTGTGTGTCTGTCTCGCTGTCTGTCTGTGCGTATGTCCCTTGGTCCGTCTGTTTACCTGTCCTTCTGTGTCTGTCTCTCTGTCTGTCTGTGCGTATGTCCCTTGGTCAGTCTGCTTACCTGTCCTTCTGTGTGTCTGTCTTGCTGTCTGTCTGTGCGTATGTCCCTTGGTCCGTCTGTTTACCTGTCCTTCTGTGTGTCTGTCTCGCTGTCTGTCTGTGCGTATGTCCCTTGGTCCGTCTGTTTACCTGTCCTTCTGTGTGTCTGTCTCGCTGTCTGTCTGTGCGTATGTCCCTTAGTCAGTCGGCTTACCTGTCCTTCTGTGTGTCTGCCTCGCTGTCTGTCTGTGCGTATGTCCCTTGGTCCGTCTGCTTACCTGTCCTTCTGTGTGTCTGTCTCTCTGTCTGTCTGTGCGTATGTCCGTTGGTCCGTCTCTTTACCTGTCCTTCTGTGTGTCTGTCTCGCTGTCTGTCTGTGCGTATGTCTTTTGGTCAGTCTGTTTACCTGTCCTTCTGTGTGTCTGTCTCTCTGTCTGTCTGTGCGTATGTCCCTTGGTCAGTCTGTTTACCTGTCCTTCTGTGTGTCTGTCTCTCTGTCTGTCTGTGCGTCTGTCCCTTGGTCAGTCTGCTTACCTGTCCTTCTGTGTGTCTGTCTCGCTGTCTTTCTGTGGGTATGTCCCTTGGTCCGTCTGTTTACCCCTCCTTCTGTGTGTCTGTCTCTCTGTCTGTCTGCGCGTATGTCCCTTGGTCAGTCTGCTTACCTGTCCTTCTGTGTGTCTGTCTCGCTGTCTGTCTGTGCGTATGTCCCTTGGTCATTCTGTTTACCTGTCCTTCTGTGTGTCTGTCTCTCTGTCTGTCTGTGCGTATGTCCCTTGGTCAGTCTGCTTACCAGTCCTTCTGTGTGTCTGTCTCGCTGTCTGTCTGTGTGTGTGTCCGTTGTCCAGTCTGTCTGTCTACCTGTCCTTCTGTGTGTCTGTCCCGCTGTCTGTCTGTACTTATGTCCGTTGGTCAATCCGTCTGCTTGCATGACTTTCTATGTGTCTGTCCTTATACTTTCTGCCAAACAAGGGCAAAATATTAGCCGTTATACGCTAACGTAACGCTTAAGCACTCACCAGTGTCGCCCTAATCGCGATTGTAATTCTACATAACATTGTATCCAGTATAAACTACGTCCGTCAGGCTCCATGTCTGTTGGACTGTCCGGCTGCCTATTTGTCCGTCTGCGTGTGTTCGTCAATATGTGTGTACGTGAGCCCGTTCAATAGACTGACTGACTAACCATCCGTCTATGTGTCTGTCTGTGTGTATGCCCGTTGGTCCGTCTGTCTATCTGTCCTTCTGTGTGTCTGTCTCGCTGTCTGTCTGTGCGTATGTCCCTTGGTCAGTCTGTTTACCTGTCCTTCTGTGTGTCTGTCTCTCTGTCTGTCTGTGCGTATGTCCCTTGGTCAGTCTGTTTACCTGTCCTTCTGTGTGTCTGTCTCGCTGTCTGTCTGTGCGTATGTCCCTTGGTCCGTCTGTTTACCTGTCCTTCTGTTTGTCTGTCTCGCTGTCTGTCTGTACGCATGTCCCTTGGTCAGTCTGTTTACCCCTCCTTCTGTGTGTCTGTCTCTCTGTCTGTCTGCGCGTATGTCCCTTGGTCAGTCTGCTTACCTGTCCTTCTGTGTGTCTGTCTCGCTGTCTGTCTGTGCGTATGTCCCTTGGTCAGTCTGTTTACCTGTCCTTCTGTGTGTCTGTCTCTCTGTCTGTCTGTGCGTATGTCCCTTGGTCAGTCTGCTTACCAGTCCTTCTGTGTGTCTGTCTCGCTGTCTGTCTGTGTGTGTGTCCGTTGTCCAGTCTGTCTGTCTACCTGTCCTTCTGTGTGTCTGTCCCGCTGTCTGTCTGTACTTATGTCCGTTGGTCAATCCGTCTGCTTGCATGACCTTCTATGTGTCTGTCCTTATACTTTCTGCCAAACAAGGGCAAAATATTAGCCGTTATACGCTAACGTAACGCTTAAGCACTCACCAGTGTCGCCCTAATCGCGATTGTAATTCTACATAACATTGTATCCAGTATAAACTACGTCCGTCAGGCTCCATGTCTGTTGGACTGTCCGGCTGCCTATCTGTCCGTCTGCGTGTGTTCGTCAATATGTGTGTACGTGAGCCCGTTCAATAGACTGACTGACTAACCATCCGTCTATGTGTCTGTCTGTGTGTATGCCCGTTGGTCCGTCTGTCTATCTGTCCTTCTGTGTGTCTGTCTCGCTGTCTGTCTGTGCGTATGTCCCTTGGTCAGTCGGCTTACCTGTCCTTCTGTGTGTCTGTCTCGCTGTCTGTCTGTGCGTATGTCCCTTGGTCCGTCTGCTTACCTGTCCTTCTGTGTGTCTGTCTCTCTGTCTGTCTGTGCGTATGTCCTTGGTCAGTCTGTTTACCTGTCCTTCTGTGTGTCTGTCTCTCTGTCTGTCTGAGCGTATGTCCGTTGGTCCGTCTCTTTACCTGTCCTTCTGTGTGTCTGTCTCGCTGTCTGTCTGTGCGTATGTCCCTAGGTCAGTCTGTTTACCTGTCCTTCTGTGTGTCTGTCTCGCTGTCTGTCTGTGCGTATGTCCCTTGGTCCGTCTGTTTACCTGTCCTTCTGTTTGTCTGTCTCGCTGTCTGTCTGTACGCATGTCCCTTGGTCAGTCTGTTTACCTGTCCTTCTGTGTGTCTGTCTCGCTGTCTGTCTGTGCGTATGTCCCATGGTCCGTCTGTTTACCTGTCCTTCTGTGTGTCTGTCTCTCTGTCTGTCTGTGCGTATGTCCGTTGGTCCGTCTCTTTACCTGTCCTTCTGTGTGTCTGTCTCGCTGTCTGTCTGTGCGTATGTCCCTTGGTCAGTCTGCTTACCTGTCCTTCTGTGTGTCTGTCTCGCTGTCTGTCTGTGCGTATGTCCCTTGGTCCGTCTGTTTACCTGTCCTTCTGTGTGTCTGTTATGATGGTAATAATAATATTTTTTCTTTAATTAAACGCCTGCAAGACGCACTGCGCTTTACATTTACAGGTTATGCAGTACTCTTAATTAAACTTAACTACCAACTGAACAGACAGCTTTGTAATTACACGGCGCCAATGGCAGCCTACAAAGCAAATCCGCCCAACGGGGGCTCGAACTCACTACCTCTCGCACTCTTGGCCAGCGTGTTAACCATTACTCTACCGGGCCCCCAATTGGTAACGTTGGTGGTGATGATGGAGCTGATGACAATGATGATAATAATTATAACAATGACGATGATGATGAAAATTATGATGATGATGACGACTATGCAGCCGCAGATTATGATACTGATTACACCCTATTTTTACGACGATATTGAAGATTAAGATGATGATGATGAAGACAAACTATGATTATGACTAGCCGGGCTACCCGGCGTTGCCCGGGAAATTTAGGATACGACCCGGTCCCGGCCACAGCCTCAACACACCTCACCCCATTCCACCCCATCCCACAACATCCAACCACACTTCGACCTCCACCGGTACGCCACCCGTGAAATTTGGGTTTTCGGAAAAATTTCCTCACCCCAATATCCCATACCCCACACCCCTCTCCCATCCCCAACCCCACTCCATCGCCCACCACCCCACACCCATGGCATCGGAATGGAAATTTATTGGCTCCCATGGTGGTAGAGATTCGCCAACCACTCCACCGGGTGGCTCTGATGGCCCTCTGTCTAGGTACAAAGCTTCAGAGAAATTTTTGAAAAAGTAGACTTTGGGGGTTTCGCCCCCTCCCTGGACCCATGGTGGTACGGAATCGCCAACCCCTCGTTTGGGTGTCTCCTGCCGAGACCTAAACAGTAGTGAAGGTTTAGAGTGAAAAGCTCAAAAACTGTGGAAATGCATCCCGGTCAAACAGACAGACAGACAGACATACAGACAGACAGACAGAATCTTCTCTTTATTTATATAGATAAAGTGATCACGATGCCCATGATGATGGAGCTGATGATATTGGAATAGATCTAAGGAAAAAAATTGATTGCATACAAGGATTGTCACATCGTTTTAGTAATTAGGTGCGGATGATTAAGTCAGAAAGAAACCTTTAGTCTAGTTGCATCTGAAATTGCATAATTATTATTATGCATTTCATTGTATACGACTGATTAGGGGCCTGTAGTTGTAGCAGATTACAATGACACAGATGCTCAAAGGCAAAGTGCCGTAGCTAACGATAGTCGGTTTAGAATAGAATAATTATTATTAGCAAAGATGCTTATAGGCAGGTTACATGCAGCGCTGGTTAATATTAACGAAGTCATCTCTGGCGCAGGCCTAAGGGTGCGAGACTCCATAAACTACAAGCATCGCCATTCTCCTTTAACTGTATAAAAGTGCTTCTACAACTGCACAAATCCCTTTAGAATTAACATTTTGTGTACAACTGCATGTTAAAAAAGCCCTGGTTACTTGGATAATTTAATCATAATTTCGAAAGTTCTTCTAAAATGCCACTCCAAAGTCAATTGTACGGCACCAGCTTATTCAGAAGCACTGCATCGAGTCAGCAGGCTGTTCAAAGGGTAGTCAAGTAAGATGTTAGAGTCTGGTAGCCAGAGGGTCAGATGTTCATGAGGTGTCGTTTAGGAATGTGGAGGATCCCGAGGATCAGAAGAATGGGGTATCATTTCTTTTGAACAGACGAGACATTGGGAGAAAATTTCAAGGCGTGATAACCAGAACCAATTATCCACGTTTCTCTACAGCTTGTACTAGCTGGCAGCATGAAAAATGGACCAAATGCAGCCTGATTTAATGCAGACATGATTCCATATATAACCCTGGTGAATATCTAGATCTCTCTGACTTAATTTCAATTGGCTGTTGATGTTTACATTAGTGTAATTTATCGAAAATTACTTTTTGTGTAGTTGTGAAAAATTGCATAAGCCTACAGCGAGATTCCAGTCAAGTAGACCATAATCGATAGGAATACTATTTGTATGGGCACCCATGGGAGAGTTAAAAGTCATTGTTACCGTTTTCAGCAGGAGCTTAAACAAATGCAAGGCAGAAAATTAGGAACTTTTTTATTTCTAAAGAGATTTCTATACTTAAATTTCTGACTTTCATTGAAGTGTATCATTCGTAACATTAGTATTTCAATGAGAAGAAATTTCTTAAACCCCAAAAGTAGTAGTTAGAAAAATAGGTGTAAATTTTCCAGGGGGCAAGTGCCCCCCTTGCCCCTATGTGCGGGCGCCCATGCATCTGCCCCTTTACTTTTTTACCTACTTGACAAATGACTTAGATTTTAAGATTTTGCGAATGGCTTGTCCCGCTTTAAATTTGAATGTATCCCGAAGTTACCTCGACTTGAATTTAAGTCTGAATTGAATGTATCCCGGAATTGCCTCGACTGAATGTAAGTCTGAATTGAATGTATCCCGGAGTTGCCTCGACTTGAATTTAAGTCTGGATTAAATGTATCCAGTAGTTATCTCGACTTGAATTTAAGTCTGGATTAAATGTATCCAGTAGTTGTCTCGACTTGAATTTCGATCTGAATTAAATATATCCCGGAGTTGCCTCGACTTGAATTTAAGTCTGGATTAAATATATGCAGTAGTTGTCTCGACTTGAATTTCGGTCTGAATTGAATGGATCCGCCGGACTCTCGTTTCGCTACTCATGCCCCTTTGATTCTCCCACAGGAGGGGGAATAGATTAAACACTGTATCCATGTCTATACGTCATTACACACATGCATACACGCGCGCGCACACAAACACACACACACACACACACAGACAAACACAGCTTAGGAGCATAAGGGGTTGGCACTCATAGAAATCCTTATCTACACTGGCGCTACATCTCAATCGGATAAACAAAGAGAGACAGCGGGGGTCGAACAAAACCGTACGAGCTTCATTACCAACGGATCAACCTTGCAGCTAAATAAACAGGTTGCCCGGTTAACTCAACAGCACATGATGGCCCCATAATAAGGGTTGTAAAAGTGATTCAACAACAAACCATTGCTGCAACTTGCTCTGTAGGCTTAGTGCCTAATTGCATTTCTCTCTTATCTTCTTTTTAAAAGCTGTGCATTTGAAAAAAGTATTTGAAATGCTGGATGAGATCAGGGTTTAAAGTGTGCCTGGACGGTCATAGACGGCGTCCATGCACTTATTTTCAAATCTGAACGCCGTCGTGCCACTTACCTCGTAGATCATTGTCTGATTCCCATCAGTTAGTTTTCTACCATTCTCGTACTGCTCTCATGTGCACTTGTGCATTGTAGCCTTTAATTAGAATTTGGAAAATCCCGAGATTGTATGTTGATACAATACACATCAATACACACAAACACACACGCGCGCAAACACACACAGACTGTGGGACACACACGCATGCACACACACACACACACACATGCACCATCGAAATTTGCCAATTTATTCCACAATAATTATTAGGTAATATTTTTGGCACGACTCATGGTACGTAGCCAGATCTGACTATTCACTTTGAGACGACAGCGCCGACTATAAGCCTTACACAGTCTTCACCACCATTCTACAGACCGCCGGAATGCAATGATGATGATGATGATGATGATGATGATGATGATGATGATGATGATGATGATGATGATGATGATGATGATGATGATGATGATGATGGATGTTTGAGGAGATGATGATAATACTGCTGATGATGCCGATGTTGTCCTTTTGGAGGTGGTGATGATAATGATGATGGCGAGGATGACGATAACGGCGACTACGGCTCTGATGATGATGATTTTGTTCGTCTTAAGACCAGTCCATGGTCTGGATAGTGCCGTTATGGCGCTCCAAACCCTTCAGGTTGAATGGGTCTCCAAATTCATTTCAGCTGCTCATTATGCCTCTAATAGATCTACTTGTGTCTGTTTATTTATGAAACTCGTATTTTTACACCTTACAAACTGAAGGCCTGAAATCGGAGTCGGATTGAATACCTCAAAAGTCATGTAGACCTACAGCTTCAGCAAACCTAATATAAATATTATTGATTTTGTGCATAAGTAACGCCACTTACACTGACTCAGATCAGTAGGCTACAGAGAGTTTGTAAGCCTAGTCTCTTTAGCACGGCGTTTATAACAATGTAATTCCTAATAGGGTGGACCCATAATAAGACATGCGTGGGGCCTTCAAAACAATACGTCAGTAAGACGCGCCTGCAGGCCTCAAGTTTGTAGGCGGCCTCCACATTTATAAGTGTAGGTATACTCAGAAACGCAACTGTAGAAATATAATAATTTTCTTATGTAAAGCCCGTCATCACTGATGTATGTAGGTTAGGTCTAATATTGTTGCTAAGATGTGCCACATTACATGCACAAAGATGTAACACATGGACGGCAAAAAGTATATTAGTGTATTCATTCATTCATTTCAGGCATTTATATAGCGCCTCTTTAGTGTATTTACTCAGAAGCGCTTAATTTCTGATCGAACTTTAAATTTTGTGATTCCTTTCAGTGTGCGTCATATCTGAGTGAAGCTGGTTTTTAAATTATTCTTGCTATCAAAAACAAACATGGGGTTAGTTTGCGTTTGAAATTGACAAATATGAGGCTAAGCCAGACATTTTAAATCTGTGCTAGTCTAAACCACCAACAGCACTATAGGTTGGCTCTTTCTTACAGGTGCTATAGACCAATTTTTTCTTTTAACTTAAATTTTGTTGATAAGATTATGATTCAAACTAAATTGTGCTCCCTATAGCCTATATATATATATATATATATATATATATATATATATATATATATATATATATATATATATATATATATATATATATATATATATATATATATACAACGACACTAATAAGCGATGCCAACAATAATTAAATTTAATGGGCTTCAAGTTGTCACTGCAAGGGGGAACCTCACAATGGTATTTTGTTTCTAGCCTGACTTTGCAGGGGGTACGCCATCATTCGATTTCTTTACTTGGGGGTACAATAAAAATAAAGTTTGAGAACCCCTGCTCTAGGCGTTTTATGTCTTCTTGCCGCATTGTCCACGTCTCCGAGCCGTACAGGACAACACTCCATACCAGTGTCTTCACCATTCTCTTCTTCAGCGTCATGTTTAGACTGCCTCTGAGTAGCTTCCCCCTTTTGTAGAACGCATCTTTTCCCATAGCTATTCTTCTTTTTATTTCCACGTGGCACCTTGCATCCTCTGTAACCACACTTCCTAGATATCAGAACTTCTTTACCTGTTCTATTTCCTCACCATTTAATGTGATGTTTACCGTTTCCTCTCCTCTCTTACTTATCTTCATCACCTTTGTTTTCTTTATGTTAATTCTCATTTCGTAGTTCAGCAATATTCTATTTAAGCGGTCCATCATCATTTGTAGACCCTCTTGAGTGCCTGCCAACATCGCCTGGTCGTCTGCAAATCTCAATGCTTTCACCATTTTCCCACCCACTTTTACCCCCCCTCTAGCGTTTCTCTGACAATTTCTTCAATATAGATGTTGAATAGAATTGGTGACAGTGGGCATCCTTGCCTCACTCCTCGTCCTATTTTTGCCGGCTCTGAGAATTCTCCATCGATTCTTATCTTGACTCTTTGCCCCATGTATAGATTGCCTATCAATCTTCTTTCTCGCCAGTCCACCCCTATTCGTCTCAGTATTCCCATCAATTTCTTCCAGTCCACTCTGTCAAAAGCTTTTTCGTAGTCGACGAAGCAGATGTAAATATCTTGTCCATGCTGAATGCTTCTTTCTGCTATTACTCTCAGCGGTGCCACTGCATCTCTTGTCCCTCTACCCTTCCTGAACCCATATTGTTCCTCTCCCAAGCACTTATCCGTTTCCGCTTTTGTCTGCAGTCTTTTTGTTATTATTCTTAGCAGTACCTTTGATGCGTGTGTAAGGAGACTTATAGTACGATTGTCCTCACAGTTTATTGCATTCCTTTTCTTCTGTAGTGGTATAACTATGGTCTGTAGAAAGTCCTCTGGCCATTCTCCTGTGCTATATGTCCTGGCATAGTTGCACCACTTCATTCATAGCTTTCTCTCCTAGGTTCCTCAGCATTTCTATTGGGATGTTATCAACTCCTTCTGCTTTGCCGTTTTTCATGTCCTCTATTGCAGCTAAGACCTCTTCTTTCATCACCCATGGCCCAATGGTGTCCTCTGTTTGTGCCTCCTCCTGCTCCTTCGCTTGCTTCTCCACTTCCTCCTCAATGTTGGTATTTCCTGTGTACAGCTCCTCCACATATTCCTTCCATCTTTTCCTTATATCTCCAGAGTCTTCTATTAGCCTGCCATCCTTATCTTTGATAGTGCTTCCTCTTCCCATGTTCTTTTTCTTTTCCAGTGATTTTATTTTCCCATACACTAGATCGTGGCGTCCTTGTTCCTGGAGTATCTCTAGCTCCGTGCATCTTTTCTTCCACCATTCCTCTCTTGCTTTATTCGTTGTTCTTCTTAATTGATTATTAAGTCTTTTATACTCTTTTTTTTTAGCTTCCTCTGTGTTCTGGTGTTTCTATTTTCTTCTCTCTTCCATATCTTTGACCATCTCCGGTGTTATCCATGGCTTGCGAGGTTCAATACTCTTTTGAAATCCCACAGTTTCTGTCGCCTCTTTAACCATTGTCTCCTTTAGATTCATCCACCTTTCCTCTGCTGTTGATCCTTCTTTTAGCGTTTCTACTTTTTCCTCTATTCTCTCAGATAGTTCGCTCATCTTCGTCTTTATCTTCTCTTTGTTCCACTTAAATGTCTTTATCCTTCTCTTTTTGATGAACTTTAGTTGTAGTCTCACTGTCACAGCTACCATGTTGTGTTCTGTATCTGCGTCTGCACCTGGGAGAGTTCTTGAATTCTTCACACTGTTTCTGTATCTCTGCCTGACCATTATGTAATCCAGCTGATATCTTGCTCTGTCCCCTGGTGATTTCCATGTGTACCTTCGTCTTTTTTGTTGTTGAAACCATGTGTTAGTCACTACTAGTCTTTGTCTTTTGCAGAATTCTGTCAGTTTCTCTCCTCTTTCATTTCTACTTCCCAGTCCAAATTTCCCTATTATACCCTCTTGTTCTCCTTCCCCTACTACTGCGTTCCAGTCTCCCATTACAACCACATAATCCGTCCCTTTGATGTTTTCCAGGCATCTCTCTATTTTTTCGTTCATAACATCCACCTCCTCTTCATCATGTGTTGACGTAGGCATATACACTTGTATAATTGTTTTGTCCACTGGGTGTCCCCGTATTGTCACTAGGATCATCCTGTCCTCAGCTCTTTCCACTCTTGTCACACATCTGGCCACTCTTTCCGACATTAGAATGGTCATCCCATTCTGACTCTTATCTCCTCCAGCATAAACAACTTTGATGCCATCGCTTATGAGCTCCCCTCCCTCCTTCAATCTTACCTCCGCCAGTCCTAGTATGTCAAGTTCTGCCCTCCTCATCTCTCCTATCACATTTGCCAGCTTTCCTGGACTTGCCATTGTTCTTATGTTCCATGTCCCTATGTTTAGCTTTTCCCTTTTGGTCTCTGTTTCTGTTTGGAAGGATTTCGCTTGTTGACGACCGAAGGAGCCTTATCTCTCCCTGCCGAACGCGACTCTCCCCAGTGTCTGGATTGAATCGTTAACGTCGTTATCTGAATTTCTGTTTGGCGTCATTTTTCATATAACTCGTATGCATTTTGTGTGTGTTTATGCATGCATGTATGTTCGAGCACCCATACGGACATAAATACTTACATCCATACACAATATAGTATTACATGCATATTTACATACATACGTACATACAGGCATACATACACACATACACATTACACACATCTGTGTTGCATGTGGTATTGAATGTATGCTCATACGTATAATATACATAGGCCTACATACATGCGTAGGCCTACATATATACATACATATGTATACATACAAGCATACATACATACATGCATATAAACATACATAAATACATACATACATACATACATACATACATACATACATACATACATACATACATACATACACACAAACCAACATACATACACACATACATACAATCATACATGTATGCACATACATGCATGCATACATGCACGCACATACACATTGATACTGTAGTCATGCAAGAATTCTGACCATCGTCAGCAACTACAATGAGCATATTGTACTTGCAGAGTCCTTTATTACTATTGTAGGCTATGTGTAATAATTAATGCAGAAACTGAATGAATATTATGCAATATTATCGAAATTTTGTTGCTATTATTATATGATACAGTCGTTGTTTGGTCATTCGTTCAGCATGGGGGGGTTAATTGTCCGGGGTAATTATCTGGGGGGGATTATTGGTACGGTGTAATTCTCCGGGGTAATTGTCCGGCGGGGTAGTTGTCCGGGATATAATTGTCCTGTTACTCTGAAAATGTTACCATTAAAGTTTGCAAATTGAACATATTTTAAACAGTAGGAGAAGACATTTATTGCAGTTTTAAACCATGTCTCTATGCACTGAAATCATGAATAATGTTGTGTAGATGACAGTTTTAAAAGCTACGGCTACAGCTTGGAAATCCAGAATATTGTAAGTAATTGGGATGCGATGCTCTGAAGTCTTACAGACTTAAACCATGAGTATCAGCATTGAAAACTGAGCCATTGTATTAAGTTGACAGCCTCAATTCTTACAATTGTGATATGGAAATTTTAAAAAACTTATACAGTGTTGTTGGACCACTTATTGAAGTCTTAAGCCATGTTTTTCAGCAATCAAATTGTGATAATGTCTTAGAACAGGACTATGAATTGTTGGCACTGCTATTATGAGCAATTTCATCAAAATGAGAGCCCAAAATGCTTCCCCCCCACAGGATGGTACAAGATAGACACTGCATCTACTTCATTACACACGTGCATCCTGCGCACACGAGTGCGCACACACATACACAGCTCAGGAGCATAATGGGTTGCATAGCATTGCTTATATCCCTCTGGCGCGACGCTTCTATCGGATAGCCAGGCAGCGGGGGTCAAACGAAACCCTACAAGCCTCATTAGCAGACGTGGACGGAACGACACTGCACCTAAATAAACCAGATGCCCGGTCAACTCAACAACACTTGTAATCGGCACAGTTGTCTGGAATTGGTTCCCACAGGGCTACATCTACTTTCTGGGGTTCTTACTGATTTTTAAAAATTAAACTCAAAACTGTCAGGAGCGCTTCTGAGAAGTTCCCACGAAGAAGCGCTATATAAGCTTAGATTCTTGAAGAAATGAATGAATGATGAGCCTATTAAAAGATAGGCCTTAATGGTACTTTTAAATTAACCCAACAGTCAGTGCTATGATCCAGTTTGCTTTTATAAATGATTTGATTCTTCTTTGCTTTCCGTCCTCCACTTTAAATTTCTTCCAAGCGTAATTCGCTTATATCTCTTTAGAATTTCGTTTCTTCAGCTTTTCCCAGCAAATTTCTAGCCACGTATGTAATTGCTTCGACAATACCGTACACTACACAGTCCTCACCACCATCCTAAATACCACTAGAATGCAGTGATGACGACGATGACAGCGACAAAATGATGATGACGACAACACCGAGTGTGATTAAGATGACGTTGAATATGATGATGATGATGAATATGAATATGAATATGAATATGAATATGAATATGAATATGATACCGGGTAATGATGATGATGATGACGATTGACGACGATAACGACGACGACGACGACGACGACGATGATGATGATGATGATGATGATGATGATGATGATGATGATGATGATGATGATGATGATGATGATGATGATGATGATGATGATGATGATGATGATGATGATGATGATGATGATGATGATGATGATGATATGATGACAGGACCGGATAAAAAAATGTGGGCCCTGTTCAGTAAAACTGCGGAGCCCCAACCTTGCAGAATCACTAAAAAGTACAAAAGAGCATACCAAACGGGCCGCATTAAGGCTATAGTGCGATCCCAGGTGCCAGTGGCGTAGCAAGAAATTTACAATTTTTTTTGCCTTGCCGGATGCCCTTTCTGACACCAACCCAATAGTATTACAGTAAATAAAAGGGAATAAAGCAACAAAGGGAATAAAGTAAGAAAAACAATTGTTACTGCTAGCATTTGTATTGTTTTTCTTTTTGAAGCGGATAAATAACCTTTAAAAAAGGTTTTTCCTGGGCCAATAGGGGGTTTAAACCCGAAACCCCCTTGTCTACGCCACTGCCAGGTGGCGTAGACAAGTTGCCACGACTACCCTCTAATGGCCCCTTGGGAGAACAATTTTTCAGCGGCATGTTCAATATGTCATGTCCAAAATTTGTCTTAAGAATTAACAGAGTCCATGTATCAAAACTATCGTCCTTACAGCAAGTCAGCACCATGTTTACGAACAACGCTAATGACGTACAACTGTAGTGCTCGTAGAACAAAGAGGGTCGTCATAATACACCGTGGTTCAAAAAAAGTAAGCCAAATTGTTTTTCATATATCTCTAAGATCTGATGACATATCACGCTAAAATTTTCCAAGTATTTAGAGAATTGGACCAAAAATATGACTCCAAAATTTCAAGAGATAAAGTTGAACGGATAAAAAGATACGTATCTTTCAACTTCATATGCGGAAATTTCAGTTTACAAGCAATTTTCTGCTAGGTTCAATGAAATGTAAGTCAAGTTGTTTTTTTATATCTCTAATACCTGATGATTAATCAGGATAAGATTTTCCAGATATGTAGAGAATTGAACCACCAATATTATTCTAACAGTATGGTTTGATTATTGAATTAAATAAGATACTCAAAATGTCCTCCTCCTGCTGCTTGCACACCAGCCTGGAGGCGCTGGCGCCATTGAGCAACAGCAAGTTGGCAATAATGCAGCATCGTGGTGCTGGGCACGGTGGTGTAGTGGGTATGTTCGTTGCCTTGCAGCCGGAGGGTTGCAGGTTCGAATCCACCTCAAGTCGCTGCGTTAGGGACCTTGGACAAGTTCTTCACTCACAATTGCTCAGCGCTTATAGGCATGAAACTCCGATGCAGTGTCCAATCTGTAGTCGGGAGCGCCTCTGAGGAGTGAGCTTGAAGTGGCGCTATAGTAAGTGCACATACAAACAATCAAACAAACATAGCTAATTTTGTCACAAAAGTGATGTAGATCAAGAAAATGCCGTCATAATGGGGCAGTGCCATTGTCGAAGCAGCGGTGTAGTTAGTGACAAAAAAAATTGCAAAACAAGACAAGCCGTCACAATAAGAATACAATAACACAAGTTGGCAATAATGCAGCATCGTGGTGCTGGGTCCCGCATTTTCTGAACAGGAACTGGATCACCACATTTGTCAATTCGACCCTGTGCGGTCCCTCGAAAACTGCAGACCCGAGAGCACCATTAGCACTACCTTAATGCGGGTCTGCACACAAAACGTGTTAAATTCGACGAATCAACATTCGTCTATTAGCAATTCGTTCCTTATATTTTTCAGTATAAACAGGTCTTTTAATATTCCAGCCTTGCGTATAAGTATATTATGCATCTTTCTTGGTCTAAGAATATTAGAGAAATTCATGGTCAGAAATGCTTGTAAGTATGTAACCATGGTTATATTCAGGGAACTGGGACAATCTTGTGGACGGTGTCACGAAATAGAGTATGCCCCGTATTAATTGTATCCCCCCAAAATTAAAAAAGTCGAAAAAACCGCTTCCGCGTGTAGTTTCTTTGCAAATTAATTTTTATCTGCTTTGTTTTGAACAATGCCACTAACAGGTATGCTTATTCCGACTAGATAATTTGTTTTGCCCTGTTTTTAGAGCACTTAAAACATTTAAAACACTTAAGAACACTCAGAGTCACTAAATAAATTCGAATTGCTTGTATCTGAGTATTGCCTAGGACACTTAAAACAATTAGAGTCACTCTAAATTTTGATTAAAGCATAAATATTTTTATCATGCGCATTTTTCAAAAAAGGGGATAGAATGGTTTATCTCCCCGGATAGTATAGACCGGTTAATTCCATCCGGGGGGATAGATTTTTTTCATCCCCCCGGATAGCTTTCAAGGGGGATACTCCGTTTCATGACACCGGACAACGACCTGGGCAAAAGATTTTTACGAAAGCATTTACCCTGATTTGCCCCCACTGCAGTGTCACCATGACCGTCACTGATTACAAAATAAATGTTATAGGCCTATTTTCGCGGTTGCGCCAGTAGTAAGTAGACCTAACTCACAGTAACTAAACCATGCCGTTACAAGGACGCCTGACATTGATAATGACGATGATGATTATGATGATGGCGACGACGACTATTATGGTGGTGGTGATGACACTGACGATAACATTAACATTGCCATTTCTATGGCGCCGTAACAAGCCATGCCATGGAACGGGCGTTTGATAATGATGAAAATGATTACGATTATGACGATGATAATCATGATTGTGACAAATACGATTTATATGGCGCTTTAAATAACCATGCCGTTTGAAGACGCCTAGCGATGATGATGATGACGATGATGACGACGACGACGATTATTAATATTATGATGATGGTGATAAGAATGACGAATTATATAGGGCCGTAAAAATAGCCATTCTGTTCCAAGGCACATGTTGTTGTAGTCATTGTTGTTGTTGCTGGTGGTAGTGGTGAAGTTGGTGGGGGTGATGGTGGTGGTGGTATTGGTGGTGGTGGTGGTGGTAGTGTGGGTGGTGATAGAGGTGGTGGTGATAACGATGATGATAACGACGACGACGACGACGATGATGATGATGATGATGATGATGATGATGATGATGATGCTGATGATGATGATGATGATGATGATAACATTGACGATTTCTATGTCGCCGTAAAACAGCCATGCCGTTTCAAGGCGCCTGGCGATGATGATAATGATGACGACTACGGCGGCGACGATGACGGCGACGATGATGATAACAATGACGATTTCTATGGCGCTGTAACACAGCCGTGCCGTTACTATGCGCCTGATGACGATGATGACGACGACGTTGATGGTTATGAAGTTTATGATACTGATTTACTTATTATTTTGTATTTTTTGAGGCGACATCTATTATAAGCTTAGTCTATAAACAATGAGAAGATTCTGTGTGTTTGACCGGGATGCATTTTAGCAGTTTTTTGGCTTTTCACTCCAAGCTTTTACTACTGTGTCAGTCTGGCTACCCAGTGGAGTGGTTGGCAGGGCTTAAAGTGTGCCTGGACGGTCATGGACGGCGTCCATGCACTTATTTTTAAATCTGAACGTCGTCCTGCCATTTATTGGCCAGCACAGCCTTGAATGGTAAGGGCGTCCATGCACCTCTTTTGGAAAGGTAAGGGGCGTCCAGGCACTTCTTTGTCCACACTTTAAGCACTGGTGGTTGGCAAATCTCTCCCACCATAGGGGCCATGGTGTGGGAGATAACCAAATTTAAACTAAGTCGTTAAACACCGCACGTGCCCATAAACACCGCACATGTCCAAAACAACGAACTCATACATCAATGACGTCATCACTTTATGACCTAATTTTCTTTGCTGGCGGTTAGGAAAATAATGATAAAAGCCCTGTTGATCGCAAGCTTGGACAAGGGAGGGACGGAAAGAAAGTGGGATTGAGGGAGGAGGGAAGGGACGAGGGACAGAGGATGAAGGGTGGGAGTGAGGGAGGGAAGGAAGGAGGCAGGAAGGAAGAGAGGTTTGGAGAGGGCTTACGGACGGACGAGTAATGGAGGGAGGGATGGGGGAGGGAGAGAGCGAGGGAGGAGCAGACGTAGGAAGGGAGGGACGGATGGAGGGACGGAATGACAGAAGGAAGGAGGAAGTAGAGGATTGGCCAGGAACCGGGCGAATCTTAAAATTTTCGGGCAACGCCGGGTACCCCGTCTAGTTGGAAATAAGGATGATGATGATGAAGATAAATATGATGATGATTGCAATAAAGACGATGATGATGACGATAATGATGATGATAACAAGTCATTGTTATTGATTTGTATGGCGCCGTAACACAGACATGCGGTTAAAGTGCGTCTGATGGTGATAATGATGTTGATGACGACGACAACCACGCTGATGATGATAGTGATAGCAATGACGATTTCTGTGGCGCCGTGACACATCCAGGTCCTTACAAGCCCGCCTGATGATGATATCAATGATTCAATGATGACGATGATGATGACGATGATGGTATTCCTGGTGGTGGTGGTGATGATAACGATGATGGCGACGACGACAATAACGACGATGACGTCGATGATGATGATAATTTCAACAACGATGGCGACGACAATGATGATGGTGGTGACGATGATGATGCCAATGATGATGATGATGATGATGACGACGACGACGACGACGACGACGACGACGACGATGATGATGTCATTTGCATCAGAGAATTCTAATGTTAAGTACCGGTACCGACCAAAACATTTTCTTTAAAAAAATCTACGTTACCTTAAATATTATTTCAGAATTATAAATTTTAGTTTAATTGTATTTAAAATTTGAATAACATTAGACTACAAGGTGTGTTTAAAGTGTTCGCCTTCGGCTTCAACACAAGCTTCAAGACGCGTTCGCTATTTGCCAATTGCAGCATCAATAACCAATAACATTTGGTTTCGACATGTAAAATAACGACGTCATTATGACGTCATTTTTAGTGAGGGCCGTTCATAAATTGCCAATTTGTAGATAATTATCTCAGGATCAAGCATGTTTTGAAATTTTGAGAATCGATGAATATTTACCAGTTTTATTCACATTATCAAATGGGTGCCCGATTTATTGGGACACAGTGTACATATAACCCCACTCCAGCCCAATCCCACCAAGCACCACCCAATTCCTTTCCATACCCCGCTCCACCCACCCCAAGTCCCCGACGTCCGCCACCCCATTGATAATCAGCGATGCAACTCATGCTATCCACAGATGTCCAGTTACGCGTGTTCACCCCAACCTGCCACAGCCCTCTCTTCGCCCTTCTAGCAACCCAAGTACCCAACCCAGGCGGGTCTTTGTCTAGCTAGAGCTGCTAGAACAGTGGTTCTTAACCTTTTCAAGGTAGCCGAACCCCAAGAGAAATCCATGACCACTCACAGAACCCCTCAAGTTTTAAAAATAATTTTTTTACTAATGGGAACAAAAGGAAAAAAAATTGTACCAAATGTGAAACAATATTAATTCAATACATGAACTACCAGTGACGTAGCCAGGAATTTTTCATGGTTTTTTGCCTGGCCAGATACCCTTTCTGAAACCAACCCAACAGTATTACAGTAAATAAATAAAGTAACAAATGGAATAAATTAAGAAAAACAATTGTTACTACAAGCAATTGTTTTGTTTTTCTTATTTAAGTGGATAAATAACCATTAAAAAACTTGTTTCCTAGGCCAATGGCCAACCCCCGAAAACCTCTTGGCTACGCCACTATGAACTATACTAACAGTTAACTAACGTACCAACACTACCAATTGCATCTTAAGGTGTCCTTTGTTGTTGCCGTGTGGAAACATGAAATGTGTGGCTCTGTTTTGGAAAGACTCACTCTCGTGTCATTTTCACAATCAAATCTGCTTCTTTTCTTGGATTTAATCTCCACCAATTTTGAGAATCCTTGCTCACAGAGACATGATCTGACAAACGGTGTGAGGATTTCAAGGACGGCTTTAGCAATGCGAGGATATCCTTCCGTTTGGCGGCACCAAAATCTCTAGAGTGTTGTTGTACCAAAGAGCAATAATTGTTGAATGTGCCATGGCTCTGCTGAAGTTCGATAAGATCGTGCAGGTATGGATCGTTCACATTTGCTGTAGCCTACAATATCGAAGGTGAAAGGCTGTCGCATCCATGGCATCCATGCTGGATATTGCTGGATATCTTTGTCAGGGAAGTGACCGTCAAATGACTTTGCCAGCTCCACCAGGTGCATTGCATGCAATCAATTGCTTCAACTCCTCTGGTACAACAGTAGGCCTATCTCCAACTTTAGACTCATCGTGACTAACACTCTCATCTAGCAGAGGAAAGTTAGCGAAGTTGTTGTTCTCCATTCGACACTTCACAATGGTAACAGTTTCGGTAAGCACAAAGCTTCTCTTCCGCTTCAATTATATTGTTGCCACCACCCTGTATCTGGCAATTGAGATGATTGAGTGCACCAAAGATGTCAACCAAGTAGGCCAAGGCGAGGATGAACTGTGACTCGACGTGGTGTTAATTATCGGGAAGTGTAGTAAGACATAATTATATAAGGTTAACAGGATGAACAGCTTTAAATTTCATAAGGTAGGGCCTGGCAGCAATCTATTTCAAACAAAATTTATTAAATAAAAGTCGAAAAATAAAAATGAAATAGCAAATGATTTTCACTCACTCTCACTGACCCTGAATATTATATATTTCAGAGGACCTCTGCCGAACCCCTGGCACTGGCTCACCGAACCCCAGGGGTTCGGTCGAACACTGGTTAAGAAACACTGTGCTAGAAGGATTGAGGTGAATAGGTGCGATAAACTTTCGTGGCGGCTGTGTGCTGGCCGGGGGTGGCTATTCCCGACGGTTTCTATCATTGTTCGTTGGAACCCAAGAAATTGAACTGTGGGGGTGCTTGCTGGACTAACAAACATACATGGACACATGCATACATACATGCCTACCATCATACATACATATATATATATATATATATATATATATGCATACTTGCATATAATTATACCAGTGATTCCCAACCTTTTTTGACTTTAGGGTCACTTTGTTGCTGTTCGAGGATGTGAGGGCTACTTTTTATTAGTTAGAGGACATAAGGGTATTAAGAGGACACAAGGCTAAAATTTAATTAACCAAGAGCATATAAAATCGTCAAAATTGAATAAAAATAGAATGCTTGATGCTATTTATAAACATCCAAATAAAATAATTTGTAAAAGAGAAACTTTTTTTTTTATTCTGTCCAAATTGTCATTTTTTGCGTATATTTTATATAATTATTTCAGAGGTTTAGGTTCATTATTTAAAACCTGGCGGGCCACTTTTCGGAGTTTGTCTCGACTTGAATTTCGGTCTGATTTTAATTTATCCCGGAGTTGTCTCGACTTGAATTTACGTCTGGATTGAATGTATCCTGGAGTTGTCCCGACTTGAATTTAGGTCTGAATTGAATTCATCCCGGCATAGGCGTACGAGGCGGGGGTCCAGAGGGGCAAATGCCCCCCAAATTTCGGGCAAATGTGTTTTTCGGGCAAAGAAGGCATGGGCTGTCAAAAAAAATTCGAAATTTTTTTCGGGCAAAACAGGTACGGGAGGATTTTTTCGGGCACAGGAGTAAAAAAGTGGAAAAAATTGGACGGATGACTAAAAAGGTCATCAGATTTTTCGGACGGGAAAATCTTAAGATTTTTGGGTGGATGACGAAAAGAAGGTCATCAGATTTTTCGGGCAAAATGTTTTGCCCCCCCACTGCCGAAATGTCCCGTACGCCTATGCATCCCGGAGTTTGTCTCGACTTGAATTTCGGTCTGATTTTAATTTATCCTGGAGTTTGTCTCGACTTGAATTTCGAACTGATTTTAATTTATCCCGGAGTTGTCTCGACTTGAATTTTGGTCTGATTTGAATTTCCTGGACTTGTCTCGACTTGAATTTCGGTCTGAATTGAATTTATCCTGGAGTTTGTCTCGACTTGAATTTCGGTCTGATTTTAATTTATCCTGGAGTTGTCCCGACTTGAATATAGGTCTGAATTGAAATCATCCCGAAGTTCAATCAATCAATCAAATTTTATTGAATCGATTCAGTGTAAACATGCTATTATCACCATGACAAATCTTAGTACATGGAATGAACAAAATATAGACAGGAAATATTAGAGGTAAACATTGCACATTAGATAATAGATCATTATAGCAAAGAGAATCGACTCGTGGAGAGAAGAAGCTGACGCTTATCTAGTCATCCCCACATCATTAGGAACAGCAATAGTAACAAGAAAAGGTAGGAAGAATCGATGGCTATGTCACAGATATAGGTAGGTAACTTAATTAGAATCTACATAGAGTCAGCTGTTTTAAGCAAATGTTTTTTAAATGCCGACTTAAAGGAATTAAGAGAATTAATGGAGCGAGTGCTGGGATCAATTGAGTTCCAAAGTTTGGGGTCTGAGAGTCTGACAGTGTGTTGTTTGGTGTTAGTATTGCATGAACTAACGCTTCTATTCACAACTACAACACCAGATCACGTTTCAACATACACCACATGTATGTTGAAACGTGATCTGGTGTTGTAGTTGTGAATAGAAGCGTTAGTTATAAAATAGTCCCTAAATAGACTAGGCAATAAATTATGCTGATGACGGTACATAAATGTGAATAGAAGCGTTAGTTATAAAATAGTCCCTAAATAGACTAGGCAATAAATTATGCTGATGACGGTACATAAATACTGCCAGTTGGAGCTTAGGCGGAGACCTGGGCCAAGAATTGGGGGGGGACGGAAAGACGCGAGATTTTCTTGAAAATTTCTGACGACCGGCGAAATCTAAAAAATATTTCTTATTTTCGCCGCCAAAAAAAAGTGATGACCTTTTTTTTAGTCATCCGGCCCAAAATCTTGAGGAAATTTTCTATTTTTTTTAGTCATCCGGCCAAATCTCGTCGAAGAAATTTTCTATGACCTTTTTTTAGTCTTGAGGCTCAACTATTGGGGGGGGCAAATGCATGGGCCGTCCCCCCCAACACTTTCATTGGGGAGACCGTCCCCTCTGTCCCCCCTAGGTCTACGCCCATGAGTTGGAGTTTAAATAAGTCATAAACCGTTAGCAGGTCGAGATTTTTAAAGAGACCAGCAGAGGCAGCCAAATAGTGGGAGCCAGAGATAATTCTCACTGCACGTTTCTGTTATAGTAATAGAGGTGCAAGGTGAGTTTTGTAACCTCCGGCCCATATAATAGTACCATAGCTAAGATAAGGTAAGACAAAGGTATTATAGAGTGTTTTAAGCGTGGAGGGGAGAAGAATATTTTGAAGCCTATTAATTATTCCACTAGACTTAGCAATTTTATTCCTAGTAAGGGTGATATGGAATTTCCAACTAAGGTGCTCGTCAATGATCAGTCCCAAAAATTTGGTCTGAGATACACGCTTAATAGGGATATTGTTAAGAATGATACTTTTTGAAGGTTCGTCGGGGATTTTCTTACCTGTACTAGAGAATATGATATAATTGGATTTTGTAATATTGAGAGATAAGGATTTAGCATTAAACCAAGCAGATATATGAAGTAATTCAGAGTTCATACTATCAAACAGGTCACTTATGTTTTTAGACGATATAAAAACTGTGGTGTCGTCAGCGAATAAATAAAAGAGGAGCTTATTGGAGCAATTACTTATATCATTAATATAAACTAAAAAGAGCAGAGGGCCAAGGATAGATACTTGGGGAACCCCAAAACATATGGTGGCCAAATCAGACGTCGCTCCACGATAGGTTACTAGTTGGTGTCTATTGGATAAGTAAGATTTAAACCATTCTAAAACCATTCCTCTAATGCCATAGTGGTAGGATCCTCAATAGCGGAGTTTCTCAATTAAAATATCATGCTTGATGGTATCGAAAGCCTTCGATAAATCCATGAAAACACCAATAGCTCTATTACGGATGTCAATGGCGTCCGATAGTTTGTCAATGACTTTAAGGATTACATGAGTAGTAGAGTGACCTTTTCTAAAGCCAAATTGCTTATCGTATAGGATATTAGTCTTTTCGAGGAAATTAGATAATCTAAAATGCATGGCTCTTTCAAGAATTTTTGAAAAACAGGTAAGTTTAGAAATGGGTTTGTAATTAGCCATATCCTGACAATCATTGGATTTAAAAATAGGGGAGATATTAGCAAGTTTCATACCTTTAGGAACAATGCCAGTGATAAAAGATTGATTAATTAGGTGAGCAATGGGTTTGGAAATGGTAGGCGCAAGCTTTTTAATAATAGGAACAGGCAGTTCACAACAATCATACGGTTTAGTAACTTTAAGATTAGAGATGATATCGGCAATTTCACAATCATTAACTGGTGTGATAAACATACAACTAGGGTTGGGAGTTTTTAAGTAAGAGGAATAGTGGGAAGACGTCAGGGGAATATTGGAGGCCATTTTAGGTCCTATGGAAGCAAAATAGTCATTAAATAGGTTAGCACAAGTGGTAGGATCCTCAATAGCAACACCATTAACAATAAGGGGCAAATTAGCAATGCTCTGACCTTTTTGCTGAAGTAAGGTTTTAATAATCTTCCAAGGTTAGTTCTATGTTGCTCAAGGAGATTAGTGTAGTACAATTTTTCGCAGTTGCGTAGAATAGTAGTCAATTTGTTTTATAGTTTTTATATTTGGTCAATGCCTTATCAGTTTTAGTTTCCAGAAATCTTTTGTAAAGTTTATTCTTAGTTTTACAGGATTTAAGAAGGGACGGGGACAGCCAAGGTTTCATTTTAGTTTTATATATTCTAGCTTTCCTAGTTATTAAGGGATGACTAGTATTATAACAGTGAAGTAGTTTGGTATTCAAGGAGTTGAGGATAAGGTCAGGGTTAGTTAAGTTTAATGTCTCACCCCAGTTCTCTAGGTTAAGGGTAGCTTGGAGGTTAGAGAATGCCATCTCACTGTTGGGACGATAGGACACAATTTTGGATTTGCTAGTGGGCTTTAGAGGAAGATCAATAACCACAAAGATAGGAAGATGATCACTTACATCCGAGAGAAGTAAGCCAGAGCTATCTTTAAAATTAAGGGAGTTAGAGAAGATGTTATCGATCAAGGTGGAGGATACCTTGGTGATCCTAGTAGGTGCATGAATAAGAGGATGAAAGAGAAAGGAGGACATAACATCTAGGAAATCATTAGTGCGGGGATGAGTATCTAGATTAAGCAAATTGATATTGAAATCACCACATAGGTAACAGACTTTCTTAGTCTTATTGAGTGTAGCAAGTACGTTTTCCATAGCAAGGTTAAAAAGGTTGAGGTCAGTGTTAGGAGGTCTATATATAGAGGCGATAATGAGAGGAGGAACAATAGGACTATTAATCTGCACAAAGATAGTTTCTAGGGTAGAGTCCATAGTGGGTAGAAGGTCGACAGATTTAGCCTGTAGGGAGTCATCAACAAGCAAAGCCACCCCACCACCTCCCCCTCCACAGTCCTAGATTTAATGAAGGTAGTGTACCCAGGATAGACCAGGAGGTTTTCATTATCATCCTTAGTCCAAGTTTCAGTGAGAGCAATAACATGGAATTTGTGGTTGATATTACTTAGATATTCCCAAAGGGTAGAATGATTCTTAGAGTAACTTCTAATATTAAGATGGAGAATTTTTATGTTATGTTGAAGATTAGATCGAGTTTGTCTCGACTTGAATTTCGGTCTGATTTTAATTTATCCTGGAGTTGTCCCGACTTGAATTTACGTCAGGATTGAACGGATTCTAGTTGTCTCGGCTTGAATTTAAGTCTGGATTGAATATATCCAAGTTGTCTCGACTTGAAATTGGGTATGAATTGAATGTATCCCAGAGTTGTCTCGACTTGAATTTATGTTTGGATTGAATGTATCATGGATTTGTCTCGATTTGAATTTAAGTATAGGTTAAATAAGTAATAAAACTCATAGCTCTTACTAACATTTCTCTCTGATTTTTAAGATCAATATGCCTGTTAATGGAAACTCCATGAGAACCCCCACACATGTGAAAAAGTTGAATATGTTAAAATTAGTAGTTGTCGAATAAATTTGCAATTTGTTCAGAGATTTAGTCTAATTTTTGGTCTTACAATTTTATTAAAAATTATGAAAAAATATTTATATTGTATTTGTGGGCCCCCTAAAGTGTGGGTCCCTCTTCGGCCCAACATGTTGAACATGCCTTAATCCGGCCCTGCTTATCAGCACTGTAATAGTGGAGCAATCTTTGTTAAGATGGCATATTAAAATCATAAAATACTACCATTGGCTTACAATAATAACTCCAAAAAAATTGCCATCATTTTAAATGTAGGCTATTTATTGAAGCCTTATAGACCACTCTTGTCATCACTGAAATATTAGAGCAACTTAAAATGCTGCCATTGCAAAGTGAAAATTCAACAAATTTCTCATGGAAGGAGTGCATCCCTCCTCAGACCCTCCCCGGCGCGATGCGCCTCGGTGAACGTCTGCCGGACTTTCGTTTCGCTACTCATACCCCTTTGATTCTCCCCACAGGAGGGGGAATAGATTAAACACTGCATTCATGTCTATACGTCACTGCACACATGCATACGCGCGCGCGCACACAAACATACACACGCTCACACACACACACACACACACACACACACACACACACACACACACACACACACACAGCTTTGGAGCATAAGGGGTTGGCACCCATAGGAATAAACAAAGCCAGCCAGCAGGAGTCAACAAAACCGTACGAGCTTCATTACCAAGGCCGTAGCAACAATGAACGTGGGCCCTCCGAGCGCATGTCCGGGGCGGCGGGCCCCTTACAATGCAGAAATAAATTGGAATGCGGTATTTATATTTATGCAATAAAGTTATATAATGGGGTTCATAATTATGAGATTGCTATTTTGCTGCAATGCACAGTATTACACACACACGCGCGCGAACACACACACGCACACACATACACACAAGCACGCACACAAACTGATTTTTAAGGTGATGCTGATGATGACAAAATGATGATAATGACAATGAAGGTGAAGATCACGTAAATGAAGATGATGATTATGATGATGAAAGCGACCATCTATTGTATTCTTGTTGCTGCTGTTCATGCTGTTGTTGTAATTGTTGTTATTTTTTATTGTTGTTGTTATTGTTATTGGTAGCGGTGGTGGTAGTGGTGGTAATGGTGGTGGTGATGGTGTTAGTGATGGCAGATGTGGTGGTGACGATAATAACGATGATGATTATGACTATGATTATGACGACGACGACGACAATGATTGTGATGATGATGATAACTATGACGAATGTTATGGCGACGTAAAATAGCCATGCCGTTTCAAGGCACATGACGATGACAATGATGATGATGATGATGATGACGGTGTTGTTGTTGCTGTTGCTCATGCCGTTGCTGTAGTTGTTAAGGCTGTTGTTGCTGTTGTTGTGGCTGTTGTTGCGGGTGGTGATGGTGGTGGTAGTGATGGTGATGGTGGATGGGGTGGTAGTGACGATAATGATGACGATATGATGATGATGATTATTATTATTATTATTATGATTATGATGACGACAACTACGACGACGATGACGATGTTGATGTTGATGTTTATGTTGTAAATGATAACAATAACAATTTAGATGGGCCGTAAAACAACCATTACGTTTCAAGGCGCCTGACGATGACAATGATTATGATGATGATGACGGTGTTGTTGTTGCTGTTGCTCATGCTGTTGCTGTAGTTGTTGTTGTTATGGCTGTTGTTGCTGTTGTTGTTGCTGTTGTTGCCGGTGGTGAATGCAATAATTATGATGACGATGATGACGATGATGATGACGATGATGATGATGACGATGACGACGACGACGACGACGATGATGATGATGATGATGATGATGATGATGATGATGACGATGATGATGATGATGATGATGATGATGATGATGATGATGATGATGATGATGATGACAACGACATCCACACTTAAGCCCTTCCCTGTTCGGCGTAACGTGCTTTAGCGATTGTCGCGAGATGGTCGTTCGTTGTCTCACGAAGTCTTGGTTTCAAGAGGGGGGTGTAAATTAGGCACTATTATTGGGAGATGCCCAGAAGTTCTGTGAGGCATCTCTCAGCGTCGCCCCCTCCCCCACCCCGACCCCACAACCGTGTTTCTTTCCTCTGTCTTGGCCGGTCGAACAGTCCTGTGTTGATAATCAGTTGGAGGTCGCCTAAACGCCATTAGCGTCACACAGAGTCCGTACACCCGTCTGAAAATCTGCCCAACGTTGGCAGTTGTTCTCACCGTCTGTATGCATGTCTATCTGTCCGTATAAATGTCTTTCCGTCTGCCCGTCCCTATGTGTGTCTATCTTAGACTATCTAGACGTCTAGGCTATTTGTTTGTTTGTCTGAATGCCTGTATGTTAGGAGGAGAAGGTGGAGGAAGAGGACCAGGAGGAGGAGAATAAGGAGGGGGGAAGAAGGAGGAGGCGGAGGAGGAAGACAAGTAGGAAAAGCAGAGACCCAGCTGAAAGCCACATTTGAAAACAAAGTAGGCCTATTTGAAATACTGCTTGAAATGCATTGAAGTAGGTCTAATAATTAGGGTGCAGGTATTTGTATTTCAACTACGTTCATAATTATTGTGTGTTCTGTATGTTATATGAGATGCATTCAGAGTGTTTTGTCATAGAAATATTGATGTCTCTAAAAGATAGGCCTAACGGGTACTTTTAAATTGACACAACAGTCAGTGCTATGATCCAGTTTGCCTCATGAAATAATTTGATTATTCCCTGCTTTCCTTCCACCACCTTCAATTTCTTCCAGAAAATCGTGATTCACTCATATACCCCTCTTTCCAATTTCGTGTCTTCAGCTTTCTCCCAACTAAATTCTGGCCAGTTTTAAAGATATTGCACTGATTTGTCCCACTGTAGTGCCGTCTCTGATTACAAACTAAAATAATGTTATATTTTCGCGGTTGCGTCAGTAGTAGGTAGACTTAATTCGTCCACAGTGTTAAAATGCAATTTCATAAATGAGTCACATGTGCACACTGGTGCGGATAAGTAAGTCAGAAAGAAACCTCTTGCCTAGTCGCATCTGAATTTGCATAATTATGCATGTCACTGCATACGTCCGAATAGGAGCCTTTAGCCGTAGCAGTTTATAATGACAAGGATGCGCAAAATCAAAATGTCGCAGCAGACGATAGTCTATTATTCAGTGGCGGCGCTACGCCAGGGCATTACAGGGCAAATGCACTGGCGAAAATGCCTTTGCCCTGGTCGTTGCCCTGGTCGCGGCCCTGCCAGAAATTTTACCTTGACAGAATTTGTTCGGGCATATTGTTTCTTACTGTTCACGTCCGTCCGTCCGCTCTCTGGCATGGCTAAAGTTCTAGCAGGGCAGAATTCTGGCAGGGCAAAAGTTCTGGGAGAGAAAAATTCTGGCAGGGCAAAAATTTTGAAAGGGTAAAATTCTGACAGGGCAACATTTTGGCAAGGCAAAAGTTCTGGCAGGCAAAAATTCGGGCAGGCCAAAAATTCTGGTAGGGCAAAAGTTTTGGAAGGGAGCAATTCCGTGGCTGTTTACCCACATTGCGTATAGGCCTACAACTATCTATATCTATAAGAAAGGATGTGGCTATGTATGTATGTATGTGGGTGACTTTGTCCAGAATGCACGCTCCCAGTTTTTGAGCTTTTCATTCCAAACCTTCACTAGGCTACTGTGTAGGTCTCGGCACGAGACGCAAAGGCGAGGGGTTGGCGATTCTCTACCACCATGGGGGCCAGAGTGGGGGGAGAAACCCCCATTTTTTTTTAAAAACGCAGCTATTGATTTGATTATTTTTCCTAGATAGAGGTCCATCAAAACCCCCCGGATCAGTGGTTGGAAAATTTCTACCACCATGGGGGCCAGGATGGGGAGTCAAAAACACTAATTTTCGCTATAAAATTTCATTCGCTTGCAACGTATAAAAGAAGTCACTTTAACCGTTTTAAAGGTGTTTAAGCTCTTTTGCCATTACGGATTTCACGGGTCGCTTACAGGGATGGAAGGGTGGGGTGGATGGGTTGGGGTGGGGGTCGGATGGGGTGGAAATTTTTGTGAAACCCAAATTTCTCGGGTCGCGTACCGGTAGAAGTCGGAGTGTGGTAGGGTGGGGTTGTGGCCGTAGCGGATCGAACCCTAAATTTCCCGGGCAACGCCGGGTTCCCCAGCTAGTTTAATATAACAGCATAGGCCCAACTGTCGCTTTATTGTTTTTCGAATGAAGCGTAAGCATTTGCGTCAACAATAGACCTAGCCTATATATATATACCTAACTCAGTAACTTTATGGCTGAACTTTTTCTTTTCGAAATGCTACTCGATAGAGGATTTGCCAAGTGCTTCACTAAGTCAGTGGCAGTGTGGGCGATAAAAAAGACCCTTAGGGTTTCTTGCCAATACCTTAGCCAGAAGTAGAAATTTTAGCTGAAAGATAATTCATATTTACACATGATGGTAAGATTTCATTAAAAACATTCAAACAGAACAAAGGTTGTATCACTTTTAGTGAAACCACTTATTTTTGACGATTCAAAAACATGACCCAGTAAAAGTTTAAAAAAACCATTTTTATTAAGTAGACTGACAACTCATATCATTTGTGTAAAATAAACTTGTTATTGACAGAAAAATTATTATTATCATATTTGTGTAAAATAAACTTTTTATTGACAGAAAAATTATTATTGTTATCGTCCAGCATATTAGGCCTAATTTTAATCGTTCTGCGTTGTTTCAGATGGAGATTAAACGAAGATTATTTTTTAATATTGTAGCCTAATTAGCCTATTGTAACTACTACCTTCATTAATCGATAAATTCTGGATGGACAAGGAACACAATTTTACTATTATTATTATTATTTAGAAAAGAAACAGCCTAGCCGCACGTAGCTGTGGCATCATTTAGCAAGATGACTGCCAAGTTGGTAAATTATAAAAGAGTTTTTCAGTTAAATAATTTTTTGTTAAAATAATCAAATCGAAAATTCTGTCAAATTAAAACGCCCAAGATGCCATTGGCAGACAAAATTTGTAGGCTATTCATACACTTCATGAGCAAGATCTTTTAGATAAAGCTATAATCGCCGCTTACTCTGATAAGCCGTGATGGTCTCACTGAAAATGATATAACTTTTGTCCTGTTTGAAATACTGTTGTGAAATCTGGCCACTGTGCGTAAATCCGAATTGTCTCTAGGCCTGTAAAATTTGATTTGTCTAAAACTTCTGGTTCAGATATTTGACAAAATCCCTTAGGGAGGTTAATTCATGACCCACCCTGTATAAGATTTATAAGATTTGCTTTCCAAATGTCAAAAATTGTTCGATTTTATGGCTTCGCCCATCTGATCCTCTAACCAGCCAACTCTAATACTATACTATACTATTTTTGGATTTATAAAGTGCCTCTCACAGTACAACCTATAGTCAGAAGCGCTCAATAATAATAGTGCAAGGTGTGTGATTTATGGCAAGCACGGTAGCGCAAAATTATAGGTCTATGTAGGTCCGAGCACGCGACTCGCCCTCTGCCCTGGTCACATGTATGACTGCCCTGGCTATGCCCTGGTTACAAAAAGTGTCTGGCGCCGCCACTGCTATTATTTATAATAAAATAATATAATAACGTTTCTTATAAACAAGATAAATATGCCGTGGTGGGTAACATTAAAGGATGTCATAAAATTATTTTGATTTCAGCACTGGAATTATGCAAGTTAGGAGCATACATCGAATAAGTAACATCGTATTAAAACATAGGCTTATGGGAACGACACTTTATGTCACTATGAACTACTGTAGCATCGCAATTCTTCAAAGTGATCAGCCTACGACAGATGCCCTCCTGGGGGAGTAAATTGCTTAGACTACGGTGCCGGTTTCGTAGGGGAAGGGTTGTCTGGTTTCTTACTAAGTTCTTGAAGTCCAGAAGTTCTGTGAGACATCTCTCAGCGCAACCCTCTCCCCCCCCACAACAGTGCTCCTCTCTCCTGTCTTGGCCGGTCGAACAGTCCAGTGTTGCCAATCAGCTGGGGGTCGCCTAATCGCCATTAGCGTAATAGCGAGCAATTGTGATCCACTGTTAGCCAAGATAAGAAGCCCACACAGTATATCTGAGCGTCAATATGTCTTGCACTGCCTATTGGTTTGTGGCTTTGTGCATCTGAATTTCTTTCTCCCCGTTTCGGTGAAAGTCCGCTTGTGCGACTGTAAGTAACTCCTAACCATAATAATTATTAGGCCTATGTTTGTGCATTTATTCCTGCGTATGTATGTGCGTTTGGCTGTCTGCTTGTCCGCCCACCAGTCTGTTGTTCTCACCGTCTATCTGTCCGTCTAAATGTCTTTCCGTCTGCACGTCCTAGTGTGTGTCTATCTTAGACTATTTAGACGTCTAGGCTATGTGTTTGTATGTCTGCATGCCTGTATGTTAGGAGGAGGAGGTGGTGGTAGAGGCCCAGAAGGTGAAGGAGAATAAGGAGGGGGAGAAGAAGGAGGAGGTGTAAGACAAGGAGGAGGAGCAAAGACCCAGTTGAAAGCCACAAGGGGGCTAACACAGGAATGAGATGACCAATAAGCAGAAATGCTTCAGTGCAGAGTTAAACACTTGTGGATGGTTTGGCCGTTTGCACAATCTCACTGGACTCTATTAAAACTGATTTTAATTTGGAAGAGCTTTTGGTAAGTTTTGAAATCATGTTTTTTGATCAACTCCAATGCCTTTGACTTGACGAGTTTTCAAAACGACCCTTGCACATAACACTTTTGTTTCTGCTACTACTGCTGATGATGATGTGAAGGTGATGATGATGATGATGATGATGATGATGATGATGATGATGATGAAGATGATGATGATGATGATGATGATGATGATGATGATGATGATGATGATGATAATGATGATGATGATGATGATGATGATCGTTCGTGGTGACGATGTTAAAAAAGTTTCACGAAGAAGCAGATGATGATAACGACAACAACGATGATGATAATGATGACAATGATGACGGCGATGATAGTAAGTTAAAGATGCAGATGATGATGATGATGATGATGATGATGATGATGACGACGACGACGATGATGATGATGATGATGATGATCATGATGATCATGATGATGATGATGACGCCAGCGATAAGCATTGCACCCGGAATTGTCTGCCATTCAAATACCCTATAGACTGCATGAACTACATTATCATGCACTCATCTGTGATGCGATCTAGAGCCAGTAGGCGTGGCGGCTTATTAAACTGTAGCCTGCGCTGCCGCGCATGCGCATGCTTTGGACATTGCTTCAGAAGAGGCAAATAATAACTTACGCAAAACTGGTTTAAGTTTCCCTCTGTCGTTCCAGCGAGCTATGAACCAAAACTGATTGATCTAGATAGGAATTAAATCAATTAATCGCGAGCGGTGTGTCTCGCACATATGATAATTCCTAGTTTTCCATATTTTGGTGATTTTATGTGGTGAGGATTTTATGGGGCAAAAGTAAAAGACACGTAATAACAGGCCTGATTTTCATCATAAAATTCCTAACGATGGAAAGCCCAATTATAAAAAATATCATGAAAACAAACTTATATTAGTGACCTTAAGCAAAACCAAATATTACTTTTTCTTGTAGTTGTAGGATTAAAGAGAATTTTGACGCTAACTTTAAGCTCCTCTCGTCGAGGAGGTCCTTAACCACGTGTCGTCCTTAGCTGGAGGGTTTGCCATCAATTGATGAGTTTGGTATAGGATAATAGTAATAATAATAATAATAATAATAATAATAATAATAATAATAATAATAATAATAATAATAGGCGGAAGTGCGCCAAATATTCAACACTCCCGGCCACCCACGACTTCGTCCCCATCGCCATCGAATCGCTGGGCCCCATCAATCGGTCAGGTCGCGAATTCCTGTCTGAGCTGGGGCGCCGTATGACCGCCGCTTCTGGTGACCCTCGTGAGACTGTGCACTTATTCCAACGGCTCTCGATATGCACTCAAAGATTCAACGCCATAGCATTCAGGGGCACTTTCACACAACAAACCGGAGTCGAGGACGACCAGCCATACCAACAATATTTACATTATGTATTAGGCTTTGCATGCATCTGTGGGAATACAATTAGCACATTTTGCTAGTGTCTAGCCTAGTGCTCACCGTTAATCAGTTCCAGCCAGTTGTTGTTGCTCTGTTGGTTTTAAAAATAAATGATTTTTTTTTAAATAAAAAAATAAATAAAATAAAAATAATAATAATAATAATAATAATAATAATAATAATAATAATAACAATGACAATTCCTATGGCGCCGTAACACAGCCATGCCGTTACAAGGGCGCCTCACATACTAAACTACACAGCAGGATAGGCCTTGAGAAATAAATGAGTCTTGAGTCCACGTCAAAGTTTGACTGCAATAAAATGTTTGTGTGTCGCAGCATCAGTCTTAACTACATTTTGTGTATATTATATTCCATATCATATCTAATTAACATTTACAGCACATTTCACAGTGTTCAAACTCGACATAACCAATACAGCAACTTAGCCCTTTAACGGCAACAAGTATTCTTTTCACAGTACAATTGTATTGTATTGTGCGTTCTTTTTTAACGTGTTTGCAAGAGCGTTTCAGAAGTGCGCCTAGTGCATGCGGCTCCGAGAGAAAAAGGCCGGATATGATGCGAGGGAAATAAATACTTCCTCATTTGTAAAGGTTTAAATCGAAATGATTCTTACATCAAATGTTCCTTTCTCAGCATCCCAGCCAACATGTTGCAAATGCCTACAATAAGAAACCGTTGCATTGTAACATCATCAGAACCAGACAATATCCAATCACAAAAAAATTATTACTAGCCAATAAGTAAGTGATTCCCAACCTTTTTTCACTTGCGGCACACTAGGGAAGAGTGAAAAGTTTTAAGGGACACCTAACAATAATTACCTTTTTATAATTTGTCACTATCATCTAATAATATTTTAATCTTAATATTCTAATTGTCTAATAGTGTGAGTCTAGTCAGTCTACTACATAGTCTAGTCAGTGACCTAGTCTATTCCAATAATAAGTATTATCTAATATTTATTTGCACAAATTAACAGTATTAACTTTTAAGAAATGTGATGATTGTTAATGATCATTAATGTGATGGCTGTGCCTGGTTTCGAGAGTAAATAAAATTGAAATGAGGATCCAGAGACAACAAGCACACTTGCATTTCATCTAGATGGCAGATTTCGGCATCTGTGTGAGCCTTCTTGCGTTATGCCAACAATTTAGCGACTTTATAGCTTGCAACCAATCCCTTTTCTGGCATATATCATGAAGTGCATAAGTTTTTTTATCTCTTATTTTGCTGTGCCACAAAATTTTCAAAAAATTCTTTTAGTTTATCCTGCAATCGTAAACTCTAAATTTCTGTAGAGTTTTGTTTTAAAACATCATTAATTAATAACATATTAAAAATTAAAAAATTTTCGATGGCACACTTGCAAAGTCCTCGCGGCACACTAGTGTGCCACAGCATACTGGTGTGGAATCACAGCTACAAGTGAATGATTTGAAAAATGGGACAGACCCCTGAACTGACACAGCAATCACAGTTGTAACTAACCTGACCTCTTTGTCAACCAATAACAGCCAGTGTATTCAACTCAAAACTACGTCACACCTAATTAGTATTCAAACAGCACCCGAACCTGATACACCTGAGTCAAACTAATTTCTACTGTAATCAAATTTCGCAACCTAATAATTCTTCGATCTCTTACACTAATAATCTAAAATTGTCCTAGATCCCTTGGACGAAAACCCCCAGTTTTGTAACGGAAAGTGAGGCCACACTACGGCTCAATAGTTTAGTGGAAACGCTCTCCAGATTTCAAAACAGAAATCATGTTACTCATTTGCATATTGTCTCTCTATTCGTTGTAATATAGGTTATTGCTCTATATATCATCAAATCAACAAGTCATTGGTTTACTATAAAAATAATATTAGCATAAAGAATATTTATATAATTATATCAACATGTACAACACACCAATCCTGCTTCTAAATGTATGTGGAAATGTCAAATTAGATACAAGTCTTTCTTAAATATATCTACTTAAGACCAGTACTAATTAAAGTTATTTTGAGGGATATAACTATAATATCTACCCTCCCGCTTTGATTCTTTAACTCGTGTCGTCGTTCACCATCGTCCAATTTTCATCGCCTTCTCACTAGTTGTATATCTCCAGAGTTGCAGGCCTCGATTCTTTGCAGATATTCTTTGCCGTACTCTTCTTACCAGATGTCGTATAACTTCGATGTAACAGTTTACGATTCCAACAGTACTTGTTCGGTATCGTATTTGCCGATTGTTGCTACCTTCGATTAAAGTTCGAGAGTTCGATATAAGGTTCGTAGTTTATTTATTACTTCGCTATGACACGAGAAGCATGCTTGAAGATCTGTGATACCCGCTGAGAACTGCAGTATATCAGCGTCGATAACAGGTTAGTAATGCGCTATTTCGATCGTTCGTTACGTCCTTTGAACTCTCTATACTGTCCACACTTCAGGACATTAAACTATCGTTGCTTCGTATTCCATTCGTCCAGAATGTCACCGAAACCGTCCAGTAATATCCGACAACAATTATCGACAACTTGCGACAGTTCCTACGGCGGCCATAACCCCCGTCTCTCTAGCCTTTTTTTCCTCACTGCGCAGGCGCAGCAGACGATCTTTTTACTACTCGTGTCCCATCAGCTAATGCCGTTGCTGTATTCCGAAATGTTTGCTCCGATTTAATATATATTTTGCCCTAAGTACTGGTCATAGCACTGGTCAATTAATTGAACATAACAATGTATAATTTCCCCTTAGAATTATTCACTAAACATTAACTAGGGCCTCTCCCTAACTTAACATGTGCAATTACTATTCAACCAAATATATAACAGGATAAGAACGTATGGGTGGGACCAAGGATATCGCTACAACAATCCCCCACAAATTAAAATTTGCTACAAATTTTCTTTTCAATATCCTTATTCAAACTACCTATACTTCTTATACTATCACTATTACTTAGCCATCGATACTAGCACTTACACTAGCTATAGCTACGTAACTATGCAACATTCTATTCAACATTAACAGCTAACATCTATTGTGAAAATCCAAATAATATCACCTTTACCTCACCTATACCTTTAATTTACATTACATTTATATTGATTTTCTTATCTACATTTCTACCTCTATTTACTATCAACTTCCGTTTGTAAGACCTCTCCTCTTCTTTGGACAGCACTTCCTGTCTCCCTCCATCATACTATTTTTCCTCGAATCTCTCTACACGCGCATCTCTGTTATTCCTCCACCTAATATTACCCTTAGGACGTGACCACTCTCTGTCATGCCATGACCTACTCTTCCACCTACTCACATCATTGTTATCTCCACAACTCTTATTTCGCATTCTTCCAGACTCCTCAGCTGGTTCTCTTCTATACCACTGTCCATTATTTCTCCAATTACATCTACATGTGTTCCTCATATTCCACCCGATATCTCTTCTATCCACATTTGGATTCTCTACGTATTCTCCGTACCTCCATTCATTGGATCTCCTAGACTGGTTTTCATTTCGCTTATTTCTGTTCTCTTCGTTTCTCCAGTCCACTCTTTCCTTCCAACAATTACTCTGATTTCTACGACTATCACCTAACTCACTCTTTCCGCCAGTGATTAAGTATTTATCAAGTGTTTCCACCAATCTCAGTGGCTTATTTCTGAAGGCCTTCTTTACTGTTTCACTTTTTCGCTCTTTTCTATCTTTGTCATGTGTACGTGTATTGCCCCCGGCTAATATTCTTTTAACAGGTCTCTCTGCCTTTGACTGTTCTATTGTATTGGGCCTAAATGCTATGTAAAGACTACCATCCATCTTTTCTTCAAGTGCGTCACGTTCACCTTCTAACAGATAATCTTTTTTGAACATCACTCTCTTCTCAACGTCACCCGTGACTACCTCCTTATTAGCATCATCCCTTGTGACATCATCCTCATGGGTATTCACTCCAACGTCCTCAACCCTGGATTTATTTATACTTCCAATTCCTTTTGGTTTCTTCTCAAATAAACCTGGATTTATTTTCAGTTCCTTAACCAAGTTTTCTATCACTAAAGCCTCTGCTTTTCCTTCAAATTCTTTGCTCTTGATGTCAATTAAAGCTGTTGGATACTTTACTTTTGATCCATTAGCAAATCTGCAAATCATTTTGCGTCCAGTATATTGGTAAGGTAACTCTAAACCCTTTCTGATTGCTAAACATGTGGCACCTGAAACATGTGGCGCATTCACCTTTTCCCCATTCACTAACATCATACTCATATAAGCACTTAGAGTTTCCTACTCTTCAGCTAAATAGCAAGATATGGTCACTTCATGTTCGACCTCTTTTGCTTCTCTGTCTTCAAAACACTGCATGGTGGCGAGAGTTTGCGATTTTGCACCATGTCTAATATTATCGCATTTTAATGCATAATGGAAAACAGATCCACAATGGAAGCAACCTCCTTTTGGATTCTCCCTATCAACTTCACTCCGTTTCCGGTTCCTGAAATCCCATTCATTATTGAACCGACCTTTATCTTCGTAACTATCTTGCTCTCTGTTCATGTTCCGTCCAAGACTACTACTTCGATGCTCACTATTATTCCTTGTTAATTCTCTAGAACGGCCTTCAGGTTCATTGTTTACTTCCCTAGGACTTGGTGTCCACTTCCTCTCGCTAATTTCTCTAGCCTCCACGTAATTCTGTGCTTGTTCGAGCAATGTTTCCAAATCCACCTTTCCCTTCTCTTTGAGAAAGCATCTCATATCATCATCGCATGTCACTAAGAACTGATCACGCAATACCAGTGTCTCCAGTCCTTTATAATCATTCTTGAATCCGGCCATTTCCAACCATTGCCTCAAATACCGTTTCAATCTCTCAACATACTGAGTTACAGTTTCATCTGTGTCACGTTTAGAAGAGCGAAACTTCTTTCTATACCCGTTCTCTGTCAACTGGAATCGTTTCAACGTTCCTCCTTTAATTTTCTGTAATCTTGTGCCTGTTCTACTTACAGCCTCTCGAAAACTTGCAATGCCTTTCCTTCTAGTGATTTTACTAGTGTTAATGCCCACATTCTCTCTGGAACTTCTTATGCCATGCAGGTCCTCTCAAATCGTAGTAGATAGGCATCAAGACAATCTCTGTCTTCCCTAAATACTGGCATCTTCACATTCTTGGCATTATTATTCTGTCCACTGGTTTCCCTACTATAACCATTGCGGACCCAATCGTCTCTATCGCCTTGTCGTCTATCTTGCTCCATTCTTAGCTCCAGTTCTTTAAGTTTTATCGTTTTCTGGTTGTCGAGTTCAACCTTTTTCAGATTGGCTTCTCTCTCTTCCGAACTCCTCTTCTCTTCCATCTCTAGCCTTCGTAATTCTAATTCCTCATTACGTCGTTTGTCAGCTAACTCTTCTTGTCGTCGTTTGTCAGCTAACTCTTCTTGTCGTCGTTTGTCAGCTAACTCTTCTTGTCGTCGTTTGTCAGCTCTCTCTTCTTCCCGTCGTTCTCGCTCTGCCTCAATTTGTCTCTGTTCTCGTTCTCGTTCCCGTTCTACCTCGATTTGTATCTGTCCTCGTTCCGAAATTAATTTTTCCTTTTCGTAATCAGCCAGTAATTCTGCTTGTTTAAAGGCCTTACTTTATTCTTGTCTCTCTCTGACAAAATCTCTAAGCCCTTGATCCGAATAACCAAGATCCGATCCAATTTTAACCCACTTTGAGTACTCTTGGGCCATTCTGCGCTATAAAAACTTCCAAAGAACTATTTAAGTTTCCGCGGTGAATCACTTGAACCTTAGACCTGACCTCTTTGTCAACCAATAACAGCCAGTGTATTCAACTCAAAACTACGTCACACCTAATTAGTATTCAAACAGCACCCGAACCTGATACACCTGAGTCAAACTAATTTCTACTGTAATCAAATTTCGCAACCTAATAATTCTTCGATCTCTTACACTAATAATCTAAAATTGTCCTAGATCCCTTGGACGAAAACCCCAGTTTTGTAACGGAAAGTGAGGCCACACTACGGCTCAATAGTTTAGTGGAAACGCTCTCCAGATTTCAAAACAGAAATCATGTTACTCATTTGCATATTGTCTCTCTATTCGTTGTAATATAGGTTATTGCTCTATATATCATCAAATCAACAAGTCATTGGTTTACTATAAAAATAATATTAGCATAAAGAATATTAATATATATCAACATGTACAACACACCAATCCTGCATCTAAATGGAGGTGGAAATGTCAAATTAGATACAAGTCTTTCTTAAATATATCTACTTAAGACCAGTACTAATTAAAGTTATTTTGAGGGATATAACTATAATATCTACACTCCCGCGTTGAATTCTTTAACTCGTGTCGTCGTTCACCATCGTCCAGTTTTCATCGCCTTCTCACTAGTTGTTGATCTTCAGAGCTGCAGGCCTCGATTCTTTGCAGATATTCTTTGCCGTACTCTTCTTACCAGATGTCGTATAACTTCGATGTAACAGTTTACGATTCCAACAGTACTTGTTCGGTATCGTATTTGCCGATTGTTGCTACCTTCGATTAAAGTTCGAGAGTTCGATATAAGGTTCGTAGTTTATTTATTACTTCGCTATGACACGAGAAGCAATCTTGAAGATCCGTGATACCCGCTGAGAACTGCAGTATATCAGCGTCGATTACAGGTTAGTAATGCGCTATTTCGATCGTTCGTTACGTCCTTTGAACTCTCTATACTGTCCACACTTTAGGACATTAAACTATCGTTGCTTCGTATTCCATTCGTCCAGAATGTCACCGAAACCGTCCAGTAATATCCGACAACAATTATCGACAACTTGCGACAGTTCCTACGGCGGCCATAACCCCCGTCTCTCTAGCCTTTTTTTCTCCTCACTGCGCAGCCGCAGCAGACGATCTTTTTACTACTCGTGTCCCATCAGCTAATGCCGTTGCTGTATTCCGAAATGTTTGCCCCGATTTAATATATATTTTGACCCTAAGTACTGGTCATAGCACTGGTCAATTAATTGAACATAACAATGTATAATTTTCCCTTAGAATTATTAACTAAACATTAACTAGGGCCTCTCCCTAACTTAACATGTGCAATTACTATTCAACCAAATATATAACAGGATAAGAACGTATGGGTGGGACCAAGGATAACGCTACAATAATCTTTACTTATCTTACTCAGTATTAAAAGTTAAGAATCCGATGAGTCCATCTTGAAGAACATCTGTTAAAATCTGTGACTGCAAATACAAGTTTTCTCTTATTGACAGAAGCGGAAGGATAGACTGCACCTCTCACCTAAAGTCTGTTTGAGTTCCAATATCATCCTTGGATATTTTCACTTTCTTCCCTTTGTTTTTCTCGTCCGCTTTGAGAGTTCCGGTTGACGAAGGAATGTTAGACGGTTGAAAGGATGGAGCTAAAGAAAAAAAGCAAAACAGTTGACAGATAAATTGACAACGAAGCCACACAAAATTTGGGCAGATAAGATGACAACTGCTGAATGCAATAGTTGACACTTTCTTGCCAAAACCGGCTTTAAAATCTAATAATGTGACCAACATAACACAATGGCCGCAAAACAAACAAGAAATCTTGAAAACAGAATAAGGATAGCTAGGGGTAGTAACATTTCATTCTTTCCACTCTAAACTGTCTTACAATATAAATATTATTACATTCCATCCCATAAACGTAAAGCCCAGCCTTTGGTTTTTACAATCTAGCATGTTAACCTTGAGAATTGCAGTGCCATCTTCTGAAGCAAAAACTAGGATACAGCGAAATAAAGCTGAAAAACACTAGCCGCAAAAACGCATTAGCACCAGCTTTCCAGGTAAGAAATTTAATTTACACAAATATCTGAATGCTGACAGCACTTGATAGCATCTGCTGCATAACATAATATCAAGTTACAGCGTTGTGGTTATTCACGAACACTTTGATTAATGACTATCACTACACAGTGGGCACAGTGGTGACGTGGGTATGTTCGTTGTCTAGTAGCCAGAGGGTTGCAGGTTCGAATCCACTTTAAACCGCCATGTAGGAACCACGGCAAATCCTTCACTCGCAATTGCTCATGCGCTTTGGCGTAAAACTTCAATTCAGTGCAAGTGCTGTAGTCGGGAGCGCTTCTAAGTAGCAATCTTGAAGGGGCTCTATAACAAGTGCACATATATACATCAATTGTCTTTCAATAGTGGGGGGTTGGCCCGGTGGTGCATAGGATAACACACTCCCATGGAGATCAGCAGACTCAAGTGCAATTCCCGAAGCCCTTGTAGGATGAACGTCCTTAGTAGGCTGCTACCAGCGCCCATGTACTGCAGGCCGTCTGTTCTGTTAGTAGACTTTTTAAGATTTGTGTTCTTGTGAATTTTTTCAATAGCATAACTGTAAACTCTATGACCGGTTGTGGTCTGTCAACCGGATTGTTCAATACAGGAAATTGTTATTAATAGTGTTTAACTGAAACCAACTTACGTGGATGGTTAACCGCTGCAGGAGGTGGAGCAGGAGCTGGTCCAGTTCTTAATCCAGGTGGAGGTGGAGGTCGACTCTGGCCACCCATGGCACCACTATCACCCCGTTTAACTACTGAAACACAGACATTACTCCAGCAATAAGTTGTGTATTATTATCATTTCTTATATGTAACTGGTTGCAGTGTGTCAGCGAGAACTCAATAAAAAGAATATATCATTATCATCAACAAAACATGGACCACCAAACTTGGCAGGGAGATATCCATCCAGGCAAACGGAGACACGGAAGCAATTTACCTGGCATGGAAGGAACTGGTGGAGGTGGACGTGCGGCTCTCTGCTTTATAGCCTCCATTCCACCATGCTCCTCAATGAAGTTATAAATGAACGTTGCCGTCTCACTGTCCTTCAGCTGTGATAGCGATATACCGATTTCACCAAAGAATGCCTTCATATCGTTGTCCAACTTGTCCACCTGAGATTCAAATACGAACAGTAAACTCGTCACAGATATGAAAGGTATGGCAGGCTCAACAAAAACATCTAACTGGATATCTAACTGCATCAAATCTCCCGGCGGCTGGCCATCTATGCCTTGGATTCGTATTTCGGTGTGACCAGGCACATGCATTACAAGTTGAGTTAATTAATTAATTAATTAATTAATAATAATAGCTGTATGGGACTGAAGTTGTCATCAAAATGATAACTTGCACATTATGACAACAACGTCACAGACGTCACTGGGGTTGAATTGATTGGTGAGGATCATTTATGCATCAGATCATAATAAGCATGACATACATTATGTACTCAATGTTTTCATATCTACATGTGAATGCTAAAAGCATCACAAGCCATATACACTGAACTTTCATCAAATGCAGCAAATGTAAAATCTTTTCTGAATAATGACTGAATAAGCAACAATAATAATAATAATAATAAAAATAAAAATATTAATATTAGTAATAATAATAATAATAATAATAATAATAATAATAATAATAATAATAATAATAATAATAATAATAATAATAATAATAATAATAATAATAATAGGCGGAAGTGCGCCAAATATTCAACACTCCCGGCCACCCACGACTTCGTCCCCATCGCCATCGAATCGCTGGGCCCCATCAATCGGTCAGGTCGCGAATTCCTGTCTGAGCTGGGGCGCCGTATGACCGCCGCTTCTGGTGACCCTCGTGAGACTGTGCACTTATTCCAACGGCTCTCGATATGCACTCAAAGATTCAACGCCATAGCATTCAGGGGCACTTTCACACAACAAACCGGAGTCGAGGACGACCAGCCATACCAACAATATTTACATTATGTATTAGGCTTTGCATGCATCTGTGGGAATACAATTAGCACATTTTGCTAGTGTCTAGCCTAGTGCTCACCGTTAATCAGTTCCAGCCAGTTGTTGTTGCTCTGTTGGTTTTAAAAATAAATGATTTTTTTTTTAAATAAAAAAATAAATAAAATAAAAATAATAATAATAATAATAATAATAATAATAATAATAATAACAATGACAATTCCTATGGCGCCGTAACACAGCCATGCCGTTACAAGGGCGCCTCACATACTAAACTACACAGCAGGATAGGCCTTGAGAAATAAATGAGTCTTGAGTCCACGTCAAAGTTTGACTGCAATAAAATGTTTGTGTGTCGCAGCATCAGTCTTAACTACATTTTGTGTATATTATATTCCATATCATATCTAATTAACATTTACAGCACATTTCACAGTGTTCAAACTCGACATAACCAATACAGCAACTTAGCCCTTTAACGGCAACAAGTATTCTTTTCACAGTACAATTGTATTGTATTGTGCGTTCTTTTTTAACGTGTTTGCAAGAGCGTTTCAGAAGTGCGCCTAGTGCATGCGGCTCCGAGAGAAAAAGGCCGGATATGATGCGAGGGAAATAAATACTTCCTCATTTGTAAAGGTTTAAATCGAAATGATTCTTACATCAAATGTTCCTTTCTCAGCATCCCAGCCAACATGTTGCAAATGCCTACAATAAGAAACCGTTGCATTGTAACATCATCAGAACCAGACAATATCCAATCACAAAAAAATTATTACTAGCCAATAAGTAAGTGATTCCCAACCTTTTTTCACTTGCGGCACACTAGGGAAGAGTGAAAAGTTTTAAGGGACACCTAACAATAATTACCTTTTTATAATTTGTCACTATCATCTAATAATATTTTAATCTTAATATTCTAATTGTCTAATAGTGTGAGTCTAGTCAGTCTACTACATAGTCTAGTCAGTGACCTAGTCTATTCCAATAATAAGTATTATCTAATATTTATTTGCACAAATTAACAGTATTAACTTTTAAGAAATGTGATGATTGTTAATGATCATTAATGTGATGGCTGTGCCTGGTTTCGAGAGTAAATAAAATTGAAATGAGGATCCAGAGACAACCATCGATATTTATATTTAGACCTGGATTGCGCTAGTGAGCTCAGGAAGTGAGGTCGACGACCTGCCATCTTGGAACTACAAATGTGTCGATATCGATAAACTTATCAAAATGCCTTTTTGCGCGACAATAAATTGCTGTAAGCAACAAATTAAAGGAGCAACGCAGTCGTTTATCGGTGAGTAACATGTTCACTGATTATTTTATTGTCTAGTGAACGTGATCGTTATTAAAATGTTAATAAATACAACTTGCGTCCAAGGACGCATGCCTTCCCTTGGGCCAACTACTCATAGCGGGACCTGTATTTTGCATGTTGACTAACACAAAACTAAACCCGCTCTGTTCCTAACAATCCACCTGCGTTATTTGTAACGTGTTGCGTTTAGGGCAAATAGATTTATTGGTAATCCTGAAGACTGCGTGCCTGTATACAAAATAATATGGTTACATCGACTTGGATAAAATAGAGCGCTGCGACCTACCAGAAGAATACCATGATGCAATGCGCTCAGTAAGTCATTAACTCGAGATCTATGCAAAACGGTCAGTTTAAAAAGTTATAAATGAGGGATAATGATATTATCCTTCATATGCAGTAAATACGAGCAAATAGAAGTTCGAAACTGAAGAAAGCTGCGCTTTGTAAACTTATTAGGTAGGCGCTTATTAGACGCTTTGAAGTTAGATGTTGATTTGCGTTTCACACTTTGGCTTCGTTAATTTCAAACAGATCCGAATGGAAGCTCATGACATAAAAGGCGGTTGGGTCTTTTCTCCCATCGCAGACCCAATAAATGGCATGTGAAATATCCATGCATGTATGGTGTTGTTTGAGTGTGCTTGTCACAGATTGGGGAAGAGAATTTTGGTGCATTGATTTTACACACGTTGTCCGGGGTAAATAGGTAAAGGCAATTATCGAATTATGCAGGCGTCCTGGAGTGGCATAATCAAAAGTTAGAAAACCTTATCCCAAACTGTTGCATCGTCTTCACCTTTACAGAACTTTGAAGTTTTCTCGTCATACACATCTTACTTACAAATTTTCCTCAACTTAATAACTTACATCGATGTCTAATAAACATTTGTAATAATGCCTATTTATGAATTGACTTTTTTGAATATGTTAATTGTGTGAACAGATTTCCATATTCACAGCCAGAACTACTGAAACAATTGGTGCATAATATGGACACAGAAAAATTTGCAAAGAAATCGGTCGTTTGATCTGCCAAGCTGCTTCGATCGAACTGGACCAACAAGTCAGACTTCGTCCTGGATGTGTGCCAACCGGGGTTCCGGTAGCGCATTGGTTAACACCGGCATGGAGAGGGAGAGGTAACAAGTCTGAACTCACATTGGGCGGACATGCTTTGTAGGCTGCTATTGGCATCGTGTATTGCAGGCTGTCTGTTCTGTTAGTAGTTAAATTTGATGTTAATTAAGATTACTGCATAACGTTTACATGTATTATTATTATTATTATTATTACATAAATTTATTACGCGCGCAGGGTCACACCAAAGTGTGAATCTGAGGCGCGGATAGTTAGTCGCCAGAGGAAGATGCAGTTAAAAGTAAAGTGCAGTGCGATTGCAGGGATTACATAATTAAAGAAAAAAAGACATAGATCTTTGCTTTACAAGTTTACATTGATCATCATCTTGTTAAGGTCTATTTCCATAGTGATTTTTCCTGCAACAGTTTCATACCAATCTGCCATCTAATGTTTTAATATAGACTAGCTAGTGAATTGAAGATAATGAAATTAAACAATTTATTATTTTTAAAGCTGTTCCACATTTGTGCTGCTATTATGGAATATGGAGAATAATCATCCTGTATTATTAATTCATGACCTTAATAGTAGTTTGTGTAAGTCACACCAGCTGAGCTCTCTAATTCACTGTATTCACCTCTGATTGCAGGTTGTCATTTGGGATCAGTAAACAAAGATCTGTGAGCTATAATTTTTACTGTGTTCCTATTTGCTGTTTTAGGTTGTCTCGTAAACCCCAAAGAAGCGACTTCAGCAAGTTGAGCACACCGTAGGCTGTCAACATCGTCTACAATTGCCGTCACAGAGAACCACCCCGGTCAACATTGTCTACAATTGCCGCCACATAGAAGAATCACTCCTATTAAAAAAATGTTAGTCCAGGACAATGGAAAGGAAAATGGATATTGTTGTGGATTGTGCTTGAATTATATTGAGCAGTTCAGCAGATTACAGGAGGTTGAGGGTTTACGAAATGGCACTAATTTAAAAATTGCTCACATGATGTGCATATCGGCTACAGTTCACTTTTTACGTATAATTGTTCATTTGTTTACAAATTAGGGCAGGACCACTAGGAACATTTTTGGTGCAGTTTGAACTTCTTGCGGCTCCAATAATTATTCCTACAGTTGGGTTGCATTGCTTTAGATGTCTGAATGACAACTTGTTTGATAGTAAACCCGACAACAATCACGTTTTTAATTTAATCAAGTGCATTAGCAGTTGCACCATCTGAATGCATTATCTGGTCAAGCAGAAAACTGTCCAATTAACTGGACCAATAATTAATTTGTAAACAGCTGGCACAGCTGGTTCTGTTTAAGCATCAATGAGAGATAAGTATTATTTGGTCAGCTACGCTTATAGTATTCAGTAAAAAAAACAATGTAATGTAATGTAATTAGTAATTTCTATAGAGCCGCTCACAACCAAGGCCATTCAGTAGCGCTCCAATTAGTGTGTTAAGCTTATGTATTGCTGAGCTTAATGTGTGCAAGTGTTTCTAAGCTAGCAGAACTTGTGAAATCATTGAATGCACAGACTTTCAGGTTCTGTTACTAATATGCCAATTAGTGCAAGTGTCCTTGAAATAGGAAACGAATATTGTAATATTATGCTAGTTGCTTTTGGAATTACATTAGTTGATGTTGAGATTTGTCATTAATGTCAAGTCATAATGTAGCGTCAAGTAATGGTGATGATTTTAGGCTTTGTCCGGTGGCATGTTTTACCTTTTATGGTTGACATGCATCTTTATGTGTAGCTTGTTTGCAATAGGTGAATTTGTCTATTGTAATATTTAAAGTTTTTTATTAGCAATTTGTTGATTCAATTATGGAGCACTTTTTTACATGCAAAGAGAGTGGTTCCAAACAATTGTAAGCAATGTTTTGCATGTTATTTATTTCCTGTAATAAATTCACAAGTTATTGGCTAAGCCGATTCAATGTGTGTGTGTTGCTACATGCCTGATAACCAGATAGCTGATATTGGAAACAGATTATATCCCCTACAAAGGAAAAGAACCGTGATTCGCAAGGTATGCGGGTTAATTCCCCCCCATAAGTCCATGGATCTACATCCTGTCACCTTACACTCTGGTGCATCCCTGGTGCTGCTGAGGAGTAGTGGTGAGGACTTTGACTTCCCCAGGGATAATCTGACTAGGAGCCCACTTTTTGATTTAGGTGCATAGTCATGTTGAGGTTTCTTGGTCTTTTTTCCAGGTGGTGTTATTGTTAACCCCCACCCCATAGCTACGACCTTGGGTATCCTTCCAGCACCTGCCTTTTGCATTGGCCAGCTGTTTGTCAGGGTTTCCGGTGAGCCTGTCCACCCTGTCAATCACTTCAGTCAGAGGTTTTTGCCACTGTCAGCCCACTAGGCAATTTTCTGCTTAGCTGTTCACCCCCAGTCCCCCCACCCATCACTGTGAGATGCAGGTTAGGACTTTGGGGTAGGAAGAACTATAGCCGATGCTTTGCTATATTTAAGAGTACCATGACGGTAACACTTGATGTCTAAGTTTTCAGAAGGGCTTCGATACAATGAGGCTCAATGGCTTGGCCTGGCCTTGCAGTCCATACAAATAGCCTCCATACCAAATTTCTACCATGGTGATTTGTACCCCACTTCCATAATTAGGCCAACTGCAGTCATGCAGAATTTAGCCTTTTCCGTGGTGGGCCGTTGTCTGGAATGGGCCCCACAGGAGCCACTTCTGTTTCCGGGGGCTCTTTCTGAGACATTTTTTACTGAGCCCAACACTATGCTAGAGCACGGGTTGCAGGTTCGAATCCGCCTCAAGTCGCTGCTTAGGGATCTTGGGAAATTCCTTCACTCGTAATTGCTCAGCACTTTGGCGTGAAACCACAGAATAGATAAAGCGTAGTGAAACTCCAATGCAGTGTCCGCGCTGTAGGCGGGACTCGGGAGCGCCTCTGAGTAGTGAGCTTGAAGGAGCGTTATAGCAAGTACACATACAAACTTATGAGCAGTCCCTCTAAGAAGCCTTATATAAATTCTGGAGTGAATGAATGCATATTCGGAAAATTCTCAGCGTCCACAGAAATTGTGCCAAAGAGACCAGCTGAAATATCGGTGCTATAAGCTTCTTAAATGAAGTCCGCAATGGCCAGTGGTCGATGTTTTTGGAGCCTTGCAAAAAACCTGCTGAAAAAAAACACATTATAATAATAATTTCAAGTCGTAGTATGATAACTAAGCAACAACTAAGAGTTGGTCAGTTTGCAATGAATTTGGAAATGTTCTGTAACCGAAGGTTTTAATCGAGACATCAGGATATCAAGCGCACATCTGAACACTTGTAGCTTTAAGATGGCGGCATGATCTAAAAATAGATCTCGGCTTCTGTCCGCCGACCACACATTTTTGTGCAGCGAGCATAGACTAAGCGCAATCCAGGTCTATTAATATCGATGGAGACAACAAGCACACTTGCATTTCATCTAGATGGCAGATTTCGGCATCTGTGTGAGCCTTCTTGCGTTATGCCAACAATTTAGCGACTTTATAGCTTGCAACCAATCCCTTTTCTGGCATATATCATGAAGTGCATAAGTTTTTTTATCTCTTATTTTGCTGTGCCACAAAATTTTCAAAATATTCTTTTAGTTTATCCAGTTGTATGTTTAGCTTCCAAGTGCAATCGTAAACTCTAAATTTCTGTAGAGTTTTCTTTTAAAACATCATTAATTAATAACATATTAAAAATTAAAAAAAATTCGGTGGCACACTTGCAAAGTCCTCGCGGCACACTAGTGTGCCACAGTATACTGGTGTGGAATCACAGCTACAAGTGAATGATTTGAAAAATGGGACAGACCCCTGAACTGACACAGCAATCACAGTTGTAACTAACGCAAGCAAACGAAGAGACTGAATATCGACTGGAAAGTGCAGTAGTTTCAACATTGCTCTACTAGTCTGATGCTGCTTGGTATTGTAGAACGGCGGACAGGAAGCTCTTTGCGGCTGCCCTGTTTGATTAAGGACGTGTGTTGAACTTCCATCACTGAGGCCACAGTATTATGCCATGATGCCAAGAGTACACGACAGAATTATCCCAAGAGTGAAAAAAATAACGAGGAAATATTTTTTAACAAGGATGCTCTCTATTTATATTTAAATGTCATGTAATGCAAACTAAAGTGCAGTATAAATGGTTGATCATTATTAGATTTAGTTTAGATTTACGTTTATGTGTGTTATTTTAAAACATTTGACTTTTTATTAGCTCTATAGATGATGTACATATATGACCATGTCTGTACACCAAAACGCTGCCAGTCTACATGTAGGATGACATCCTCTGTGGTTGATCACCGTCATCATCATCATCATCATCATAATTGTAACGGAAAGTGAGGCCCCACTACGGCTCAATAGTTTAGTGGAAACGCTCTCCAGATTTCAAAACAGAAATCATGTTACTCATTTGCATATTGTCTCTCTATTCGTTGAAATCATGTTACTCATTTGCATAATGTCTCTCTATTCGTTGTAATATAGGTTATTGCTCTTTACTTCATCAATTCAAAAAGTCATTGGTTTACTATAAAAATAATATTAGCATAAAGAATATTAATATATATCAACTAATATGCGTCTAAATGGATGTGGAAATGTCAATTTAGATACAAGTCTTTCTTAAATATATCTACTTAAGACCAGTACTAATTAAAGTTATTTTGAGGGATATAACTAATATCTACACTCCCGCGTTGAATTCTTTAACTCGTGTCGTCGTTCACCATCGTCCAATTTTCATCGCCTTCTCACTAGTTGTTGATCTTCAGAGTTGCAGGCCTCGATTCTTTGCAGATATTCTTTGCCGTACTCTTCTTACCAGATGTCGTATAACTTCGATGTAACAGTTTACGATTCCAACAGTACTTGTTCGGTATCGTATTTGCCGATTGTTGCTACCTTCGATTAAAGTTCGAGAGTTCGATATAAGGTTCGTAGTTTATTTATTACTTCGCTATGACACGAGAAGCAACCTTGAAGATCTGTGATACCCGCTGAGAACTGCAATATATCAGCGTCGATTACAGGTTAGTAATGCGCTATTTCGATCGTTCGTTACGTCCTTTGAACTCTCTATACTGTCCACACTTTAGGACATTAAACTATCGTTGCTTCGTATTCCATTCGTCCAGAATGTCACCGAAACCGTCCAGTAATATCCGACAACAATTATCGACAACTTGCGACAGTTCCTACGGCGGCCATAACCCCCGTCTCTCTAGCCTTTTTTCTCCTCACTGCGCAGCCGCAGCAGACGATCTTTTTACTACTCGTGTCCCATCAGCTAATGCCGTTGCTGTATTCCGAAATGTTTGCCCCGATTTAATATATATTTTGACCCTAAGTACTGGTCATAGCACTGGTCAATTAATTGAACATAACAATGTATAATTTTTCCTTAGAATTATTAACTAAACATTAACTAGGGCCTCTCCCTAACTTAACATGTGCAATTACTATTCAACCAAATATATAACAGGATAAGAACGTATGGGTGGGACCAAAGATAACGCTACAATAATCTTTACTTATCTTACTCAGTACTAAAAGTTAAGCATCCGATGAGTCCATCTTGAAGAACATCTGTTAAAATCTGTGACTGCAAATACAAGTTTTCTCTTATTGACAGAAGCGGAAGGATAGACTGCACCTCTCACCTAAAGTCTGTTTGAGTTCTAATATCATCTTTGGATATTTTCACTTTCTTCCCTTTGTTTTTCTCGTCCGCTTTGAGAGTTCCGGTTGACGAAGGAATGTTAGACGGTTGAAAGGATGGAGCTAAAGAAAAAAAGCAAAACAGTTGACAGATAAATTGACAACGAAGCCACACAAAATTTGGGCAGATAAGATGACAACTGCTGAATGCAATAGTTGACACTTTCTTGCCAAAACCGGCTTTAAAATCTAATAATGTGACCAACATAACACAATGGCCGCAAAACAAACAAGAAATCTTGAAAACAGAATAAGGATAGCTAGGGGTAGTAACATTTCATTCTTTCCACTCTAAACTGTCTTACAATATAAATATTATTACATTCCATCCCATAAACGTAAAGCCCAGCCTTTGGTTTTTACAATCTAGCATGTTAACCTTGAGAATTGCAGTGCCATCTTCTGAAGCAAAAACTAGGATACAGCGAAATAAAGCTGAAAAACACTAGCCGCAAAAAAGCATTAGCACCAGCTTTCCAGGTAAGAAATTTAATTTACACAAATATCTGAATGCTGACAGCACTTGATAGCATCTGCTGCATAACATAATATCAAGTTACAGCGTTGTGGTTATTCACGAACACTTTGATTAATGACTATCACTACACAGTGGGCACAGTGGTGACGTGGGTATGTTCGTTGTCTAGTAGCCAGAGGGTTGCAGGTTCGAATCCACTTTAAACCGCCATGTAGGAACCACGGCAAATCCTTCACTCGCAATTGCTCATGCGCTTTGGCGTAAAACTTCAATTCAGTGCAAGTGCTGTAGTCGGGAGCGCTTCTAAGTAGCAATCTTGAAGGGGCTCTATAACAAGTGCACATATATACATCAATTGTCTTTCAATAGTGGGGGGTTGGCCCGGTGGTGCATAGGATAACACACTCCCATGGAGATCAGCAGACTCAAGTGCAATTCCCGAAGCCCTTGTAGGATGAACGTCCTTAGTAGGCTGCTACCAGCGCCCATGTACTGCAGGCCGTCTGTTCTGTTAGTAGACTTTTTAAGATTTGTGTTCTTGTGAATTTTTTCAATAGCATAACTGTAAACTCTATGACCGGTTGTGGTCTGTCAACCGGATTGTTCAATACAGGAAATTGTTATTAATAGTGTTTAACTGAAACCAACTTACGTGGATGGTTAACCGCTGCAGGAGGTGGAGCAGGAGCTGGTCCAGTTCTTAATCCAGGTGGAGGTGGAGGTGGAGGTCGACTCTGGCCACCCATGGTACCACTATCACCCCGTTTAACTACTGAAACACAGACATTACTCCAGCAATAAGTTGTGTATTATTAAAAATACCATTCAACAGACTACGAAAGTTTCTTCAGTGATTGTTCTGACAGATTTCTTATTTACCAATTTGATTGCCATCTTGCTAAGTGACTTCTCAGTGACGTGCATCTACGCTGGTACCCTGTTTCTTTTTTTAAATAGTAATAATAATGATCATCTGGCTTCATCAAAGTCTATTTGATAACAATTATTTGAGATGAGACTTAATAAAATCTTTTTTTGCTACTTTTTGCTGCGTTACGTCTTTGAATCGTCAAAAAACGGTGGGTGGCCTACTTAAAAGTGCCGTAACTTTTGTCCTCTTTTAAATATTTTGCTGAAATATGGCGATCATGTGTAGATATGAGTTGTATTTAAGCCTGTAAAATTTCATTTCAGAATTATGACTTCCGGCCATGATATTTACGAGAATAATTAAATTGGTTTTTTGTTAGTTTTTGTTGCGTCGCGTTTTTTAATCGTCAAAAAACGGTGGGTGGCCTCACTAAAAGTGATAAAACTTTTGTTCTGTTTTGATATATTATTCTGTAATTTGACCATTGTACGTAAATATGAATTGCCTTTAAGAATGTAAAGTTTCATTTAAAAATTCGTAAGTTTGGACAAGATATGGGGGAAAAAAAACGTAGGCTAGAGGTTTACTTTTTTGGCGCACCCTGTACATACATAGATGCATACATACATACATACATATATACATACATTTTTACATACATACTTAGAGAATGTTTTGAATGATACATACATACATACATACATACATACATACATACATACATACATACATACATACATACATACATACATACATACATACATACATACATACATACATACATACATACATACATACATACATACATACATACATACATACATACATACATACAAAACTCGACTCAAGACATATCTTTTTTCTAAGGCGTACATCTGACTGATTGTGTTTGTGTTTGTAGAGGCGCCTTTGTAACGGCATGTGCTGTGTTACGGCGCCATAGAAATTGTCGTCATTATTATTATTATTATTATTATTATTATTATTATTATTATTATTATTATTATTATTATTATTATTATTATTATTATTATTATTATTATTATTATTATTATTATTATTATTATTATTATTATTATTATACATACATACATACATACACACGCACGTATATTCTTCTTATTTAGTGTTCGGCCCTTAGGCAGGTCCAAGTTGATAACGACACCATTCTTCTCCATTGTGCGCTTTTATTTGATTTCTTTATATCCCTTTTCTCTGTCCACCATTCAGTCTAACATCCTCTTTTTTGCTGTTCCTGGTGGTTTCTTTCCCTCCATAGATACACACATGCATGCGCACATACATACATACATACATACATACATACATACATACATACATACATACATACATACATACATACATACATACATACATACATAAATACATACATACATACATACATACATGTACATACATACATACATACATACGTACATACATTGTTAGGGTCCAATGGCCGTCTAGTGGTATGATTAACAGAATTAAGGTCCCAATGATGAAAATAACGTTTGATTTAATCACAAGAGCAGTATATTCAGCGAAAATACAGAGAAACCTTCATTATGAAGCAACCCGGAAGAGCCGGTAGAGAAGAGCACCACGCAGAACGCTCCAGAACGTCGACAAGTCTAACAGAGACTCCTTGTATTCGCATATCAAAGTAGTCAGGCAGAATTCACCAACCAGGCGAACAAGACAGTGAAGAAAGACTCAAAGGTAGAAACTCGCATCCCAGCGAGGGAACATCAGCGAAGCGTAAAACGCTCAAAACACCAAACGGACATAACGTCCAAAGCAACACCGCAACTGTCTTACAATTCTAACTATGCATCGCAATTTATACACACGCGACAAGAATGGCACCAAGCCCATCCTTCTTTAGCTAAACTAACAGAGCAGGTGACATAGTCATGTCTATTGATCAAAGCAAAACGTGGCTTAGACACAACTGTCTAACATATCCCCCTCCCTACAGTTCGAGTCGGCCTATAGGGACGGCGAGACTAATCGGTTCAACGACGCCTACTGTTCGAACAAAAAAAGCAGAAATAAAAAAAAATAAGTTTCAGGGACAAAAGTCAATGGGGACTAGTGCCCAATATTTCCAGGATCTTTCTTGAACAATTCTTTCCAACGTTGATGACACAATCTTTGAAAAAATCGTTCACAATCCTTGGAAATTTTAGTGACATTCATTAAATTCCAAGGAAACGACGTGAAGATCAGCCGAAATGACTCTGAACCCACTACCTCGAGTAACAGAGCTTCGACTCCGCTACTCTACGATTCCAGCAACGCAGATGTCATCGCCAAGACGAGCGACGATCCAATACATCGAGCAGCAGAGAACGTCTCTGTCACTCTACATTACCCTGAGGAGGCAAGGAAAAATGAGCTTGGCGCATGGATTCGTATCGAATTTTTGAAAAATCCTATAAAAATTGGAGCCTTGTTCAGATGTCTAAATTGGCGTGCCCTGTTAGGGATGGTGTGCTTTTGACTGCATTTGGTCCGGAGTATAAGCAGGTAAGGTTTAGTGCACTTGTTTTCACTCCATGGAAACCGATGCGTGCCTATTTTCCCATACCCGAATTCTGTTTAAAATTGAATTATTTTCATACATCCAAATTCTTGTTGACCTCAAGCTTATTTCGTGTATCCGTCATCAACTTTTCAAGCATTTATTTTTGGAAGCTGAATGATTTAGTATTGCATAGGGCCTACTGAATTATTGTTTACTTCATGAATGATTCAAAATACAATTGTCTACCTTGCTCAAAGCGTAAAATCTCAGGATACGATTTATCATAGTCACAGTTCAAGGTTTGAAAGAACATTTTCCGATTCTACAGAAGAAACAAACAACACTAAATTTCCTTGGCAATAAATACTTACGATGGCCCTGAAGCTCAACTAGAATATCACCGAATGACGGACGTTCAGCCTTTTCTGTACTCTGACAACCTGCAAAAAACAATAATATACTCTAGAATAAGAACCATATCTATATTAACACACTATCCAAACATGATTATGAATGTTACACTGCTGTTCATTTGTGTGTCGTGACACGATAGAGTTTCGCGAATCGACCGGAGGAGTGTCGTGTGAAAGTGGTGTGTTGCGAGGAATTTACCTGTGTTCCTGCATGACACCGACTTGGCTTCTTTAGCAGTTCAGCGGTCGTAGACTTCGAGAATTCATAACTTAAGTGAGAACGCCAGTGTCATCGAAAAGACGAGCGACGATTCAAGTCTCACAACGGCCTGCATCCGCATCTAAGCCGAAGGTCGACTTAGAATATCAGGAATGACATTCATTTTGCCTGGACGATGACGAATGTCCAGATTAAACCGTTGCAGTTCCAGATTCCATCGTAGCAATCTCATGTTTTTATTTGCCATCTGATGATTGAATTCGAGGGGTTTGTGATCAGTGAAGACAAACACGGTGGCCGATCCAAAGTAGGCACTGAAAGCTCTCAACGCCACCATCAACGCCAGTGCTTCCTTCTCGATCGTCGAATAGCGTATCTGGTTCGGTAACAGTTTCCGACTCATTTAGCAGATCGGGTGCTCCAGCTCGTCCTTCACATGAAATAAGCAAGCTCCCACACAAAACTGAGAAGCGTCAAACAGCCACACAAAACTGTTTATCAAAATCAGGTGGAATCAAAATAGGTCTCGAAGCTAAACGAGATTTCACTTCAATAAATGCCTTCTCAGCCTCAACCGACCACTTAAAAGGAATGCCCTTTTTCGTTAATGCAGTAAGCGGCAATGCAATGTCAGAATAGTGAGGTAAATATCGGCGATAGTACCCAGCTAATCCAAGGAAAGACTGCACTTGCTTTTTATTGACAGGCCGTGGAAACCTCATCAATGCCTCCACCTTCTTCATTCCCGGCCGTACACCATTAATGCCAATGTGATGTCCCAAAAAAAATCGATTTTCGCATTAGCAAACACACATTTAGCCAAATTTAAAGTCAAATGCGCATCATCAATTCGTTGCAACACCTTTCTCAAATGCATCAAATGTTCAGAACATCCCAAACTGAAAATAATGATATCATCCAGATAAGCATCACATAAATCATTCAACCCTTTCAAAACCGTCGTATTCAAACGAGAAAATGACGCAGGCGCGTTTTTCAACCCAAAACTCATGTACTTCCATTGATAGTGTCCCTTAGGAGTAACAAAATCAGTCAAAGGGACTGAGTCCGGATGCATCGGATTCTGCCAATATCCCTTCGTCATATCTAACATCGTTAGATACCTCGACTTCTCCACACGATCAATCAATACCTCGACCCCTGGCATCGGAAATGGATCAGACACGGAAATCCCATTAAGTGTCCGGAAGTCCGTACAAAGGCGATCGGATCCATCAGGCTTAGGGACCACCACAATACGAGCAGCCAAAGGACTGTCCGATTCCTCGATTATTCCAGCCTGAAGCATCTGTTCTAAACCCTTATCCACCTTAGCCATCCGTTCCGGGTTTAAGCGATATGGTGCTTGTCGAACAGGGCGAGCACCCTCAACCAATTCAATCTTGTGTGACACAACATCAGTTCAACCCAAAACCACACTAAAACAATGCTGATAATCACACAACACAGCACGCAATTCATCACGACACGCATCTGACACATCACTTTGCAACACCTTCTCTTCTAAAGTCACATCATGCACAGCAATAACGTTATCCACTAACATCACAGATGCAACCATATCATCACTTGGCATATAAATCTTGACACCCCCTCGATCAACATAACGCTTCATCAAGTTAACATGCACAACACGTTCAGTCTTCCTTCTATCCGGAGTACGAACCAAATAATCCACAGGTCCAGGTCTTCGCAAAACCACACACGGTCCACAATACTTTGTTTATAATGATTTACCAACCACCGGAATCAATAACGGTGCCTTCTCACCTTCCTCAAATGACACAGCCTTCGACTATTTATCATACCACTGTTTTGATTTACTCTTAGCAATCAACGCATTATCTTTGGCCATCTGCATACCAACACGCATACGTTCACACAATTGCAACACGTATTCGATAACATTCTTTCCAGACACCTCCGTGACAACATCTTTAGACAACCATAGTAGAGGGACTTGCAGCAATCTGGGACTTTCACCTCCTATCTTCCTTGCTTTTTTTAAATTTTAACCCCATAATAATATGCGCCAACCTATAATCTAGGATGAAATCTAACCCTATAGGTTGAAATTTTACGACATGGCATGCACGAACCAATAAGCAAGGAGGAAAATATACACCTACCTATACGCAAAGTTCGAATCTAACGGCATTGCGTACACGAACTAATAAGCAAGGCCACATTAATGTATCGTTTGTAATAGACACGGTAAGAGCCACGATACAGCTGCAGGTAGAGCGACCTAGCATCGTTAAACCTATAGACTTATCACTGTTTCATTATCTACCCACGAATTAAAAGACTCGGGGTATCCTAACCATTTTACGAGTGATTTCTTCCCGCGCTTCCTGATAATCTTTTCAATCCTATATATTTCTTGGATAGTCTTCTGCAGCTCCTGTTCATAGAATGAGCCCTGTATTTCTTCGCCATTACAATCAGTAATCTTATAAGTTGGCGGATTTGTATTTTGAATCTGGGACACTGTAAAAACTTCTTCCGTCCATCTAGGATTCTAGGTGTATAACCCTTGTCAAAAATATTCTTCTTCTTAGTTATTCTGACTTTATCACCGATCGAGAATCTGGGCGTAATAGGTCCAGAAATCTCTTTGCCATATAAATTCATAAATACAGTCTTTTCATTCACTTTCATACTAGCCTTGACGGGCGTCAGCTTAATGGAAGAATGTCTTGTATTGTTATAATTACTAACCATTTCATCTAATATATCGATATATTTTCTTGTCGAATTAGCCGTAAAGTACTTAAATATTTTATCTTTCATAGTCCTGTTCCATCTCTCGACGATGCAACTTTTTTCCTCATTTTCAGTAGAGTATAATTCAACCAAATTCTTGACGTCTTTGTTATAAAATTCTTTCCACTTGTACGTCCATACTTTAACCGGCCTCCTCCCGCCCCCGAGTATCTTCACGAAGCCGTCAGCTGTAGATTTCCCACTCTTATCATATTTTATTGGCACTATCCAGCCGTACTTAGAAAACACATCTATAGCGGTTAATAGGTATTTTATGCCATTATTATCTTTAGCGAAGCTCAGCATGTCCACCAAATCATCCGCCCATATCTCATCGATACCCCCGACATAAACTTTCCTTTTTCTAAAAAGTTTAACCACTGGTCTATGCAATTCATTAGCCAATTCGTCCGTCCACTTTAGCGTTTTTCTTCCTCCCCACAACTTTGCCGTTTTTTGACAGTAGCCCCAAACCCAGGCTCGTTTTAGCCGACAAGATGGGTTTAACGATTGCCCTCTCTATACGCTCCCGCACGCTAGGATTTGGAATGTTATTCAGATCACTAATCATGACTCTATCAGCAATATTTCTAGAAGCTGTATCACTATGTTGGTCGTAAGCCAGGTCGTGGTGAAAAGCCGCCTGATCAACCCGGTCGATAGGTTTAGACCACTCTTTAGGTGTGCCATTAGGATTCAGTCTCAAATCTAGCCTAGTGCCTGGACCGAGAAACTGATGTCCTGGTAAATGCATCTCGCCGGGAAACTTAGCCCAGGGAAGCTTAATGGTACTAGTGGCTGCGTTCAACGAACTAACTAGATCTCCGCCTTGCAAAACAGCAGACGCCTTCACGAATTGAGTTTCAGTTTTCCCGCATACAACGCAAACACCTCTAAACATCGATCTCCCGTTATTCGCTACGGCGTTCTGCACATTTCTCGTTTCGGTCTGTTTTTTACACTTTACGCAATACATTTCGCTTTTTTAATTTGTATATTTAAAAATGAAGATTACAGATCTGAGTTGGAACGGCGCGGTATCGAAAAGATTTAATAATCCTTTGCTACCCAAAAGTATAAGAGGATTATTAATCGGGAAATCGAAGTGTGGTAAAACTACGCTCCTCCTTAATTTATTTCTTAGGTCGGGCTGGTTGGACTATAATAACGTTCAAATATTTGGCACATCTCTGTTTCAACCGGAATATCGCATTATTAAAAAGGCATTTGAAGAAAAACTGCCAAAAGAAGCAATCGTTTGGTTATTCGAGCATCAAGACGAAATCGCGGAACAAAATGAGTCGCCGAACCTTATTGTCACTTAGTTCAATCTCGCTTCTGACACCAGTGATGTCACGACCCTAGTCCGATCGGTATGTTCCAGACTTCGGTCATGACGTAACCACAGTGCAGAGGACTCGATTTTAATACTTTATTATTAAAAACACAACTATAGCAGAGGTTATTAGATAATAGATATGTACACTCGTAGGCACCGCGGCAATGTTAAAAGATCGTTTCAGATATCTTGGTTGGAATTCCGTTACTTCTCAATCCTTGCTGATCGATGTTACGTCAAGCTCGTCTGCCGGGTCTCTCCTCCTTTAATGGCCTGCATCGTCTTATATAATGACGCCGGCTGCCTCAATGGCCCTGGGCAGCCGGCGCCCCGTCGGGTGGCCGCTTTGAGGCGGCCGTGTCCAATTCGACCACATCTGGTCGTCCGCTCTTCGTCGCCACTTCAAAGGGTACCCCGCGGGAGTCGTTAGGGTCCTCCACGGAGGTGTTGATGGGCTCACGCCCGTCGCTCGTGGACCCGGTGAACCCTTCGTCTCCAGATGCCGGTGGGGGCCTGCGCGACCCCCTCGCTTCAAGATGCTGTGACCGTGACATTACTCCCTCCTCAAAGACGGAGTCATGGGTCGTCGATCCATTGACGACGTCATCTTCAGCAACACTCGTCCGGTCGACAGCATCGCAGAACATGAAACACAATACCAACAATGTGTAAACAATATGTACATTTAGACAGGGTAGGCTCCCCGCTGTGGATGGTCTCCTTCTAACCCCTCCGTCAAATCCGGGTCCAGACGTTGGCTGCAAGGTCCGGGAAAAGCATTGCATTAAGCTATTGCGAATGGGCATCAACCGAAAGTCCTGTTGGTATTCGTAAAGACATGAATCGCCGACAAAAGTGATAACGCCTGGAGATGCCTCATTGATCGGGGGCTGCCAATCACCGCTCTTAGTATTGTAACAGCTGATGAAGTCTGGAATAGAAGATGTCGTGTATACTGGCACCAGGGCATCACCTATGCCCCTACCATCCGCTAATTGAAGGGGGCTTGTCCCCGGGCCCCCAGATAAACCGTCTGCACCGATGACCGATGCCCAATTGAATCTACATGTAGGGTTCAATGTCATTGTGCTGTCCAGAGTCCGTCTCAGTTCACTACCGTCTTGTGTCTCAGGCAAGCACAACAGGGGCGGGTTTTGCTCGCCGGCATCGTCGCCGTGACATGGTAAGCTAATTTTTATGTCCAAGTTAGCCTCACTCTCTCGATTTAATTTCAAACAGGGTTTCAGTGCACTACCTCCGCGGTGTTCTTCTACTGAAGTATCTACATCTGCCCCACGATCATCACATATTGGCTGTTCTGTGTCCATGAACGTTGGCTTATCATCATCACCGTCCTCATCATCATGATCATTATCATCATCACCAACATCATCATCCTCACGTCGCTCAACTGCCTTCGTTTCGTCTGCCTTGGCATTGACACTCGTGATGATATCTTCGTCAGCAGGGGTCGCTTGTATACTATTGAGATCGTTACCTTGTCCCTCCTCTCTCTCGTCGATGGTCTGGGGTGCTGGGGTGGGAGACGAGTTAATCGCCTGCCCCTCCCCTATCTCCGCGTCTGCTTCGCTCACACTGGGTGGCCGTACATTAGAATGCGAGGCTTCCCTGATTACAGCTGTGACGCTGGGTGTTAATATGACAGCCTCATTTAGATTCTTCACCACTGCAAACCACACGCGTACCCTTGGAGCGATGTTTACGACTGAAGGTGTCTTATTACAGACGGGCTTCACATCAAGTCGGATAACATTGACCAGCTCTGCCTGCCCGTTCATGCCGCTTAGGCGCACCTGCTTGTCGACGGGGAGGTTCAAGTGATCAATTAAGGACTCCCGGATGCAACAAACCTCAGAACCACCGTCAATTAACGCGTTCTGAATAGATAGGTGTTCGATATCCACATGCACGTAAGACCTTACATGAAACTCTTCTGTGTCAATGAAAGCATAGTGAAAGTCAGATCTTTCTTCCTTGCTGCTTAACTCTTCTGGCGTCTTATCTGCATCGACATTTGGCGATAAGCCGTTTGATGCAGCCGCCCTCTGACGGTGATGTTGGGACGAATATCTCCGCTTGGGGGGTTGGAGTGCACATGCATTCACCCGTGCCAGCTTCGGCTCCTCCCCTTGGGGTTTATTGCTCACACAGGCCCTCGCCAAGTGCCCCCCTCCCCCGCATTTGAAACAAAGGCCCTTCTGTCTGGCGTCTTCCTTCGTCCGTAGGCCTTCGGCTATTCCCTCGCTCCTGCCTTCTGGTGTTATTACCCTTGAGTGAGTGTCAAAATCGGAATGGCTCCCTAATCGACTGGCGCCTAACGCCGTCGATCCAGACGACCGCAGTGGATCCCCGCTGATCGTGTGCGACGCTGTATACAGATCGACAGAGCTGGCAAGATCATTGTGTCTTAGCCAACCGTCTGTCTCCTGTGTGAGAATGAAATCTAGACAGCCCATAGGAATCTGCTCCTTTAATCGGTCTGCGCAAAGCAGGCTTACAAGTTCATCAAAATCGTTACTGACTTCTCGACTCCGCAGATAATACGTTAAGGTGTTATGCAACCTTGCCATATAAATGGTGTACGTTTCGTCTTGAGCCTTACGTAATGTGAGAAACTTGTCCCTTAGGTGAATAGGGCTGATCTTAAATTCCCTGAGCAGGAATTTTTTCAATCCCTCGTAATCATTCAACTGTGCGTGTTCCAAGCGCGTTGCAACTGCCTTTGCTCGTTCACTTAAATTAGCCAAGAGAAGTTTCGCCTTCACATCGTCATCAACTTCGTAGATCTTAAATAAATTGTCCATGTGATCAAAAAATGCCGGGATTTCTGCTGAATCCTGTGGAAATCTCCACAAAACACTCTTCATTAACTTCCCGAAATGTTTCGTTCGGCTAGCTAGCGAATGTTTAAATCTCCGATCTTCTTCTCTGAGCAACTGTTCTCTTTCCTCTCTGGCTCTTCTTTCTGTCCGTTCTGTCTCTCGTATGGCTGCCTCTCTTTCTCTAATGCGTCTTTCTTCCTCTCTTGCTTTTCTCTCCTCCTCCTCTCGTCTTCTCTGGCGCTCCCGCTCTTCCTCTCTTGCCCTTCTCTCTTCCTCTCTTGCCCTTCTCTCTTCCTCCCTTGCCCTTCTCTCCTCCTCATCTCGTCTTCTCTGGCGTTCACTCTCTTCCTCTCTTGCCCTTCTCTCTTCTTCATACTTCCGAACTTCAAATTCAAACTTGAGTCGTCCGAGGTCCTGACCTCCTCCCAACTGCAGGGACTCTGGTTCTGGTGAAGTTACCCCACCTTCCTCGTATTCCTTACATTGCCTTTCGGCCACCTTGGCCGCCCATTCTTCCATTAATTGATGGCGGTCCATCGCAAAGACGATCTCGTCCTCCATTTCGTCCTTGAGTAGGTAAGCTCTTAACCTCTCATCGGACATCTTCTTAATCTGCGCTTGCTTATCGGGGGTGAGATTATCCATGTTAGAAGAGGATACAGATAAAAAGCAGGTAGGAACGCAGGAAATAGATGCAATGCACAAAAGTCAAAAAGTCAGTCACTGAATGATACAATGCACAAGCGCAAACAAACCAGTAACTGAATGATGCAATGCACAAGAACCAACAAAAGCCAACCAATCAATCGCTCATAGATGCAATGCACCAAAGCCAAAAAACAGTAAATGAATGAGGCGCCAAGCAATGCACAAACACGAGTCAATCAATCACTCTATCGTATCAAAGTAATGCATCAATTCAAATCAACATGCAGATGATAATTATTAGAAGAAGTGGTTTTCGCTGCAGCCAACTCTCGGCCCGTGATTGCCACTCCTCTCTTGCACAGATAAAACCAGCCAACAACGTAAGAGTCCTACCCCTATGTCGGTCGTCGGCTTGACTTTCGCCTGATGGATCCCGGTTGATCCTCCTGGTGTTCGTCCGTCCTCGTTGGCTGACTGCAACTTGGCCGTCCGATCCTCAGCGTCCTCGCTGGCTGTCCGTAGCTTCTCCTTCCGATCCGATCCTCGGTTGACCGTCCGCTGTTCGTCCGTCCTCGTTGGCTGACTGCAACTTGGCCGTCCGATCCTCAGCGTCCTCGCTGGCTGTCCGTAGCTTCCCCTTCCGATCCGATCCTCGGTTGACCGTCCGCTGTTCGTCCGTCCTCATTGGCTGACTGCAACTTGGCCGTCCGATCCTCAGCGTCCTCGCTGGCTGTCCGTAGTTTGTCCTTCCGATCCGATCCTCGGTTGACCGTCCGCTGTTCGTCCGTCCTCGTTGGCTGACTGCAACTTGGTCGTCCGATCCTCGACGTTCTCGCTGGCTGTCCGCAGCTTGTTCTTCCAAACCTCTGCGTTGTTTCCTCCGTCCTCGCACTGTCCACGTAAGGCTGCTGGTCGCTGACTGTACCGGCAACTCTTAGTTCAATCTCGCTTCTGACACCAGTGATGTCACGACCCTAGTCCGATCGGTATGTTCCAGACTTCGGTCATGACGTAACCACAGTGCAGAGGACTCGATTTTAATACTTTATTATTAAAAACACAACTATAGCAGAGGTTATTAGATAATAGATATGTACACTCGTAGGCACCGCGGCAATGTTAAAAGATCGTTTCAGATATCTTGGTTGGAATTCCGTTACTTCTCAATCCTTGCTGATCGATGTTACGTCAAGCTCGTCTGCCGGGTCTCTCCTCCTTTAATGGCCTGCATCGTCTTATATAATGACGCCGGCTGCCTCAATGGCCCTGGGCAGCCGGCGCCCCGTCGGGTGGCCGCTTTGAGGCGGCCGTGTCCAATTCGACCACATCTGGTCGTCCGCTCTTCGTCGCCACTTCAAAGGGTACCCCGCGGGAGTCGTTAGGGTCCTCCACGGAGGTGTTGATGGGCTCACGCCCGTCGCTCGTGGACCCGGTGAACCCTTCGTCTCCAGATGCCGGTGGGGGCCTGCGCGACCCCCTCGCTTCAAGATGCTGTGACCGTGACACTTATTATGGAATATATGGCTAAAACCTTAAATTCAGAAGCCAAATCCGATATAAATGCCAAGTTCATTGAAAACGCTGAAGATGTGCCAGACCCGAGAGACCTGAGTAGCGAAAAGAATAATCTGATGATTTTCGACGATTTACAATTGGAAAAACAAAACAAGTGCGAAACGTATTATATTCGGGGGAGGCACAGTAATGTAGATTGCTTTTACCTCGCTCAGAATTACTTCAAACTACCGCGGCAAACGATCAGAGAGAATGCAAACTTTATTTGCCTGTTTAAGCAAGACCTGAAAAATCTTAATCATATCTATAATGATCATGTTAGTACAGACATGCATAAAGAAGAATCTAGTAAACTATGCAAAACGGCGTGGGAGCAACCGCATGGGTTCCTTGTTATCGACCTAAGCAGCAAAAAGTACAATGGCAAATACCGGTGCGGATTCGACACATTTTATGTTATCGAGAATCCACTGCTGTAAAAATTGTTGTATAATAAAAATGGAAAAATCGCTTCTCGAAAAGATATCAGAAAACACGGAAAAGACTGCTCGTAACACAGAGCCAATAACGTGGCGTTACATTTTGCTCAGCGATAAGAACACACGAATAAGAACGAGGTTTAATCCACTTCTTCAGCTGGGTAAAAATAAAAATTACGAAATGGCCCTAGTTAACCTCGAAACGTATTATTCTTTTCCTAATATCGTCGCGATAAACAACGTCTTCAAGTATTCGCCGGATAAAGGCACGAGGTGGTTTGAAATAGAAGTCCCGGAAGGGTGCTACGAAATATCAGATGTAAACGAATACATACAGAGAATTATGAAGGAGACTGAGCTCACAAATCACATTGGCGATGGAGATTACTATATCACACTAGAAGCAAACAGCAATACGCTGAGGTATGTGTTAAATATAGCTCCACGCTACAAGGTTGATTTTACAGGCCAGAATTCGATCAGAACGGTTCTTGGGTTTGAAAGCCGTATATATTCAGCAGGATATAACGAATCGGAGAACTTGGTAAATATAATGAGTGTAGGCAGTCTAAGAGTGACTAACGACGTTATAGGGTCTTCGTACTCTAACGGATCAACGGTAAACGTGATATATTCTTTTTTCCCAAACGTAGGTCCGGGTTATAAGATTATCGAAGTGCCACGCAATTTAATATATCTCCCCATTACGCTATCAACAATTTCAACGATGGAAACGAGGTTCACGGACCAACATGGGAATCCGGTAAATCGTAGAGGAGAAGAATTGGCGATTCGGTTTCACATCAGAGAAGTTTGATAGTTTTTTTGTAATTTACATATAAAATGAGTCGTTACACGGGCGTAAAAGTTAACATTTCAGAAGCACAACAAGAGAAAATTAAAAGATCTCTTCAAGCGGGAACCGACGTGAGCATCAAACTAAGTCATAGCGATTTAAACGGCGAGCATGCCTTAGCTCTTACCCAGGCACAGGTCAATAAATTAGCCAAAGCGTGTCAGGATGGGAAAGGCGCAACAATAAAAATGAGTAATACACAATTAATACATGACACTAAAGTCGAAGGAGGATTTATAGGCGCCATACTTCCGTTTCAAGCAACCGCGGGTAAATTCCTTCTCTCTAAAGCGATACCCAACTTAGCGATGGGGGCTTTTAGCGGCCTAGGTTCTGCCGCAACTACGAAGATGGTCGATAAAATCAGCGGATCGGGCGTAATGTATGTTAGGAAGGGCGATATGGCGTGTAAGATAAGACCAGCCGCAACTGGTTTGTACCTGTCCCCTGGCAAAAAGGCGGCTTGGTAACGGCATCTGGGTTGTACATGAAAGCAGGGTCGGGGTATGCTAGGGGTGAAGGATTTTTGCTAGGCCCAAATTCTCCGTTTCGAGACATTCCGATTCTCGGTATGATATTATAAATTTGTCTATATAAAATGTCGGGATACGGAATACCAATACACAAATTGGGAACAAAACCAACTAGACGGCCCGAGGCTAGAACCCAACCCATTTCAGTCAGCTGGAATATTATGAGTGGAGTTACTCACGCCCCGAGAAGGCAGCAGGGAGGACTAAGGTGGGAGATTTTCGCACAAAATGTTATAACGATACAGCCAAAAGCAACAATTACGCTATCGCTTGGATTCGGTGTAGAAAAGACAGAGGGAGTTTGTCTCGTTTCCCTTAGAGAGGGTATTAAAGAACGAAGATGTAGTCTACAAAACGAAGTGGTTTCAGAAGACGTGGCTGATGATATCTATGTCTCTATTCAAAACAACTCTGATTCAGCAGTAACTATAAACGAAGGAGATTCGTTATGCTATGTAAATTATCTGCGTTAAAAAAATATATTGCATAATAAAAACGAATGGAATACGAAGGTATCAAACTCTATCAGAACCTAACAAATATAACACCGTTCGCACCAGAAGGTGAAATACAAATAGTCGCAGGATCAGCGCAACCGTATCGTCTTCAAAAGATTAGCGAAATTAAAAAGGAAATCGAACAAGAACGCGACAAGAGAGCAGCGTTGAGTAAAAAGTATCATAGAAGTGTAAGCGTAATCGGCGTAGTAGGCAACATCCTCGTGGCCGCCACGATGAGACTCGGAATTTCGGGAATCGGAGTTTTATCTATATTATAAGGCAGAAATTCCATATGTTTGTTTGTTTGTACGCTTTTGACAGAATTGACTCTCCCCTGCAGAATAGGCTCGGAAATGAAACAGCGTCGGTTTAAAAACATTCTTGAAATCGATTCTTACCCGAATCATAAGGTCATCGCAACTATTTTCAGGTTTTAATTCAGTTCAAAACAAAAGTTATTAGCATTTTAAGACAGATTTCATCAGTAATTGACCACACTAGCGCGTAAGTCAAGAGTCTACACCGCATGACGTCATACCCGCCCAGTAATAATTTTCGTAGCGCCCCGTAGAGGTGGGTCAAGTTTGGCTTTTTGGGGAAGCGAGGTGAGGTGGAGGGTTGGCGAAAACCCGAAATTTAGCAGTCAACGATGGACACCAGAGTGGAGTAGTGTTTAAAACCCTAAATTTCACTTTAGAACTCGAGTTATTAGCGTTTTAAGACAGATTTAATCGCTAACGCTTTGGTAAGCAGTATCGAGCTTTAGAAAAGGAGTCTACAGCCCGAATGACGTCATACAAGCCCAGTAATAATTTCCGTAGCGTCCCGCAGGGGCGGGTTACGTTTGGCTTTTTGAGGAAGCGGGGTGGGCTAGAGGGTTGGCGAAAACCCTAAATTTAGCGGCCAACGTTGGGTACCACAGTGGAGTAGTGTTTAAAACCATAAATTTCCCGGGCAACGCCGGGTTACACATCTAGTTCACTATAATTGCAACCCCCATCGCAATTGCTATGGAAGGAGAAGCATTAGGTGTGGGGCTACTAAGTATAATCGGCGGCCGGATCAGTAAAAAGCTAGCGTTGAAGGCGGAGAAGCACGAGAAGATCAAAACGCTAGCTGATGCGAAGCTCAACACGATCAGCGACCATATTTCAAAAGCTCTCATGGACGATAACATTTCGGACGAGGAATATTCATTGATTCTAAGCGAGATTGAAAAATTCAACGGAATGAAAGAAGAAATTAAAAGTAAGCTGAAAGTTGCGTTAAACGAGATAGACGAGGAAACGAAACAATCACTCATCGATCGAGGAAGAGAAGAAGTCAGGCAGTCCTTTCAATCTATGTTTGAGAAAAATAACGAATCTACTAAAAAGACGACTAACGCAAACATGTATGAAATCATGTAGACCTATGTCGCTATGTCTGGGAATACGTCTACGAGATGATGGCCGCCCATATCTATATCTCCGGTAATGTTGTTGATTCCATCTAACCTTAGAAAAGTATTATTTGCTTGAGTAAGAGTAACACCTCCAGCAATTACTCTTGTAGTAGTTTCAATATCAGTGTGTCCAAATTCATCGACGGGCAATTTATATTCCGTAGTATTTAAGATTATTTATATTCTTCTCGGTCGCTAGGGCCGTAAGAATGCAGCTGAAAAGTCCTTAGCTACGATGTTTAACGCGAGGGTCGAATAAACGAATATCTCGAGATAATCGGTTTCGGTTTAAAAAAAACTATGCTACTACCAGCTGCATTGATATACGAACTTCCCGTACCCCCCCCCGCCCGCAATTTGCATGTGCGCCCTTCCATTTTTAAACAGGTAGACGAGACCTAAAGTGCTAGTACTAGGGTCGCAAAATTCTATGTACGTCGAAACGATATAGCAACCGGCTTCACCAGGAGTGAAACGAGTCAGCTCCGCACTAATGGCGCTATCTCTTTTGAATCTAACTATATTGAAAGAAACTCTTGTGAAAGTCCCAGCGCTTATGGCTTGCGAATTTGAAGTGTAGGCGCTAATCGCGGGTACGATTGCATTCGTATCGACATATTTTTTGGTCGTTGCGTCGACGTATTTTTTATTTCTCAAATGATTATCGTTCGACGGTAAATTATCGTGATTCGTTATCAAATCAATGGCCTGCCCCCAACTTAGAGCCTCATCTATTCCGGATTCCGTAGTATTCGTTATAGGCAGACCTTTTATCACGCGGCCATTCATATCTAGATCCCCAGTCGCCGGGTTTCTTCCATCTAGCTTTAGAAAAGTATTATTTGCTTGAGTAGAAGTAATCCCTCCCGCGATTACTCTTGTAGTTGTTCCAACATCGGTGTGTCCAAATTTATCGACGGGCATTTTATATTTAGTTTTTTTAATGCAGGTCGTTCATAACTTCTTGGAAATTCATTCCATCACCTAACATCTTCAATACATACAAACACAAATGACCGCAAAACACTTCGTTGTCAGGTTGTATTCGCTCGCTGTTATAATACACGGGAATCAGTAAATACTTTAACAGTTCCAGAGGGGGAGGGAGGCCGTAACTATCGAAATATATTTTATCCTTGCCGTTCTTTAAAAAAGAGCACCAGTGGGTCCCGGCTCCCTTCGAGTCATCTAGGTTTAGAATAGCACACTCGTTTTCCACCGGTCTTTTCGGTAACTCGTCTCGTAAGAACACGCCTTTGAAGTTGGGAATATTTAGCTTCTTCGCGGCATCGATCAACTGTATATTGGATAGAGGGATATTTGGTAGTATGACGCCTTCGACATTTATCTCTTTGTATGTTCCAAAACTCATTTTATATTAAGTCTGAATGTTTTACAAAGTAATGCGCTTTTACCTCCTGCATTACATATAGCCAGCGATCTATTTTGTTCGATTTTTGCATATTTTTAAGTGGGAGCAACGGGCGCACATTCTTCCAATTCATAGCTTTTTGAAGCTCTTCTTCATCTAGCAAATTGAACGATGATATCGGTAAAACATGATCGATATGCCAAACCGAGCCGTAATTTGTCATATTCATACCCTCTCCAATCACATTCTAAAGTTCTACTGTTTGGAACAATAGAATGTCAGAACGTGGGCGATTCTATGCTAAACATTGACATAAACAAGCCAATTATGCAGGGTCAAAGACTCAATTGCCTGGCTGCAGAGACTGTTAATAATTATTGGCAGCAGCTCGCATTTTTTCGTTAAGGCTATTTTTTTCTACAGCTAGTCTCTCGCATCGTTCATCAAAACAAGTCACAAACTGACAGGCGTCGCTGCTGCAGGGGAACACGGGTACCATATACCCAGGCTGTGATGTTGGTTGATGTTTGGTATGGGTGCTATAGGTTCGAGTCTTCGGGTGAGGTTGAAGGCTGGTTTAATGCCATGTTAACCAAGATTATAGGTAGGTGTATATCTTCCTTGCTTATTGGTTCGTGCATGTCGTAAAATTTCAAACTATAGAGCTAGATTTCATCCTAGATAATAGGTTGGCGCATATTATTATGGGGTTAAAATTTTTAAAAAGCAAGGAAGATAGGGGGTGAAAGTCCCAGATTGCTGCAAGTCCCTCTACTAACCAATCCTCTTTCATCAACTTAAGCATCCCTCTAACATCACCATCATACATCAAGTCAAAAACTGAAAACCCAGTGCCTTGCACCGGAACTTCACGATAAGCAAACAAATTCCATGGTGGTATCGCATCCCAAGATCCCGGATATGTTTCAGCCAAAGCTTTCAACATATCTTTCATCGTTCGATGGAAGCGTTCGCAAATTCCATTAGACTGCGGTCTATAAGGACTAGTTTTCATCTGCACAATACCACATTCATGCATAAACACCTGCATCATGTGGCGGACAGGCCACACGAGCGTTACACGTAAAAGATAAATTTCCAGTAACTAGCAGGAGTAACCCTGACGCGAGTTGGGTAACCATTTGGCTTAGTGAAAAGGATCTGAAACTGGTTTCGTTTGAATAATGGTTTCGTTAAGTGTCGTACGGAAGACCGATTTGGTCTTCGAAGCCAAAGTATAGAGTGTTGCCGGTAGGCTAAAGCCTGCCACACGGTGCGTTGCTTATAACGTGGAGTAGTTGCCGACTACTCCATACGTACTGTGTTCCGTTAATTCGTGCATGGTTAAATCGGTTGTGTTCGACTGTCTCTACAGGATTGGCATTGGCCATTCGAACATGATTTGGCGATCCTGAGTGTATGCGGTTGTGAGAGTTCTTCGAAGTGATCTTTCAGGGTTCTCTTCCTTGTAATTGATCTCTCAGATTTCAATCTTCCGTCTCAGGGGTACGTGGTAAATACGGAGACGCCGCAGCTCCGTTGGTCTGCGGGAGTGGGAATTGTGTGAGCAAAGGGTGAAATCCCCTGGTGACGTGTTGCCTAAACCTGTGTGTACTTTCCTTCAGGACTGGTTGGGCTCCTTCCTGCAAGGGATTTACTGCGTGGTCTTTCCGATCCTGCCTTGTAGGCGATCGTAGTGATTTCTTTCCGATCCTGCCTTGTAGGCGATCGTAGTGATTTCTTTATCGTAACGTGCTGGGTTACGTGGTGTTTGTCGGAGGCGTGCTGACTCCGGAGGTGCGCATGAAACCGATGCGTCGGTGAGATACGTTCAAAGTAGAGAATTATCAGGGGCACCAAGTTATTCGGGTAATCATTTGAACAGAGGATATTTGGAAGACTTAGTGTCTTGGCGAGGGAAGCAGAGTAAAACTTGAGCGATAAGACCAAGTTTCAGCAGGGTTTTCACGTGAGGTCCGTAACTGCTGAGTGTAACGGCGAACGGCGCCGGTAGAATATACGACAAAAACTAAGTATCCTCGGAGACGGGGTTTCCCGTTACCTGTTCCCCAAGACCGCCAGGTCTTTTATTTTTTTCCTGAAATTTGGAAAAACGAACAGCAATCACCTATCCGCTCTTCCGAGCGGACGAGAAGTCTAAGTCCCGGGTGAGGCGAGCACTCAAGACGCCCGCCGCTTACTTTGTGCAAGGCGGCGGGGCGTGATATGTTGACAGTTTCTCGGGTGAAGCAAGCACCCAAGGCGACCGCCGCGCACTCTGTGCCGGGCGGCGGGGAGTGATAAGGGACGGTTACGGCTGACAGTTTCTCGGGTGAGGCAGGCACCCAAGGCGGCCGCCGCATACTCTGTACGAGGCGGCGGCGCGGGTTACGGACTCAAGGCGCCCGCCGCGTACTCTGTACGAAGCGCGGGCGGCGCGTCTTCCGTTGGATACTTGGACGGAAGAGCACGAGGAGTTTTGGCCACTGACGGTACGATCGCTCCCGGGCTTCAGATCGACTCTGTCCGCTAGCGTGTCCGCAGCGTTGGTCATCTCTCCGGTTAACTCGGTGACGACAGGATGGGAAAGTGGTCAGGGCGCCTTCTCGGCTTGGGGCCGTTGGAATGGCCGTGGTTCAGGGCACTGTGGACTCCAGTGGGCTTTCGAACGTGTACTGTAGTCCCCGCTGGTGGCGACGGTTCAAGGGCTGCCAGATGCAGCGTGGTGCGCAAGGAGACGGGCAAGAAGACGAAGACCGGCGCAGCGACGGGTGGCGCGCGGCGAGGACGCTCGGCTGGTGGGACAACGAATCCTGTTTTGAGAGTCGACCATCCTCTTACTCAGGACGTCGCCTATTCGGTGACCGCGGAGCAGACCGAGAGTGAGTCCGACGAGGCCGAGAGATGCACTCGGTCGCAGGCGTCGGTGTCAGGAAATTCTTCGTCCCTGGAGGACGGCGGTGACGGGGCACGCGCAGCACACAGCGACCCGGGTGACTCACGGTGTCCTGGTAAGATAGAGCCCCTCCCGGGTTCTGGGCAGCCAAGGGCTTTCGGTGAGGCAGGTGCTACCGAGAGCGAACGAATCGACAAGGCAGAGGCGCGCGCGGGTGATCGAGGTGAAATATCACGTGCGTCGTCTGTCGGGAGTCGGAGGCAAAAAGTGGTAGCAGAAGTGGAGTTCTGGTACAGTGTTTTACGTCAATGCAACCACTTCAGGAATTACACAGTGTTCCTGTTTCGTGTACGACTGTTGATCCTTCAACAGGGGATGGTATTTCCAAAGGTGTTTATCATTCTGATTGTGAATACTTTGGTGCTCGTCCAAAGACTTATTGGCTGATTTGAATGTAGCTAGTGGTTTCGCTCAACCTGGTGACTCGGTTCCTGTTGATCCATTTGGGCGTGTTGATCGGGCAGCTGAAGTTGTTGGTGACCGGTGTAAAACCTCTTCTTCTGTAGCTGGTGTTGAGAGTTGGTTGCGTTCTGCTCCAAGAGTTTCTGAAGCTGTTCGGGACAGCAGACCAATGTTTTCTGAACGGGTGATCACACCTGGTTCTGGCAGAGACTTGAATCGGTTTCCTGAGCGACGGGTTGAGATACTGTCAGTGAAGGAAAGGTCGAGTGGGAACCTTGGTGGTACGTCTCGGGTGCAAGTTCCGCGATTGGAGACGATTGACAGCGTCTCAGGAAATGATGTGGAGGTTGACGAGAGAACCAAATTGTTGAATTTACAACATTGTATGGCTCGGCTCAGCAAAAGGCGAGAGGCCATGTCATTTCCGGGTGAAAGGAGCAAAGAGTCATCACCAATGCAGATGGTGAGATGTCAAGAAAAATCGGAACAACAGAGTTACTGTAACGAAACTGCACCACCGGCAAGGGTCAGGACGCAGAGTAAATTGTCAGAACCTCGTGTGCCACAGTCAGCACATTGTGATCCTCCGAAGGTCCGGAGACAGGTGCAGCCGGATGTCAAGGGTCAGCGAAAAGTGGTTTTATCTGTTGACGGATCCACAGAGACGGACAGAGATGAACGGAGAACAGAGACGAGTGAACGACGTCATTGTCCAAGGACTGACAAGGGAGCGGTAGCGAAAAACAAACTACGATTCCGTCACGGAGTAGATGAGGACAGAGAAACGGCAGTAAAGGTTCCGACACAACGAACTGAGCCGTCGTCAAGTCGGTCTATTCTGAAGAGGAACGACCAAGGGCAACGACGTGTGACAGTGATGAAGGAAGAGGTTAACAACTCCTCGGAGGAAAGCAGTCGGTATCCTGTGAATGGGCGAAGACAAAGAGGAAATCGAGCTGCTAGAGAAACGGGAAGTACTCGTGTAAAGCAACGAGTCGGATCAAGGATCGGGGATGATGACGAATCAAGTGATGACAGTGATTCGCCGCGACAGAGTTCCGCGGATGACAGAATACGTCAACGTTCTGCAAGTCAGACGAGAAACAGAGTTCCGGTAAACAGCGGGATGAGGATTAAACTTGAAAAGTACGACGGGAAAACAGCGATTGCTGATTTTCTAGCCAAGTTTGAAGTTTGTGCCAGATGCAACAATAATTATTAGAGTGATCGGGAGAAGGCCGACCAGTTGATGTGTGCTCTCACTGGGCCTGCGTCACAATTGTTGTGGGACATGGGTGCACAAAAGGACGTGTCATGGCAAGATCTGGTGGAAAAGTTAAAGGCCCGGTATGGTTCGGAAAATCAGACGAATCTTTTCCGTACCAAGTTACGTACGTACCGACAGGTGCAGGGTGAGACGTTGAACAATGTTGTGCAAGAGATCAGGCGATTGATGGTCTTGGCATATCCCGGACCGACAAATGACGTTCTCGAGTCGATCGTTTGTGATGCCTTCATTGGTGCCTTGATAAATCAAGACTTGGCTCAGAAAGTACGAGAGAGGGAACCGGCTGATCTTGAAATTGCCTACAAGCATGCTGTCAGGTTAGAGGCATATGGACGTCAGTCAACGTCTGGTGGTGACACGGTAGAGTAAAAGCTACCAAGGAGGATCATACGACTTCGGTAGTCAAGTATCCACAGGATCAGCGGATCGAAAATCTGGAACGCCGAATTGAAGATCTGACCATGGAACTGGGTCGTCTCACGGTGAAGCCAGAATCTGGTTTCGTGGCAAATGGACGCTAGGAGAGATGGAATCGTTCGGACAGGGCGAACGGGTATTCCAATGCAAATGGACCGACATCGGTTCCGAGACAAGAATTTCAACCACGAAGTTGGCGAGCAGAGGATCGAGTATGCTTCCTGTGCCGGAAGAGGGGACATATCCGCTGGATATGTCCGCAGCTGAGGACAGCAGCTGTTGAAGATCCGGCTACAGCTGAACCGATATCGGAACCGTCACAGAGCCGACTGGTGAAAGGGAGCAGGATGGCGTACATCGTCACACGCTTGAATGGAGTACGACGTCATTGTCTTCTCGATTCAGGAAGTGAATTGTCGCTAGTTCCTAAAAGCTTCGTGTCAAAGAATAAAGTGGTACCTTCGGAACAACGACTGTTAGCTGTGAACGGAAGTGAAATCCGAGTGAATGGTGAAGCTCTGCTGAACATTCACATCGGCAAGAAATCCTTTCCGTTGCCTTGTTTGGTAACTGACCAAGTGACGGAAGTCATCTTGGGGCTGTCGTGGCTCGAATCCAATCAAGCGAGTTGGGACTTTGCTGGTAAATGTGTACGCTTGGGTGAACTGCCTGTGCCTTTGAGAGCGACCTCTGCAGAACTCGAATGTCGGAGAATTGTTACATGTGAGGACATTTTGATTCCTGCCAGATGTGAAATGGATGTACAAGCTACGGTGGTGTATCCGCATCTGCAAGTCGACACGGAGGAATGGGTGACTACTCCTAAGGAAGTGTCTAGAGGATTGGTGATCGGTCGGACATTGATTTCGGGGAAGGAATCAATTATATGGATCAGGATGGTGAATGTGGGAAATAAAGACACTTTGGTCCGGCAAAGTACGGAATGCTTGCTGGAGCGAGTGACGGTGTTAAACGCCGTAGAAAAACTGGTGGACAGGCAGCCAGTGTACGTAATCAGCTTCCTGGAAGGATAGGAATGTCCTGTCAGTACACGAACTCCAAGGAAGAGGAAGTGTTAAAGAGATTGTGGGAGGAAGTACCGGCAACGGTCTCTCCAGAAGAAAAGAATCAACTACGGAAGCCTATTTTAGCTTACCGTACGACATTTTCGTTGAACGACAAAGACCTGTGTTTCACTGATGTCATCCAACATGAGATCGACACACAGCAGGAAAGACCGGTTGGTCAGCCATTCAGACGACAACCGCTTACGATGTTACCTGAAATTGATCGGCAAGTGGAGGACATGTTGTCCCAAGGAATCATTGAGCCCTCCATCTCGGAGTGGGGTCGAATGTTGTGATGGTAAAGAAGAAGGACGGTAGCATGCGGTTCTGTATTGACTATCGCCAGTTGAATTTGAAGACGCGGAAGGACGCGCACCCGTTACCTTTGATCCGTGAGAGTCTTAATACTCTTGGCGGTGCACGTTGGTACAGCACGTTCGATCTCAGGGCAGGTTATCACCAGATGGCCTTGCATCCTAGAGATAAGCATAAAACCGAGTTTGTTACGAGAAGAGGTAGCTTCCAGTTCAAGGTTGTACCTTTTGGTTTGTGTAATAGTCCAGCTTCATTCAGCCGACTCATGAAGCTGGTTCTAACGGGACTCAATTATGACATATGCTGGTTTACTTAGATGATATCATCGTGTTTTCCCGTGACGTTGATACGCATCTGAGACGTTTAGAGATGGTGTTCAAGAGGTTGCAGGATTACAACCTGAAATTGAAACCGTCTAAGTGTCACCTGTTGCAACGTGAAGTACTGTTCCTGGGTCATATCCTGAGCGAAGTTGGTGTCGCGACGGATCCGAGTAAAATCCAAGCTGTGGTGGATTGGAGTGTTCCGAAGAATTTACGCGAAGTTAGATCTTTCATTGGTCTCTGTTCGTATTACCGACGTTTCATTCATGACTTTGCGGTTGTAGCTCAACCCTTGCATGTTTTGACTCGAAAGAATGTCTCGTTTCGTTGGTCTGTCGAGTGTCAAGAAGCGTTTGTGGAGTTGAAGCGAAGATTGGTATCTTCTCCGATTTTGGCGTTGCCCGAGGACCACGGCCAGTATGTCCTAGATACAGGTGCGTCGGCCTACGGGATAGGCGCGGTCTTATCTCAGGTACAGGACGGTGAAGAAAGAGTTGTCTGTTACGCTAGTCGGTTGTTGTCAGCAGCCGAGAGGAATTATAATGTTACCCGAAGAGAATTGCTCGCGGTGATTTATTTTCTAAAGGAGTTCCGACAGTACCTCCTACGTAGGAAATTCTGCCTACGAACTGACCACTCAGCACTTCAGTGGTTACGGAGAACTCCCGAACCAATTGGTCAGCAGGCACGTTGGCTAGAGACAATTGAAGAATTTGACTTTGACATTGTTCATAGGTCTGGCGCTAAACATGGTAACGCAGACGCTATGTCGAGAGGTCCGACGGGTGAAGGACCAGGGTGCGAGGAGTCAGGCGACCATGCTGCGTGGGTCTGCCCCGTTGAAAAGATACGAACGGCAGCGGCACCCGAGGAAAACGTTGGTGAGGAAATCGGTTGGTCGAAGGAAACGTTAAGAAAAGCACAGTTAGACGATCAGCAGATTGGTCCCGTCTTGGCTTGGAAAGAGGCAGGTCATCAGCCGACCGACCAAGAGCGGATGTCGTTGAGCGGAGAGTCGAAGACAGTGTTGAATCAGTGGGAAGTACTGGAAGTTCGCCAGGGCGTTCTTTTCAGACGCTGGATCAAAGGAGCTACTGGTCAAACGGAAGGATGCCAGTTAGTTGTACCATTCACGCTCCGGCATGAAATGTTTAAGCTAACGCACGGTAGGTTTGGTGGTGGACATTTCGGGGTACGGAAGAGTCTAGAGAATTTACGCCGACGAGCGTACTGGCCGAGCGGAAAAGATGATGTGCGACGATGGTGTGAGTGTTGGGATGTTTGTGCCCGGTATCGGCGCGAGAAGCCACCAAGGCAAGGTCATTTGCAGTGTCCCGTGACTGGTGAACCTATGGAGCGGTTGGGGATCGACATCACTGGTCCTCATCCCGTCTCTAATAAACGGAACAAGTACATTTTGACAGCGATCGATTATTTCTCTAGGTGGGCGGAAGATCTGCCTATTAAAAATCAAGAGGCCGTGACGGTTGCTGAAACTCTGATGAACCACGTGTTCTCCCGTTTCGGTATGCCGCGCCAGATTTTGACAGACCAGGGCTCATGTTTTGAGGCAGAGTTGTTTCAGGAGCTATGCAAACGCATGGAAATTGACAAGGTGCGTACGACACCGTATCATCCGTCTGGTAACGGTATGATTGAAAGGTTCCACCGGACTCTGAATTCCTTACTTGGGAAAGTTGTATCTGAATGTCAGAAGGATTGGTATGTCCATCTCCCATATGTGATGGCGGCTTACCGCTCAACAGAGCACGAGGCCACAAAACGGACACCTAACTTTTTGTTCCTCGGCCGCGAGAGTCATACGCCTTTGGATTTGATTCTGTCGCAGTTGGTGGATTGTGACCGACCGTCGTACTCTAGTACACAGGAGTATGTCGAGAAGCAGTCAGAAGTAATGAAAACGGCTTATCGGCTCATTCGAACTCAGTTGCAGAGAGTTGCTGAACGAAGGAAGAAGTCTTATGACCTACGTGTGAAGCCACAGAAGTTCGCGCAAGGCGACTGGGTATACTATTACTACCCCAGGCTTCGGAGTGGAAGGAAAATCAAGTGGACCAGGGTTTATACCGGTCCTTTCTTGATTGTACAAGTGGTCAGTCCGGTGTTATACCAAATACAGAGAAGTGCTCGAGCTAGGGCTATAGTGGTGCACGTGAACAAGCTTAATGTTTTCCATGGTGACCATCCGGACAGCTGGTTACAGAGAGAGGAAGAAGACAGTGATTCCTCACTCGACCTCGACCTGGAAAGGGTATGTCGTCGGTTTCCGTCAATACGAGAGCACCTTGGTGGAATTCCTGTGTCCATGGAAGACGATACAGTCGAAAGTCCCAGTCGGCGAAGTGGTAGTCATTCCCAAGGGGATGACTAGCCAAAACCTTGGCGTAATGGCCGTGAGTTTGGAAGGGGTTGAGAAAGAGTGTCGTTTCCATTATCCGTTCTTTGGTTGAGTACCCCAAATCCTTGGCGTAATGGCCGTGAGGTTGGAAGGGGTTGAGAAAGAGTTTCGTTTCAATTATACTCTTGTGTTTGACGCTACAAAGTGGTTCTTTGTGGGTTGCGAGACGTGAACTGGGTCTCGATACCGCTTGATCGCGGTAGGTTTTAGAATCTTTCGGTGAACAGTTATTCTGTGCACGCTAATCTTTGACTGGCATTCGATTAAGCAATCTTCTTTTACTTTGATTTGCTGACCGTTTAATTGTGGTGGGACTGTCCAAGCAGTTCACGGATGACTCTTGTTGGGTTGAATCACTATCGGAGGCGATGTGTGGGAACAACGGATATTCCTAAGACAGTGGACAGAGTTGGTAACTTTTCTCTCCTTAATGTCCCTCGGCTTTCGGGTTGAGTAGAGCTCAAGTGAGAGACAGAGATTATGCGAGGTTGAGGGTCTCGCAGGAATGGCGAGATAACAGTAGAGTGATGGTGGAAAGCGATACTCGCACCTGGACCAGCTATCGCTACAAGTTAGCGTATGGGCGGGGTGATTAAGCCGAGGTTTAATGTTGGTGGAACATACTCGCACCTGTACTAGCTATCGCTACATGTTAGCGCATGGGCGGGGTAACTAAGTCGAGGTCTCCTGGAGGACTCTAGTCGCACCTGTTCGAGCTATCGCTACAAGTTAGCGCATGGGCGGGGTTCCTTAAGTCGAAGTCCTGTGTGTTGTGGAGAGGAGACGAGGTTCCTGGAGGAATGGAATCGCACCTGATCGAGCTAGCGCTATGATTTAGCGGATAGGCGGGGTTCTTATGTAACCGAAGTTACATAGAGCGTATTGTGAAGGGTCACTCTATAACCGCGGTGATATCCGGTTCCCCGTACTCCAATTAAGCTTGGGTTGCAGATGTTCCTGTTACGTTGATGTGTTCCTGTTCTTATAGCCGATGTTTACATTGAAGAACGGTACGAGAAAGCTGCGATGAGTCAAGGAAAGACGCCGCAGCTCCGTTGGTCTGCGGGAGTGTGAATTGTGTGAGCAAAGGGTGAAATCCCCTGGTGACGTGTTACCTAAACCTGTGTGTACTTTTCTTCAGGACTGGTTGGGCTCCTTCCTGCGAGGGATTTACCACGTGGTCTTTCCGATCCTGCCTTGTAGGCGATCGTAGTGATTTCTTTCCGATCCTGCCTTGTAGGCGATCGTAGTGATTTCTTTATCGTAACGTGCTGGGTTACGTGGTGTTTGTCGGAGGCGTGCTGACTCCGGAGGTGCGCATGAAACCGATGCGTCGGTGAGATACGTTCAAAGTAGAGAATTATCAGGGGCACCAAGTTATTCGGGTAATCATTTGAACAGAGGATATTTGGAAGACTTAGTGTCTTGGCGAGGGAAGCAGAGTAAACTTGAGCGATAAGACCAAGTTTCAGCAGGGTTTTTACGTGAGGTCCGTAACTGCTGAGTGTAAGGGAGAACGGCGCCGGTAGAATATACGACAATAACTAAGTCTCCTCGGAGACTGGGTTTCCCGTTACCTGTTCCCCAAGACCGCCAGGTCTTTTATTTTTTTCCCGATATTGGGAAAAAACGAACAGCATCCACCTATCCGCTCTTCCGAGCGGACGAGAAGTCTAAGTCCCGGGTGAGCCGAGCACTCAAGACGCCCGCCGCTTACTTTGTACAAGGCGGCGGGGCGGGATAAGGGACGGTTCCTGTTGACAGTTTCTCGGGTGAAGCAAGCACCCAAGGCGACCGCCGCGCACTCTGTGCCGGGCGGCGGGGAGTGATAAGGGACGGTTACGGCTGACAGTTTCTCGGGTGAGGCAGGCACCCAAGGCGGCCGCCGCATACTCTGTACGAGGCGGCGGCGCAGGTTACGGACTCAAGGCGCCCGCCGCGTACTCTGTACGAGGCGCGGGCGGCGCGTCTTCCGTTGGATACTTGGACGGAAGAGCACGAGGAGTTTTGGCCACTGACGGTACGATCGCTCCCGGGCTTCAGATCGACTCTGTCCGCTAGCGTGTCCGCAGCGTTGGTCATCTCTCCGGTTAACTCGGTGACGACAGGATGGGAAAGTGGTCAGGGCGCCTTCTCGGCTTGGGGCCGTTGGAATGGCCGTGGTTCAGGGCACTGTGGACTCCAGTGGGCTTTGGAACGTGAACTGTAGTCCCCGCTGGTGGCGACGGTTCAAGGGCTGCCAGATGCAGCGTGGTGCGCAAGGAGACGGGCAAGAAGACGAAGACCGGCGCAGCGACGGGTGGCGCGCGGCGAGGACGCTCGGCTGGTGGGACAACGAACCCTGTTTTGTGAGTCGACCATCCTCTTACTCAGGACGTCGCCTATTCGGTGACCTCGGAGCAGACCGAGAGTGAGTCCGACGAGGCCGAGAGGTGCACTCGGTCGCAGGCGTCGGTGTCAGGAAATTCTTCGTCCCTGGAGGACGGCTGTGACGGGGACGCGCAGCACACAGCGACCCGGGAGACTCACGGTATCCTGGTAAGATAGAGCCCCTCCCGGGTCATGGGCAGCCCAATGCTCTCGGTGAGGCAGGTGCTACCGAGAGCGAAGGAATCGACCAGGCAGAGGCGCGCGCTGGTGATCGAGGTGAAATATCACGCGCGTCGTCTGTCGGGAGTCGAATATCAGACATGATTTCACTTCCACAATCCGAAATAATTTCCTTCAGAATACCGAACAACCTAAAGACTTCACAAAGACACCTAGCGACATCCTGTGCCGAATGCGTCTTCAAAGGAAAGCGAACGGAAAATGAGACGCCAATCAATAACTGTCAAAATCAATCTATTTCCCGTCGTCTCACAAATACTCAACGGACCGACGACATCCATGATAGCGACTCGCTGAAACACTTACTGCATAAATGGCACACTCACCATAGGCACACGATAATTCCGGTTACCTTTACCCAACCTCTGACATACATCACACGAGCGACAGTACTCACGCACATACTTATTCACATGAGGACACCAAAAATGCCGTTATAAACGATCCAATGGCTTCTGCGCTCCCAAATGCCCAGAAGCCGGGATGTCATGTGCGACCATTAACAATTTCTGTCTGAATTTAACAGGTACCACAATTTGAGAACGGCCCATCCCAAACGGCGTAAATTTATAAGCCCAATGCCGAATCAAAACTCCGTTTACGATCTTAAAATCCTTAAACGACGTATCCACATCACCACCTCCTTCGGCTAAAGCAAACAACGCACTTAATTCAAGACAGTCGCGCTGGCACTGCACAATTTCGGAACGCGAAACACACAGACCAATCAACTCATTTGATTTATCATCATTCATCGCTTCAAATAAACACTTCAAATCACCGAAATCACAATTCACCTCGTCATTTAAAGCACTCAATAAATCATCGCTCACAGACGCCCGATCAACACTCGCTGCACATTGACCCAGATTAGTCGTCGCATCTGTCAACGCTTCACTGCACATTGTTCGCTCTGTCTCACTCCGTTCAGCTGCGTAAACCTTGGCTTGTGCACGCGTCGTTACAGCTACATCTACAACCTGACCTTGCATCGCTATATCATTTCCAATCACCAGTGCAATTCCCGACATCGGTAAAGAATCCATCAAACAACATAACACATCACCGTGTACAAAATCACACTCCACTCTTAGTTTAACTAGCGGGCGTTCCATTACTACACCAGAAAACCCACGCAGTAATCTCGACTCATTCAACAACACGAAATCTTTTGCACTCAACCATTCTGGACTAACGAGACTTTGCAAAACACCTGAGTCCCGTAAAGAGACTAAAGATTTTCTCCACCGTTCATTCATACGGTCAACAACACATTCAGTCACACAGAACGGAGCATACAGTCACGGCCATAAGTTTGAACTCAGTAAGATTTTGACCTGGTGCTGGTCGTGCTGGGTTGTGGATTATGCCCACAAACACTACCATCAACGGACAAGTGTGTAATCTTCAGACAATGGATAACGCTCCATGGATGTATTATATTCCTCAAATAATTACACTTTTCACAAAAAAACAAGACAAATCTTACTGAGTTCAAACTTATGGCCATGACTGTACATTTTATCAACAGCGTCAATTGGTGTCCGAAAACTCCCTTCCTTGACATGTCAAGTTTCACCAGAATTGTGTCCGTATCCAAAGTTTGTAAAAAGCGACGAGTAGCGTGGACCGCTGCTTCCTCTCCGCAAGGAACACCAACGCCTACTTGTTGTGGCGAAAGGTACGATGTAGGTCTTGGAATTGCGAAGGTGTTAGCAGCCTTGGATGTCAACCTGCGCCAGAAGTAGCCAATGACGATTGGGCGAAGACCGCCAGATTTCTTGCGTATGGCGAATAGAGTGCCGCCGAACAGCAATGGACGAATTAACTCGTGGCAGGTACCTTTCAGTAATAAATTGACCAAGGCAGTTATGGCCAAGACTAGAGCCGGTCCAGCGTCTGCCGAGTTGATCAGCTCCAGGATGTGCTGCGGTCGTAGTCCGTCTGGTCCTCCAGCGGAGCCTGCAGGAAACGTGCGGATGAGTTTCCGAATTTCCGTCTCCGTGACTTGCATTGGTTGAAAAATAGGCGGAGCTGGAATCGGAGGACCATCAGGCGGAGGAGAAGGATGTTTCGCACACAGCTCAGCGTATGTTTGTTCGCAGACTAAGGCCGGCACCTCTTCCGAGCAGAGTAATTTTGCGGCAGCCTTGAAGCCTCCGTCATCTATCTTGGCTGCGATCGCATCTGCGATGGATTGGTCATTACTGAGCGTCTTCTTCGGCCTTTTGTGGCCAGCTGTTGAAATAATCTGCTGTACGCTTCTTAATTGTAGATGTTAGGTTGTGTCGTTTGCGGCCGTGTCTAGGCTGTTCCAAAATGGTTGCTCCGAAACTCATAAGACATTTCCAATTGTCTAGCTCAGTCGGATCCGAGATCAGGCGGTTGATAACATCAGCCAAAAGCAATGCGGTACAAGATCTGGCACAATTTGCGATGTGTCTAAGCAGGTTGTGTGTAAGTGATGGATGTTTCAAATGCTCGATGCTGTCAGTGTCCGGAAAACGTTGATTAATGTCGCTCTGCTGACTGTTGTCACTCGATGTATTGTAACCGTTTCATATCCTGTTTTCAAGATGTTATCAGTCAATGCGAGTGGGACTGTTACAATAGCCTGGTGAGACAACGGTGGACTTTTAGTACCCAAGCATGGTTTTGACCTAGGACCATGAAGATGGACATTGCCATCCTTCATGTGTATTAATCTAGAAACATGGCACACGCTGCAAATCCCTCTAGTCTTGTGAGAGGTAGTGCTGGAGATTGAACAGCGTGAACACTGGTGACTCGTGACGCTCATCTGTGTAACTAAATGTTCAGTGGGTCAGCGAAAGGTGTGAACGTTGATGAGAATGATCGTATTGAAGTTGGCTAAGAAGGCTGCTTTGAAGCAGAATAGCCAATTCAGGGTCGCATGTCGAGACGAGCGTCCCGGACCCAACACGCAGGATAATCCATGCGCACCCTTTGCCGAAACAAGAGAGCCGCAGACACAGCTGTGCGGTTCGCATAGAGTAGCGCCAAGGCGCAATCCAACTGCGACTCTGACCGCCTCATCATCGAATCTCAACCCACAAGAGGTGATCGGGAGAGCGAATAACCAATCACCCGAGTGCGGGGTGGAGACTGCACCGAAGCGCGCTTGGTGGTAAGGGTCAGTTAGTGTGGCTTTCAGATCCAAGATGACTCCGTCTGTGAGAGGCTTATCCCAGTATGATTGCTTGTGGATAAGGTTGCTGTCTACTTGCTGAATTGAACTTATACCCTGCCATTGGGTCAGCATGGCCCCGTATCGTGGGCCGGCAGGGAATTGGTCGCCGAGCATGGTGGACTGAAGCGAAAGGATGCCCGCAGCTGAAGCCAAAAAGGCTGGAAGTGCAAGCGAGGCAGCCAATCGAATTCCCAGTCCATCAGCTTTGATGGGCAGTGAGGTCTGAAGCCACTGACCATACGATAAGGACAAGTTTAGGACCCTGCACAGGCCCTCACGCAGGACGGAGTCATATCTTTTAAGACCCGGGTGACCAGAGCACGGGAAGCATCGCAAAATGTGAAGAAGTTTGCAAGAGCTCAGTGAATATCTCAGAAGCACTAGAGCGTCGTGCCTAGCGATGAGCTCCAATCTCTCCAAGGCCCGTGAGAGCTCACCGGTACTCTTCTCTAAGACAGTATCCAGAGCTCCAAGCGCAGACAGGGGAGCACCTAGAAGAGTCGCCATTTCCGGTTCTACATGTGAAAAAGGACCTAATGGACTATGTGATTCCACAAACCCGGGATCACAGGTGATCACCTCACATTTGGAGCGGTTAAGTTGTAAGCCGAGTTCTCTGCACTTGTCCTCTAGCATTGCCACGTCATCAGCGACTGTCTGGGCGCGTCAACCCAGTGTGAGGTCGTTCAAGTAACAAAGGACCAGAGAGGATGACAGCTCGGTAAGAATAGGCTGGAATGGGAGGAAAAATAGTAATGGGCCCAACGAGGCCCCCTGCTGTGGGCCAACCTGGGAAAGGAGGCTGAAATCTCCATACTTCAAATCTGATGGCTCGGAATAGGCAAGATGGCAGAATGGTGCCAGTTCCGGAAGCAGTGTGTAGATGGACTATACAGCATCCGATCTTTATACAGGGAGTTGAACGCGTGGAGAAATCTAATTTGACCAAGATTGAGCCCTCAGGCATGTCATCGAGAAAGCGTCTAGTTGCGTGCGCCGCTTCCTCACATCCACCCGGCACGCCCACTCCTACCTGCCTAGGCAACAGATGTTCCACGACCCTGGGAACGGCAAAGGCTTTGGCGCATTTTGCGGCTAATCTGCGCCAAAGATATTTGATCACTATCGGGCGCAGACCACCTGAGCTCTTGCGGAGGACAATCAGGGTTCCACCGAAGAGCGAAGCGCGAACCTGTTCAGGGCAGGTTCCGGCCAAGAGCAGATTGACCAGTGCTGTAATTGCTGAGAGTAGCTCAGAACCCGATTGTGCACAGCTGACCAATTCTAGGACATGCTGGGGGCGAAGACCATCAGGACCCCACCTTCAATGTAATCTACTCAGAAGCGCTCCCAGTCCATCAACAGCCAAATAAGGCAGTTTTTAAGTGAGAAAGAAACATATTGGTGTGACCTCTAGGCACCAGGCGAAGAGCAACAGGGAGCCCATTCCAGGTTCTAGGGCAAGCCACTGAGAAAGAACGTCGCTGCATTATTCGCAGTTCGAGAACGAGGGATCAAGAGTGACAATGACAAAATTTTATTCTCAAGATAAAAAGATCTTTTCATTCATTCATTCAAACATTCATTCAGGTACTTATATAGCACTTCTTCAAGTAAACTACTCAGAGGCGCTCCCGACTCCAGCGTGGCCAAACAGAACAGATTTTAAGTGCTTGTGGAATGTTGTATGCTGAAATGTTTCAATGAAAGTACGAACAATTTATAAAACTTTACTTACAATTTCGATTCAGCATTATAATCGCACCCATTTCTAATCATTCCTGTTTTTCACCATTGAAACTCTCTAGTTTACAAAGAACAATTAACTCTAATTATAAAGGCAAAAACATACACCAGAGCACAGAAATCTCGTCTCAGTGTATTTTAGGGTAGCCTGAGCCTGTTCCAGGTCAGGTACGGTATATGAAAAGGGTATACCGCGGCCGGCTTGCAACCCATTCGGGTAAAATAAACATGAACAGCAGAAACAAAGCACCAAAATAGTAGAGGGAAGAGATTCATGAAGACCACGAAAGCACTGACAAGACACTATCAAAGAAAACTTGAGATGTCTGGAGATGTAAAAAGAGGAGGCTGAAGAACTGGCGATGGACAGGTATAATTGGAGAAGATGCGTTGCACGTAATGCAGACCTGCACGTGGAGGACTAAGTACTAAGTAGTCTATAGCATAGAGCTTTGAGTTCTATAATAGGCTATATATGTTCAAGTAAGGGTTTAAAATGAATAATAAACTCACTCTTCAGGATACGATCAAAGATGTCTGGACATGGGTCTGGAGGTTTCAATTTCAATGGTGGTCCGTTCAAGGCTTTACCAAACATTGCAAAATCGGAAACATCTTTGTGGGGCACAAATTTTGTAAGCATCTCCCATAGAACCACACCGTAGCTGTAAAGCAAAAATAATGAATATCAAATTAGCATGCCTGAACAACGAGGGCGGTGTTTCTCAGTAGGGTCTAGTATTAATTTCATTCATTAAATGATCCAAGGACCGACGACCAGAAGGAGCACCTTTCCAAAATTCACTCAGTCTACCGAGACTCAAACCGAGAAAATCTAGAAAAACGACTTATCATAGTTTTAGTCTGTATTAATTAAGAGATTACTATATATATATATATATATATATATATATATAGTTATCGCGTGTGGTTTGAGGGGACTCAACTGACCAGCGTTATTGTGGGGACTCATATATGTATATGACCACCTGTGACGGCGCCTGGTTTATGGGGACTTATATATAACTGACCACCTGTGACCGCGCCTGGTTTATGGGGACTTATATATAACTGACCACCTGTGACCGCGCCTGGTTTATGGGGACTTATATATAACTGACCACCTGTGACGGCGCCTGGTTTATGGGGACTTATATATAACTGACCACCTGTGACCGCGCCTGGTTTATGGGGACTTATATATAACTGACCACCTGTGACGGCGCCTGGTTTATGGGGACTTATATATAACTGACCACCTGTGACCGCGCCTGGTTTATGGGGACTTATATATAACTGACCACCTGTAACCGCGCCTGGTTTATGGGGACTTATATATAACTGACCACCTGTGACCGCGCCTGGTTTATGGGGACTTATATATAACTGACCAATAGTGACCGCGCCTGGTTAATGAGGACTTATAAATGGGTCATATACACAACTGATTGCAGGTGTTTTATGAGGACATAATAATAGCAATATTGATTTCTTCTGACGTACGAAGACTCATCATCATCATTTGTGCCGATCGCGTGCATTATCGTATGACTCTTAACATTTAATCGTAAACAGTGTGCTTTACTTTGAATCTCTTGTACGCCGATACAAACCGACTAAAAGATGTAATCGAAATCGATCGTACGATTTTTTAAAATCGCAATTAACTGCAAATCAATCGTAACACATTTCTAATACACAAAAAAAGCTAGTAAGATTCTCTTCAGTGTGAATAAAACTAAATGTGTGTATCTTTATCTGTGAATAAAGTACCTAACTTGATGCAGAAGAGGAATAAGTATTGATTGCTGGTGCCTCACAAACAGTTTAACGACAAAAAGAACAGGTCTTAGTATAGCATCAGTGACTTGCTCATCTGTTTGATCTACTAAGTATTCCATGAAATATGTTTATAGCATAAAGAGCAGGGCTTAATTTGACATCAGCGATTTGCTCATCTGTGACAAAGTATTCCACTGGCAGATTCAATGTAACATTTAACGGGATCCCAATAACATGAATATTTAAGCTTCTGGAACAATACCTCGTAATTTCCAACAGTTAATGAGGATTAGCTTCAGTATGAGTCCTCTCATGATTGACTATAAGCATTGGACCTTTGTATTCTTCGTAGAAATATTATCTGAAAAGTTGCGCACTTACAGCACTTACAGTATGACACAAATCTCCTGTTTCAATAGACTTCAATAATAATAATGATGATGACCACAATTAATTTTTTATGGGACAGTTACACAGCACACATCTATACAAAGGCGCCACGATGAAAGGTAAGTAGGCTACACAGTCAAATTCAAGCGGCGCACTCTGAAACAGGCAGCCACATACGGCGCCAAAAAGAGTATTACATTAACCATTGCCCCTCCATAGGCAGATATTATCCAATGCCACTAATGACTTTGCATTACATGATGAAACAGTTCGGTAGGATGAATAATTGTTGTTCATCTGAATGAATTGGAATTCACTGGAACTGATCAAGAAGCGCCATGGCAATTATTTCATTTTTGGCCAATGTAGCCTCTTTCGTCTCAATTAATTATAGGACAAGATACCTTATTGCGCTGTACAGTAGGCCTAGTACCTGTGCCCCAATCAACACTCAGTGGAAGTTCCAATTCACACCAAAAATAATTCACTGGAAATCTATCGCATTAGCGTACTAAAACAATTACTCTCCATTGCATGGGTTTCAACGTTAGTCGCATTCAATTTAAATTGATTAACACTAAATACTAGATGGACTAAAGGCACGATTGATTAATATTATTGTTTGAAATACACGTTGAAGCGGGACTTACGAAAGCATTATTGCGTGAATTGGAACTCTATTGATGCAATAATCGTAGGCCTACGTAACTATATGGAATAAAAATTACGCACGCGTACGCGTCGCGTAGCAATACCGTTATACAGGAATTGGATTGTAAAAATAAATAATGTTATTTAGTCCAAGATAGTAGCTGGATTGATTAACCCTCGAATGCCCAAGGGGGGGGTCCGACCGGACCCCAGGCCCGTTTTTCCCGGATAACTTTTTAACGGCTATAGATCTGCAAAAATGCTTTTAGGACATCCTAAAACAATCATTTGGGCATCGAATGGTGTATTTTGCGTGAGTATTGTCCAGCCCTGTAACCCACAACCACAGGATATACTAAGGGTACCGCACGATATGCGGCTATTTGCCATACTGTATATGCGTATAGTTACTGACCAATAAATCAATGGCCAGCGCACGTTATATGAAAGAAAGATTCATATAATTTGTTGAACTTAGATTTACTGACATTGTATCACCATGTTTGGCCTATGTTTGCAGCACAAAATTTGAAAGTTTGCAAATCTGCGTAGGCCTACCACAGCAACAATTGCATACAACAGGTAGGCCTATGCGTCAAAAGTAATGGCTTAGGACAGTTCATACAAATGGTGGCAACCATTCTGTCAAGGTTACGCGAATAAATGGCTCAGCTTTTCTTCTTAGCCGGTGTTGTAGTAGACGGCAGTGGCCTACCCTTCTTACTCGACCCACGAGTAGGTCTAACACCACACAGATACCCGTAGCCTACTTCCCCTTCCTCCGCAATTGTTTGAAAATTACCCCTTTCAATCGTGGCATGGTGTTATCAGGTCAGGAACCCCTCTGAGAAGTCTCTTTTGAAGCGGCGCTATACAAATTTACAATTGCGATTACGATTTAGTCTACCATAATGCAACTGGTCCGTCGCTAGCTGGAAGTGAGAGCAGGTGACTGGCATGCGGACGCGCCGGACGTATGATAGCTTCCTTCGGTAAATGACGCAAGCAAGCATATAATGTGTATCATGAGATTTTTACACTATTGTTTTACACCGGATGGTGCTATTGTGATACGAGATACATCAATCGATTGCAAATTCATTTGGGATTACATAGAACTAAATTCTGTAACGATATTCCAATCCCTTCTCAAGATACCAACATGAAAACGATAGGCTTCCTTCGGTAAATAACGCAAGCAAGCGTAAAATGTGTATCACGATATTTTTACACTCCTATTTTGCACCAGGTGGTGCTATTGTGATCTAAGATACATCAATCGATTGCAAATTCATTTGGGATCACATAGAACTAAATTCTGTAACGATATTCCAATCCCTTCTCAAGATATTCACAAAAAGCCCTGGGGTCCGCGCGGACCCCCCCTTGGGGCTTCGTGTACCTAAAAATACCTTGGGCACTCGAGTGTTAAAGAACATATGCACAAATGAAGCTGGATATTTGAACAGATTTCATGAAAAAGTAGAGGTCAGATTGCTGAAAAATAATTATGTTGCACCTGGCGAGTAATTTTTAGCACTAAACCGATAAAATTAATAATAATTATTACTCAGGTGAGCTGAGGCATACACTTTGCGAAATGAGAATTTAAGCAGACTATGCAGCAGCATCATTAGCCTACTTAGTCACTTCTGGTTCTCAACACTGTCCACTATGTCTCAAATCTTCAGCAAATTTTGCATTTAGAGGATTCAATCCACTCAGTCAATTAAGGTCCTGGACCCCATGTCGAATACGGCCTAAAACGGCAGCTTTGTATCACTTAGTATATAATAGGCATATTCAGTCCGTTTCCAACAATAGGGGCTCCGCGCATTGAGTATGTATATTATGTATGTGGAGTTGCTATATCGCTCCTTCAAGTTCTACTCAGAAGAGCTTCCGACTACAGCGCGGACACTGAATAGGAGTTTCACGCCGATGCGTTGAGCAATTGCGAGTTAACGACTTGTTCAATGTGCCTACGAGGCGACTTGAGATGGACTCGAATCTGCAACTCTCCGGCTGCAAGGCAACGAACATAGCCACTACACCACCGCCCGCCCGCCCCCGCAGCAGTACATAGGAACCAATGCGCCGTGACACTCTGGCACAATGTGCGCTTATCTAGGTCTATAGAAAAGCTGGCAATAAAAAAATTATTAACATTTTCACTTCCAATGATTACAAGGAAATCGGGTAAAGTGGCAAAATGGCGAGAGATCACGAATCAAACGCCATTAGCACCCGCTATCTGACTGTTGGAGCCGCGTCTAACCATGTGTACAAGTCACTCAACGGAGCCGCGCCTGATTATGTGCGTGATTTCTGCATCGGGACTCACTCCTCCGCCTCCGGTTTGCGACTTAGATCGCTTGACAAAGGCGATCTTCGCGTACGGCGGATGAAAACCCGATTCGGTGACCGCGCTTTCTCGGTGGCCGGCCCCAGATGCTGGAAAAGTCTTCCTCCTGTTCTGCGAGCGGCTGGATCAGTTGACTCCTTCAAATCTGGACTCAAGACTCATTTATTCCTCAAGGCCTATCCTGCTGTTTAGTTTAGCATGTGAGGCGCCCTTGTAACGGCATGGCTGTGTTAGGCCTACGGCGCCATAGAAATCGTCATTGTTATTATTATTGTTATTATTACTCACTCTTTCGTTGTCTCCCGCATTGTCTACTACAGCGACCTATACGAAGAACTACCGGCTGATCGAATATTGATATTATTGGCCCCATAAACAGGTCCGACACAAGTGTAATTTCATCGCCTTGCGTATATATAATATGTACTCTACAAGACCGCATGCACAATAGCCACTTGAATAGTTCATTCCAAACTCGACTACTGCAATTCGCTCTTCCAAAAAATAGATTCTATTCAAATTAAACGCCTGCAAACTATCCAGAATGCTCTTTTCCGCGCAGTCACTATGACTCCCAAACATCACCACATAACACCTGTTCTCAAGTCTCTTCATTGACTAAAAGTCCCTCAGCGCACCATTACAAAATTGTTTCTCTAACCTACAACGCTCTTCAAACCTCTCAGCCATCGTATACGTTCGTCAACTAATCACCATCCAACCGCCCAGGTCTACTCGCTCATCATCATATCTTTCTCTCTCTCGGCCTCCAGTATCATCCTCTCTGAAATTCTGCAACCGCTCCTTAGTCCACGCTCCACCAGCTCTTTGGAACCGACTCCAAACATACCTCCGCTGCTCGCTCATCCCCCTATCTCTCCCATATCCCCTCCAATTCCAACCTCTCCTCCGCTTGCACTCTGCTCTGCTGCATTCCATTCACGTCTGAAAACCGAACTCTTCAAGCTACCCTACGCAGATTTCAATCAGGTTCCATCACCCTACTTCCAACATCACAGACAACCACCGTAGCACCACGCTGTCTCCTCGGTTTGACCTTCCCGTATTTTGACCTGGCACCGGAACGAAAACCGCAGCTCTGGCTATTGCGGACTTGATTTGATATAGCGCCGGTGAATAAGCTGCATGGTTTCTCTGACGTGGCTTTTGCGGGCGCTGAGAAATTATCGAAGATTTACATTACATTACATTACTCTTGACCACGGATGCTTTGTGGGGACATCCGTTGAGGACCACGTAAACCACGTATATATAATCTTCACCATGGGTGCATTGTGGGGACATTCGTTGAGGACCACGTAAACCACGTATATATAATCTTCACTATGGGTGCATTGTGGGGACATTCGTTGAGGACCACGTAAATCACGTATATATAATCTTGACAACGGGTGCATTGTGGGGACATTCGTTGAGGACCACGTAAACCACGTATATATAATCTTGACCACGGGTGCATTGTGGGGACATTCGTTGAGGACCACGTAAATCACGTATATATAATTTTGACAACGGGTGCATTGTGGGGACATTCGATGAGGACCACGTAAATCACGTATATATAATCTTCACCGTGGGTGCATTGTGGGGACATTCGTTGAGGACCACGTAAACCACGTATATATAATCTTGACAACGGGTGCATTGTGGGGACATTCGTTGAGGACCACGTAAATCACGTATATATAATCTTCACCATGGGTGCATTGTGGGGACATCCGTTGAGGACCACGTAAACCACGTATATATAATCTTGACCACGGGTGCATTGTGGGGACATTCGTTGAGGACCACGTAAATCACGTATATATATATATATAATCTTCACCATGGGTGCATTGTGGGGACATTCGTTGAGGACCACGTAAACCACGTATATATAATCTTGACAACGGGAGCATGGTGGGGACATTCGTTGAGGACCACGTAAATCACGTATATATATAATCTTGACCACGGGTGCATTGTGGGGACATTCGTTGAGGACCACGTAAACCACGTATATATAATCTTCACTATGGGTGCATTGTGGGGACATTCGTTGAGGACCACGTAAATCACGTATATATAATCTTGACAACGGGTGCATTGTGGGGACATTCGTTGAGGACCACGTAAACCACGTATATATAATCTTGACCACGGGTGCATGGTGGGGACATTCGTTGAGGACCACGTAAATCACGTATATATAATCTTCACCATGGGTGCATTGTGGGGACATTCGTTGAGGACCACGTAAATCACGTATATATAATCTTCACCGTGGGTGCATTGTGGGGACATTCGTTGAGGACCACGTAAACCACGTATATATAATCTTGACAACGGGTGCATTGTGGGGACATTCGTGGAGGACCACGTAAACCACGTATATAAAAGCTTGACAACGGGTGCATTGTGGGGACATCCGTTGAGGACCACGTAAACCACGTATATATAATCTTGACCACGGGTGCATTGTGGGGACATTCGTTGAGGACCACGTAAATCACGTATATATAATCTTCACCATGGGTGCATTGTGGGGACATTCGTTGAGGACCACGTAAACCACGTATATATAATCTTGACAACGGGAGCATGGTGGGGACATTCGTTGAGGACCACGTAAATCACGTATATATATAATCTTGACCACGGGTGCATTGTGGGGACATTCGTTGAGGACCACGTAAACCACGTATATATAATTTTGACAACGGGTGCATTGTGGGGACATTCGATGAGGACCACGTAAATCACGTATATATAATCTTCACCATGGGTGCATTGTGGGGACATTCGTTGAGGACCACGTAAACCACGTATATATAATTTTGACAACGGGTGCATTGTGGGGACATTCGATGAGGACCACGTAAATCACGTATATATAATCTTCACCGTGGGTGCATTGTGGGGACATTCGTTGAGGACCACGTAAATCAAGTATATATAATCTTCACCATGGGTGCATTGTGGGGACATCCGTTGAGGACCACGTAAATCACGTATATATAATCTTCACCGTGGGTGCATTGTGGGGACATTCGTTGAGGACCACGTAAATCACGTATATATAATCTTCATCATGGGTGCATTGTGGGGACATCCGTTGAGGACCACGTAAATCACGGATATATAATCTTCACCATGGGTGCATTGTGGGGACATTCGTTGAGGACCACGTAAATCACGTATATATAATCTTGACCACGGGTGCATTGTGGGGACATTCGTTGAGGACCACGTAAACCACGTATATATAATTTTGACAACGGGTGCATTGTGGGGACATTCGATGAGGACCACGTAAATCACGTATATATAATCTTCACCGTGGGTGCATTGTGGGGACATTCGTTGAGGACCACGTAAACCACGTATATATAATCTTGACAACGGGTGCATTGTGGGGACATTCGTTGAGGACCACGTAAACCACGTATATAAAAGCTTGACAACGGGTGCATTGTGGGGACATTCGTTGAGGACCACGTAAATCAAGTGGTATAACATTTGTTCTGTTTGAAATATATTGATGAATTCTGGCGATCTTGTGTAAATATGAATTGTCTATAAGCCTGTAAAATTTCATTTGGAAATTCTTACTTTTGGCCAAGATATTGGCAAAAAACCTAGGGTGTCTTTATTTATGGCCCACTTTGTACATCTGTCAGGAACATTTGACGACTAGTGAAATAAATAAACAATATATTCTTAAGGGTATATTTGGACCTATAGTCTGCTTATATATGCTGATATATAGGCCTACCCTGATATATTTTTCTTGTAGATTTCTCTTTGCATAATTTTCATATATAAAATACAAAAATAAGACATAGCTCCTTTACAAATATTCAACAGTTCATAGTCCTATACTTATATTTTTGCGTTATTTTTAGGTGATGGTATCATAGACCGGGGGGATAATATCCTACCCCGCGGGGATAATGTCCGTGGCTATTGTCCGGGGAATTAATGTCCAGGGGTATAATGTCTGTTCCCCACTGTTAGTAGTCACATTGAAAAAAACCGCTGTTTTAATCCTGTAATGAAAGAACGACGTTCAGAATAGCACTAGTATTCGTGATAATGATGACGATAAGGACTATGATTGCGGTTTTGGTGATGTTGGTGGTGGTGGTGTCGGAGGTGGTGCAGGTGGTGCAGGTGGTGGTCCTGGTGGTCCTGGTGGTAGTGGTGGTGGTGGTGGTGGCGATGACTATGACGATGACGATGACGATGACGATGACGATGAGGATGAGGATGATGGTGATGATGATGATGATGATGATGATGATGATGATGATGATGATGATGATGATGATGATGACGACGACGACGACGACAATTGATTTTTATGGGGCTGTTACACAGCCCAAGTTACTGCAAGGGCGCCACGATAAACGTAAGTACAGATACACAGTCAGATTCAAGCGACGCACTCTGAAACAAGTAGCCACATAGGCGCAAAAAAGTACTATATTAACCATTGCCGCACCATAGGCAGATATTATCCAATGCCACTAATGACTTTGCATTACATGATGAAAAGTTCGTTAGGATGAATAATTGTTGTTCATGTGAATGAATTGGAATTCACTGGAACTGATCAAGAAGCGACATGACATAACAATAGAATTATTTCATTTTTTCCCAATGTAACCTCTTTCACCTCATTTAATTCTAGGACAAGATACCTTATTGCTCAGTAGGCCTAGTAGGGCCATGGGCGGAGACCTAGGGGGGGACAGGGGGGGACGGTCCCCCCCAATGAAAGCGTTGGGGGGGACGGCCCATGCATTTGTCCCCCCCAATGTTTAAGCGTCAGGGCATGTACACACACACGTCAGTAGAGTTCTAGAGAAAAAAAATTAGCAGATGAAGTACATATTTATGATGATATGAATTCCCGGGTTATCCAGGCTATAACCAATAGTTATTTAGTCCCACGTTGAATAGTTTGCGAACACTATACTCTGTCGATAAGATACCTCTTTTAACTTATTACCAGTTATTATAAATAATTTTCCAACATCCAACGTCACAAAGAAGTAAATATAACATATATAAAATTTATGGACTCCATTTGGAAAAGAGAAGTTCAAATTACCCGACCTAGGATGTGGCATGTCCTTAATAACACTTGGCTGAAAGTTTTAGGTAAAAGCACAACAGACATGTGTTCTAAATACCAATTGCCTGAAACAACTGAGCATATGCTGCTTGCGTGTATTCTTCTATCTTCTCCTCCGTCATCGATATGACGATGAGGCCTGTATGAATTTCCTCCAAACTTCTCTGCTTCTGATGATTTCTCCGATCTCGACCAAGCTGGTGCCCTTCTCTCTCAGATCTTCTTTGATGTTGTCCATCCAGGTCGCGACTGCTTGCGTGTATAAAGAATGATATATCAGTCTTACTACTTAAAAATGCGAGGAGAAAAAAGTTGAATGCACTGTTAAAAATATATCGTCTATTCCAGGTATTTATCTTGAAGCTTATATAATATCCTTATGACTATAACTAATGGAAAAATTATATGAGTAGTGTTAATTAAACATAATATCTGAAAATACTTTCTGCTAGAACAATGTATCGGCTTAACGTTATTAATGGTCATTGTGGTTAGTTGTAGCTGATAAAGGGAAAAAGTCTTACCATTGTTTTGAATAATGTTCCTGGAAATAGATTAGTAACTGGCTTGTTTGCAATGTGAAATGTATGTGAATTATAATTTTAGCAGGTTTGCTTCATTTTAGTATTGAGCAAAGATAAACTTAATGTTTAATAAGATTTATAATTTCCTTGTATTTGTTTCGATCGTGTTTATTGTTTTTTGAGTGTGTGTGTGTTTTTTTTCTTCTAAATAATTCTGTAATAGATTAAACAGGCATTGAAAAATTTTGTTCTTGCTAATATTGTTTATGGCTCCAAATGATGGGTGAATAGTACTTTGATTTTTTTATTTTAATGTTGAATATCTAATGTGCCATTAATTTCATTGTTGGCCAATGAATGTTCAAAATTGTTTCTAAACATGCGTTAAATTATTGATGTTAATTTAACTAAGTAGCCTAGATGTTATATTATGTGGTAATCATGAAATATGCAAATGTATAATAATTTTGCCATCAAACTTCGGAAAAAGGAAATGAAAAGATAGAGAAAAAAGACAAAACGGCCGAACAGTTGAACAAAAGTAAATGGACACACGTTACAATCTTTTACGACGTAAACATCCTTTGCAGCTATAAGACGTCGTTAAACTTCTGATTAATAATAATAAATAACGCCACAACGTCATAATCGGGCTTCTGCTACATTCCCTTCAGGCTCGAATCAACCTCCAGTTGGACATTGGGAATAATATGGAAAGTAAGTAAGTTAGTATGTAAGTATTTTGTTTATTACTCCTCTTGAAAACGAACAATGGGACATAGAACATCGCTATTATACATCGGATTAAATATAGGTAATAAAACGTACGATTTAAAATCCCAAGTTAAATATAATATAACTACTAAACTATTATCATCAAACAAGTTAACTGTTATTTTTTAAACAGAGAATTCCAATTGTAGATGTCTCTTACACACCTCTTTTAACTTTATTAAACTATTATCATCAAACAAGTTAACTGTTATTTTTTAAACAGAGAATTCCAAATGTAGATGTCTCTTACACACCTCTTTTAACTTTATTAAACTATTATCATCAAACAAGTTAACTGTTATTTTTTAAACAGAGAATTCCATATGGAGATGTCTCTTACATACCTCTTTTAACTTTACTATACTTTTTTAGTCAGAGAGTCCCAATTGGGGATGTTTCTTACAAACCTCTTTTAACTTTACTAAACTATAATCATCAAACAAAATTTAATTATTTTTTACAGAGAATTCCAATTGGAGATGTCGCTTACACACCTCTTTTAACTTTACTAAACTATTATAATCAAACAAGTTAACTCTTTTTTTACACACCTCTTTTAACTTTACTAAACAGTTATCAATACAAAGCATTTCGACATTGTAGGGGGGCACTTTTGAGGTCTAAAATAAAGACTATAAGCACTAAAATGACGAGGAAATTTGTTAATATGACTACCTGAAATGCTACCATTGTAGTGCAGAAAATCGAATTTTTTCGAAGTTTGGGGGCATATCTCCATGCCCAAACCATCCACTGCTAGGCGCTTCGTGCCTCGGCGATCGTCTTTCGGCCGCTCGTCCGTCCCCCCCAAAGTTCGGACCAGGTCTCCGCCTATGAGTAGGGCCTAACTATGCCCCAATCAACACTCAGTGGAAGTTCCAATTTAGGCTACACGAAAAAAATAATTCGCTGGAAATCTATCGCATTAGCTTACTGAAATAATGTCTCCATTGCATGGGTTTCAGCGTTGGTCGCATTCAAGTTGAATTGAATGACACTAAATACTATTTAGACTAAAGGCACGCTTTATTAATATTATTTTATGAAATACACGTAGAAGCGAGATTTATGAAAGCATTAAGCTTACATGTATTTCTTGAATCGGAGATCTATAATAATTTATGTAATAGCTGTTTACTTACGTGAAGGCCTACCGTACGTAGCTATATAGTATATATGGAATGAAAATTACGCACGCGTAGCGCTATACCGTTAAACAGGAGTAGCATTGATAAAATAAATAATATTATTTTGTCCAAAATTGTAGCTGGATTGATTAAAGAATATTTGCAAAAACTAAGCTGGATATTTAAAAAATCTCAATAAAAAATAGAGGTCAGTTTGCTGAAAAATAATTATGTTGCACCTGGCGAATAATTTTGAGCACTAAAGCGATAAATCATTATTCATGTGAGCTTAGGCATACACATTCTAAAGAGGTATGTGGAGAAGGTGATGATTGAAGAGCAAGCTGGATTTAGAAAGGGAAGGGGCACGATCGACCAGCTGTTCGTGATAAGGCAACTCTCGGAGAAATATATCGAACGGAACAGAACGCTATACAACAACTTTATAGATTACAAACAAGCGTTCGATAGTGTGTGGCAAGAAGGATTATGGCAGGTATTAAGATACTATGGAATACCAGAAAAGCTGGTGCAACTAATAGAGGATCTGTACAGTAAGTCCATGAGTGCAGTTCGGGTTGATAGAGAGCTTACGGAATGGTTTAGAATCACAGTGGGGGTCAGGCAAGGGTGTGGGATATCGGCAGACTTATTCAACATGATCCTGGAAGCAGTGATAGTACTTGCAATGCGAGATGAGGAAGAAGGAGTAAATCTCAATGGGCGTCTAGTGAACAATCTACGGTTTGCCGATGATATTGACATAATAGCCAACTCGCAGGAAAAGTTACAGGAGCTGACGGACAAGGTGGACGGTAGTAGCAGGAGAATGGGACTGAAGATAAATGCGGAGAAAACAAAAACAATGATAATTGGAAAACAACACAAGGAACTGGAAGTGTCGTTGGAGGGCAGACTGCTGGAGCAGGTCACGAAGTTTGTATACCTAGGAGGGCTAATAACAGAGGATGGAAAATGTACGGAGGACATCAAGAGAAGGATCGGCCTAGCATGTGCGATATTTGGTACACTCGGCAAAATGTGGAGGACAAAGAGCATCTCAATCACAACCAAGAGGAAACTCTATAGAACCTTGGTGATACCGGTGCTGCTGTACGGTTCAGAGTGCTGGTGCCTGCGCAGGGAAGACGAGAGAAGATTGCTGGTGGCTGAAATGGGCTGGCTGAGGAGAATTAGGGGCAGGAGCAAAAGGGAGAGAATCAGGAACGAGAAGACAAGGGAGGAGCTGGACGAAGAAGAAACAGTAGTGGATAAAATCAGGAAAAGAAGGCTCAGATGGTTCGGTCATGTAGAGCGGATGGATGGAAACAGACTACCACTCGCGGCCCTGCACGGGCATATAGAAGGAGAGAGAAGCAGAGGAGGACAACCAAAGACTTGGATGGACAACGTCAGAGAGGATCTGAGGAATATGGATATTGGGATTGCAGGAGCAAAGGATCTCATCAGAAATAGACAAGTCTGGCAAAGTCATGTGAGAGCCTCATCGTCGTCGCATGACTGACGGAAGAGAGCAAAGAAGAAGAAGAAGGCATACACTTTGCGAAATGAGAATTTATGCAGACTATGCATCATCATCATTACCTTGTCACTTCTGGTTCTCAGCAATGTCCACTATGTCTCAAATCTTCCACAAATTTTGCATTTATATTATACGTATATTATACGTGTGTAATGCACTCAATCAAGTAAAGACCCCTGCAGCCTGCAGGGCCAATACGACCTAGAAAGGCAGCTTTGTACCACTTAGTATACAATAGGCATATTAATTCCGTTTCTAACACTAGAGGCTCCGCGCATTGAGATTGCACGTATATGACATTGTGCAGTTGCTATAGCGCTCCTTCAAGAACTACTCAGAAGAGCTCCCGACTACAGCGCGGACACTGAATTGGAGTTTCACGCCGATGCGTTGAGCAATTGCAAGTCAACGACTTGTTCATTGTGCCTACGAGGCGGCTTGAGATGGACTTGAACCTGCAACCCTCCGGCTGCAAGGCGACGAACATACCCACAACACCGCCGCGCCCCGCAGCAGTACATAGGACCCAATGCGCCGTGGCACTCGGGCACAATGTGCCCATATCTATATCTATATTAAAGCTCCCAATAAAAAAATAATAGAGCTTTCAATTACAATGATTACTAGGAAATCATGGAAAGTGACAAAAATGGCGAGAGATCACGATTCAAATGCCATTAGCACCCGCTCTCTGACTTTTGGAGCCGCCTCGAGATCTAACCGTATTCGCTCTTTATTGGTCTCCCGCATTGACTACTATACGATGAACTACCGGCTGATCGAATAATATTGGCTGTCTGGAACAAGTCCGGCACATGTGGCAAGACGTATTGATAATAAAATTTCCCCAAAACTGGACCATATCTCCGACTACATGAGGGATGCCATGCATCGCTAGTCCCCCATGACTGATTGCCTACAGTTCATGTCTGTCGAAGCGCACTTGTAATGGAATGCTGAACTTGAGTTAAGTGTAATTTTTGAACAAACACTGTCTAATAATTATTGTATATCATAGGCCTCAAATGGTGTGGGGTGAAAAATATACCCCGGGTTTTCCAATATGTGATTTTTTATAGGTTAAACTTCGAGGGTTAAATGAGTAGCTGCTCTCTCCCGGTTCAGACCGTAACTAGTGTGAGGTGGCGACCCATGCCCGACATAAAATAATTATTGAGGTCTGCGCTTTTGATGGGGCCCAGTGTTTCCAGGGTCAGCGTGATAAAAACGTGCGTGTCTAGAAATGCAAAGTATTTTGGCATCTTTCTGTCCATCATCATCATCATCATCATCATCATCATCATCATCATCATCATCATCATCATCATCATCATCATCATCATCATCATCATCATCCTCATCCTCATCATCATCATCATCATCATCATCATCATCATCATCATCATCATCATCATCATCATCATCATCATCATCATCATCATCATCATCCTCATCATCGTCATCGTCATCGTCGTCGTCATCGTCATCGTCGCCGTCGCCGTCGTCGTCGCCGTCATCGTCGTCGTCGTCGTCATCATCATCATCATCATCATCATCATCATCATCATCATCGTATATATAGGTAATCTTGACCGAGGTTGTTTTATGGGGACTTTCGTTCATGACCACGTAAACCACGTATATATAGGTACTTTTCACCGAGGGTGTTTTATGGGGACTTTCGTTCAGGACCACGTAAACCACGTATATATAGGTACTTTTCACTGAGGGTTTTTATGGGGACTTTCGTTCATAACCACGTAAACCACGTATATATATAGGTACTTTTCATAAAGTTTTCGTAAACCACTTATATATATGTACTTTTCACCAAGGGTGTTTTATGGGGACTTTTGTTCAGGACCACGTAAACGACGTATATACATAATGTACTTTTCACCGAGGGTATTTTATGTGGACTTTCGTTCATAACCACGTAAACCACGTATATATAGGCACTTTTCATCGAGGGTATTTTATGTGGACTTTCGTTCATAACTACGTAAACCACGTATATATAGGCACTTTTAACCCAGGGTGTTTTATGGGGACTTTCGTTCAGGACCACGTAAACCACGTATATATAAGCACTTTTCACCGAGGGTGTTTTATGGGGACTTTCGTTCAGGACCACGTAAACCACGTATATATAGGCACTTTTCATCGAGGGTGTTTTATGGGAACTTTCGTTCATAACCACGTAAACCACGTATATATAGGCACTTTTCACCGAAGGTGTTTTATGGGGACTTTCGTTCAGGACCACGTAAACCACGTATATATAGGCACTTTTCACCGAGGGTATTTTATGGGGACTTTTGTTCAGGACCACGTATATACATAATGTACTTTTCACCGAGGGTATTTTATGTGGACTTTCGTTCATAACCACGTAAACCACGTATATATAGGCACTTTTCACCCAGGGTGTTTTATGGGGACTTTCGTTCATAACCACGTAAACCACGTATATATAGGCACTTTTCACCGAAGGTGTTTTATGGGGACTTTCGTTCAGGACCACGTAAACCACGTATATATAGGCACTTTTCACCGAGGGTATTTTATGGGGACTTTTGTTCAGGACCACGTATATACAAAATGTACTTTTCACCGAGGGTATTTTATGTGGACTTTCGTTCATAACCACGTAAACCACGTATTTATAGGCACTTTTCACCCAGGGTGTTTTATGGGGACTTTCGTTCAGGACCACGTAAACCACGTATATATAAGCACTTTTCACTGAGGGTGTTTTATGGGGACTTTCGTTCAGGACCACGTAAACCACGTATATATAGGCACTTTTCACCGAGGGTATTTTATGGGGACTTTTGTTCAGGACCACGTAAACGACGTATATACATAATGTACTTTTCACCGAGGGTATTTTATGTGGACTTTCGTTCATAACCACGTAAACCACGTATATATATATAGGCACTTTTCACCGAGGGTATTTTATGTGGACTTTCGTTCATAACCACGTAAACCACGTATATATAGGCACTTTGTAAAAAACAAGTGAGATGCACTGGAATATATATGTAAAGTGCCAATTTATTCCAGAGATATATGGTGCCATAATAGTTATAATTATTGCAACAATTTATATAGCGCCCTATAGGGGTCATTTCGTTACAAGGGCGAATTGCAAGGCAGCTAAATTAATGCCATCTGCTATTCGATCACAATCAGCTCTTCCGCGGTTTTGCGAAATTGAGTTATAGTAGTTTCGGACATTCACAAAACCCAGTATAAAGTTAATTTTTCATCCAGTATAGAATTTAAAGCAATTTCTAATAGGCAAGACCTTAACAGATTCATTATATTATAACCTAGGTGAGAAACTGTTTGCGTATGCCTACAGTGAGGGGATAGAAGCAAAAAATACCCGAAAATAGAACCTTTATTAAAAAGATACAAAACATTTGCTAAAACTGCCAAAAACAGGCTATACATAAAACGATAAGACTTAAAGCACAAATCATGACATTATCTTTACAGTTCCATTTTGAAATAATTTCTGCAATGTCAAATCAGTACTAGATAATAAAAAAAAAACTTAATCCCGTCTATGGGTGTTTTATGGGGACTTTCTTTCAAGACCCCGTAAACCACGTATATATAGGTACTTTCACCCAGGGTGTTTTGAGGGGACTTTCGTCCATGACCACGTAAACCACGTATAAATAGGTACTTTTCACCCAGGGTGTTTTATGGGAAATTTCGTTCAAGACCAAGTAAACCACGTATATATAGGTACTTTCACCCAGAGTGTTTTGTGGGGACTTTCGTTCAGGACCACGTAAACCACGTATATATGGGTACTTTCACTTAGGGTGTTTTATGGGGACTTTCGTTCAGGACCACGTAAACCACGTATAAATAGGTACTTTTCACCCAGGGTGTTTTATGGGGACTTTCTTTCAAGACCCCGTAAACCACGTATATATAGGTACTTTCACCCAGGGTGTTTTATGGGGACTTTCGTTCTGGACCACGTAAACCACGTATATATAGGTTCTTTTCACCCAGGGTGTTTTGTGGGGACTTTCGTTCAAGACCTCGTAAACATCGTATATAAAGGTCCTTATATATAGGTACTTTCACCCAGGGTGTTTTATGGGCACTTTCGTTCTGGACCACGTAAACCACGTGTATATGGGTACTTTCACCCAGGGTGTTTTATGGGGACTTTCGTTCTGGACCACGTAAACCACGTATATATATAGGTTCTTTTCACCCAGGGTGTTTTGTGGAGACTTTCATTCAAGACCCCGTAAACCACGTATATATAGGTACTTTTCACCCAGGGTGTTTTGTGGGGACTTTCGTTCAAGACCCCGTAAACCACGTATATATAGGTACTTTTCACCCAGGGTGTTTTATGGGGACTTTCTTTCAAGACCCCGTAAACCACGTATAAATAGGTACTTTCACTTAGGGTGTTTTATGGGGACTTTCGTTCAGGACCACGTAAACCACATATATATATTTACTTTCACCCAGGGTGTTTTATGGGGACTTTCGTTCAGGACCACGTAAACCACGTATATATAGGTACTTTCACCCAGGGTGTTTTATGGGGACTTACGTTCAAGACCACGTAAACCACTTATATATAGGTACTTTTCACCCAGGGTGTTTTATGGGGACTTTCGTTCAGGACCACGTAAACCACGTATATATAGGTACTTTCACTTAGGGTGTTTTATGGGGACTTTCGTTCAGGACCACGTAAACCACGTATAAATAGGTACTTTTCACCCAGGGTGTTTTATGGGGACTTTCTTTCAAGACCCCGTAAACCACGTATATATAGGTACTTTCACCCAGGGTGTTTTATGGTGACTTTCGTTCTGGACCTCGTAAACCACGTATATATAGGTTCTTTTCACCCATGGTGTTTTGTTGAGACTTTCGTTCAAGACCCCGTAAACCACGTATATATAGGTACTTTTCACCCAGGGTGTTTTGTGGGGACTTTCGTTCAAGACCCCGTAAACCACGTATATATAGGTACTTTTCACCCAGGTTGTTTTATGGGGACTTTCTTTCAAGACCCCGTAAACCACGTATATATGGATACTTTCACTTAGGGTGTTTTATGGTGACTTTCGTTCAGGACCACGTAAACCACGTATATATGGGTACTTTTCACCCAGGGTGTTTTGTGGGGACTTTCGTTCAGAACCACGTAAACCACGTATATATATATATATAGGTTATTATAAAACGCTTGAGAAATGGAAGCTGGATGAAGGTATTTTATATTTTAAATAGACGCTGAATGGATGATAAAACGCTTGAGAAATAGACGCTGGATGAATGATAAAACGCTTGAGAAATGGTAGCGGGATGAAGGTATTTTGTGTATTAAATAGAAGCTGGATGAATGATAAAAGGCTTGAGAAGTGGAAGCGGGATCTTTTCGCGGAACTGTTTACACTGGCTGTTTTGACGGGGCTATTTGGACGGAGCTATTTTGTCGGGAACTGATTTTTTCTGGGCTGTTTTGTCTTTGGGCGATTGCGTCAGTTTTTTTTTCTTCATTGGGCGATTACATGTATGTCGAGGCTATTTTGACGGTGCTGTTTTTACCGGGCTATTTCGACGGGTCACCAGGTAATCTTGACCACGGATGATTTATGGGGACTTTCGTTGAGGACCACTTAACCAGACCTTATACACACCCACACACACACACACACACACACACACACACACACACACACACACACACACACACACACACACACACACACACACACACACACACACACACACACACACACACACACACACACACACACACACACACACACACACACACACACACACACACACACACACACACACACACGCACACACATACATACATACATTACATACATACATACTTTCATTCGAACGAGCGTATATGCAATTATACATACACGTATTTACACACACAAAAACACGTGTTCAAAAAGCGCATAATCTTTTAGTTGTTTATTCCTAAGTATACGTTTTGTGCAGTCGACAGGTTCCCATGTAAAAAAAACATACTTTTGATCGTATACTTTTGGGATGCATTCATATATTATTTTAAATACAAACAAACCATTTTGTGCCGACATGAATGCCCTATCCATCGGCATATTATAAGTTATGATAACTCAAACGAAACCCAAAATCCAGGGGGTGGAATGCACGCCCCTTGTTTGTACATGTCCCAAAGAAAGCATGATATTCTGAGGGTTAAGGCAATAATCACTTTTTCGTCTGTCGGGCTTTTATATAGGCATACTCAAAGAAATATTCGTATCATTCTTAAACTTCTGTATAAGCTGGCATTGTTGTCGTAAACTGATTGACATTGTTGCTCTCTATATTAGCTGTACTGAATACGCTGTACTTAACCACAAAATAGAGCAGTACGTTGAAGGCTGCACAATCAAATCACATATGCAATGTCATAGCAGTCATGGTTTTGATGTCTATCATATATTTCGTGTCAAGCATTGCATGGTTAAGCTGTATTCATGATGCCTAGCTAAGCACATGTAACATGTAACATAATATTATTCTGAAGCACAAGCCATGAAGCAATACAATAATAGGCCTATTGTAAAATAGCACGTTCTAATAATATTATCTATATCAATGCAGTCTTACTATATAAAATGCTCATGAATTAGATTTTAATTCGTTTCTGTTGCACAAGTTTGTGTAAGTATAACTGAAACATTATCACTTCCTCTTCCTTTTTATTATGACCATTTCCTTAGATTCCAGGCCATTTGACGACCAAAACGTGGGTAGTAATATCTGTATATGATTCGGTTGGTTTTAGCAGAAGTGGGCAGTGTAACTGATCTGAAGACGACAAACAATTCTTTGCTGTCAATCGAAATTCTCACATTCCTGAAAGAGAAAACACAATTGATCATAAAAATACTCAGAACCAGCCAATATGCCAAACATAACTGAAACTGGCTGGTATACTCGTCCAACAAGCCCGCATTGCCCATACTCAGCACCATGCGCTCTCCACTGCACACATCTCCATGCATAATGACTTCCTTATTTCGTCAGGACTTTCGTATTGATAAGTGTATTGCATGTGTAGCTGTCCGTTGTCATGCGAGTTTAAGTTTCCTCACAGATTTAGCTATAGAACGAGGGCGCTTCTTTGACGCTGGGTAAGTTATTATATACCGAACAGCATCAAACCCTTGCGCTAAATTGTTTAGGATGATACCAGGACAACTATAATTTACAATTTTAGCCATAATTTATATGATGTGTGCTTCACTGGTTCCCCTCCAGGAGCATATCTCGCACCGGATCACTGCTTCGGTCTGATTGTCCTAGCTGGGTCTTGCTTCCGTCTATATTATCCGTCGTTTAATACGAAGAGACACAAATTATTCCATTCTATAGAGGGAATGTGGGGCTACATTTCCGTGCTCATTGAGTTGTCTTTTGACAACCGGAAGTGCTGAAAATAAATTAAACTATATAACAATAGGGTTTTTTTAATTCAAAATTTCATGTGTTTTCTATTATAACGTATCCATAATAAATTTCTGAGGGCATGTAGGGCTATTTTGTCATACCAATTAATTAGACTTTGATGACCGGAAATGCTCAAAATAAATTTATATGTGCGAAAATGTTGGGTTTTACAGCGCAAATCGATATTTTTGTGTAAACGTTTGTCACCAGCTAATGAACTTATATTATCTGAAACAGATATCGACGATTAATACATACATGCATACATACACACATACATACATACATACATACATACATACATACATACATACATACATACATACATACATACATACATACATACATACATACATACATACATACATACATACATACATACATACATACATACATACATACATACATATACGTATACATGATACATACATACAGGCATGCATAACATGCATGCATAACACGCACGCACGCATGCCTTCGTACATACATTCATACATACATATAACTGACTTGTTTGGCCACATCGGTAAAGTCGATGGCCGCGCGCCTGTACGCTAGCCTGTGAAAGAGAGGGTGCGGGCCGCGGTTCGATTCCCGAAGGTGGTTATTTCAGAGATTCCAATCTCGGACTAGCACGGTCCGTCCATGGGGACCTAAATGGCGTGGCGACACTAATCATCTCTGATATGGCAGTGTCGTTAAACATGTAACAATGATGGCCTGTGTCCCAACGGATCTCCTACCGCATTGCTGCTGTGATCTCTCGTTTTCCAAGGGTACAGCGACATACTCAAGGGTTGTGCTCCCTCATACCTGCGTGATCTTTGCTGTCCAGTCTCTGACGTTGCAGCGCGTCGTCCACTTCGCTCTTCGTCTAGGGGTGAGCCTCTAGTCCCCCTGGCTCGATTGTCTATAATTAATCAGCGCCGTGCTTTCTCTGTCTTGGGGCCTACTGTCTGGAACGACCTGCCGGTTACGCTTCGCTCTCTACTTGTGGTCCATCCGGCTGGGTTCTACAAGTCTCTCAAGTCTTTTTTCTTTGTTCGTGGTTGGGCTGGGAACGCCTCTGAGTAGTTTCTTGAAGGGGCGCTATATAAATGCTCTGAATGAGAGAATGAATTTTACAGAAGGCACCAGTGTAATTGCTTTAAAATAAGTTCCACCCATGGCTTAAAGTGTGCCTGGACGGTCATGGATGGCGTCCAGGGGTGGATCCAGGGGGGCCAATCCGGCCATGCCCCCCATTTCAAATCTCCATGGGACGTGGCCCCCTCCATGGGCGACCAGAAGATTTTTTGAAGGGGTCAGTCATGGCCATGAGAATTGGGCCTAATATATACATGTAAATGTTATTAAAATCTAAGCCTCTCACACAGTTACATTGTCTTAATATGTTACAACGAAAAAAAAATCTTTCAACAGTATCCGACCTATGATTTATGGCATACAATGTATGTATACGTGTAAAGAAATTGTTCGTGTATATATTCATAGTAAAATGTTAAGATATTAACAGTAGCAACACTTACAACTAATTCTAATTTCTAAACAAGCAACTACTAATCAGGGGCGGACACAAGGGGGTCAATCCGGCCAAGGTCCCCAATTGCACACCTTTTATTATAATTGCAATAATGGAAATTTAAAAACAATGGTCTTTTCAGTTTTAGCACACATTTGCAAATGCACACCTTTTTTAAGTGTTGGCACACATTTGCAATTGTACACTTTTTATTATTATTTCAATTATAGATATTTCAAAACAATGGACTTTCCAGTTTTAGCACACATTTGCAATTGCACACCTTTTTAAATTTTAATTGCAATTATGAACAATTCAAGACAAAGGATTTTTTAGGTTTCGCACACATTTGCAAATGCATACCTTTTTAAATTTTATTTGCAATTATGAACAATTCAAGACAAAAGATTTTTTAGGTTTCGCACACATTTGCAATTGCACACCTTTTTTAGTTTTGGCATACATTTGCAATTGCACACCCTTTTTATTATAATTTATTATAATTTCAATTATCAACATTTCAAAACAATGAATTTCGCACACATTTGCAATTGCACACGTTTTCATTTTAATTGCGATTATGAACAATTCAAAACAATGAATTTTTAGGTTTCGCACAAATTTTCAAATGCACACCTTTTTTTATAATTACAATTATGAACAATTCAAAACATTGGACTTTTTAGTTTTAGCACAGACTTGCAATTGCACACCTTTTTTTAGTTTTGGCACACATTTGCAATTGCACACCTCTTTTATTTTAATTGCAATTATGGACTTTCAAAACAGTGAAAATTTCACTTTTAGCACACATTTGCAATTGCACACCTTTGTTTAATATAATTACAATTCTGAACAATTCAAAACAATTGACTTTTTAGTTTTAGCACACATCTGCAATTGCACACCTTTTTTCAGTTTTGGCACAAATTTGCAATTGCACACTCTTTTATTATAATTTCAATTGTAGACATTTAAAAACAATGGACTTTCCAGTTTTAGCACAGATTTGGAATTGCACACCTTTTTATAATTGCAATTATGAACAATTCAAAACAATGGATTTTTTAGGTTTCGCACACATTTGCAATAGCACACCTTTTTTTATTTATAATTGCAATTATGAACAATTCAACACAATGGACTTTTTAGTTTTCGCTCACATTTTCAATTGCACACCAGTTTTTAGTTTTGGCACACATTTAAAATTGCACACCTTTTTTATGAAAAGTTTAATTATGAACATTTCAAACAATGGACTTTTTAAAAGAACTGTCACTTTTGTGTTTCCTATAGCATATTTATTGTTGTCACTAAAGTCTGTATTCCCTCGGTCTATCGTGCTAAAATCTTATGTCATCTTCCAGTTTTTATTTCTATACTAAGCTAAATAGACCCCCTCTTAGCGGGACTTTGTCCCTTTGGTGGGCCTGTTGTTTTCAAACACTCAATGTGACATTCTCTGCTTTGGTCGCTTTTACTTTATTAATCTGCTAGCTCACATGTCTTATAATTTGTTATTAAATCTCCTCATTGCACTACTGTGTAAGCCATGTATGTAAATTTGCTATTATTTTATATGATCATAAATTTTTGTACGTTGATGGGATCATTAAATTTGATTTGATTAGTGAATCAACATCACTGCTAAATGGCTTCCCAATTCTGATGGTTTGGTAGTTCTTGCTTGGTTTGTCAGCATTTAAGAAGCAGAGCAATGTCATTAAGATGGCAGCTTAAAATGCTGCCATTGCAGTGCGGAAATTAAAAAATTTCTGGGTGGGGAGGGGGCACAT
>OX457049.1:7577411-7582411 GCA_949752735.1 Lumbricus terrestris
GCAGTGCAGATATGCATGCGTGTCATCTGCATACAGCTGGTGTAGCACGCCGTAAGATGTTAAGAGCGTGCCAACATCAGAAGTGTGGAGCAAGTAGGCTAAAGTAAGCGAGCAAGGACAAAGCATTGTGGGAAACCAAATAGAGCCGTGGTCCAGGGTGACCTGCTTTCTCCCAAAATAACACAGCTGGACCTCCCTGCTAAAAAAAAGATGTGATCCACTCAAGTGGACGGTCAGAGGGTCTAAAAGAGATAGAGTATCGTTTAATCAATATAGCTTGATCGATCGAGTCGAATGCTGCACTAACTTCAAAAAGGGTTAGTAAACAATTCAATTCAGGGCAGTTATGTTTATGTGGTGTACGGACTATTGCTCATAGGCTGATTGGTCATAGGCCTATTGCTCATAGGCTTATTGGTCATAGGCCTTTTTGGTCATATGGCTCATTGCTCATATGGCTTATTTTTCATAGGGTCTATAGGCCATAGGCTCATTGCTCATAATCTGACTGGTCATAATAATTTACAAGTTAAATTAGTCAAGTGAAGCTATAGAAAAGAAAACACTGATTGAAATAGAAAGAAACATTTAGCCTACTAGGTCATGTAATTGCTCACATTTAAAGAAAACTGTTAAAGTAAAAGAATGATCACTAATAACTATGGATGTAATTGTTCAAATATAAAGAACGTTCAACTTTCTAACTACAAGAGTGTTCACTACCTCAGATGTTCAATACAGGATTGTTCACTGTCTTATATGTCCACTTCCACATAGTTGACTAGCCTACTTAAAATATAAGTACAACACGGCACGAAGATAGGTGAGGATGTCGGTTGTTTCTACCACCTATGGTGTCATGGACTTTATAATTGAGCAACGAACGGTTCGAACAAGTCAGTCAAGTAAATATTTAAGTAAATATCTTCGCAAGTTTCTTCATTCCCATTTATTGTATTAATCTACCAACGCTAATTGTCCCTAATTGATAAGCACAAGCTAAGGCGTGAAGTAGGTCACCCATATCGCCAACGGCATATTTGTTTTAAACATATGCCTAAGTTCGTTTATTTTGGACATGACCAGTGAGCCTGTGACCAATATACCCTACGACCAATAAGCCATATGAGCAATTATAAGCCTACGAGCAATAAGCCTATAAGCAATTAGCCTATGAATAATGGTCCTAGAGCTGTTTATGTAGTATATTTCTGGTTATTTTGCTCGTCTCTTATCGACAGAATCTATTCTCAAACAATGCATATTTTGAGAAATCACAGTATTTTACAGGTCTATGTGATTTACATGTATGCTTAAATATCTATGTATATTTCTATATATTCATATTTAAAACCCATATATTTGATAAATTTTTGTATTATTTGTTTGTTATATTGTATTGTATATATTCGTTTAATGACAAAACCAAAATTAATGACACACCGCACATTTAAGCATTTATTAAGCGCCTCTTACTGACTAACTATTCAGAGGCGCTCTCAGCGTGACAGCCCCGAGGAAATAAAAAAGACTTCATGCATCGAAGGGCTGAAGATGACACCCCCAATAAGATCTTACTACGGATAGTGGGCGGGTCATTCCACATAGAAGGGCCCACAGTGGCAAAGGCGTGGTTTTGGGCCATGGCGGCTCTTGTCCTTGGAACCAAGAAATCTAGTCGGTCAGCAGACCGGAGAGGGCTGGAAGAGACTGCAAAGAGTTGTTTGTCCATCAAGTCATAAAAGTATATATGAGATTGTCCAGTTCGAGTTCTTGAAATTAAGAGCAGTGCCTTGAGTTGGACACGAGAGGCAGCAGGAAGCCAGTGAAGAACATAAGTCATGCAGGCAGAAATGTGGGAGTATCGAGGTATATGAGCAATGGGCTTGGGTGCAGAGTTCGCATATACATGTAGCCTACATAATTGAATTCCATTATAACATACTAGCTGGGGTACCCGGCGTTGCCCTGGAAATTTAGGATTCGATCCGATACGGCCACAACCCCACCCTACCACACTCCGACCTCTACGCCATCCCACCCCATCTACGCCATCCCACCCCACCCTCATCCCCATCTCACCCCTCCACCTCCAACACACACCCCCGACCCCTCCACCTTCACCCTCGACACCCCATCTCGCCAACCCCCAACTCCACTCATCCACCCCCCTACCATCCCACCTTTCCCTCACCCCGCCTCTCCCGGTAAGCGACCCGTGAAATCCGTAATGGCAAAAGAGCTTAAACACATATAAAACGGTTAAAGTCACTGCTTTTATACGGGTCAAGAGAATGAAAATTTATAGCGAAAATTACCTTAAACACCTTTATAACGTTGAAAATTATTGCTTTTATACGTGGCAAGCTATTGAAAATTTATAGCGAAAATTAGTGTTTTGACCCCCCCGTGTGTATTTATACTTGGCTGTCCTACGTCACGAGGATCTACGGTACACAGTACTGACGTCCATAATGCCAGCGGCTTTGCAGGAGACCATAACCGGTCGAGAAGAATATTGTCAACATACATGCAGCGGCCCGGAAGGGCATGCATCATAAATGAATGAATATTGATTTGAATAATGGTATACAAATTACAGATGCGGGTAATCTATCGCTTTAGCGTTCTAAATATTAATTGCTTGAAGCAGATGGTTTATAATTCTCAACAATCGGAGTTCTACTTTGGCCTGGATATTTTACACAAATCCAGCTTGTATTACGTAAAATATACTATTTTAGTACTGCAATAGTCGCCAGGTGACAGTAAAGCATTCATTTCCAATTGTACTGTTGTTTTACATAACAATATGCAAGAAATAGGTCAACTCGAGAGCGACCTAAGGAAACGGAAAATTATCAAATAGAATAGACGGCCCACAATAAACAGACAGCCAATTTTTGCGAGTATCTTTTCATCCATTAAATTGAAGCCAAAATTACTGACACAAAGTCAAATTATATTTAACACGAATACCTTTAGTCAACCCAATTAGTATGCGACCAAAGCAGTTAAAGGTAATCCCGCAGTTTAGCGTCGTTAATTTCTTTTCTTCTAAGAACGCCGGTGTAAAGGCTTCAAACTGCACCCCCCTAAACGTTACCCCCCCTCTGCAAACTGTATTTTGCATCAATCATCGCATTTATTGCACTAAAAATATCAAAAAAATCATCCCGCTTCTTGTTTTTGTTTAAAAGATTTTCATCCGTCATCCCACTTCGTGGTTTGTTATCAATATTTTTATCTGTAACTAAAATACTAATCGCCGCTGAATTCACAATGGAGAAATGGCTTCGAGGCTATTACTTTTTTCGATCAAAAAATTGATAACATACCACGAAGTGGGATGGCGGATGAAATTCTTCAGACCAAAACAAGAAGCGGGATGATTTTACTGATTTTTTAAGTGCAATAAATGCGATGACCCCCTCCTAAACATTACCCCCCCCCCCGGGGGGGGGGTAATGTTTAGGAGGGGGTCATTTGAAACCTTTACATCGGGTATTGAAGCTTAATTTACTAAGGTATTTTATATGTGAAGTGGAAGCTGGAATAATAAAAAAACTTGAAAAATGGAAGCTGGATGAAGATTCCTTAAAGTTGAAATAGAAGCTGGATTGACGAATATAACGTTTAACAAATGGAACATGGATTGTTAATTTAATTCGTGTATTTCAACATGCATCCAGCTTCCATTTCAGCTGGAAAACCGTTTATCCAGCTTTCTTTCATCGAGCGTCTATCAATCAAGCTTTTTCATCGATCTTACGCTGATGACGTCCAGTCCTACACTCACTGTTCAGCGTCTCAAGCTGCCTCTGCCGTCCGACTTATGTCACATACCACTGACTGCCTTACTGCCTGGATGTCATCCAACCGACTCCGCTTAAACCCTTCTAAAACCCAATATATCTGGTTTGGAACTCGTCAACAGTTGAGTAAGATTGATCTGGGGTCTTTAGCCTCTGAATTCCCCACCTTTGTTTTTTCCACATCTGTGCGCAATCTGGGTATCGTCCTGGACTCGGAGCTGTCTTTTGTTGATCATCTCAAGGCCTTGACTCGCTCTTGTTACTACCATTTGCGTCAGCTGCGAGTCGTGTCTCGCTCTCTGTCTTCCTCTTCCGCTTCCACCTTGGTCCATGCCTTTATTGCCAATCGATTGGATTACTGTTCTTCTCTCTACTTTGGCCTTCCTCAGGTTCGTTTAAGTGGTTTGGAGGGGGTCCTGCGGGCGGCTGCACGCTTGGTGGGTGGAGTCCCTAAGTTTGGTCACATTTCTGACTATATTCGTGATGTCTTACACTGGCTTCCGGTTCAGTCACGCATTTATTTCAGGCTTACTTCTTTTGCTTGGCGCTGCGTCTTGGGCACAGCACCTTCCTATCTCTGTGAGTTCTTCACCTTGACCTCAACTGCTGTGGGTCGCCGATCTCTGCGCTCGGCCTCTAGAGGTGACTTTATGGTTCCTTACGCCCGCACTGCCACTAGGCAGAACAGGGCATTTTCGGTCACTGGACCTTCCGCTTGGAATGACCTTCCCTCTAACCTGCGTTCCCACCCTCGGAACATGTCTGGCTCTTTCTATAGATTACTCAAGACTTTTCTTTTTGACCGGGCTTGGGTCGGGAGCGCCTCTGAGTAGACTCCTTGAAGGGGCGCTATATAAATTACATAGATAGATAGATAGATAGATCCATCTTCTATTTCAGATATAAATATATATATTCATCCAGCTTCCATTTCTCAAGCTAAACGTGTAAAAGAAATTAATGACGCTAAGCTGTGGGATTACCCAGCTAAAAGCCATGCAATGCCGAATGATTTAGGGCGTTAATGCGATAAATAATCTAGATCTGTACTTGTCCTATTTTATTAATTAGTGGTGTGCTGTACTATCCTATTAGTTTATTTATTTATTTTTAGTGGGCTGACGGTGTTTTCTCTGATTTTTGTTCCTTGTTTCTTGGTTTCGTTTTCGTGTTGTTGACCTATTT
>OX457049.1:7589911-7602411 GCA_949752735.1 Lumbricus terrestris
GGATGGGTGGGTTTGTGAATAGGTGGGTGGATGGACGGATTAAAAAAATGGACGATATTTGGGTGGATGTATGGAAGGATGGATGGAAGAATGGATGGATGGGTTGGTAGATGGATGGATGGTTGGATGAGTGTTTGGATTGATGGATGGATGGGTTGATGAATGGATGGAATGTTGGATGTATGGGTAGGTGGATGGAGAGATGTGTCATTGGGTTAATGGTGGGTGGGTCTTTGGCGGATGGGTGAATGCGTGGATGGATGAATGGATAGATCGGTTGACTATTTGTGGTTGGATAGATGGGTGGTTGGGTGGGTATATTGAAGGATGAAGAATGGAGGAAGGGATGGGTTAGTTAGTGAGTGGGTGATTGGATGGATGGATGGATGGACGATTTGTAGGTGAGTGGATGAATGGATGGATGAATTGATGTCAGCGAACGGAATAAAGATCATCAAGTCATCAGGTCATTAGTAAGTGTCTAGCACCAAATTAGACTAGATTGATCAGTTTTATGGGGGAAAGTCATTACTTTGTTGCGTTTCTGGTGTGCATACTATCCGATGGATAGTGGGATGTCTCGATCAATGGAATGGTTGCATGGGTGAATGCGTGGATGTATGGAAGAATGTTTAGATGGATGGGTGGATGAATAGTTGAATGGATGAATGGATGAATGGATGGATTGATGGGTGAATGGATAGACGGATGTGTACGTGGATTTGCCTGTGTTATGTATGTGGGTGGGATTGATGAATAGGTGGGTTTGTGGGACAGATGGGTTGACTGGATGAATGGTTGTGTCATTGTGGCACGAATGATTAGATGGATTGAGAGATGAATGGATGGATGGGTGTACTGGTGGATGCATGAATGGATGAATTTATGGATAGTTGAGTGGGTTAATGGGTGGGTGCGCGTGTGCGTGGATGCATAGGTTGATTAAATGAATGAATAGACGAATGAATTAATGAATTGGTGCCTTTGTAGGTGGCTGGATGGATGGGTGAATGGATCGACTATTTGTGGGTGGATAGATGGGTGAATGGGTGGGTATTTGGACGGATCAATGGAAGAGTGGATGAAAGGGTCTGTATATGGGTGGGTGCACGGATGGATGGATGAATGGATGGGTTGGTGGATGGATAGCTTTTTGACTGAGTTGATGGTGGGTGGGTTGGTTTTTTACGGGTTGGTGTATGGAAGAATGAATTAATGGATGAGTGCCTTTGTAGGTGGATGTGTGAATGGGCCGACTATTTGTGGCTGGATAGATGGGTGTATGGGTGGATATTTTACGAAATGCATGGAAGGGTGATTGGATGGGTCAGTGCATGGATGGATGGGTGGACGGATGGATGGATGGATGGATGAATGGATGCATGGATGGATGGATGGATGGGTGGATGGATGGATGGATGCATGCATGGATGCATGGATGCATGGATGGATGGATGAATGAATGGATAGCTGGATGGGTGGATGAATGGAAGGTAATGTTAGATTTATGGGTTGGTGGTTGGATAGCTGTGTGAATGGGTTGATGGTGGGTGGGTTTTTGGCGGGTGGTTAGGTGCATGTATAGATGAATGAATGTATGGGTGGGTTTGTGGCTGGATGGATGGGTGGATTATTTGTGGTTTGATAGAGGGGTGAATGTCTGGGTATTTTGATGGATTAAGGATGGAAGAGTGGATGGATGGGCTGGCTTGGGAGTTGGTGAATGGATGGATGGATGAATGGATGTACGATTTGTGGGTGAATTGATTGATGGATTGATGTCAGCAAAAGGAATAAAGACCATCAAGCTGGAAGGTCATTACTAAAAGTTTAGCACCAAATTAGACTAGTTTGATCCATTTTATGGGAAAAAGATACCATTTTACAGGGTTTCTGGTGTGCACACTAGTACTATCCGATGGATAGTGTGATGTTTCGATTAATGGAATGGTTGTATTGGTGAATGCGCGAAAGTATGGATGGCTCATTGAGGGTTGAATGGATGGATGAATGAACAACACAGTCCCAATTATATTATCATTTAAATCAGAAGTTTCTGCGTAAATGATCATTTGGTCAGTTGTTCAGGTGTGACAATGCCTGGATGGATGGGTGGACGGATGGATGGACGGATGCATGGATGGATGGATAGATGGATGGATGCATGGATGGATGGATGGATGGATGGATGGATAGATGGATGGATGGATGGATGCATGGATGGATGGATGGATGGATGGATGGATAGATGGATGGATGGATGGATGGATGGATGGATGGATGGATGGATGGATGGATGGATGGATGGATGGACGGGTGGATGGATGTGTGGATGGATGGATGGATGGATGAATGGTTGAATGGATGGATAGCTGGATGGGTGGATGGATGAATGGAAGGATGAATGGAAAGTATTGTTGGATTTATGGGTTGGTGGTTGGATAGATGTGTGAATGGGTTGTTCTAGTGCCATTCCTAACGTAGCTTCATGTCGATGCAATGCAAGGAACTGAATCAAGTCGATTAAGTAATGAACAAATTGCAATTTGTATAGCGCCCTTACTTTTACTCATACGCACGCCCTTCCCCACAACAGACTAGGCGATGAGCGGTCTTCAGCGATTGACACAAGTTTGGAGAGGCGAAGGGGATCCTAATGCGGAGTAAAGACTCTGAAGTAATACAAAGAGGTCTCTCACAGCTTTCTGGGGTGTAAACTACATAGGCCTATAATACGGATGCGGCGGTGAGGTGCGATGATACCCGATTCCTTTCATATTTACGACAGGCAGCATCCGACGGGTCATAAACGGCAATAAAACGATGACTGTACGCTCATCGCCTAGTCTGTTGTGGGGAAGGGCGTGCGTATGAGTAAAAGTAAGGGCGCTATACAAATACATTCTGTATAATGGACGTTCTCAGACGCAGAGCAACAGGCTTACATTAAATGAAACAGTTTAGTAATTTTCGAGGATGTTTAGTGGCGATAACCTATTCGAATAAAAAAATATGCGAATAGGGGTAGGACAGAAAACGACAGTTCAGATATGCTAATCCAAGGAGATCACCATTAAAGAAGAAGGTCATGCTCGACTGTGTCAAAGCGGCAGAAGCATTACATTATGACTAGATATGTAGCGAAGCTCGCTTTCATGCAAGACATGTTTTGTTAAAGCGCGCATTATAAACACATAATATTATTGTATTGTATTCAGTGGCGTAGCCAGCTATTTTTTCATGGGGGGCAGTGGGGTGGCAGCTTAAAATGATGGGGTGGCTACCGTTGGCAATTAATTGCCATCGGCATCGCGAGCCGTACGCACGATAATTGAACAATTGAAAAAATACTGAAAGTAGTCAGGAGTGTCATGACATCATTGACATGACAACAATGAGCAATAACATAATTGACATGTCTTAACGACGTTAACATGTCTTAACTCAGTAACTGTAGAACGAAGTAAAAGTCACAATCACAAAATAGTAGTCGTAAGTGAATTTACCAATAATATTATATATTTATCTTAATTTGTCTCAGTTGTCTTAAACCGAAGCTACAAAATTTAATATCAGAATGCGAAAAAATTTGACAAATAAGATGTTTTTATTCTCAATTTCTCACAAATATTAAATTTCACTCTCACTTTGAAAAGCACAACCAAAGGCCATTAAAAAATAAACACATGCAATAAAATTATAAAACGTGTGTACTGTACGCACATAATTAGTAATAACGTAGGGTATATTGCCATAGACTATGTATTTTTAGATTTTGGATGTATTACAGTATTGGACATGATACGCATGCAAGCCTCACTATAGCTTGTCTGTCCCACAGTGCACTATAGTGGCCTGTCCCACTTTCCCATCACCCACCCTATAAGAAGTTGTACAGGAAGTTGTATAAAAAAAATAAAATAAGTCAGAACTCAGAAATTATATAACCATGGGCGGAGTTTGGTTGCCGATCTTGGGGGGGCTAAAAAAAATTCTCGGCCCAAAGCAGTAGATGACTTCTTTTGGTCATCTATTTGAAAACCTCATAAAAACATACCATTTTTCCGGATAGTGACAGTTCTTTTAAAAAGTCCATTATTTTGAAATCTCCATAATTGCAATTATAATTATAAAAAGTTGTGCAATTGCAAATGTGTGCCAAAACTAAAAAAAGGTGTCTAATTGCAAATGTGTGTTAAAACTAAAAAGGCAATTGTTTTGAAATGTTCATAATTGCAATTATAATATATAAAAAGGTGTGCAATTGCAAATGTGTGCTAAAACTGAAAAGTCTATTGTTTTGAAATGTTCATAAATTCCATTATAGTAAAAAAGGTGTGCAATTGCAAATGTGTGCAAAAACTTTTAAAAAGGTGTGCAATTGCAAATGTAAGCTAAAACTAAAAAGTCCATTGTTTTGAAATGTTCATAATTGCAATTATAATTTTAAAATGGAGTGCAATTGCAAAAGTGTGCAAAAACTGAAAAGTAGATTGTTTTGAAATGTCCATAATTGCAATTATAATAAAAAAAGGAGTGCAATTGCAAATGTGTGCCAAAACAAAAAAAGGTGTGCAATAGCAAATGCGTGCTATAACTGAAAAGTCCATTGTTTTGAAATGTCCATAATTGCAATTATAATTTTAAAAAAGGTGTGCAGTTGCAAATGTGTGCTCAAACTGAAAAGTAAATTGTTTCGAAATGTCCATAATTGCAATCATAATTTTTAAAAGGTGTGCAATTGCAAATGTGTGCCAACAATAAAAAAGGTGTCTAATTGCAAATATGTGTAAAAATTAAAAAGCCCATTGTTTTGAAATGCTCATAATTGCAATTATAACATATAAAAAGGTGTGCAATTGCAAATGTGTGCTAAAACTCTAAAGTCCATTGTTTTGAAATGTTCATAAATTCCATTATAGTAAAAAAGGTGTGCAATTGCAAATGTGTGCAAAAACTATTTTAAAAGGTGTGCAATTGCAAATGTGTGCTAAAACTAAAAAGTCCGTTGTTTTGAAATGTTCATAATTGCAATTATAATTTTAAAAAAGGTGTGCAATTGCAAATCTGTGCTAAAACTGAAAAGTCCGTTGTTTTGAAATATCCATCATTGCAACTATAATAAAAAAAAGGTGTGCAATTGCAAATGTGTGCCAAAACTAAATATTTCGGTTTTCTCAGAAACTTGACGTGCTGCAAGAACAACAAAAACACCACTGCATTCAGCAGACCATAATCTACTATAACAAACAGCTGAAGTTTTTCCAGTAGCAAAATAAATCAATTGGCCAGTGTTACTGGAGTAATGTTGTGCAAACCAGCTTCGCAATTACCGAGGCAGCAGAGATATGTGTCTCGCTCTCTCACACAAGACGTGACACGCCATCTGGTGCAAAGTTTGATCCTGAGCCGAATTGATACCTGCAATGTTGCCTTTGCCAGCTTGCCACAGCGCAGTATCATTCGGATTCAGGCGGTCATCAATGCTGCTGCTCGCCTAGTCCTGCGATTAAATAAGTTCGACCATATTTCTACCGCGATCCGAGACCAGCTTCAGTGGCTTGGAATGGTTCTAGGACGATTGGCGTAATTACCGCTAGTAAAGAGAAACATCGTCGGCTTCTGTTAATTCTTAGATATATTCACAAACAGCAAATAGCACATCAGAATATTAATTACGCATCCAAATAAACGTCTTTTGTTCTTTACGATTAAAGGCCTATCGCAGACCATCAAAGTGCTACGTCAAATTAGACCTGATTGGCTTGTCTTATGCTTTACCCAAAACCCTCAGTTCTTGTTGTTGTATAAAAAGGGTTTTGTAAAAAGTACAAACAAATGCTCTTACTTAGTCTAATTGCGTGTATAGTTGCAGATCTCTCTGACTAGTTACCTGTCTAATAGCGCTTGGCCCTTCAGTATATTTTCACATTTCACTTCTTATAATTTCATTACAAATTTAGTACACTCATTATGTGGTAGGTTGAGTCTGTGTCAAATCGCTTTATATAAATGTTTCTCTTGACTATTATAGCGGTATTTGCAACATCTCTCTTTCATCCTTAGTTGATAAATTGCAATGACCACTAGACCGGTGATCAATCGTCCGGTGATCAATCGTCCGGTGATCAAACGTCCTCAGTGATCAATCGTCCGGTGACCAGCCGTCCGGTGATCAACCGTCCGGTGATCAACCGTCCGGTGATTAATCGTCGGCGCACCCTTGGAATAGGCGAGCGCATCAAGTTCAAACTTTGCACCATGATGCACAAAATGTCTGAACAACCGCGCACCACCCTACCTCGTGGACAGCCTCAGATCGCTGGCAGATGATCCTATTAGGTCACGTCTGCGGTCGTCCAAGACCGACGACGTATCTGACCATGCAACCAAAACTAAAGCGGGTGATCGTGCATTTCGCTAGCCCATGCGCATGGAACAGTCTTCCAGCATCAGTTCAAGAAATAAAAACTCAATCTGCTTTTAGAAAACAGTTGAAGCTGCACCTGCTTCCGGGCTGTTTGCATTTATGCTAAACTTTGACAATAATATAATTAGGCTATGTTTGTAAACCATCCTAGAAGTAGCTTTCTACCGACGATGCTATACATTAGGGTGGTCCTTATTTTTAAAAGTTTGATTTTATAACGGGGCACCCTCTATGTTGGTTTCTATTGATGAGAAAAAAATTGAGAAAAATTTTGGAGAGAATATGAGGACATTTAGGGGTCGCTACCAGAGGTTAAAGTTCAAGGTCAGAATCAATTTGGGCTTTGTGGTCCACTATGCGCAATTTCCATTAATATGCTTTCCAACGATGTTAATCGCTATAATATAATTTGATAGACAACTATACTCACATATTTATTAACATTTCCGACATCATGATTGCCACCTACTTACTTATTTTATTGACATTTTTTATAATGCATTCACAGTCATTGCATCTTTTGGCGGCAATATCGCTTCATTTTGGTTTTTTCGTGTCTATTGCATAATTTCGCTATTGTCAAAGGGAACACAAAGTTGGCAATAGACCTAGGCTTAAGTCTTGACAATGCCACGGTGAAAGTGAGTAACAGAAATGCAACACTTGTAGGCCTGCTTTCTTTGGCACTACAATGTCTTGGCAATGATACCGCAGAGTTCAATCTCTATTGTTTTTCAATGCTTAAGGAGTGAATAAAGAATCGGGAAAAATTTATGAAAACTTGAAAGCTGAATGCCAACCAAGAGTTCCTCTAATAATTCACTGGGGTGGAAAGTGTTGGAAGACATCTGCAGACTGCAGTAAGGAAATAGTAGACCGTCTTCATGTCCTCGTTTCTAGAGTGTTGACCAGATCCTCGGTTTACAGAAGTTATCATGGGGACAAGAAAATCTTCAGTGTCTGCAGTGTATGAAGCGGTTGTGACTTGGGGCATTACTGATCAAATCAAATCTATGTGCTTTGACACCACATCAGTGAACAGTGGACTTAGACATGGTGCCTGCATCCTGTTGGAACAGAAGCTGGACAGGGATTTGTTGTAGAGTGCATGTCGCTATCACATATGCCTAAATTAAGTTGGAAGCAGTGGTTATGTTTTCTCTTGGTTCACCGAAGGGTAAGGACATAATGATTTTTCCGCAGGGCTGCACTGCAGAGCGAGGTTGATCGGCAAGAGCATTTACAGTATTAAGATATGGATGTTCAAGAAATAATTCAAGTCAACAAGAAGAGAATAAAGGGTATGGCTGACATCTGCCTGCTATACGTCAAAGTCTGGTTTCAAGCACCGTATGCACCATCTATACTCCTCAACTTGACCTGTAGAGAGCAGATCTTTAAGGACATTGACAAAATACAGGGAGATAAAATAGTGCAGTTGCAGACGTTGCAATGAACAAATGTTTAGATGACCTTTGGTATTTTTCAGTGGAATTGGTGACTTTTGCGTTCTTTGGTTTATGGGGCTTCCATTTATACCAAGCGCCAAATGATTACTACTCTGGACAAAACTTGGATCGAACATCCACTTCAAAGAAGAACCTTGGAACCTGCTGTAATAGGCTCAATGCAACTGGAAGATTTTGTCATGGAAAACACGAGATTTTTCAAGTTTTCTCCAATAAGACGTTGATATACATGGTCAAACGACACGAGAACTTCAAGTTAAATTAGGCCACTGCGAGCTCAGTGAAAGTTGTGAATGGCATTACAAAGCGTGGAGTGACACTCATGAGCAAGTATAACAAGCTTCAAACAAATAATGAGGATCATATGCAGAGTCTGCTATATTGATTGTGAAGAAATATACGGTATACCTATAGTCGCAAAAGACTGATGCAATAATGGAAACATTAACTGGAAAAACATTTTTATGTCCGTGTATGCGTTTTGTCCAAAATAGTAAACCAGTCCACAGGCCACTAGTCCACCTCCAGCACGGTCCATTGCCCACCAGAATTTATTTAAATTTGTGCATTCAACCATTATACATGTACACTAGTAATAGTATACAATATATACGATATTCCATGTTTCGCCTGTGTCTTTACATTGATATATGTTACGTCCGGTAGCGACCCCTAAAACTCAAACAAATCGCCCAAAATTTTCAAGATTAATATTTTTTAACCTAAACGTATAAGTTAGGAGGGTGCCCCGTTTAAAATTCTCAAAAAAATATTTTTACATGGAGCTAAGGACCACACTACTATACATGTCTTCATTACAATGGCAAAAAACATGAATTTGGGAATTCTTGGGGGGGCTTAGCCCCCCCTAGCCCCTGATAAACTCCGCCCATGTATATAACATTCTTTATCACTCGTAAAAGTAAAAAGTAAAACAAACGCAAGGATTGGGGGGGCAGCTGGGGGCAGCCCTTTCATTTGGGAGGCGGCTGCCCGCCCTTGCCCCCCCGTAGTTACGCCACTGATTGTATTGTAGGCCTATTGTAAGCAAAGTTGTTGATGTCGGTCGGCGAAGACCAGTTAATTATTCAAATAAATAATTAACTAATTAATTAATTAGTTAATAATAATAAAATAATAATAGCCATAATAATGATGATAATAATAAAAATAATAACGACACTTTTTATGGCACTGTAACGCGGCCATGCCGCTACAAAGGCGAGTCACAAACAGCTAACTGCGGCATAAGCCTTAGCAAACAGATAAGTTTTAAGCTTTGATTTAAAAGAGTCCACTGAGGCGGCCAATGATTGTAGTGAGAATCAAGCAGAAGATCAGTTAAATAGTGTTGAGTGATGAAGGGGTTGATGAATCAATTAAAAGAGAGGTAAGCTTAGTCTTTTGCGTCACAAGAACAAAGCCTTCGGTAATTTTGAAATGCGGCACTATATAAAACTAAGCTCGTCCCCGGTACTAGAACAGCTGTGGTTCAGTCCAGGTCCTTTACCTCAAACGGTGCATCTCTTTTGTAACCTTATAGGCTGCCCATCAAATCGAACGCAAACTCTAGTAATCCAACCCTGATTTTTTTGAATATATCCATATCTTCTATCGTGGACTTGCGCACTTGGATGATCCATAAACGGTTCACCCTATAGTGCCGCTTTTAAAATGCTTTTAACACAATACGATACAATACAATAAAAACCAGGCACCAGCACATTCATACACACATACATACATACATACATACATACATACATACATACATACATACATACATACATACATACATACATACATACATACATACATACATACATACATACATACATACATACATACATACATACATACATACACACACACACACACACACACACACACACACACACACACACACACACACACACCCACATACATACATACATACATACATACATACATACATACATACATACATACATACATACATACATACATGCATACATACATACATATATACATACACACATACATACATACATACATACATACATACATACATGCATACATACATACATACATACATAAATACATACATACATACATACATACATACATACATACATACATACATACATACATACATACGTACATACGTACGCATGTACATACATACATACACGCAATACATACATACATGCATATATATATATGAATACATCTGGTCTGTTTTATCATCGACATTTATTTCAATTGTGCATGCATTTGTCTGTTTCACGAAGCAGTGGTTAATCTTGTCCCTTCTTCTGGAGGCAATAAAAGTTTATGGGGTTTCGGCGACCATCCGGCGGACGCTCATCGAGGCGCGTAGCACTGAGCATGGGAGAGGGTCTAGAGAGGGGATGTGCCCCTTCCCATAATGTTTATTTTATTTTTTCCACATTGCTGTGACACAATTTTGAGCTGACATCTTGCTCTACTGTTTCATTGCTGATGCGGATGGTCTAAGACTTCAATACAAAAAATAGGCTTAGGCCTACTCACAATAAAAGTAGTTGCTTGCCGAGTTTTCACATTGTATTGGTAGCATTTTAAAATTTTATTTAAGCAGAATTGCTCGATTATATCAATACTGTGAAATAAAATGGTTTAGTATTTCAATAAATATAGTTATAATTACAATGATAAATTTATGTAAGCTTATGTTTCAAGTTCACCAAGTCTTTTTGGTTGTTAATTGACCATTATAATAAATAACCCCAGAAGTGAGTGTTATTGTATAAGGTTACTTTGTTTCACAGTAATAAGCTTATCCCTGTGGATTAAGATGTTACTCAATCTCTGACCAAGATACAAATTGTTGCAGAATGGTAACCAAACCAAGCAAGAGCTACCAAGGTAGTGGAAAAAATAGTGGTAAAATTGGGAAGAAAATTATAGTAGTGTTGTTGTTTCGATGGGTGTTCAAGGAACAAAACAGCTTTACATTTTGGCCGTTCACAATTTGTAAGATATCGCTGTAGAGAAGCCACTAGTTGCTACAAGTATTTGTACAAATATTCACAGTAAATTATGGTCATTAAAATATAATAGGTTAGCATCAGCATCACATATTGGTAGGGTAAATAACGTCACTCTATCTATATAATCAATCAATCAATCATAATTTATATAGCGCCATTTCCAGATACCTAATCAGAGGCGCTCCAGACCGAGATGAAGCGGAAAAAACCAGTCTGCAACAGTTTGTGAAATTGAGCATAGCAGATCATGTCATGGTTATATTGTAAGAGTCTGTGTATAGCCTACAATAATAATTATTGTGAACAGCAACAAAAACTATCGTCATTTTGTCAAATTTTGCTCTTGGGGAAAAGGTCGGTTTTTTTTAGTCGTCCCAAATTGATATTTGTTCAAATATTGACAGAAAAACACCATGTTTGTTTGTTTGAGCACTTGTTAGAGCGCCCCTTCAAGCTCACTACTCAGAGGCGCTCCCGACTGCAGCGCGAACTCTAAACTCGGAGTTTCACGCGGAAGAACTGAGCAATTGCGAGTGAAGGTCTTCCCAAGGTCCCTACGCGGCGACTTGAGGTGGATTCGAACCTGTTACCCTCCGGCTGCCCTACAATATGATAGTATCATATTTATAATAGCAAATATAAACATAATATTAATAACATCAGTGAATGACTGGATGATTGACAACTATAATCATTCATCTGTTTGTTAAATCTGTATGGGGTGCCATCTTTGGGGGTGGTGGTGTTGTGTTCACCTTTGATGGAACACTGTTCACGTACAGACTAGTAGTCCCTTCTCATTGACCATAGTAAGGTTCGACTATCTCCTCTAAGAGACTGTGCTCAATGCTGCTGCTAGACTAATAGCCCGTTGTCATCGATTCTCCAGCATCGCTGCATTCATGACTGAACAGCTTCAGTGGCTCCTTTCTCTACCCGTTGTAAATTCAAACTTCACAAGGAAATCAGTCTTTCTGTCAGTGACCCAACTTGCCTTTCAACGGGTTTTTTGGCCTTCAAATTTATAGTCATTCAAACATTCAGTCTTTCTTTGGAGGAACGACATAATCCGCGAATATGCAGCTAATGTTCCAAGTAGCCTAATCACCCAGTCATTCAGACAGCCAACCAGTCATTGAATAATTAAAAGAATCAGTTTGTCAATGAATCATCTAGATGACAATGCATCAGTTAAACCGTCATCTAAGCAGTCTTTCAGTCATTGCTTCATTGAGTTAGTTGGTTAGTCGTCCAATCATTCAGTCATTCAGTTGTTAAGACATGCAACTAAGCATTCAGTGGGTCATTCAGTGAATGTTCCAAACAATCAATCAGAAAGTCAACCAGGCAAACAAATTATAAGCCAAGCTGCCATTGAGTATAATTGAAACAGTCAGTGTGTCAATTAATCAATCAGTTAGACGGCTGTCCAGTCATTACTTCTTTGAGTCAATTATTCATTCGGAATACTAGCTAGCAAGTCATTCAGTCATTCAGTAATTCAGCCATGCAATTAAGAAGTCAGTCAGTCATTCACTGATTGTTCCAAATAATCAGTCATTCAGTCATCCAACCAACGACTCATTCATT